>JAJHSJ010000009.1:26103166-26413091 GCA_021015155.1 Magnolia officinalis
ATTGAGTAGAGCGGGTCGCGGACAATTACATGGCAAAGATGGATCAGAAAAGGCCCGGTCGGCGACAGAAGTGATCTGGACCATCAGACCTTAAATCAGGCGTATCTCGCAATTCCGGGATGAGTTAGCCGACGAAAAATATATGATTTTGGGGTAGAACGAGCTACTTTAGCCAACCAACCTGGCTTGTCAGGGTTGCGACGCTCGGAATTGCGAGAAACCCCTGATTTGACGGTCGTTTCCCTTTTCAATTTCGTTTTTACTATAAATAGTAAGTTTTAGTTTGCTTATAACTCTTCATCATCCTCGGGCTTTAGGAGTTGCGCCCAACGTGAAAAGAGCTTAGAATAATTAGGAGAACGGTTTGGTGAAGCCAAATAGGACACTTACTATTTTTGGCCGAAAACCTTGCGCACTAGTAGACATCACGACCGTCTATAAATAGTAAGTTTACTATTTATAGTAAGTCGCGAATTCTAGGAGTCCTAGTTGTAGTTTGATTCTGATTTCTTTTCCATTGCTTAGTACCCTTATTTAAAGGGTTGTGAACTCGTTTTTATGAATTAATTAAGCTATTTCGAATTTATTTAGAATTTATTTCTATTTTCTACTCTCTTTTCTCGTGGATTCGAGAAGTCTCTGTGAGGAGTCCAGAGAAGTTCCGTGGATTCGGAATATTTATCCTCTTGAGGAAGACGGTGCTCGACCTCACGTCCTCCCCTGCGTCAGTTGGTATCAGAGCGAGGTTTCTCCTCGGGTCGATGGCTTCTAACGACGGTCGGGCAACAATCCCATAGGCGGTGCTCCAGGAAATTTTCTTTACGGCGGCAACTTTTCAAGCAGCGCAGCAAGAGAATCGACAAGCCATGCAAGGGCTGCAGGCTTCCATGGACCGCATAGCGAATCTCTTGGCAGAAACCCTAGGGCAACTCCGTGTTCCTGGTGGTAATCCTCCACCACCAATTGCTGAAACCCGTAATCCGCCCTGATCGCAGGATAATACCAGCAGTGCATCCAAGGGCCGTCCCTGAGGACGGGGGTTCCAGTGAAGAGGAGATCGATGACGTGATCTTCCAACACCCCAGGCAAGGCGGCGATCGGGTAGATCGAGACTTCAAGATACGGGTTGATATTCCTAACTTCAATGGCCAGCTACACATTGAGGATTTTCTCGATTGGCTTTCTGAAGTTGAGCGATTTTTTTGACTATATGGACATCCCTGAACAAAAGAAGGTCAAGCTTGTGGCCTACAAGTTGAAAGGAGGAGCTTCAGCTTGGTGGAAACAACTGCAAACTCGCACGAACCAGGCAGATGAAAGCACCAATCCGCACATGGCAGCGAATGAAGCAGCTACTACTACGTGCCCGATTCCTCCCTAGCGATTACGATCAGGTATTATTCCAACAATACCAAATTGTCGACAGGGTAGTCGGTCGGTGAGAGAGTACGCAGAAGAATTTTACCGCCTAGCGGCGCGCAACGATTTGGTCGAGACTGAATCGCAGCAAGTCGCCCGATTCAACGGTGGATTGCGTATGGCGATCCAGGATCGGGTCCAGATGCAGTCCGTCTGGACGATGAATGATGCGATCAAGTTGGCTACTCGGCTACGGGCAGAAGCGCAACTTGAACGTTCTAACACACGGGCCTATCCTACTGCGAGGATCACTGCGGCAGGTCCACCCCAGGGAGCTCCAGCCCCTAAGGGGAAGGAGCCCGTAGGAGCACTCACTCACCTCCTCTACGTCTGAGAACCGAGATCAGGGAAGCGGGCAAGCTAGACCCCAAAGGGGCGTATCGACTGCCGCTGGTCCAAGTACAATCCCGAACCCTTATGCTCGGCCAAGGCCCAACAACTGCTATCGTTGTGGCCAGCCCGGCCACCTGTCAAATACTTGTCCCCAACGAAAAGTGGCAACCTCTCGATTAATGATGGTAGTGCTGATAACGCTTATGAAGATCCAGATATTGAAGAACAGGAGCATACCACCGAGGACGAGGTAGATGATTCAGATTGGGTTCAGCAAGATCACGGCGAGTCGCGTCGTGAGGCGGCTATTATATGCGCCAAGAAAAGAAGGTGCATCCACAGCGGCATACATCTTTCCGCACTAGGTGTACGGTGAATCGAAAGGTTTGTGACGTGATCATTGACAGTGGAAGCAGCGAGAACATCGTCTCCAGGGGCATGGTGGAAAAATTGCAATTGAAAACAGAGCGTCATCCCTCTCCATATACAATCGGTTGGATCAAGAAGGTCAGTGAAACAAAGGTAACTGAACGGTGCACCATATCCTTTTCAATTGGCAAACATTATAAGGATGAAGTAGTATGCGATGTGGTTGACATGGAAGCATGTCACATACTACTCTCCGGTCGACCCTGGCAATCTGACCGTGACGCCACTCATAAAGGGCGAGATAACATATATATCTTCGTCAAGGACGGCCGAAAGACCATATTGGCCCCTATGGATCAGAAGGACCACCTAAACTTCTAAAGTGGAGGGTCGTTTTCTCTTAACCATTCGGGACTTCGTGGAAGAATCCAAAGAACAGGACAGACTTATGCATTAATTGTAAAAGGGGAAGAACTCGAGCCTACCATCATCCCTGAAAGACTAAGGCCCTTGTTACATGAATTCCAAGAAATCTGGCCCGAGGACCTTCCCGATGGTTACCCCCTATGCGAGATATCCAACACCATATCGACCTTGTCCCTGGGTCCAGTTTACCTAATCGTCCTCATTATCGAATGAGCCCGAATGAGTGCGAGATTCTGCAGGGACAAGTGGAGGAACTGATCCGTAAGGGTCTTATTCGAGAAAGCATGAGCCCATGTGCTGTACAAGCTCTGCTAACTCCAAAGAAAGATGGGAGTTGGCGCATGTGTGTCGACAGCCGGCCATCAACAAGATCACCATAAAATACAGGTTTCCTATACCACGGTTGGATGATATGTTGGATATGCTAGAGGGCGCAAAAATATTCTCTAAATTGGACTTAAGGAGCGGCTACCATCAGATTCGAATACGGCCGGGGGATGAGTGGAAAACACCTCCTTCAAGACCAGGAAGGATTGTATAATGGATGGTCATGCCTTCGGTCTTTCTAATGCATGCGCCTAGCACATTCATGAGGTTGATGAACCAAGTTCTGAAACCTTTCATTGGGCGGTTCGTTGTGGTTTATTTTGATGATATTTTGATATACAGTCAAGACGAAACCACCCATATGGAGCACCTCAAGAAAGTCCTTCAAGTGCTCACTGAAAATAAACTGTACCTCAATTTAAAAAAGTGTAGCTTCATGACTGTAGCCTATTGTTTCTGGGTTTTGTGGTTACATCCACGGGCATTCGAGTGGATGAGAAAAGGTGAAGACAATCAGAGAATGGCCGGTTCCCAAAAATATTCACGAAGTACGAAGTTTCCATGGACTAGCGACATTCTATCGTCGGTTCGTGAAAAATTTCAGTAGCATTGTGTCACCGATCACAGATTGCATGAGAAAGGGCAGTTTCAGTGGACTGACGAAGCCGACAGGAGCTTTGCAGAAATCAAGCGCAGATTATCACACCGACCGGTTCTTGTACTTCCCAACTTCGACAAACTGTTTGAAGTCGAATGTGATGCCTCATATGTCGGGATTGGGGGAGTTTTGTCTCAAGAAGGTAGGAGGCCGGTAGCCTTCTACAGTACATGAGAAACTTAGTGATGCACGCAAGAAGTGGTCTACATATGAGATCGAGTTGTACGCGGTGGTCCAGGCACTGCGACACTGGCGACATTATTTGATTCAAAGAGAATTCATACTTTACACGGACCATCAAGCCCTCAAGTTTATTAATAGTCAAGCTAACATTAACCGTGTGCATGCTAGATGGATCTCATTTTTGCAGGAATTCACATTCGTGCTAAAGCATAAGTCAGGGCAACAGAACAAAGTAGCCGATGCGCTGAGTCGCCGTGCAACTTTGTTAGTCACTATGAGCAATGAAGTTGTCGGGTTCGATCGCCTCAAAGACATATATGCCGACGACGACGACTTCAAGGACGCATGGGTTAGATGTCAGGAAGGTCACCCCGGTGACTTACATATACAAGACGGGTTCCTTTTTAAGGAAATCGACTATGTATCCCAAAGAGTTCGCTAAGGGAACAGATAATCCAAGAGCTACATGGAGGTGGCCTCAGTGGACACCTTGGGCGAGACAAGACGCGAGCTCTTGTGGAAGAACGGTATTACTGGCCGCAATTGGTACGTGATGTGGGAAAGGCAGTCCAACGCTGTTATATTTGTCAGACTTCCAAGGGGCAATCTCATAATACGGGCCTCTACACCCCGTTACCCGTGCCTGACGGCCCTTGGGAGGATTTATCTATGGACTTTGTGCTTGGTCTCCCACGAACACAACGCGGCATGGATTCGGTGTTCGTGGTAGTAGATCGTTTTTCCAAGATGGCGCACTTTATTCCATGCAAGAAGACTCTCGATGCAACACACGTGTGCGAATTTATTCTTCAGAGAAATTGTGCGGCTACACGGGGTTCCCAAGACTATTACTTCACCGTGACACGAAGTTCATAAGCCACTTTTGGCGGACTTTGTGGACTCGATTCGATACACGCCTTCAGTTCAGTAGCGCGTACCACCCACAGACTGACGGTCAAACTGAGGTTGTGAATCGCACATTGGGAAACCTCCTTCGATGTATTTCAGGAGAAAAACCAAAGCAGTGGGATTTGGCCTTGTCTCAAGCGGAGTTTGCATTCAACAACATGGTGAATCGCTCGACAGGAAAATCCCCGTTCCAGGTTATTTACGGACGAGTACCTCGCCATACACTAGACTTGGTCCCTCTGCCCAAGCTCCCAGGCATGAGCATTGCAGCAGAACATATGGCAGACAAAATCATGGGCATTCATGCGGAGGTACAGAACAAGCTACATGCCTCGAACGAAAATACAAGGAGCAAGCGGACAAGCATCGGCGACAGAAGTGTTCGAGGTGGGCGACCAAGTAATGGTCCATCTGCGCAAAGAAAGATTTCCGACCGGAACGTACAACAAGTTGAAGAATAAAAAGATTGGACCGGTACCACCATCATCCGAAAGATCAATGACAACGCTTATGTTGTTGATCTTCCAGATGATATGGCGATCTCACGAACTTTCAATGTTGCGGACCTGACTGAGTATCATGAACCAGCGCATAATGATAACTCGAGGACGAGTTCTTTTGAAGTGGAGGAGACTGATGTAGAGCGGTCGCGGACAATTACATGGCAAAGATGGATCAGAAAGGCCCGGTCGGCGACAGAAGTGATCTGGACCATCAGACCTTAAATCAGGCGTATCTCGCAATCCGGGATGAGTTAGCCGACGAAAAAATATATGATTTGGGGTAGAACGAGCTACTTTAGCCAACCAACCCGCTATGCCGGGTTGCGACGCTCGGAATTGCGAGAAACCCCTGATTTCACGGTCGTTTCCCTGTTTCAATTTCGTTTTTACTATAAATAGTAAGTTTTAGTTTGCTTATAACTCTTCATCCGTCGGGCTTTAGGAGTTGCGCCCAACGTGAAAAGAGCTTAGAATAATTAGGAGAACGGGTTGGTGAAGCCAAATAGGACACTTACTATTTTTGGCCGAAACCTTGCGCACTAGTAGACATCACGACCGTCTATAAATAGTAAGTTTACTTTTATAGTAAGTCGCGAATTCTAGGAGTCCTAGTTGTAGTTTGATTCTGATTTCTTTCCATTGCTTAGTACCCTTATTTAAAGGTTTGTGAACTCGTTTTTATGAATATTAAGCTATTTCGAATTTATTTAGAATTTATTTCTATTTTCTGCTCTCTTTTCTCGTGGATTCGAGAAGTCTCTGTGAGGAGTCCAGAGAAGTTCCGTGGATTCGGAATAGTTATCCTCTTGAGGAAGACGGTGCTCGACCTCACGTCCTCCCCTGCGTCAATTAATACTCTAACAGAGTGGTGCATGTCTGATACTGGGAACACTTAGAAATTACATGAAAATCCAATGTGTAGCCATACAAGCGAGTCACACTAAAACTGTTCGAATTAATGGTCCTCAGGTTGGTTTATCAAAACCAATACCCTTATTAAAAACTATCTGACTATGTATTAGTGGGTGTTCATTTTAAACAGATTATAAAAAGAAAAATATATCCATAGGTCTTTTCACAAACAATGTCCATGAGTCGGTGGTTTAGATCATTCCCCCAATCTGATTTTGGGACTGACTTAGCTACACCAATACCACTTTTTCTTTTTTTACTTAAAAAAAAAAAAGAAATTGAGTTAATGTACATCTGTACAAATTCTGAATGCATGAATATTAAGCATCATAATCGGTCAGAGAATTTCCCTTCTTTCCAAGATAATTAGCCAGTGAGATTTTTGTGCTTTGAGTGTCAATTTTCCAGGACTACATTTGAATTCATGCAACAAGTTGGTGTCTACCCCATCCATCTGTTTTTTCATCTCATTTTAGGATGAGATAACCAGCCTTAGCCTATCCAAATCCTGGGTGTTTAAATTTTGTAGGCCACTAGTTTTAGATCAAGCTGATATTTGTATTTTTCCTTTCATCCAGGTCTAGTTGACATTATCAAAAGCTAAGCATTGCGAAAACCTTACAATAGGTCCTAGGAAGAATTTAATGGTGGGGCTTTCAATTACCACCGTTTCCTGTGGTGTGGTCCACCTGAGATTTGAATCTGCTTAATTTTAAGACCACAGCAAAAAATGTGAACAGAAGGCTCACAAATCCTACGAGGGCTTTCTGCTTTGGAGAGACCCGGCAGCATATGACAAATGCACCTAGATCGATTCACTCCTTATTATATTTCACCTGTAACTCACTTAGGCTGGATTCTGAACAGAAGAAAGAAAGAGCCGTGTCAGGTGCAAAATCTGAAAGCAGTAAATAATGGCATTCCAAAAGTTACATACTTGGAGAACCGAATATCTAGCTGACAACAACCGTCGTAGATATTGCGTCCCTACAGAGAAGTAACCCAGACAAAGCTTCTCAAATCAACTTTCCGAACTCAATGAAAACTTCCGAATTTCATAAAACAAGTAAATAAAAGTTAGCATGGATATAGTCAACTCACTTGCAAAGCATTTCTTGCTTGAACGGCACTCTGACGTGACTGATACTGGATGAAGGCTTGAGAACCTACATAAAAATAAATAAGTCAAAATTATTTAGAAATTATGATTTGATGAAATGATGCCTCTGTTGGTGAAACTGCCTAGTAGGAAATTAATCTTCATCCTTCCCTATAGTGTGGCCCACTTGAACCTTGACGTGGCCTAATTTTCAGGATAATTTCCTATAGCTAACATGAGTATTGATTCTAAACAAACAATAGAGTATTGATTCAAGAGGGAACTTACAGCCAGTTAAGCATCCTCTCTTCGCTTGCACCTTCAGCAAGCAAGCTCTTATCAAAGACTTCAACAGTCCATTCTTCTTTAACGACTGAATGAACCCACGTAGCCAAGTCGAGCCCACCATTTACTGGTACCGCCACCTTCCCCATCAGCAGCTCAAGAAGAATATACAAAATATACAAAGGAAGAGAATATATAAAGGAAAAAAAAATATATATATATACAAAATACACAATCCAAAAATGCATTCCATTAACCTGCAAGCAACAAAATTAAATTGAAAATTACAATAGACATACACTTTACATAACCAATCCATGGAAACAAAGAGGTAATCTGAAATTTGAAAGTTCTCGAGACATGCATCTGAAATTCAAAATTGCAACCAAGGCCACAAGCTCGGCAATCTCATTCAATATAGTCAAACTTGTAAATTAATGATTTCCTTAATCAAAACTAATATCATAAGTTTCAGGATAAGGAACCAATTATAAAATGACATATCATGAGAAGAGTAAATGACTTGCATTGCCCACAGAGCTATCATGGCTGGCTAGTTCCATTTCCTGGTCAAAACATAATATGTGATGGCAACAATGAAACAACTAGTGCCATAACTGGATAGGTCTTTTAACTATTAATTTAATATAATTAGAGAATAGTAAACTAATTCAAGTATTACTTAGAAAGTAAAACATATACAGTTGAATCATAATCATCTCAAGGTATGCAACTTGAATTGTAATTTTATGTTAGAAAACGTTATTTATGAATTGTTTACTCTACAATTAAATAGAAGTGCTGTATTTATAGGAGAGAAACTACACATTAATGTCTCATAAAGCAAACTTTCGCAGCCTAACTAATAGTCAAAAATCTCAATTTCACCTAAATGAATGCATAAACTAATTTCAAATAAAAAGAAAAAGAAAAAAGAAATTTTCTATCAGATGATACTGTGACTAACATAATGAAGTTCCATTAATCCCTTAGTTCATATTCACAAAGAAACACAATATGTGAAAGAAAGAAAGAAAAAAAGCATTTAACAATTTCAAAGTACCTTTTGGAGGCTCGATGTCACCAGTCTGTAGGGCTGTACACGAGTCAAGCTAGCTCGAAAAGCTCGCTCGACTCAGCCCGGATTTACTCAGCTTGAAAGGCCAACTCAAGGCAATTCAAGCTTGTTTACTAAAGCTCGAGTTGAGTTCAAGCCAAGTTCGACCATGGTGTATTTCAACTCGACTCGACTCGAACTCGACTTGACTCGAAGCTCGAGCTCGAGATCGACTTGGCTCGAGTATAATTTTTAATAATATATTATTATATATTAATATTATATTAAATATAATATATATATATATATATATATATATATATATATAGTTTTAAAAAAGAAGAAGTTAAAACTTAAATTTTTTAACTAAAAAACCCTACCCATCCCCATTCCCTCTTTTTCTTTCCCTTACCCTACCGAGGTAAACTTGACTCGACTCAAGATAAACTCGACTTGACTCAAACCACTAGCTCGACTCGAACTCAACTCGAAAGCTTGCCAAACAAGCCAAGCTTCGATGTTGAGCTCGAGCTCGAACTCGAGTATAGCATGGACGAGTCAAGCCGAGCTTGGCCCACCTCGACTCGACTCGGCTCGATATACAGCCCTACCAGTCTGTGACAGATCCATGCAGTCACATTTGTAGGGAACTGCAATAGCATGTATTCTAAGTAATAATCTGAAACAGAATCTGGACCATATATCCAGCAAAAGAAGCATAAACAAAAATTAACAAACCACTCATTAAATCATGATGGAAATTACATTCAATTGTAAGAATTTCATGCCCATACATATCAATGTCATGGAATTCTAATAACAGAGCTTCCAAAACCATTTGAAACACATGTATAATACAATCAATGGTGACGCCCACCATATCAACTGGACTAAAACGCATTTTATCTTATTAGAATTTCTTGCAAAAGCAAGAGCGCCATCCCCTCCACAAGCATCAATAAGAAGAATTACACTGTCAACAGAATTTTGGATCAACCCACTTCTCAACCTGTAGAAATGCTGAAAATTTCAACCTAACACTGCTGCATTAAAAAAATATGGAAGAAAATTTCAACCAAGCACTGCTGCATTAAAGAAAATGCTGTTTAGACTACCAAGGCTTGAATGATGTCACTAGTCATGAAGTAGGACTGGATACATGAAAGAAGGCCGGTCTCTGAGAGATGACATCCGTGGATGGTTCTTGTTGATGACAAAATTTGGACCACTCCCCACTCGGCATGGTGAAATTCCAAGGAACCCTGATCCTGCACAAATCGTGAGCAAAGGAGACCTTGGCTAGGCCGGGGGACCCTCCGATGCCTAAGTCATGTTAAAGAAATCCGGGTCTTATGTTGAAGAATTGAGGGAGAATGTCCGATGTTGTGTACCAGTAGCAATGGGGTTCCCCTTGTATTTATACTTGACCATCGGACGGATTGGGCTTGTTAATCTCGGCACGATTTGTTGCATCTATGGAATTTTACGGATCATGGAGATATTGCCCGCAATCCCGAGATCGTGTAGCATATCTGCGAGCGAGGAAATCGGCCATGTCTATTAAGGCAATTTCTTATTTTAGCATATGAGGCGCCCACATTCTGCCTCTGCCTCGGCTCGGGACATCTTTCATTGGACGAAGATGAGGATGAGGATAAGGACGAGCCCCCAGCTCGAATATCCTTCTTTAGATGAGGATGAGGACGAGGATGAGGCCCCAGCTCGGATATCCTTCTTTAGATGAGGATGAGGACGAGGATGAGGACGAGGCCCCGGCTCGGATAAACGCCTTTCTTTGGTGGAAGCCCACTCTGCCCGCCCTAGGGTCGTCGCCTAGAAGTCCGTTCGCACCTGTCGTGATGTTCTCTTTCTGAGACCCTACCATTGATTTATTAGACCCGTATGAGTCCGAATCGAGCTTTGGTCTATATGGAGTGTGACTTGGCTTCATTTATCAGTTAAGAATTTTGGAAGTCCTCCTTTTAAGTACTGAATCGGATGGTGGTTCAACTCTGTCGTCTCGAGTTTTCCTGCAACTGACAAGAGCGGTTGTTGTTATTCGTATCTGATGTTCATGTGTCCGATCGGATTAGCATGATGTTAGCCCTCGGAATTATAAGGGGCTCGGATCTTCCCATAACAGAAGCCCCCTACTCTTCGAGGTCGAATGCGGACTCGGAGAGTAATGATATTTGGAAGATCAACCGTTTCCTCTGTCATCCTTGGGATTTCCCGTCCATGAGCCAGTCTTCAGTGGACGCGTGACAACGGTTAAGATTTCGAATCGTCATTCACTAGTGGCCGACTGCCACGTATACTTCGTGAGGCATTTAAGCAACACTTCCCTTGCTCGGGTGCCATTCCATTTACTAAGAGCACGCATCTCAATGTCAGAAGCGTACCGCATGGCAGAGCCCTGACCAATAGCGTATGGCCACGTGTGCTCTGAAGTCGGCTCGAGATGATTCGGCTGCAGCCATCATTCCTCATCATTAATGCGAAGATTTTGTACAACCTATTTAAGGTCCCTTCAAAAACGTTTTGCATTCTATATTTGAGTGCTTGTCGGAGGAGGCGATATCTGGCGAAGGTGATTCCGACCGATCACAAGTTTCCGTCAAGGCGATTCCGACCGACCGATCATTTACTGTAGAGGCAATTTTCGGTGACCATCCGGTGAGTCTTCTCTCTTGTGCCTTCTTGTACTCCGTCCTCACTAGATGTTGTCTGATCTGGAGACGTTCCGGGATTTTTTATGATGACTCCGAGCCGGGGAGCTCTGACGACAGAAGAGGGGCATCTAAGGGCCCCTTTGAAGTTGTACCTTTGCACCCCCACCCCTTAGACAGGAGGCGGGGGCTCAGACTACCCGAGTTGGCTGGAAGAAGGCTGCTCGAGCTCCCCGAGCTCCGGCGGCAGAGGCTACCAAGATGCCCGCGAGCGGGCGGGCCTCGGATGTTGTTCTGGGAGGCTTCGTGCTCATGGAGTCTCAGATGGAGTGGATTCGTTAGGAGTTCGATATCTCGAACTCCATGGAGATAAGGGCACCTGAGCCCCTGGATACTGTTGGAGCGCCTGCCGAAGGGAAGTGGCTGTTTTTGTCTGCGTGCTGCAATGTGGGCTCCGACTCCTTATGCACCCTTTCGTCTGCGCCCTGACCCCTCACCTGGGACTAGCTCCTGGCCAATTTTCCCCCAATGCTTGGAGGGTTCTTATCTCTTCCTTCATCATCTAGCATCAAGTTGGTAACCCCGAGCTGACACCAGATGTGTTAGTAAGCCTGTACTTGGTCAAGCACGATAGTTATGAGCCACTGTATTAGTGCATTGAACATGAGTGGGATTAAGCCAAAACAGCATATCGTACTCTAGAGACAGTTAAATTACAAGCGGAAGACTGTGATATATATATATATATATATATATATATATATATATATATATATATAATATATATATATATACATATAAAAACAGTGGTGGGTCTCTAGAGTGTGATAATGTTACCAGGTTAAATAATTACAAGTACAGTTCAAATGATACCAAATGTGTAGTATCATCTAGTCAACATCCCTGTAACCCCGTCGATCAAGGCACGACTCACATGAAGCCGCCCGAAAATCGTATATACGAGAAAGCATCCTCGTCGTCACAAAAGTCCGGCTCCGCCTTAGGAGTAGTGTCGCCATCTGCAATCAGACAGAGTCTGGTGGGTGTTCGGAACACCGTCCCGTAACGTGGGAGTGAGTGATCAACTCAGTGGAATAATAAAGCATAGGTTAACATGTTATCAATTCAGTCAAGCAGTAATGATAAAGCAGTACAATCAAACAATTCTAACTACTCTTATTTAATGCAAGTATGAAATGACATGATGTATGCCCTTGCCAAACCACCCTCATTCGACACCATCTTACGTTCGTGAATGCGATCATCCCTCAGTGCTCCACATCTACCAAGCACATGCAATGCTATGATGAGCATGATTACAGAGTTGTTATTAATCCATTTCAAACAACAGTATTGGGAAACTAAAGTACCTCCCTTATATCATTCCCAAACATGATCCATTCTAGGGTCGTCAGTCCTAGTTAATCTCATACGATATTATGGTTTGAGAGGCATAGCGAAGGCATCACAAAGGGCTCGTCACCCGTCAGCACGGTTACAAATCTCACCGTATGCGGTTCAATTGCTGGTCGTCAGCTCGAATACAGGTCTCACCGTACTTAGCTCAATCGCTGGCCGTCTGCTCAAATACAGGTCTCACCGTACTCGGCTTAACTCATGCTCTAGTTGCTGCGAAGGGCTCATCGCCAATCACAGACCTTAGAGTATACTTGAAGGCACTACGGAGGGCTCGTCGCCCGTCAGCACGAATACAGGTCTCACCGTATTCGGCTCTCGCCGTAGGTGTCGAGAGCTCGAATATAGTGTCCCATACCACCATAATCGGCTCATGAGTCTGGTTGCTCACTGGTCACTACGGGGAGACACCTGGCCCCAGCGTAGGCTGACAGCTCGACTACGGTGTCTCATACCACCATGCCCGGCTCATGAGTTTTAGCGGATCGATGTACCATGGTTAAAATGGATTTCACTAGTAAGTTTGGTACCCTAGGTTCAAGCAGTAGCGTCCAAACATGGTGAACATACATTAGACAGATTGGGTTACTTGACAAGCTCGGCTAGCTCGAGCGCACAACAAGTTGAACGATATGAAGTGCATGAGCACTTCGTGTGGCCAACCACTATCTCCAACCGAAGTACGACTCGGGTTCGTCGAACACATCTCACGTGGTAAATGAATCTCAGCCACGCATTCATTTTCGTTACCGATTGTCTGGACTATAATCATAGCCCCAATCACATTCAATTGCAGATAGTTAAAGCCGTAATGAATCAAGATTCAAATCATACAACCAAAGTCTGATATTATCCATTTAGGGCTGTCAGGGCCGTTGCACGCACTCGTTGCTCCACTCCCCCATCACCCATGATGGATCATACAACGTAAACATGAATTTAAACACATACATTACGTAAATAAAATCATACAATCAGTTGAGCATGTTATGAAGCACATCACAAGCATGAGTTTGTACATATTCAATTCCTAATCACACAGCTATCCAAGGAAATCATACACATAGTTAAAGGAGTTAAGAATCATATCTCAACATCCTTATACATTACAATTTACTAACTACTACTCATTCAGACATTTCAACAAACACTTCAGACTACATACATCAACATACATGACATATATTGATCACATAGGTATTAGGTCAAATCCTCTCACTAGGGAGTTACCCCAATCATAACACGCATACACCCACGACGGATAGTCATGGCAAGCAGGAATCCAAGTTCCATATTCATTCAGTCATTTCCACAAACACTTGTGCCACACCTTTTAATATAAGTAGTGTATATTGGCCGTGGCGTGATTTAGGGCAAATCCTTTCGTCAAAGGGGTATCGCCAATACAACAATCATAAATCCATAACAATTAGTCATGGCGAGCACGAATGAGAATTCTATACTCATTCGGTCATTTTCACAAACACTTAGAATACACTATTTTAACATACATAGTGTAAATTAGCAAAAACATGTATTAGGGCGAACCCTTTCGCCAAACAAGTATTTTATCCATATATAATATATTAATACAGCAAATAATCATGGCAAACTCATTTCCAAAATTTATACGTATACGGTACTTTCTACAGATACCTAGAGTATGTAAAATTTCATATTCTTCATCTTTAATCGAAACGGAAAACAACAACACTTTGTACATGTGCAATTGCATGCAGATCATGAATCTATCATTATCTGACATTAAAAGCGTTGAAAACCATAACCTATACATCTAAAGTCCGTACCTTTTATCGTAGAATCGTAACGAATCCAATAGGTTTGGTAAGCTTTCGTATACGGCAGTTTGGTAACCTATATAACGAAATAGGTTAGCTATTTCATAACCTACAACTATCAAAACTCCAAAATAGGTTAGGGTTAGGGTTTCTTACCTAGAAATGACGCCGGAATCGCCGAGAAAACGATTAGATTGGAGTGGTTGAACACCTGTAGTGGTAGGGAAGCAAGGCAGGGAGATTCTCCCACATCTCCCACACTTTCTCTCTCTTTTCTCTCTTCTCTCTCTAGGGTTTCTCTCAAATTCATATGGCTGCAATGAGAGAGGGTTTAAGGTCCTTATATAGCCTAAAAACTCACCAAAATAGACTCCAGGTCAAAGTATACTTAGGTTATAACCAAAGCGGGTAAGTTTTCAGCTCAACAGAGGACTTCTGGCGGGCCTCCATGAGCCAAAGGTCAGACTTAAGCTCACCGACACCGGATCTATGTTTAGTTAAGTTTTCGTTTCGGTCGGGATTCTAGATCGTAAATGGCAGACCAGTATCAGTTCAACGGTCAGCGGATCTCGATCGGAGATTCCGAGTACATGGATATGTGTATGAAATTTCTCCTGATCCGAGGGTGTAATTTGGCCTGATTCTGACGGTCTGGTTGCTTAAAACCGATCCGTAAGCGAGAGGTGCCAGATTACTATTCAAGATATTTATTTTTAAAGAAAATCAAGTATTTTCACACTCCTCGATCCGGACTCAACCGAATAGCGCTGGGACACTATCTGGATTTGATTTCCGAGATGGTTGTCAAGCCCAGTAAGGCAGTCCTAATTCCTTAACTTCGTCTAAATCAGACTTCCGATGTGCGGTCCAGATCTGATACGGAGTTTCGAGATGCTCTCGAGAGCAGCCGGGTAATGAGATTGATCCTAGATTTTAGGGTACCCTAGCGTCAATGATTTTACAAGTTTTGGGTCTTGCAGATCGTATTTAAAGTGATTGGTACTAATTTCACGGGTACTCTAGTTTCACACTGGCTAATTCTCGCCTAATTTCTAAAGGATTTAGTCCTGAGTAATTTTGGTCTGAGGTGGTACTTAGTCGTTTGTAGCAATGTTTAGTTTAAGTATTGTTCTTCATCACCTAAACTTTAAGATAGTGTCTAAGGTGAAAGTACTTAGAAAAATTTAAAGAACAAGGTGGTGAAGGGTGGGATTTGTGAAAGAAATGGGTTCACAAGCGATTTTAGCCTTTGGGACTGAGTTTTGACAAGTTAATAAGGTGTTAGGATCGACCCATTACCGAAGGACGTCTAATCCCAGGTTGGCAAAAATTCGGGATGTTACAATCTACCCCCCTTAAAACAAAATTTCGTCCCCGAAATTGGATAAGGGTAATAAGGAAAGATTTAATTATTTCTTTGCCTAGGCTTTATTGCATAGGGTATATACTAGCCTGGTTCATTTTAGTCTATCCCCCTTAAAACATATTTCTTTATCCATTTCTCATACCCTGATGGTTTGCTACAATTTATTTCTTTACCTATTTGGAGTCTTGACGACGATTCCCAACAATTTAGAGTAAGATAGCTGTTTTCATTGTTTGACCAACACGGAGAGACGTTTATGGTGGGCTTAATCCCGATTCATCGATCATCTACCGGGCCAGGGTAGGAAGCTCATCATATCCCTTCCGAATCCTGGTGGATCCTGGTCTTCTGCTCGTCAGCAGCGAGTCCATGGTAGTCGTCCAGGATTGAGAATTGGGTCAAGCCGCGAATGTTTCGCAGTTGTATATTTCAGTAGCTCCGTAGTCCGATCACTCTAGAAACGTAGGGAACGTCCATCATTGAAAAGCTCAAATTCTCTATGTCTAAGGTTGCCCTTTAGGTCTTAGTTTAAGAAAGTCCTTGTTATTATATATGTCCAAGGAAATGATGAATCAAATCTTACTAGATCATCCTAAAACGGTTTCTCATAGTAGAACTTGCTAGGGCTTCTATAATGTTCGTATTCAACAAGCACAGTTTCGATCCTAGGCCAGTGGGGTAGGGTCCACCACGCTTCTGTTGCGCAACTCTGATCAAAGAGGTGTATTAGCTGACATAACTAGATTGGCTCATAATGTTCTACCCCCCTTAAAAATTATTTTCACCCTCAAGGCTCAAGAGCTATGTCCTGATCCGTATGTCGGAACAAGGTGTAATTTAAGACCTATCCTTGACATGAAGTGGGAAATACATTGGTCTGCCTTTCATCGACGATGTGTACTATGGCATTGATACCTTTGGTCATAGAAAGGAGCTAAAGATGATGGGTATTGTGGTTGATTCGGGGTCAGGTGTGAGTTTGTGGCAAGATGCCTAATTGTACCGTGGAATTTTATCACGGTCCAGACTTATCCTATTTAATCATGTCTGGCTTAACTGGAAGGTTATCTTTCTAAGTCCATATGCACAATATGTATGCCGACATGGCATGTAATTTGGGACCTAATTCCTAACTATCTGTTGCCCATTTGGGCAATTCCTTGGGCCTAAAAGACAAAGTCTCCATTGGCTATATACTCCTAATACTTTTCAAAGGCGAAGTTATAAACTTTTGGTTGCAAGTGGTTCGGCCAACACGGAAGAAAGTTGTACAGTAGGTCTGAGCCGGATACATGGACCTTCTGCCTAGCTAGGACAGAAAATTGTCGTATCAGTTCTTAATCCTAGTTGATCCCGACCTTCTGCTTGATCATAGCATAGAGTTCATTAGTCACAACCAGGATTGAGAATTCGATTCAAACAGCGCGAATACCTCGTTTATAGATAGTTTCTCTACTCCGTATTCTCGATTGTACTAAGTCCTTGAGAAGGCGATTCTAAGGGGTGTATTGATTTGACCAAACATTAAATCCAAGGGATATAGAAGTTTCCTCTGAATGTGACTAGTTACTAATCAAACAAGCCTCCTAAGAGTTGTTAAAGAAGCCTATGAGTACTAAGGGGATTTAACGAAGGAATGGGTCCTCGCTCCAACCGACTTAAGCCGACTAACTAGGTCTATCATTCAATTGGCTTAGCCTAATTAATTAGTCTTTTACTTTCCTTAGCCTAACCAGTAGTCTAGTCTTAATGTAGGAGTAGCGGTAATCCACTGGTTGTAATCCAAAGTCTATGCTTATACACTAGATGATTTTATACCCTTTCTAATATAAGAAATTGTTTATTGCTTAGGGTCAAACGTTGTCTAAGTATAATTGAGTTGCCTGAACTTGAATTTAATTACACTCGAGCACTATACACATGCTCATACTAGCTAAGACGGTCCTAGGGTTCATGTTATTAATTTGTTGGATTTCCTACATGGTCATGTCTATCGAAATCTAGGAGCACCGCTCTAAGTTCAAAACTCTAAGGGCCTATTTGTCAAATAACCATTTACTCTAAAAGCTTAAGCTATCAGAGTGTGGTGGGTTAATGTATATCAAGGGACTTTATCACTTCAACACTATTTGGCCAGTGGTCTTAAGTTGTATTAAATGGGACTGTATTGTTAATCCTTCCTCGTGATTGGGAGTGGCATGGTTGGTAGGAGGGTGGGTGGGATAAAAATTAATTTTATAGGCTTTGGAAATGAGCCTTGTGTTGAAAAAGTGTGAGATGGGATTTCTAAATTCTAAGATAATGAATTTCTAAGTGTAATTTGAAGGGAAAACCCCGGGATTTACTTTTAATTGCGTACATTCTAAACATGGTGTTAGAAAACATGGGATACACTCATACAAGGACCATACCTTACACATATAGTTATTGCTACTTTTACAATTCTATCCACCTTACTCACCTAATGCAGTTGGCCGAACGGGCCCTAAAGGGAGAAAAGGGGCTGGAGTTTTGGTTCTCCACGGACTTGGGTCCTCAACAGACGTTGTAGAGGCCCAAATGATAGGGATTGAAGAAGGAAAATGGAGAGATCAGATGATGAGGAAGCTCACACGATTTTTGAGCTTCAAAAGGGGCGTGTGGGAGTCGAAATGAGAGAAACGGAGAGGGAAGGGAGGAAAGGACTACTGTGAACGAAGGACATGGATGGGTTGTGGTCGAAATCAGCAGATCGGGTGATTGAAAGGGAGTTTTGAGAGAGAGGACAACAAGTTGAAGGAGAAAAGGGAGCTTGGAGGTGGGGTTTGTGAAGGAGGTAGGTGCTTGGGAGGGTTTTAAGCCACGGCCCACCCCCCAGGGGATCCCACTAGACCCAAAACATGATCGGCCCGGACGGCCGGCCCAGCCCCGCCAAAAAACCCGGCGAGGCCTCGCGGACCAACTTCCCAAAATTCAAAGGGGGGCCCCATGGGCGAGACCCCCCAGGTCCCCTAGGCTTTAAAAAACCCTGGGTCCCACCCTGGATCCCTCTGGAAGTGCTCTGTTTAGCCCCCCAACCCCGATTCGCTCCATTTGATGGTAGTTTCGGGACAAATCGGACGTATCTTGCAATCCAGAATGAGTTATCTGATGTAAAATATATGAATTTGGGGTAGAACGAGCTAATGAAGCTAACCAACCTATCTATGCAAGGTTGCGCAGCCCAGAATTGCGAAAATAACCCTCCGATTGATGGTCGTTTCCCTATTTCAATTTCATTTTACTAAAAATTGTAGCTTTAGTTTGAGTACTCTTCATCTGTTGGGCTTTAGGAGTTACGCCCATCATGAAAAGGGCTTGGAATAATTAGGAGAACGGTTTGGTGAAGCCAAACAGGACACTTACTATTTTTGGCCGAAAACCTTGCGCACTAGTAGACATCACGACCTTATAGTAAGTCGCGAATTCTAGGAGTCTTAGTTGTAGTTTGATTTTGATTTCTTTCCCATTAATTGGTATCCCTATTTAAAGGGTTGTGAACTCGTTTTTAGTCATTCATTAATCAATTTTGAATTTATTAGAATTTATTTCTACTTTCTGCTTTCTTTTCTCGTAGACTCGAGAAGTCTCTGTGAGAAGTCCAGAGAAGCTCCGAGGATTCAAAGTAGTTATCCTCATCACGTTTATCCCATATTCTACTGATTTTCAACGGTTGGGATGAGGTGGATTGTGATCTAGACTCATTAATAGACGGCCTAAGAATGTTTTAAGGTCGACCCGTGCGACCATGGTTGAATACAGACTCAATTTCGGCGTTCGTTTTCAGTGAACTTCGCCAATTGGTGAAATCGAGATACCTATGACTGTTTTTACGTTCCGTTGCTCCCTCCTAAGTCAGAGTGCGTCATTGTGCGTCTTGTGACCATAACCCAGGTCCGGTTTAATCCAAATCATGTTCTGATACCAACTGTAACACCCTGAAAATCGGGGGTCGAGTAGTAACTCAACTCTCGAGTTCCAAAACATGACTTATGTAGCATAGATAATGATGATTAAATGTTGTTTGTATTAGTGCATTGAACATGAGTGAGATTAAGCCAAAACAACATATCAAACTCTAGAGACAGTTAAATTACAAGCGGAAGACTGTGATATATATATATATATATATATATATATATATATATATATATATATATATATATATATATATATACAATATAAAAACAGTGGTGGGTCTCCAGAGTGTGATAATGTTACCAGGTTAAATAATTACAAGTACAGTTCAAATGATACCAAATATGTAGTGTCATCTGGTCAACATCCCTGTAACCCCGTCGATCAAGGCACAACTCACATGAAGCCGCCCGCAAATCGCATATACGAGAAAGTATCTTCGTTGTCACAAAAGTCCCCGCTCCGCCTCAGGAGTAGCGTCGCCATCTGCAATTAGACAAAGTCTGGTGGGTGTTCGGAACATCGTCCCGTAACGTGGGAGTGAGTGATCAACTCAGTGGAACAATAAAGCATAGGTTAACATGTTATCAATTCAATCAAGCAGTAATGATAAAGCAGTACAATCAAACAATTCTAACTACTCTTATTTAATGCAAGTATGAAATGACATGATGTATGCCCTTGCCAAACCACCCTCATGTGACACCATCTTACGTTCGGAATGCGATCATCCCTCAGTGCTCCACATCTACCAGACACATGCAATGCTATGATGAGCATGATTACCGAGTTGTTATTAGTCCATTTCAAATAACAGTATCGGAAAACTAAAGTACCTCTCTTATATCATTCCCAAACATGATCCATTCTAGGGTCGTCAGTCCTAGTTAATCTCATACGATATTATGGTTTGAGAGGCATAGGGAAGACATCACAAAGGGCTCGTCACCCGTCAGCACAGATACAGATCTCACCGTATGCTGCTCAATTGCTGGCCATCAGCTCGAATACAGGTCTCACCGTACTCGGCTCAATCGCTGGCCGTCAGCTCGAATACAGGTCTCACCGTACTCCGCTCAACTCATGCTATAGTTGCTGCGAAGGGCTCATCACCAATCACAGACCTTAGAGTATACTCGAAGACACTACGGAGGGCTCGTCGCCCGTCAGCACGAATAGAGGTCTCACCGTATTCGGCTCTCGCCGTAGGTGTCGACCGCTCGAATATAGTGTCTCATACCACCATAATCGGCTCATGAGTCTGGTTGCTCACTGGTCACTACGGGGAGGCACGTGGCCCCAGTGTAGGCTGACAACTCGACCACGGTGTCCCATACCACCATGCCCGGCTCATGAGTCTTAGCGGATCGAGGTACCATGGTTAAAATGGATTTCATTGGTAAGTTTGGTACCCTAGTTCAAGCAGTAACATCCAAACATGGTGAACATACGTTAGACAAATCGGGTTACTTGACGAGCTCGGCTAGCTCGAGCGCACAACAAGTTGAACGATATGAAGCGCATAAGCACTTCGTGTGGCCAACCAATATCGCCAACCGAAGTACGACTCGGGTTCGTCGAACACATCTCACGTGGCAAATGAATCTCAGCCACGCATTCATTTTTGTTACTGTTAGTGCTATTATATGATACCTCTTTGATTGTCAAATTTTGTGTGTCAAAACCTTGGTATGTTCTATGTGTGTGTTCTATGTTTAAGACAACCATGGACTCTTCAAGCGGCTTCAAGAAGATATAAAGTTCAAGATATAAAGAAGAAGATATAAAGAAGAAGATATAAAGAAGAAGATACAAAGAAGTCACGGCATTCTTTATTGGTTATTCAAGTTCAAGATAAATGTTGGTGTCAAGTGTTTGGACGACTCTGACTTCAAGTTCAAGTGGTTGGACGACTCGTACTTCAGGCTTTAAGTACTAAAAGATTTATCATTCGTTGAATGAAGTAGAGTTCAATGTCCATACTTCATTATTCAGGTTTGATAGACCATAGTCACTGACCTTAGGGTAGGTCACTTTGGATACATTATCTAAATGTATTTAAACATGTGTTTGAGCTGCTCTTAGACTAGTCCTGGTTCTGGTTCGACCAGTCCTAGCACTGGCTCGACCTGTCTAAGAATTTCCTAGACCAGTCTTGGAATTGCTCAAATTTATCGGATTTTCTGGTTCGCTCACGACCAGTCTTGAAGTCTGCACGACCGGTCGTGGAACGGCCTCGACTCGAAGCTCGACCAGTCGTGGAGCCTCGGCTCAAACTCCAGCGACTAAATTCACTGTTGCTCGACCAGTCGAGAAGGGGTCTCGACCGGTCGTGGAGGACCTTCGACCAGTCGTGGACTGCCTACGACCAGTCGTACATCGGTTTTCCTGAATCCGCGCAGAAATTCAAAAATCTGTTTCTTCTAAGACCAGTCGTGGGAACTTCTAGACCAGTCGAAGACGAATTTCTGTAACTATAAATAGCACACGAATTTCAGAGTTTATTCATTGAAATTCTATAAAAGCAAGGTTTCACTCTGAGATAAGTCGTGTTTAAATTTAAGCTAATTTGCGCTTCATTCTAATTCCTTTTGTTAGCTTTTTATATTTGATTTTATTCTAAATTCCAATCCTATTTGAAAAGGGGAAATCGTGTATTCCTTCTTCTTGGAATTAAAATCAAATAGAGCTAGCCCTTTGAGATTTCATTTAAAATCAATTAGAACTTAGAACCTCAATAATTTGAGTATTGGACATTGAACTATCATCTCTACTCTGATCGGTTCTTCCGGGCTACTGCAAAAGGATAAGATCCAGGTATTTTACAATTCCTGTAATTTCTGTTTTGGTTTTTTATGAGATTTGCCAGAAAAATCTCTATGTGTATGGTTATCTGAGGAGAGCCAGAAAACTCAGATTGAGGGTTTTTTTTTTTAATTGTGTAAGCCCAAGTGACAAAGACACAATTGTGAAGGTTTTTGGTAAACCTGTGAAAACCAGTTTTATTAGAGAACGCTAATATCCCCTGTGTGAGGATATTAGGAGTGGAGTAGCATTCTGTGTGGCTGTTTGAGAACAGTTGGTGAACACACAGGCGAACCACTATAACTTCTTGTCTTGTGGATTGAATGTTTTCTTTTATCATTCAGTTCTATTTTCCTTGTGGATGTGAATGTTGTAACAGTTTGAAATTACAAGCAAGTGTGGGAATGTTGTAATAATTTAGTGATTTATTTCTACAATTTATTTCCAGCAATTCTTTTTATTGATTCAAGCTTTAAATTCCAAATTGTTCCAGCAAGGTTGCCCTGCCATTTTTATGGTGTATGGTTGTCCCTAGAACAAGACATTTGTAAATTCAATTTATTCAGTGCAGTTTGTATTTGTTTCTTTATTCCTCTTTGATTTGTGTATTTGATACAAAGACATTTCTAGACATAAGGTTGTCCTACCATAAACACTGAGTTTTTGGTGAAAGGTTGTCCTTAGAACAACATTTGTATCAACCACTCAATTTCAATTGTTTGAGGTTGTATTTCATTTCTGCATTACAATTTATTTAATTAGTTCATTGGCTATCATATTTCGTTAATTCCGCTATTATAAGTTTTTATTTGGCATTGTCCTATTCACCCCCCCTCTAGGACATTTAGCTTGGCCATTTCAGTTACCGATCGTCTGGACTATAATCATAGCCCCAATCACATTCAATTGCAGATAGTTAAAGCCGTAATGAGTCAAGATTCAAATCATACAACCAAAGTCTGATATTATCCGTTTAGGGCTGTCAGGGCTGTTACACGCACTCGTTGCTCCACTCCCCCATCACCCATGATGGATCATACAACGTAAACATGAATTTAAACACATGCATTACGTAGATAAAATCATACAATCAGTTGAGCACGTTATGAAGCACATCACAAGCATGAGTTTGTACATATTCAATTCCTAATCACACAGTTATCCAAGGAAATCTACACATAGTTAAAGGAGTTGAGAATCATATCTCAACACCCTTATACATTACAATTTACTAACTACTACTCATTCAGACATTTCAACAAACACTTCAGACTACATACATCAACATACATGACATATGTTGATCACATTGGTATTAGGTCAAAACCTCTCACTAGGGAGTTACCCCAATCATAACACGCATACACCCACGACGGATAGTCATGGCAAGCAGGAATCCAAGTTCCATATTCATTCAGTCATTTCCACAAACACTTGGGCCACACCTTTTAATATAAGTAGTGTATATTGGCCGTGGCGTGATTTAGGGCAAATCCTTTCGTCAAAGGGTATCGCCAATACAACAATCATAAATCCATAACAATTAGTCATGGCGAGCACGAATGAGAATTCTATACTCATTCGGTCATTTTCACAAACACTTAGAATACACTATTTTAACATACATAGTGTAAATTAGCAAAAACATGTATTAGGGCGAACCCTTTCGCCAAACAAGTATTTTATCCATATATAATATATTAATACAGCAAATAATCATAGCAAACTCATTTCCAAAATTTATACGTATACGGTACTTTCTACAGATACCTAGAGTATGTAAAATTCCATATTCTTCATCTTTAATCGAAACGGAAAACAAACAACACTTTGTACATGTGCAATTGCATGCAGATCATGAATCTATCATTATCTGACATTAAAAGCGTTGAAAACCATAACCTATACATCTAAAGTCCGTACCTTTTATCGTAGAATCGTAACGAATCCAATAGGTTTGGTAAGCTTTCGTATACGGCAGTTTGGTAACCTATATAACGAAATAGGTTAGCTATTTCATAACCTACAACTATCAAAACTCCAAAATAGGTTAGGGTTAGGGTTTCTTACCTAGAAATGACGCCGGAATCGCCGAGAAAACGATTAGATTGGAGTGGTTGAACACCTGTAGTGGTAGGGAAGCAAGGCAGGGAGATTCTCCCACATCTCCCACACTTTCTCTCTCTTTTCTCTCTCTTCTCTCTCTAGGGTTTCTCTCAAATTCATATGGCTGCAATGAGAGAGGGTTTAAGGTCCTTATATAGCCTAAAAACTCACCAAAATAGACTCCAGGTCAAAGTATACTTAGGTTATAACCAAAGCGGGTAAGTTTCAGCTCAACAGAGGACTTCTGGCGGGCCTCCATGAGCCAAAGGTCAGACTTAAGCTCACCGACACCGGATCTATGTTTAGTTAAGTTTTCATTTCGGTCGGGATTCCAGATCGTAAATGGCAGACCAGTATCAGTTCAACGGTCAGCGGATCTCGATCGGAGATTCCGAGTACATGGATATGTGTATGAAATTTCTCCTAATCCGAGGGTGTAATTTGGCCTGATTCTGACGGTCTGGTTGCTTAAAACCGATCCGTAAGCGAGAGGTGCCAGATTACTATTCAAGATATTTATTTTTAAAGAAAA
The DNA here is from genome assembly GCA_021015155.1 of Magnolia officinalis. NCBI lineage: Eukaryota > Viridiplantae > Streptophyta > Magnoliopsida > Magnoliales > Magnoliaceae > Magnolia > Magnolia officinalis. Next base: position 26,128,276 of record JAJHSJ010000009.1, read on the forward strand.
TCAAGTATTTTCACACTCCTCGATCCGGACTCAACCGAATAGCGCTGGGACACTATCTGGATTTGATTTCCGAGATGGTTGTCAAGCCCAGTAAGGCAGTCCTAATTCCTTACTTCGTCTAAATCAGACTTCCGACGTGCGGTCCAGATCTGATACGGAGTTTCGAGATGCTCTCGAGAGCAGCCGGGTAATGAGATTGATCCTAGATTTTAGGGTACCCTAGCGTCAATGATTTTACAAGTTTTGGGTCTTGCAGATCGTATTTAAAGTGATTGGTACTAATTTCACGGGTACTCTAGTTTCACACTGGCTAATTCTCGCCTAATTTCTAAAGGATTTAGTCCTGAGTAATTTCGGTCTGAGGTGGTACTTAGTCGTTTGTAGCAATGTTTAGTTTAAATATTGTTCTTCATCACCTAAACTTTAAGATAGTGTCTAAGGTGAAAGTACTTAGAAAAATTTAAAGAACGAGGTGGTGAAGGGTGGGATTTGTGAAAGAAATGGGTTCATAAGCGATTTTAGCCTTTGGGACTGAGTTTTGACAAGTTAATAAGGTGTTAGGATCGACCCATTACCGAAGGACGTCTAATCCCAGGTTGGCAAAAATTCGGGATGTTACAATCTACCCCCCTTAAAACAAAATTTCGTCCCCGAAATTGGATAAGGGTAATAAGGAAAGATTTAATTATTTCTTTGCCTAGGTTTTATTGCATAGGGTATATACTAGCCTGGTTCATTTTAGTCTATCCCCCTTAAAACATATTTCTTTATCCATTTCTCATACCCTGATGGTTTGCTACAATTTATTTCTTTACCTATTTGGAGTCTTGACGACGATTCCCAACAATTTAGAGTAAGATAGCTGTTTTCATTGTTTGACCAACACGGAGAGACGTTTATGGTGGGCTTAATCCCGATACATCGATCATCTACCGGGCCAGGGTAGGAAGCTCATCATATCCCTTCCGAATCCTGGTGGATCCTGGTCTTCTGCTCGTCAGCAGCGAGTCCATTGGTAGTCGTCCAGGATTGAGAATTGGGTCAAGCCGCGAATGTTTCGCAGTTGTATATTTCAGTAGCTCCGTAGTCCGATCACTCTAGAAACGTAGGGAACGTCCATCATTGAAAAGCTCAAATTCTCTATGTCTAAGGTTGCCCTTTAGGTCTTAGTTTAAGAAAGTCCTTGTTATTATATATGTCCAAGGAAATGATGAATCAAATCTTACTAGATCATCCTAAAACGGTTTCTCATAGTAGAACTTGCTAGGGCTTCTATAATGTTCGTATTCAACAAGCACAGTTTCGATCCTAGGCCAGTGGGGTAGGGTCCACCACGCTTCTGTTGCGCAACTCTGATCAAAGAGGTGTATTAGCTGACATAACTAGATTGGCTCATAATGTTCTACCCCCCCTTAAAATTATTTTCACCCTCAAGGCTCAAGAGCTATGTCCTGATCCGTATGTCGGAACAAGGTGTAATTTAAGACCTATCCTTGACATGAAGTGGGAAATACATTGGTCTGCCTTTCATCGACGATGTGTACTATGGCATTGATACCTTTGGTCATAGAAAGGAGCTAAAGATGATGGGTATTGTGGTTGATTCGGGGTCAGGTGTGAGTTTGTGGCAAGATGCCTAATTCTACCGTGGAATTTTATCACGGTCCAGACTTATCCTATTTAATCATGTCTGGCTTAACAGGAAGGTTATCTTTCTAAGTCCATATGCACAATATGTATGCCGACATGGCATGTAATTTGGGACCTAATTCCTAACTATCTGTTGCCCATTTGGGCAATTCCTTGGGCCTAAAAGACAAAGTCTCCATTGGCTATATACTCCTAATACTTTTCAAAGGCGAAGTTATAAACTTTTGGTTGCAAGTGGTTCGGCCAACACGGAAGAAAGTTGTACAGTAGGTCTGAGCCGGATACATGGACCTTCTGCCTAGCTAGGACAGAAAATTGTCGTATCAGTTCTTAATCCTAGTTGATCCCGACCTTCTGCTTGATCATAGCATAGAGTTCATTAGTCACAACCAGGATTGAGAATTCGATTCAAACAGCGAATACCTCGTTTATAGATAGTTTCTCTACTCCGTATTCTCGATTGTACTAAGTCCTTGAGAAGGCGATTCTAAGGGGTGTATTGATTTGACCAAACATTAAATCCAAGGGATATAGAAGTTTCCTCTGAATGTGACTAGTTACTAATCAAACAAGCCTCCTAAGAGTTGTTAAAGAAGCCTATGAGTACTAAGGGGATTTAACGAAGGAATGGGTCCTCGCTCCAACCGACTTAAGCCGACTAACTAGGTCTATCATTCAATTGGCTTAGCCTAATTAATTAGTCTTTTACTTTCCTTAGCCTAACCAGTAGTCTAGTCTTAATGTAGGAGTAGCGGTAATCCACTGGTTGTAATCCAAAGTCTATGCTTATACACTAGATGATTTTATACCCTTTCTAATATAAGAAATTGTTTATTGCTTAGGGTCAAACGTTGTCTAAGTATAATTGAGTTGCCTGAACTTGAATTTAATTACACTCGAGCACGATACACATGCTCATACTAGCTAAGACGGTCCTAGGGTTCATGTTATTAATTTGTTGGATTTCCTACATGGTCATGTCTATCGAAATCTAGGAGCACCGCTCTAAGTTCAAAACTCTAAGGGCCTATTTGTCAAATAACCATTTACTCTAAAAGCTTAAGCTATCAGAGTGTGGTGGGTTAATGTATATCAAGGGACTTTATCACTTCAACACTATTTGGCCAGTGGTCTTAAGTTGTATTAAATGGGACTGTATTGTTAATCCTTCCTCGTGATTGGGAGTGGCATGGTTGGTAGGAGGGTGGGTGGGATAAAAATTAATTTTATAGGCTTTGGAAAATGAGCCTTGTGTTGAAAAAGTGTGAGATGGGATTTCTAAATTCTAAGATAATGAATTTCTAAGTGTAATTTGAAGGGAAAACCCTGGGATTTACTTTTAATTGCGTACATTCTAAACATGGTGTTAGAAAACATGGGATACACTCAATACAAGGACCATACCTTACACATATAGTTATTGCTACTTTTACAATTCTATCCACCTTACTCACCTAATGCAGTTGGCCGAACGGGCCCTAAAGGGAGAAAAGGGGCTGGAGTTTTGGTTCTCCACGGACTTGGGTCCTCAACAGACGTTGTAGAGGCCCAAATGATAGGGATTGAAGAAGGAAAATGGAGAGATCAGATGATGAGGAAGCTCACACGATTTTTGAGCTTCAAAAGGGGTGTGGGAGTCGAAATGAGAGAAACGGAGAGGGAAGGGAGGAAAGGACTACTGTGAACGAAGGACATGGATGGGTTGTGGTCGAAATCAGCAGATCGGGTGATTGAAAGGGAGTTTTGAGAGAGAGGACAACAAGTTGAAGGAGAAAAGGGAGCTTGGAGGTGGGGTTTGTGAAGGAGGTAGGTGCTTGGGAGGGTTTTAAGCCACGGCCCACCCCCCAGGGGATCCCACTAGACCCAAAACATGATCGGCCCGGACGGCCGGCCCAGCCCCGCCAAAAAACCGGCGAGGCCTCGCGGACCAACTTCCCAAAATTCAAAGGGGGGCCCCATGGGCGAGACCCCCCAGGTCCCCTAGGCTTTAAAAAACCCTGGGTCCCACCCTGGATCCCTCTGGAAGTGCTCTGTTTAGCCCCCCAACCCCGATTCGCTCCATTTGATGGTAGTTTCGGGACAAATCGGACGTATCTTGCAATCCAGAATGAGTTATCTGATGTAAAATATATGAATTTGGGGTAGAACGAGCTAATGAAGCCAACCAACCTATCTATGCAAGGTTGTGCAGCCCAGAATTGCGAAAATAACCCTCCGATTGATGGTCGTTTCCCTATTTCAATTTCATTTTACTAAAAATTGTAGCTTTAGTTTGAGTACTCTTCATCTGTTGGGCTTTAGGAGTTACGCCCATCATGAAAAGGGCTTGGAATAATTAGGAGAACGGTTTGGTGAAGCCAAACAGGACACTTACTATTTTTGGCCGAAAACCTTGCGCACTAGTAGACATCACGACCTTATAGTAAGTCGCGAATTCTAGGAGTCTTAGTTGTAGTTTGATTTTGATTTCTTTCCCATTAATTGGTATCCCTATTTAAAGGGTTGTGAACTCGTTTTTAGTCATTCATTAATCAATTTCGAATTTATTAGAATTTATTTCTACTTTCTGCTTTCTTTTCTCGTAGACTCGAGAAGTCTCTGTGAGAAGTCCAGAGAAGCTCCGAGGATTCAGAGTAGTTATCCTCATCACGTTTATCCCATATTCTACTGATTTTCAAGGGTTGGGATGAGGTGGATTGTGATCTAGACTCATTAATAGACGGCCTAAGAATGTTTTAAGGTCGACCCGTGCGACCATGGTTGAATACAGACTCAATTTCGGCGTTCGTTTTCAGTGAACTTCGCCAATTGGTGAAATCGAGATACCTATGACTGTTTTTACGTTCCGTTGCTCCCTCCTAAGTCAGAGTGCGTCATTGTGCGTCTTGTGACCATAACCCAGGTCCGGTTTAATCCAAATCATGCTCTGATACCAACTGTAACACCCTGAAAATCGGGGGTCAAGTAGTAACTCAACTCTCGAGTTCCAAAACATGACTTATGCAGCATAGATAATGATGATTAAATGTTGTTTGTATTAGTGCATTGAACATGAGTGAGATTAAGCCAAAACAACATATCAAACTCTAGAGACAGTTAAATTACAAGCGGAAGACTGTGATATATATATATATATATATATATATATATATACAATATAAAAACAGTGGTGGGTCTCCAGAGTGTGATAATGTTACCAGGTTAAAAATTACAAGTACAGTTCAAATGATACCAAATGTGTAGTGTCATCTGGTCAACATCCCTGTAACCCCGTCGATCAAGGCACAACTCACATGAAGCCGCCCGCAAATCGCATATACGAGAAAGTATCTTCGTTGTCACAAAAGTCCCGCTCCGCCTCAGGAGTAGCGTCGCCATCTGCAATTAGACAAAGTCTGGTGGGTGTTCGGAACACCGTCCCGTAACGTGGGAGTGAGTGATCAACTCAGTGGAACAATAAAGCATAGGTTAACATGTTATCAATTCAATCAAGCAGTAATGATAAAGCAGTACAATCAAACAATTCTAACTACTCTTATTTAATGCAAGTATGAAATGACATGATGTATGCCCTTGCCAAACCACCCTCATGTGACACCATCTTACGTTCGGAATGCGATCATCCCTCAGTGCTCCACATCTACCAGACACATGCAATGCTATGATGAGCATGATTACCGAGTTGTTATTAGTCCATTTCAAATAACAGTATCGGAAAACTAAAGTACCTCTCTTATATCATTCCCAACATGATCCATTCTAGGGTCGTCAGTCCTAGTTAATCTCATACGATATTATGGTTTGAGAGGCATAGGGAAGACATCACAAAGGGCTCGTCACCCGTCAGCACAGATACAGATCTCACCGTATGCTGCTCAATTGCTGGCCATCAGCTCGAATACAGGTCTCACCGTACTCGGCTCAATCGCTGGCCGTCAGCTCGAATACAGGTCTCACCGTACTCCGCTCAACTCATGCTATAGTTGCTGCGAAGGGCTCATCACCAATCACAGACCTTAGAGTATACTCGAAGACACTACGGAGGGCTCGTCGCCCGTCAGCACGAATAGAGGTCTCACCGTATTCGGCTCTCGCCGTAGGTGTCGACCGCTCGAATATAGTGTCCCATACCACCATAATCGGCTCATGAGTCTGGTTGCTCACTGGTCACTACGGGGAGGCACGTGGCCCCAGTGTAGGCTGACAGCTCGACCACGGTGTCCCATACCACCATGCCCGGCTCATGAGTCTTAGCGGATCGAGGTACCATGGTTAAAATGGATTTCATTGGTAAGTTTGGTACCCTAGGTTCAAGCAGTAACATCCAAACATGGTGAACATACGTTAGACAAATCGGGTTACTTGACGAGCTCGGCTAGCTCGAGCGCACAACAAGTTGAACGATATGAAGCGCATAAGCACTTCGTGTGGCCAACCAATATCGCCAACCGAAGTACGACTCGGGTTCGTCGAACACATCTCACGTGGCAAATGAATCTCAGCCACGCATTCATTTTTGTTACCGATCGTCTGGACTATAATCATAGCCCCAATCACATTCAATTGCAGATAGTTAAAGCCGTAATGAGTCAAGATTCAAATCATACAACCAAAGTCTGATATTATCCGTTTAGGGCTGTCAGGGCTGTTACACGCACTCGTTGCTCCACTCCCCCATCACCCATCATACAACGTAAACATGAATTTAAACACATGTATTACGTAGATAAAATCATACAATCAGTTGAGCATGTTATGAAGCACATCACAAGCATGAGTTTGTACATATTCAATTCCTAATCACACAGTTATCCAAGGAAATCTACACATAGTTAAAGGAGTTGAGAATCATATCTCAACACCCTTATACATTACAATTTACTAACTACTACTCATTCAGACATTTCAACAAACACTTCAGACTACATACATCAACATACATGACATATGTTGATCACATTGTATTAGGTCAAAACCTCTCACTAGGGAGTTACCCCAATCATAACACGCATACACCCACGACGGATAGTCATGGCAAGCAGGAATCCAAGTTCCATATTCATTCAGTCATTTCCACAAACACTTGGGCCACACCTTTTAATATAAGTAGTGTATATTGGCCGTGGCGTGATTTAGGGCAAATCCTTTCGTCAAAGGGGTATCGCCAATACAACAATCATAAATCCATAACAATTAGTCATGGCGAGCACGAATGAGAATTCTATACTCATTCGGTCATTTTCACAAACACTTAGAATACACTATTTTAACATACATAGTGTAAATTAGCAAAAACATGTATTAGGGGGAACCTTTTCGCCAAATAAGTATTTTATCCATATATAATATATTAATACAGCAAATAATCATGGCAAACTCATTTCCAAAATTTATACGTATACGGTACTTTCTACAGATACCTAGAGTATGTAAAATTTCATATTCTTCATCTTTAATCGAAACGGAAAACAACAACACTTTGTACATGTGCAATTGCATGCAGATCATGAATCTATCATTATCTGACATTAAAAGCGTTGAAAACCATAACCTATACATCTAAAGTCCGCACCTTTTATCGTAGAATCGTATTGAATCCAATAGGTTTGGTAAGCTTTCGTATACGGCAGTTTGGTAACCTATATAACGAAATAGGTTAGCTATTTCATAACCTACAACTATCAAAACTCCAAAACAGGTTAGGGTTAGGGTTTCTTACGTAGAAATGACGCCGGAATCGCCGAGAAAACGATTAGATTGGAGTGGTTGAACACGTGTAGCGGTAGGGAAGCAAGGCAGAGAGATTCTCCCACATCTCCCACACTTTCTCTCTCTTTTCTCTCTTCTCTCTCTAGGGTTTCTCTCAAATTTGTATGGCTGCAATGAGAGAGGGTTTAAGGTCCTTATATAGCCTAAAAACTCACCGAAATAGACTCCAGGTCAAAGTATACTTAGGTTATAACCAAAGCGGATCTCGATCGGAGATTCCGAGTACATGGATATGTGTATGAAATTTCTCCTGATCCGAGGGTGTAATTTGGTCTGATTCTGACGGTCTGTTTGCTTAAAACTGATCCACAAGTGAGAGGTGCTAGATTACTATTTGAGATATTTATTTTTAAAGAAAATCAAGTATTTTCACACTCCTCGCTCCGGACTCAAGCGAATAGCGCTGGGACACTATCTGGATTTGATTTCTGAGATGGTTGTCAAGCCCAGCAACGCAGTCCTAATTCCTTAACTTCGTGTAAATCAGACTTCCGACGTGCGGTCCAGATCTGATACGGAGTTTCGAGATGCTCCCGAGAACAGCCGGGTAATGAGATTGATCTTAGAGTTTAGGGTACCCTAGCGTCAATGATTCTACAAGTTTTGGGTCTTGCAGATCGTATTTAAAGTGATTGGTACTAATTTCATGGGAACTCTAGTTTCACACTGGCTAATTCTCGCCTAATTTTTAAAGGATTTAGTCCTGAGTAATTTCGGTCTGAGGTGGTACTTAGTCGTTTGTAGCAATGTTTAGTTTAAGTATTGTTCTTCATCACCTAAACTTTAAGATAGTGTCTAAGGTGAAAGTACTTAGAAAAATTTAAAGAACAAGGTGGTGAAGGGTTGGATTTGTGAAAGAAATGGGTTCACAAGCGATTTTAGCCTTTGGGACTGAGTTTTGACAAGTTAATAAGGTATTAGGATCGACCCATTGCCGACGGACGTCTAATCCTAGGTTGGCAAAAATCCGAGATGTTACAGATACCATCTTGTAAGGCCCTGAAAATCGGGGGTCGAGCATAAACTCAACTCCCGAGTTCCAACGCATTACTTATGCAACAAAATGAATGATGATTGAATGTTGTCTGTATTAGTGCATTGAACATGAGTGAGATTAACCCAAAACAACATATCATACTCCAGAGAATTGAATTAGCAAGCGGAAGACTGTGATAGATAAATAAAATATATAAATTGTGTTGAGTCTCCGGAGTGTGATAATATTATCAGGTTAAATACTTACAAGTACAATTCTAAAATATACCAAATGTGTAAGGTCCTCTAGTTAACATCCCTGTAACCCCGTCGATCAAGACACAACTCACATGAAGCCGCCAGAATACAGCAAATACGAACAAGCATCATTGTCATTGAAAAGGTCCGGCTCTGCCTCATAAGCATCGCCGACACCTGCAGCTACAGAGTTTGGTTGGTGTTGCAAACATCGTCCCGTAACGTGGGAGTGAGTGATCAACTCAGTGGAACAATAAAGCATAGGTTAACATGTTATCAATTCAGTCAAGCAGTAATGATAAAGCAGTACAATCAAACACTCCTAACTGCTCTTATTAATGCAAGTATGAATGCAGTCATGATGCATGCCCTCACCACACACTCCCTCGTGCGACACCATCTTACGTTCGAGGCATGCTTGCATTCCTCCGTGCTCCACATCTTCCAGGCACATGCAATGCGATGATGAGCATGATTACCGAGTTGTTATTAGTCCATTTCAAACAGCAGGATTGGAAAACTAAGGTACCTCCCTTGTATCATTCCCAAACATGATCCATTCTAGGGTCGTCAGTCCTAGTTAATCTCATACGATGGTGTGTTTCTAGGTCGCTGCAAAGGCGGCCTGGGCTATTACACGCATTCGTTACACCACTCCCCCATCACCTTTTTAACGGTTCATCACTAAATTGATACAGGCCTAGTTCATACTCTATTCACCGCGGCAAAACCAATCGCCTCACCGCAAATTCAGAGTACGCTCGAGGTCACTACAAAGGGCTCGTCACCAATCAGTGTAGGCTGACAGCTCGAATATAGTGTCCCATACCACCATAATCGGGTCACGAGTCTGGTTGCTCACTGGTCACTACGGGGAGGCACATGGCCCCAGCGTAGGCCGACAGCTCGACCACGGTGTCCCATACCACCATGCCCGGCTCATGAGTCTTAGCGGATCGAGGTACTATGGTTAACGGGTTTAGACTGGTAAGTTTGGTACCCTAGGTTCAAGCAGAGGTGTCCAAAACTGGTGAACATACATAAGACAGATCGAGTTACTTGACGAGCTCGGCTAGCTCGAGTGCACAACAAGTTGAAAGATATGAAGCGCATAAGCATTTCGCGTGGCCAACCACTATCGCCAACCGAAGTACGACTCGGGTTCGTCAAACACATCTCACATGGCAAATGAATCATAGCCACGAATTCAATCCCGTTACCGATTGCCTGGACTATAATCGATCATATCCCCAAACACAATCAATCCATGACCAGATGCATGTAAAGCAGAATAAACAAAGTAATTCAAGCATGTTATAAAGCATGTTATAAAGCACGATATAAACAGGAAATACAAACACATATTTTATAAGTAAGCGGTTAAATTAAACAAACAACAAGGAGGAAATCATATACATCTTTAAGGTAGCTGACAATCCTATCTCAACACCCTATTAAACTTAATTCGTCACACAATTTCTCACACAGGCATTTTAGCAAACACTTAAACTACTCCACTCCAACATACATGACGTATGTTGATTTCAACATAGAATAGGACAAATCCTTTAGCAAGGAGTTGTCGCATACACATCAATCATGTTCTTACATTCAATACATTTAGCAAGCATAAATCATAAATCCATATTTATTTAGTCATTTCAACAAACACTTCGGCTACACGTTTTAACATATATAGTGTGTATTGGTTGTGGCGTGATTTAGGGCAAATCCTTTCGTCAAAGGGGTATCGCCTATACAACAATCATGTATCCATGACAATTAGTCATGGCAAGCACGAATGCGAATTCTATACTCATTCGGTCATTTTCCCAAACACTTAGAATACACTATTTTAACATACATAGTGTATATTAGCAAAAACATATATTAGGGCGAGCCCTTTTGCCAAATAAGTATTTTATCCATTATAATATATTCATACAGCAAATAATCATGACAAACACATTTCTAAAATTTATACGTATACGGTACTTTATACAAATACCTAGAATATGTAAAATTCCATATTCTTCGTTTTTAATCGAAACGGAAAACAGACAACACTTTGTACATGTGCAATTGCATGCAGATCATGAATATATCATTATCTGACATTGAAAGCGTTGAAAACCATAGCCTATACACCTAAATTCCGCACCTTTTGTCGTAGAATCGGAAAGAACTCGATAGATTTGCTAGGCTTTCGTATACGACAGTTTGGCGACCTATAGAACGAAATAGGTTAGCTATTTCATAACCTACAACTATCAAACCTCCAAATCAGTTTAGGGTTAGGGTTGCTTACCTAGAAATGAAGTCGGAATCGCCGGGAAAGCGATTAGATCGGAGTAGTTAAGCACGTATAGCGGCAGGGAAGCATGGCAGGGAGATGCTCCCACTTCTCTCTCACTTTCTCTTTCTTTCCACTCTCTTTTCCTAGGGTTTTTCTCAAATTCATATGGCTGAAATAAGAGAGGGTTTAAGCTCCTTGTATATCCTAAAAACTCACCAAATTAGACTTCAAGTCAAGGTATACTTAGGTTATATCCAAAGTGAGCCTGTTCCAGCTCAACGGAGCACTTCTAGCGGGCCCTCTTGAGTCAAAGGTCGGACTTAAGCTCACAGACAATGGATCTAGGTACCATTAAGTTTTTGTTCCAATAGGGTTCTCAGATCACACGTGGCAGACCAGTTTCAATTCAACGGTCAGTGGATCTCGATCGGAGATTCTGAGTACATGAATATGTTTGAAAAAATATCCCTAATCCGAGGGTGTAATTTGGCCTGATTCTGACGGTTTGGTTGCTTAATACTGATCTGCAAGCGAGACGTGCCAGATTTATTTATTTTGAATTTAATTTAAAAGTATTTTCACATTCCTCACACTCCCCGCTCTGAGCTCAAGCGAATAGTGCTGGGGCACTATCTGAATTTGATTTCCAAGATAGTTGTCAAGCCCAGCAAGGCGGTCCTAATTCCTTAACTTCGTGTTAATCGGACTTCCGACGTGCGGTCCAGATCTGATACGGAGTTTCGAGATGCTCCCGAGAGCAGCCGGATATTGAGATTGATCCTAGATTTTAGGGTACCCTAGCATTAATGATTCTACAAGTTTTGAGTCTTGCAGATCGTATTTAAAGTGATTGGTGCTAATTTCACAGGTACTCTAGTTTAACACTGGCTAATTCTCGCCTCATTTCTAAAGGATTTAGTCCTGAGTAATTCCGTCTGAGGTGGTACCTGGGCCTTTGTAGTTTGTATATAAAGTGATCCAAGTTATAATACTTAGCTAGTATAAGATAGTGTCTAGGGTGAAAGTACTTAGAAAAATTGAAAGAACAAGGTGGTGAAGGGTGGGATTTGTGAAGGAAGTGGGTTCCAAAGCGGTTTTCGACTTTGGGATTGAGTTCTGACAAGTTAATAAGGTGTTAGGATCGACCCATTGCCTGAGAACGTCTAATTCCATGTTGGCAAAAATTCGGGATGTTACAATCTACATCCCTTAAAACAAAATTTCGTCCCCGAAATTGCCTAAGGGTAATAAGGAAAGATTTAATCATTTCTTTTGCCTAAGTTTTATTTTACTCTAAATAGCCTGGTTTATTTTAGTCTACCCCCCTTAAAACTTATTTCTTTATCCATTTCTCATACCCTGATGGTTTGCTACAATTTATTTCTATACGTATTTGGAGTCTTGACGACAATCCCCAATTATTTAGAGTAAGATAGATGTTTTCAATGTTTGACCAACACGGAGAGACGGTTATAGTGGGCTTGATCCCGATACATCGATCATCTACCGGGCCAGGGTAGAAAGCTCATCCTATCCCTTTCAAATCCTGGTGGATCCTGGTCTTCTGCTCGTCAGCAGTGTGTCCATTGGTAGTCGCCCAGGATTGAGAATAGGGTCAAGCCGCGAATGCTTCGCAGTTGTCTATTTCAATAACTCCGTAAACCGATCACTCTAAAAACTTAGGGAATGCCCATCATTGAAAGGCTCAAATTGTCTATTTCTAAGGTTGCCCGTTAGGTCTTAGTCTAAGAGAGTCCTCTTTATTATCTATGTCCAAGGAAATGGCGAATCAAATCTTACTAGACCATCCTAAAATGGTTTCTCATAGTAGAACTTGTTAGGGCTTCTATTATGTTCGTATTCAACGAGCATAGTTTCGATCCTGGGCCAGTGGGGTAGGGTTCACCACGCTTTCGCTGCGCCACCCAGATCAAAGAGGTGTATTGATTTGACCTAGATACATCCATCGGTCTCTGGCATTCTCTAATGTAACCGGTCGTCTAGTCTTAATTCAGGAGTAGTGGAAATCCATAGGGGTAGTCCAAAGTCTGTGCTCATATGCTAGATGATTTCACATCATTTCTATTACAGGAAGGGTTTTATCACTTAGGGTCAAAGTTGTCTAATTGGAACTGAGTTGTCTATACTTGATGCTCAAGCATTTCACATATGCTCATTCCAACTAAGAGGGTCCTAAGGTTCACATTATTACTTGTTGGATTTCCTATACGGTTAGGTCTATTGAAATCTAGGAGCACCACTCTAGGTCCAAAACTTTAAGGGCCTATTTGTCAAACCACCATTTACTCTAAAAGCTTAAGCTATCAGAGTGTGGTGGGTTAATGTATATCAAGGGACTTTATCACTTCAACACTATTTGGCCAGTGGTCTTAAGTTTTATTAAATGAGACTGTATTGCTAATCCCTCCTCGGGATTGGGAGTGGCATGGTTGGTAGGAGGGTGGGTGGGGATAAAAATTAATTTTATAGGCTTTGGAAAATGAGCCTGGTGTTAGAAAAGTGTGAGATGGGATTTTCAAATCTGAGGATAATGAATTTCTAAGTGTAATTTGAAAGGAAAATATGTGATTTATGTTTAATTGCATACACTCCAAACATAGTATCGGAAACCATGGGATACACCCAATCTAGGGACCATACCTTACACATACATTTATTGTTACCTTTACAATTCTATCCACCTTAAACTCACCTAATGCAATTTGGCCGAACGGGCCCTAAACGTCCTCAAACATCTAAAACATTCTACCAAGTACGACACCCATCAACATGAAAACAAAAACATCCAAAGACGGTAACCCATGCTAACTACAAGACAACAGTATGGATGAGCTCGGATAAGGCCATGCAAAATGAGGATAAGGGGAAACGGAGGCTGGAGTTTTTTTTTTTTTTGGTTCTCCACGGACTTGAGCCTCGACAAGGATTGTAAAGGCCCAAAAGGTAGGGTTTGAAGAAGGAAAGGGAGTGAAGATATGGGTTGGGTTGAGTGCTTATACGATTTTAAGCTTCAAATGGAGAGTGTAGGAGCTTAAATGAACGAGAATGGAGAGGGTAGGGGAGTAGGTGTTGCTGTGAACATTAGAGGGGTGCGGGATTTAACAGAAAACAGCGGAAGGGGTGATTGGAAGGGAGGTTTGAGTGAGAAAATCGGATTTTCAAAGGAAAGGGAGCACTTGGAGGGGTGTTCGAGAGAGAGGGGGCCAAACAGACGTGAAACAGGAGCCCCAAAAAAATTTGGTAAGCACCACACGTGCCTAGGGGTCGGGCCGACCAAGACCAGCACCGGCCCAACCTGACCGCGGTTCTGCCGTGGTCCACCGGACCAACCGCGGTGCCACCGCAGTAGGGCGGTATTCACCAACCTCCCAAGGTGCCAATGACACCCCAGGTCTGTCCCGGGTCCCTTCGGATTGCGTAATGTGGCCCCCGACTCCATTTGAGGCATTTTTAGGGCCAATTTATAAACCGGAATGAGTTTATGTGACGTGTGGCATATGATTTTGGGGTAAGAGGAGCTAATCTATCCAACTAACCCATTTATTTAGTTAGTTCCAAGGTTTGAATGGTAAAAAGTCCAATTTATACATATATGTACTAATTGTAGTAACTTTTTATTTAAGTATTATTCTTCATCATTTATACGTTAGAATTTACATCTGGTATGAAAGGATTTAGAAAAAAATTAAAGAATGAAGTGGTGCAAGGAGAGATTTTGAAGGAATTGGATAGAAAGGTTCTAGGCTTTGAGATGAAGTGTAGTGTAAGGTGTTATGGTTGACCCACAACCTAAGGACATTCATTTCTATGGAACGATCAAACCCGTCGATTGACGGCCTAGAAGTGATTCGGGATCGTTTCGCGTGATCATGGGTGCGTATGGGCCCAATCTCAGCGGTCGGTTTCGGTAGGTTTCGCCATTCGACGAATTTGGAAAATCCTAAGTCGGTTTCTACATTCTGTCGCTCCCTCCTAAGTCAAAGTGCGTCAGAGTGCGTCGTGTGACCATAACCCAGGTCTGATTTAATCCAAATCATGCTCTGATGCCATCTTGTAACGCCCTGAAAATCGGGGGTCGAGCATAAACTCAACTCCCGAGTTTCAACGCATCACTTACGCAACAAAATGGATGATGATTGAATGTTGTCTGTATTAGTGCATTGAACATGAGTGAGATTAAGCCAAAACAACATATCATACTCCAGAGACAAGTGAATTAGCAAGCGGAAGACTGTGATAGATAAATAAAATATATAAATTGTGGTGAGTCTCTAGAGTGTGATAATATTACCAGGTTAAATAATTACAAGTACAATTCTAAAATATACCAAATGAGTAAGGTCCTCTAGTCAACATCCCTGTAACCCCGTCGATCAAGACACGATTCACATGAAGCTGCCAGAATACAGCAAATACGAGCAAGCATCATTGTCATTGAAAAGGTCCGGCTCTGCCTCATAAGCATCGCTGACACCTGCAGCTACAGAGTCTGGTTGGTGTTGCAAACACCGTCCCGTAACGTGGGAGTGAGTGATCAAATCAGTGGAACAATAAAGCATAGGTTAACATGTTATCAATTCAGTCAAGCAGTAATGATAAAGCAGTACAATCAAACACTCCTAACTGCTCTTATTAATGTAAGTATGAATGTAGTCATGATGCATGCCCTCACTACACACTCCCTCGTGCGATAGCATCTTACGTTCGGGACATGCTTGCATTCTTCAGTGCTCCACATCTTCCAGGCACATGCAATGCGATGATGAGCATGATTACCGAGTTGTTATTAGTCCATTTCAAACAACAGGATTGGAAAACTAAGGTACCTCCCTTGTATCATTCCCAAACATGATCCATTCTAGGGTCGTCAGTCCTAGTTAATCTCATACGATGGTGTGTTTCTAGGTCGCTGCAAAGGCTGTCAGGGCTGTTACACGCATTCGTTACACCACTCCTCCATCACCTTTTTAACGGTTCATCACTAAATTGATACAGGCCTAGTTCATACTCTATTCACCGCGGCAAAACTCGTCGCCTCACCACAAATTCAGAGTATGCTCGAGGTCACTACAAAGGGCTCGTCAGCAATTAGTGTAAGCCGACAGCTCGAATATAGTGTCTCATACCATCATAATCGGCTCACGAGTCTGGTTGCTCACTGGTCACTACGGGGAGGCACATACCCCAGCGTAGGCCAACCGCTTGACCACGGTGTCCCATACCACCATGCCCGGCTCATGAGTCTTAGTGGATCGAGGTACCATGGTTAACGGGATTTCACGGGTAAGTTTGGTACCCTAGGTTCAAGCAGATGCGTCTAAACATGGTGAACATACATAAGAAAGATCGGGTTACTTGACGAGCTCGGCTAGCTCGAGCACACAACAAGTTGAATGATATGAAGCGCATAAGCACTTCGCATGGCCAACCACTATAGCCAACTGAAGTACGACTCAGGTTCGTCGAACACATCTCACATGGAAAATGAATCACAGCCACGAATTCAATCCCGTTACCGATTGCCTGGACTATAATCGATCATAGCCCCAAACACAATCAATCCATGACCAGATGCATGTAGAGTAAAGCAGAATAAACAAAGTAATTCAAGTATGTTATAAAGCATGATATAAACAGGAAATACAAACACATATATTTCATAAGTAAGCGGTTAAATTAAACAAACAACATGGAGGAAATTATTTACATCTTTAAGGTAGCTGAGAATCCTATCTCAACACCCTATTAAACTTAGTTCGTCACACAATTTCTCACACAGGCATTTTAGCAAACACTTAAACTACTCCACTCCAACATACATGACGTATGTTGATTTCAGTATAGAATAGGACAAATCCTTTAGTAAGGAGTTGTCGCATACACATCAATTATGTTCTTACATTCAATATATTTAGCAGGCATAAATCATAAATCCATATTTATTTAGTCATTTCAACAAACACTTGGGCTACACGTTTTAGCATATATAGTGTGTATTGGTCGTGGCGTGATTTAGGGCAAATCCTTTCGTCAAAGGGGTATCGCCTATACAACAATCATGTATCCATGACAATTAGTCATGGCAAGCACGAATGCGAATTCTATACTCATTCGGTCATTTTCCAAAACACTTAGAATACACTATTTTAACATACATAGTGTATATTAGTAAAAACATGTATTAGGGCGAGCCCTTTTGCCAAATAAGTATTTTATCCATATATAATATATTCATACAACAAATAATCATGGCAAACACATTTCCAAAATTTATACGTATACAGTAATTTCTACAAATACCTAGAATATGTAAAATTCCATATTCTTCGTCTTTAATCGAAACGGAAAACAGACAACACTTTGTACATGTACAATTGCATGCAGATCATGAATCTATCATTATCTGACGTTGAAAGCGTTGAAAACCATAACCTATACACCTAAATTCCGCACCTGTTGTCATAGAATCGGAAAGAACTCGATAGATTTGCTAGGCTTTCGTATACGGCAGTTTGGCGACTTATAGAACGAAATATGTTAGCTATTTCATAACCTACAACTATCAAAACCCTAAATCAGTTTAGGGTTAGGGTTTCTTACCTAGAAACGAAGTCAGAATCACCGGAAAAACAATTAGATCGGAGTAGTTAAGCACGTATAGCGGCAGAAATGCATGGTAAGGAGACGCTCCCACTTGTCTCTCACTTTCTCTCTCTCTTTTCTCACTCTTTTCCTAGGGTTTTTCTCAAATTCATATGGCTGAAATGTGAGAGGGTTTAAGGTCCTTATATAGCCTAAAAACTCACCAAATTAGACTTCAAGTCAAGGTATACTTAGGTTATATCCAAAGTGAGCCTGTTCCAGCTCAACGGAGCACTTCTGGCGGGCGCCCTTGAGCCAAAGGTCGGACTTAAGCTCACAGACAATGGATCTAGGTACCATTAAGTTTTTGTTCCAGTAGGGTTCTCAGATCACGCGTGGCGGACCAATTTCAATGCAATGGTCAGTGGATGTCGATCGGAGATTCCGAGTACATGAATATGTTTGGAGAAATATCCCTGATCCGAGGGTGTAATTTGGCCTGATTCTGACGGTCTAGTTGATTAATACTGATCTGCAAGCGAGACGTGCCAGATTTATTTATTTTGAATTTAATTTAGAAGTATTTTCACATTCCTCACACTCCCCGCTCCGAGCTCAAGCGAATAGCTCTGGGACACTATCTGGATTTGATTTCTGAGATGGTTGTCAAGCCCAGCAAGGCGGTCCTAATTCCTTAACTTTGTGTTAATCGGACTTCCGACGTGTGATCCAGATCTGATACAGAGTTTCGAGATGCTCCCAAGAGCAGCCGGGTAATGAGATTGATCCTAGATTTTAGGGTACCCTAGCGTCAATGATTCTACAAGTTTTGAGTCTTGCAGATCGTATTTAAAGTGATTGGTGGTAATTTCACAGGTACTCTAGTTTAACACTGGCTAATTCTCTCCTCATTTCTAAAGGATTTAGTCCTGAGTAATTTCCGTCTGAGGTGGTACCTGGGCCTTTGTAATTTGTATATAAAGTGATTCAAGTTATAATACGTAGCTAGTATAAGATAGTGTCTAGGGTGAAAGTACTTAGAAAAATTGAAAGAACAAGGTGGTGAAGGGTGGGATTTGTGAAGGAAATGGGTTCAAAAGCGGTTTTAGACTTTGGGATTGAGTTTTGACAAGTTAATAAGGTGTTAGGATCGACCCATTGCCTGAGAACGTGTAATTCCATGTTGGCAAAAATTCGGGATGTTACAGTTCCTTAGATGGAAATTTCTGATTTCTTTGATTCCATGGATGTTCTTTCCATTCCTTTCATTTTGAAGCTTGTGGGGCCTATCAAATGATGTTGGTGGCCCCCATGTCTTTATGGATGTGGCTCATAGCCCATTCTTTGTGCATGCATGGTCCATACAAGGGGTCATTCTCCATGGACCCCCTCCCAACATGGTTTTCTTTCATTGATCAAGGATCCTTGGGTCATCTAGACCCTTGATCCTTGGTGCAGATGGCATCTCCACCATAGATCTTGAGTAATATGAGTTTTGCTCATATGGAACCATATACATCATGATATAGTGGACGATTGCGATTGTGTGATGAGGGGAAGGGCCTCAATGTGGTGGAGCTCCTTCCGTTGTGGCCGAATTATTTTATTTTCCTTGTTTATATCTCTGAAATCAAGATGTGTGTGGCCCACCTTTCAACCTGGAACCATCCAGACCGTCCAAAGAGGGAGAACGTCCTTGACAGTCCACCCTTGGACGTTGGGGCCCTAAATGTACCCAAAAAGGATACATGCAAATGGTATTTATTGATGGGAGTAATCTGGATGTTGATCGGGTCTACTGGGGTGGTCCATACCACAATTTCCATGGATTGATTTCCTCTTTTTATAGTGATTATAATTATTTTAATTCAGTATTATGTTATTGTCCAGAAGCTATCTGGACAGATTTTTGAGCTGTCTTGAGCTCAGTTTTGGGGATGATTGGTGGGGTGTTTGGTCTCATTCGATATATGCCTCTTGAAGGTGGGGACCCCACCTAGATGTCCCCCAAATTTCACCCTCATCCGTCCCTGTTTGATCACCCAAAAGGGTGGGCCAAGAAGGTTGGACGGTCCAGATTTTTTTGGACTGTCTAACCATTCTGCTGCTGTAAAAATATAAATATCAGCTTGTTTTTGAAGTAGTGGGAAACCTTTGTGGACCGCACATTGTTGTATACTTGTGTAGGGATATTGGTCCTACATTTTCTTAAAATTTGGCAGACCTGGGCCCACTCTAACGGGGTGCACAAATCCGGGGCAGCAACATTATTTCAACAACAAATTGTTTTTTCAGAAATACCTTGTTGTCCATAAATTGTAGAAGTTAAATAAAATAATTTTACCATCTCAAAAATTTTAAAATTTTGTAGAGAGGTGTCCCACCCATGTTAGGGCCTACCTGCAAAATTTTAGGGCCAATGGACCCCATTTGAGCATCCAAAAGGGTGGGCCAATATAGGGGGCTGCTAGAAATTTCTGCTGTACAGTCCAACATCATAGTTCCATAAAAATAAATTTTTTAAAACTATTTGCTCAGAAGGTGGGCCATATTTTTGGGTCCCACCTTGTTGTAGGCTTGATGAGGAACCTTGGGTCTAAATTTCAGGAATTTTGGATGCCTAGAACCTACCCATTTGGATGGCCCAAATTCAGGGCAGTTATATTCCAGCAATATTTCACCCTGGGCAGATTGTATTATTTAAATTAATTAAAATACTTTTGAGTATCCGAAAATTTTGAAATTTTGTGGAAGTTTGGTCCACGCATGGTAGGACCCACCTACTAAATTTCAGGGCTAATGGAACCTTGTGTACACCGTGGCTATGGCCGTACTAACCCACCACGTTGGGACGTCCACGTCAGTCCAATTTTCTGGACAGACAGTTTTATTTAAATTAATTAAAATACTTAGGAATATCCAAAATTTCTGAAATTTTGTGAGGATGTAGCCCACCTATGGAAGTATCACCCTACAAAATTTCAGACCTAACGAACATTCGAGCTGACCGTGGTGTGGCCTGTAAATTTGTGTCAGTTTTGGGCCAAATACCCAGGCCCGTAGGACTACCCACCATGGGACGTCCCTACCTTGGGCTGTTGTTGGGCCTATATTTTAGTGCATGGCCCACTTCTAGTGTGTGTTGTGCATTCCCCTCTTATCTGGTGGGGCCCACAGTGATGTGTGTGGGTCATCAGAAAATAAATACTATAAATTAATTCATTTGCTGGACTCCAACAAACCCCGAAAAGAAGGTGGGCTGGAAATTCAGCAAAGGGCCCAATGTTGCCGCCCATAAATGTCTGTTTTGGGGCAGTATGGCCTACTAGATTTGAGGAGGATTTAAGTCAGTTACCTTACTATTTAATTTTATTTTTGGGTTTAATTAGTACATGATTAAAGGCCCATTCCAATTGGATTATTCTTGGGCTAGTCTTCTAGTCAGTTAATGGGCCTTATAGCCTTGGTTGGGCTGGAACTTTTGATAGGCCCGTTGGACCCTTAGGTCCTATGTTTATCATGCCATTGTGATAGGTTTTATGGGCTAAATACTCAAGTAGTTGGGCCCTTGCTTGTCCACTATAATAAATCTATACTTGGGCCGAGATGTGAGGCCCAACTTGTGTTAAAAATAAGGATTTCCATATGATTGGGATAATGGGCTGCCCATTAGGCCCACCACAATGAGTGAACCCATGACCCTTATGATTGGGCCCTAACCTTGCTTAGGGGCCCACCAGGTTGCCTATGTATTGGGTTTAGTGTATGGTCCACTATGCCATGAATTGATTGTGCCTTGGATCCTTCTTTACATACGTAGCAGGCTACCTTTTGGGACTCAGTTGAGGTTTATGTCCTCCTTAGTGGCCCTAAGATAGGCCCATAAGGCCCTTATAGGTGGTTGAAGGCCCACCTTGGACCTTGTTAGGCCCGTCTTCTCCTTGAGGCTTTATAATTCTCCTAGCTTGTGGGTTATCCCAAAGTATTGGGCCCCCACTAGAGGACTTCGCTTCTTACTACATATCTATGTACCTAGACCTTGTCCCTCCTTAGGATGGAGGAATACATTCTACAGGTAGTACACTTACATCATTATGACCCATATGCATCATGTGTATGAATTGATTGCATTGTATGGTAGTCATTGAAGGATGGAGTTTCTCCCCTTTGCACAATATGTGCCTGTAGCTAGTGCATGATCTGTGCGTGTGACTCATGCATTGGCATAACATTTCATGATGATACCGCCCTTGCTTCATCAGAGCTTCGCCTCCATAGGGATATTCGTGGATGGCCGTATGAGTGGACACCGAAAATATTACTTGGCATACCGGGTCCATAGGATGCTCATGGGTGAAATTTTTAAAACTTCCATGGTACCAAGGATCTGCTCCATCGCCGTGACCAGATGGAATATATGAGCGCACGAGGGCCTTATATCGTTAGGCCATGACTCTCACTGTCGTGTAGTCGGTTGGATAGGGGTGTGGCCTTACTCGCCTGATGTAAAGAGGCATTACTAGGCTGAGTCTGACCAGCTAGTAAATGGGTCCGCTACCGTCAGGCCTTGTTGGTGATTGGCTGTCCACAGGTGGGTAGTGAGTCTCTTACGCTCGTTTGACTGTGCGGGGTCTGTAGAACAGCAGTCATTCAGCAGTGTAATGGACCCCGGTGATTTCCTTATGATTGGAAATGTACTTGACATATGGTTTGGATATGAGCACTGGCATTACCTGCATCACATTAGCATTGACTGTGTTAGCCCCTTCATGCATTGTCTTGGTATGGCATCCAGTACTCATCGCACCGTATTCATGATAAGCCTTGGTAAGGCTAGTGATATTCTCATTGAGCATGTTTCCCTTCTTGCATCTCCTACTATTGTTCTGTGCACCATTTTTATACACTTACACGACCCTCTAAGCTTCTATAAGCTTATGCACGATTGATGCGTGCAGGAGAGTCTAGGCAGGCGTCGTAGTAGCAGATCGTGGAGTAGAGCTGAGCATTTGAGGACTCCAGTCTTGCTGACTTTTCTCTCTTTTCCTTTTATCTCATGTATATCTTTTTGGACCTTATAGATGATTGTAAAAGTTCAAATTCTTAGTGGATTTTGTGATGTGTGCCCTTTGTTATTCTCAGATTTACTTGTTGTGATCTTGGGTATGCTCGTATTGGAATGATTATACTGTTACGAAAATTCTCCTTGTAGGATCACAGGTTCGGAACCTGCCTCAGGAGCCGAGAATGGGGTATTATGGAGGCTGTTGTGTTCAGAACCGGTCATTGGGATCCTTGTGAGTCCAGTTACCAAGTCTGGGGCGTGACACATAATCTCCAACAATTCTCTAGAAACCCGTTGTTACAAGAGGGACCAAATCGAGTAAGGTCTTAATCTACCGCTGATGACAGAACCTCCACGAGTGGATCGTGACCAAATAATACAAGTGGTTTAAGAAGTGGTAGACCAAGTACTCAGATGCAATACGATCCTAATTTATCATAAGCCCTATCTGAAAAAAGCGAGCTTAACAGTCCTAGAGGGTGGGTGAATAGGACTATGCCAAATAAAAACTTAATGTGTTGAAATAATAAATAAATCATAATAAAATACCAAATCTCAATAACACTAGTATTGAAAAATTGATTCAAACTTAGTTCGTAGGACAACCTTAAAAAAAAAAAAAACAATGTTTTAGGCAGGACAACCTTATTTCACAAATGTTTGTAAGGATCAAGACTTCAAACCAATCAAGAGGTAATAAACCTATCTATTACAAACATTTACCACTATTGTAGAAATAAAATTACAATCATTCACCATATATACAAAAATTAAACATTGACCACAACACCAAGAGTTATAGTAGTTCGGTGTGTACACCAATTGTTCTCAAACAACCACACCTACTCCACTTTCAATAATCACAACCCACATGATATTGGCTTTCACTAAAACCAAGGTTTTCACAAGTCCTTAAAACCTTATACAGTTGTGATTTTAGAAGGGCTATCACAAATAAAAACCCTACACTGAGATTTTATGGCTATCTTAGTCAAAACCAACACATGAGATTTTTTTGCTATCTCAAAGAAACCAAAATACAAAGAATATAAATGTACTTATCTTCTCCTTAAAGATGTATCTCTTGATGTATCCGGTAGAATTGTTTCTCTTGAAGTAGAATGTTCAATGTCTAGTCACATAAATAAGGGTTCTAGGTTCTAGATTGATTTTGACTTAATTCAAACCAAAGGATACTTGTTTGAATTCCTCAAGATCTCAAAGAAGACCAATTACTCTCTTGAAAGAATGAGATTCATGAAAAGAGATCAATGAATTAAAACAAAAGCTATTCAAATAAAATATTAAAATACCATGCAATAGCTTGAAGATAGTGGGGACTTCTCTCTCTCTCTCTCTCTCTCTCTCTCTCTCTCTCTCTCTCTCAGTGAAGGCTTTACTAGTTTAGATGAGTAATTTAGGAATGAGAGTGCCTCTATTTATAGTTAGAAATGTTGTTGCTTTGACTCATCTAATGTCCTTTGACTCGCGTAAGATCTAACAAAATTTTAAAACTTGGCCACGATTGGATAAAACAGTTCTTCGAGTGGTCGAAGGCCCTGCCCGACTAGTCGAGGGCCCTGCTCGACTGGTCGAGGTTGCCAAAATATGGTTGCTGGACTTCTAGTCAAGTAACTCTCGACTAGTCGAAGGTTCCCCTTCGACTGGTTGAGGAAGCAATGGAAAAATCTACTTTTTTTGCATTTTGAACTTAGACTAATCGAAAATATCTTAGACTGGTCAAGCCACAACTGAGACTAGTCGAACCTAAGCCTAGACTAGTCGAAGATTAGTCTATATTAAGCATAAAAACCCATGTATGATTATGTTTGAAAGGACCAAAGCCTAAGGTCTTTATAGGGTCAATTATATCTGAAAAGACTGACATGAAGTATTTTGAACTTTTTAGAGCTTGATCTTCTGGTTGAATCTTCAATAGGACTCGAAGATGGAGCTTGATCTTTTACTTGAATTGAAGTAGAATTTATCTTAAAGGTGAACGTCTTGATCTACTTCTTGACTTGAACTTCAGGAAGGTCTTGATCTTTAGTAAAAAAAACATGTCTTGAAGTCATGTCATGAACTTTCCATCTTGATTCACTTTGTGTGAACCACATCATAAGTTGTTTTATCTCATTGAAATTTGACAAACAAGAGTGTGCTTTATACATTATAGTACTTACATTCTCCTCCTTTGTCAAATTCGTGACAAAACACTTAACATAACAACATCCATACTGTCAGCTTGATTTCCATGTTTGTAGAAGATGCAGCTCTACTGAATCAACACAAATTTACTCCCCCTCAATGTGAGATTATCTAGTGTTATGAAAAATAATACATTTCCAATACAAAACTCCCAACAATCATCCTTATATCAATATATCAACATTCAATATAATGCATAACTTCTTTGAATCTACTTATCAAATTAGAAATCTCTACCCCTTTTTGTCACAAAATGACAAAGAGAAGAATACGCATTTGAGTAAAATTAATAAATCACAGTAGAAATGGTAGACCAATAAGAGGAAAATGCATAGAGAATGGTAATTAAGAGTTAACATAAAGTCATCAACAAGGATTTAAGATAGGAGTTTGAGAGAGTTATCATCCAACACACATAGTATAAAGTTATACAACCCAAGTATAAAATAAAATAACATCAACCTAATCGGATCCAGAAGAAGAGGATGGAGGAGATTTAGATGGGTCAATCTGGTGAAGTCCTCTAGTAATGCAATGAAAGTATTTTCACATATATTTCATAGAAGACTTATGACAATGTAATGTTATCAAGAGACTACTCTCCTATTGATACATACATCCCTTGAGCTATGGAGCGGTATGTCGTTCTACCCCAACCTATAATATTTTCCCAACTGATGGTAGACAAAATAGGCATGAGTTTGAATGGAGCAATGTGATCGATATTCACAGTTCTTTCTATAATAATCTTTAGAGCGGAGATCCCTTACATGCTCCGAATCTTCTTCGGGAGCTCTCAGGGTTCTCACCCTAACTGGAGTCATCCGGGAGGAGGATCTTCTAGGGCCCTTGCTTGTAGCCTTCCTCTTAGACCAATGCTTCATGTAGAGTTTACAAACGAAGATATTAAAGATGGGTTTGGCTTAAATCAAATTTTTGCATCAAAACCCTCTATGGAAAGGATGTAAATCTCAAATCAATCACAAAATGAAGAATAACTAGCAACAAGGAACCCAAATCTAAAAAGAAATCGAAAATAAACGACTTACAAAGACTCTATGGAGATGGGTTCAGTGAGTCGAGCAAAGGCTAGTCGACGAATAAGGGTGAAATGAAGAAGAAAAAATGGATTTTTTCTCTTTTTAAAAGGCCCACCTACGCGCACTTCGACCGGTTAAGTATGGTCCTCGACCCATCGAAACTCGACTAGTTGAGGACGTGCTCGACCGGTCATGTAGCTAGAAAATTTCAAATATATATATTTTAAATTTCTTTTTGAAATTTATATGTTTTGCAATTTTTTTAAAATTATAAACATACAAATAATAAAAATGCATAAACAACATGATTTAATTAATTAAAAGTGCACAGACCAATATCATCTTTTAATTTAGAAAATATATTCCTGTTAAGCAGTTTGGTCATAATATCCGCAAGCTGCATTTATGTCTGAATGTATTCTAATGAAATGCTCTTGTCCTTAACTAATTCTCGAATGTAATGATATTGAATATCGATATGTTTCGTACGAGAATGTTAAATGAGATTTTTTGAAATATTAATAGTGCTTGAGTTGTCACAATATAAT
The DNA here is from genome assembly GCA_021015155.1 of Magnolia officinalis. NCBI lineage: Eukaryota > Viridiplantae > Streptophyta > Magnoliopsida > Magnoliales > Magnoliaceae > Magnolia > Magnolia officinalis. The sequence continues at coordinate 26,154,688 of JAJHSJ010000009.1, forward strand.
ATCATTGTATCTTGCGCAATCCCATAATTAGCTAACATCCTTTTTCATCTAGATCAACTCGGTTCTAGCATTGACAGCTACAATATATTCAGCTTCAACAATCGAGAGGGATACAAAATTTTGTTTCTTACTGAGCTAGGAAACTAAACAATTTTCTACGTAAAAACAACTTGTAAGTGCTATGGTCTCATGCTCCTTTGGTTGTCAAATTTTGTTGTGTCAAAACATCTATCTGTGTCTTGTGTTTGTATGGTGATTTATATGTATTCAAGACACTGCATAAAACACTTCATGACATTGGATGTCTTTAAGAAATACAAAGTGTACTTCATCATCCTATCAATGTTTAAAGCTACAATGTTGAAGTTCAAGTCTCAAGAAGCTACAATGTTGAAGTTCAAAGAAACAACTTCAAGACTCAAGAAATGACTTCAAGATTCATAAGCAACGCATGAAGTAGTTTTCACGCTGATGAAGATCTCAAGATTAAAGCTACAACAAGTTCAAAATCTCAAGCTTGATATGGTTCAAATATCTACATTCGTTGAATGGTTGAAGTTCAATGTCCATACGACATGTTTTAGGTTTGACTGACCTTAGGTTGACCTTATAAGTAGGTCACTTTGGATACATAAATCAAATGATTATTTTACATAAGTTTGGTCTATTCTACGACCAGTCCTAGCTCTTGTTCGACCAGTCCTAGCATTGGTTCGACTAGTCCAAGAAATTCCACGACCAGTCCTAAGTTGTTGAAGATTTTCAGAATTTTTTGGTACACCCACGACCAGTCCTGGAGGTCCTTCGACCGGTCGTAGGAGTGTCTTCGACTCGTTCTCGACCAGTCGTAGAGCTACGACTCAAAGTCCAGCAACCTAATCTATGGTCCTACGACCAGTCGTAGAGAGCTACGACCAGTCGTAGGTGACCCACGACCAGTCGTAGGTTTCCCACGACCAGTCGTGGAACGACTTTCAAAGATCGCGCTTAATATTTCAAATATCCGTTAGAGCTACGACCAGTCGAAGGTTTCTAAGACCAGTCGTAAATGCGATTTTTGTTTTTATAAATTGAACACGAAATTCAGAGTTTTTACAATTCAACTCGATTCAATTCAAGAAATTTCAAGTGATCACTCTGAGATAAGTGTGTGTTTATTTTAAGCTACGTTGTGCTTATTTAATATTCCTTTTTGCTAGCTTATTTAATTTGATTTTGTTTCTGTATTCCAATCTTATTTGAAAAGAGGAATTACCTTATTCCTTCTTCTTGGAATCAAAATCAAACATAGCTACGCCCAACTAGTTAAAATCTAAAATCTATTAGAATTTAGAACCATATTAAAGTGAGTATTGGAAATTGAACTTTGACATTCAAACATCTACTCCGATTGGTTCTATCGGGCTGCTACGAAAAGGAGAAATCCAGGTATTTTACAATTCTGTAAAATTTCATTTTTTTGGTTTTGTTTGAGGTTAAGCCAGAAAAATCTCATTGTATTGGTTTTGTTTGAGGTTAAGCCAGAAAAATCTCATTGTAGTGGTTATCTGAGGAGAGCCAGAAAACTCAGAAAAGAGGTGCTTTTGAATTGTGTAAGCCCGAGTGAAAAAGACACAATTGTAAAGGTTTTGGGTGAACCTGTGAAAACCTATTTGATAGTGAACGCTAATATCCCCTGTGTGAGGATATTAGGAGTGGAGTAGCATTCTGTGTGGCTGTTGAAAGACAGTTGGTGTACACACAGGCGAACCACTATAACTCTTTGTCTTGTGGATTGAATGCTTACTTAATTTTCATATCTTTTATCATTCAATTGTGTGGAATGTACAAGTGGATGTGAATGTTGTAACAATTTACATTTCAAGCAAGTGTGGGGATTGTTGTAATAATTTAGATCTATATTTCTGCATTTAATTTCAATTCCTTGCTATTCATTTATTTCTATTAAAATTGAGTCCTTGATCCAAAAGATGTTCTAGAAATAAGGTTGTCCTACCATAAGCCCTTGTTTATTATGGTGTAAGGTTGTCCTTAGAACTGAATTTGTATCAATCTCTCAATACTTATTTATCAAGGTGATTTGATTTCAGCATTGTGAATTGATTTATAATTGTAAGGCTATTGGTTTATTTTATTTCCGCTGATTTTATTTTAATTTGGCATAGTCCTATTCACCCCCCCCCCCCTCTAGGACATATAGCTTGGCCTTTTCAAGTGGTATCAAAGCCTAATAGCTCATTTTTTGTTGCTTTTTATTTGGATTTATTTCCTGAGCTAACGATCTAAGCTATTAAAATCTAACTCAGTAGGTCACTCTTACAACTGTAAACAAAAGAAGACCAACTATTCTCCTAAACCCAAAACAGTTCTGAAATGGGTTCCTAAGGTTGCCTGTTTGGTTGCTCACACTGCTTTCAAAGCTACAAGCCATTCGAAATGGTACCTAGATAGTGGATGCTCCAGACATATGACAGGCGACAAGGCGCTATTCACCGATCTTAAAGATATGACTGATGGGTCAGTCACATTTGGTGATGGTAGCAACTGCAAGATAATTGGCAAAGGTACGGTCCAACTCTATAACCTTCCCTTATTTAAAAATGTTTTATATGTTGAGGGTTTAAAACACAACCTGTTGAGCATATCTCAAATATGCGATAACAACCATAATGTTAAATTTTCTAATCAAGGTTGTGAAATTATAAACGAAAAGGGTTCTGTAATATTAACTGGTCGCAGAACTTCTGAAAACTGCTATATAGTAAGCGATGGTAGCTCATCTAAACAAACGTGCTACATGGTCCATACCGATGAGACAGAATTATGGCATAAACGCCTCAGACATGTACACTACCAAAATTTATACAGATTGAGCAAAGGAGAACTAATTAGAGGTCTACCTAAGATGCAAAAAGTAGATAAGATTTGTGGTGAATGCTAGTATGGTAAACAAACTAGGAGCTCTCACAAAAAGGTGAACTCCAATACCACCACAAGACCACTCGAACTTCTCCACATGGATCTTATAGGACCAACAAGAACGGAAAGTCGAGGTGGCAAGAAATACATCTTAGTTATCGTAGATGATTATACAAGATACATTTGGGTTTCATTCTTGAGGGACAAATCAGAAACCCTTGATGAAGTGAAAAAGATTATAAAACGGATTCAAACTGAAAAATGTTCTCAAGTCAACAAGATCCGTAGTGATCATAGATCCGAATTTGAAAATAGCGGTTTTGAGAAATTCTGTAGCGATCAGGGAATATCGTATGAATTCTCTGCACCTAAGACTCCTCAACAAAATGGAATTGTCGAGAGGAAAAATAGAGTGCTTCAAGAAATGGGAAATGTTATGTTAATTAGCATGAAGCTCCCTAGGAATCTCTGGGCTGAAGCAGTGAATACTGCCTGCTACATTATTAACCGTGTTTATATTTGCAAATCTAATAATAAAACGGCTTATGAAATGTGGTTTGAGAAAAATCCTTCTATCAAATACTTTCGAGTTTTTGGCAGCAAGTGCTATATTTTGCGTGACCGTGAAAATTTGGGAAAGTTCGACACTAAAAGTGATGAAGGGATCTTTTTAGGATATTCTTTAAACAGTCGTGCATATCGTGTTCTGAACAACAGGACCGGTGTGATTCAAGAGTCAATAAATGTTGTGATTGACGATCATTTGAATACACTTGTCCCTAGTTCAGATAATGATGAAGTTCTTATTCTTGAAAAACAAGAAACTTCATCAAGTGAAACTAATTCTGAATTAAGGACTGTTAAAGATCATCCAACTTCTCAAATACTTGGAAACCCTCTCATTGGTGTGCGCACTCGTATACAATTAGAGGACATATGTAACTACGTATGCTTTACATCCCAAATAGAACCGGTTAACATGAAAGAAGCACTTTTGGATGAAAACTGGATAGTTGCGATGCAGGAAGAACTTAATCAGTTTGTCAGAAATGATGTCCGGTACCTTGTTCCTAGACCTAAAGATAAACTTATTATTGGAACAAAATGGATTTTCAAAAACAAACCTGATGAACTTGGAAATATTATTCGAAATAAAGCAAGGCTAGTTGTACAGGGGTATACACAAATTGAAGGTATTGACTATAATGAAACATTTGCCCCTGTAGCTCGTCTTGAATCAATCAGACTTTTTATCTCCATTGCTTGTTTTAGGAAGATTAAAATTTACCAAATGGATGTAAAAAGTGCATTTTTGAATGGTGATTTACATGAAGAGGTATATGTTGAACAACCTACAGGGTTTGAAGATCCTAAATTTACTGATCATGTGTATCGTCTTAAGAAGGCTCTCTATGGTCTGAAACAAGCTCCCAGAGCATGGTACGAAAAACTGACTAAGTTTTTACTGAGTCATAATTTTCAGATGGGATGTGTTGATAAGACGCTCTTTGTTAAGAAACATAACGATGATATTCTAATGGTTCAAATATATGTTGACGATATTATTTATGGATCAACCTGTACTAACATGACTGTTGAGTTTGTAGATTTAATGAAGTCCAAATTCGAAATGAGCATGGTTGGAGAATTAAATTATTTCCTAGGGTTGCAAGTAAAACAACAACCTGATGGAATTTTTATCTCTCAAACCAAATATGCTCTGAACTTAATTAAGAAATTTGGATTTGAGAATGGTAAAAATTTTGATACTCCTATGAGTACAACTTTGAGACTCTCAAAAGACTCTACAGGTAATGATGTGGATCCTAAATTGTATCGTAGTTTGATTGGTAGTTTGCTTTATTTGACTACTAGTAGACTAGATATCGCTTTGAGTGTTGGTATTTGTGCTCGTTATCAGTCAAATCCTAAAGAATCTCACTTAACTGCTGTTAAGCGGATTATGTGATGTCACAAGTTCTGCTAAACTGGGTCTCTGGTATCCACATGAGACTAGTGTTCAATTAGCCGGGTAATCAGATGCTGACTGGGCTGGAAACATTGATGATAGGAAATCAACCAGTGGTGGTTGTTTCTACATTGGAAATTGTCTTTTTTCTTGGTTTACCAAGAAGCAAAGTTCTATATCGCTATCAACAGCTGAGGCTGAATACATTGCTGCTGGAAATGCATGTACTCAGCTTGTTTGGATGAAACGTATGTTGGAATTACACAGGATTCTATGATTTTGTTTTGTGATAATTCCAGTGCAATAAATATCTCAAAAAATCCAGTTCAGCATTCACGTATTAAGCATATTGATATTAGATTTCATTACATTCGTGAATTAGTGGAAGAAAAATTAATATATTTGGATTACATTCCAACCGAGACTCAACTTGCGGACATTTTCACTAAACCGCTTGACAAAAGCAGGTTTAATAAATTAAAGTTTGATCTCGGTATGTGCAATTTAAATTGAATTTGCATGCTTTGGTGTATCATAATGTACATATGTTTGATGTTTTATTTTCTTAAATTTGGAAATCATTTGAAAAATTGCAAATTTTAGTCGGTACTCGACCAGTCATGAGTGTACACGACCGGTCGTGATACGACCGGTCGAAGACATCCACGACCGGTCGTGAAACTCGTGAATTCACTTTATTTTGGAGATTTGGCTCTTCTTCTTCATTTCCTTTTGTTTCTCCAACGAGCCTAGCCTCGACCAGTCAAACCCACCTTCATGATACTTCAAGGTTAGTGGTTCTTTTACAATTTTCTTGCAGATTCTTGTTATTGGTGTTTCAAATTTCACTCTTGTGGAATCTATTTGCTCTTTCATTGCAAGTTTGGGGTTTTCTCTTGAAAAATCTGTTCTATCAAAACCCCATTTCTTCTTTCTTGCATCTTATAGTTTCCTTGATTCCTCCTTTGAAAATGGATGCTAGAGGTAAAAAGAAAACTACACGTGGTCCCTCTTCATCTAGATCAGCATCTTTTTCGCAACGTCATCTTCGCTCTCCCGAAAATGATCCTTCAGATGCACGGGATTTGCGTTTTTGCAATATTATTGTTGAGTGTCCTGTTAATGTTAATCACATTACTTCCTTTGGTATCCTTCCTCTGTTGCAATCTGTGGGATGGGATAACATCCTACATTGGGGTGGAGCTGCATACCAGTCCATTGCCCAATCCATGTTTGCATGTATTTGTGATTCTTCTCTTGAGAATTTAGCCTTTAAAATTGATACTCAAGAAGGATTATTTTCAGTGGATCGACATTTGATAGCTCACCTTATGGAAATACTTGTCAATGATGAGGGCATTCCGATTCATATTTTACATGACAAACTCTCAGAATCTGAACGAAAAATGCTTACTAGAGATTTGTGTAATTTGGATGTTCACTGGACTCATAAAGGTCATGCACTTCCCTTAAGGTACTTGTTACCCAGACACAGAGTGTTTCACAGGATTTTCATCTCAAATCTATATCCGCGTTCTGGTAATAAAACCGAACTCACTGCTTTCATGGTTCGTGTTTTGCATTCTGTCATCTCTGGTGCGAAAATCTGTCTACCTTCGTTAATTTGTCACTCCATTATTTTGTCTCGTCACCATCCAGGTCATAGTGATATTCCCTTTGGTTATTTGATGACTATGCTCGCCAATCATATGCTCGTAGCTATGCCTGTTAGAGAAAAACCCATCCATCATCTCCCTTTTAATAATTCCAATCTTAATAAGATGAATTTAGAATTGGTTCCTAGCCAAGTGGATGCTGGTAGCAGTGGTGTTGAAGCAGGAAATACAGATCAAGCTGGTGATCTTCCTGGAGACGTAAATATGGATGATTTATTTGAAGAACTTGAGTCAGACTCGGCTGATGATCCTGACTTTCAGCCTTCGAATTTTGATGAGAGGTTGAATTCTCTTCAAGAACAGGTGGCTCAAATTCGTGTTACCCAAGACACTCAATTTTCTTATTTACGCAAATATATGAAGCGGGTTGCTAGGGGTTTACACAAAATTGATCCATCTAATCCTGCTCCCTCTTCTGGTTCTGACTGAATTTTTATTGGGTCTGTAATAACTAATATTTGTCTTTGCTTTTGGTCTGAACTTTGCATGCTTACTGACTTTTTGTTGAATTATGCACTATGCTCTCTCGCATCTATATTCCATCTCCTATTTTCCTTATCCTTGCTGCCCTTCTTCCTTTGTCATTTTGTGTCAAAAAGGGGGAGAAGTTTTGGGAGGCTTTGGCTTTGGTTGGATTTAATGATTATGATTAGGTTCATTCATGTCTATTTAAATATGGATGTGCTGCTATTACTCAGGGGGAGTTAAGCTTCTCAGGGGGAGTTATGCTAGATATTGCTTATGTCTATATAACTGGTGCATGATTCTCTATTTGAACCTGTTGTGCCTGTACTTCTCTTATTTCTATTTGAAGTATTATTATTTGGGTGTTTTATCACAAATTTGACAAAGAGGGAGATTATAAGTGCTATGGTCTCATGCTCCTTTGGTTGTCAAATTTTGTTGCGTCTAAACATCCATCTGTGTCTTGTGCTTGTATGGTAATTTATATGTATTCAAGACACTGCATAAACACTTCATGACATTGGATGTCTTTAAGAAATACAAAGTGTACTTCATCATCCTATCAATGTTTAAAGCTACAATGTTGAAGTTCAAGTCTCAAGAAGCTACAATGTTGAAGTTCAAAGAAACAACTTCAAGACTCAAGAAATGACTTCAAGATTCATAAGCAACGCATGAAGTAGTTTTCACGCTGATGAAGATCTCAAGATTAAAGCTACAACAAGTTCAAGATCTCAAGCCTGATATGATTCAAATATCTACATTCATTGAATGGTTGAAGTTCAATGTCCATACGACATGTTTCAGGTTTGACTGACCTTAGGTTGACCTTATAAGTAGGTCACTTTGGATACATAAATCAAATGTTTATTTTACATAAGTTTGGTCTATTCTACGACCAGTCCTAGCTCCTGTTCGACCAGTCCTAGCATTGGTTCGACTAGTCCAAGAAATTCCACGACCAGTCCTAAGTTGTTGAAGATTTTCGGAATTTTTTGGTACACCCACGACCAGTCCTGGAGGTCCTTCGACCGGTCGTAGGAGTGTCTTCGACTCGTTCTCGACCAGTCGTAGAGCTACGACTCAAAGTCCAGCAACCTAATCTATGGTCCTACGACCAGTCGTAGAGAGCTACGACCAGTCGTAGGTGACCCACGACCAGTCATAGGCTTCCCACGACCAGTTGTGGAACGACTTTCAAAGATCGCGCTCAATATTTCAAATATCCGTTAGAGCTACGACCAGTCGAAGGTTTCTAAGACCAGTCGTAGATGCGATTTTTGTTTCTATAAATTGAACACGAAATTCAGAGTTTTCACAATTCAACTCGATTTAATTCAAAAAATTTCAAGTGATCACTCTGAGATAAGTCTGTGTTTATTTTAAGCTACGTTGTGCTTATTTAATATTCCTTTTTGCTAGCTTATCTAATTTGATTTTGTTTCTGTATTCCAATCTTATTTGAAAAGAGGAATTATCTTATTCCTTCTTCTTGGAATCAAAATCAAATATAGCTACGCCCAACTAGTTAAAATCTAAAATCTATTAGAATTTATAACCATATTAAAGTGAGTATTGGAAATTGAACTTTGACATTCAAACATCTACTCCGATTGGTTCTACCGGGTTGCTACGAAAAGGAGAAATCCAGGTATTTTACAATTTTGTAAAATTTCATTACTTTTGGTTTTGTTTGAGGTTAAGCCAGAAAAATCTCATTGTATTGGTTTTGTTTGAGGTTAAGCCAGAAAAATCTCTTTGTATTGGTTATCTGAGGAGAGCCAAAAAACTCAGAAAAGAGGGGTTTTTGAATTGTGTAAGCCCGAGTGAAAAAGACACAATTGTAAAGGTTTTGGGTGAACCTATGAAAACCTATTTGATAGTGAACGCTAATATCCCCTGTGTGAGGATATTAGGAGTGGAGTAGCATTCTGTGTGGCTGTTGAAAGACAGTTGGTGTACACACAGGCGAACCACTATAACTCTTTGTCTTGTGGATTGAATGCTTGCTTAATTTTCATATCTTTTATCATTCAATTGTGTGGAATGTACAAGTGGATGTGAATGTTGTAACTATTTACATTTCAAGCAAGTGTGGGGATTGTTGTAATAATTTAGATCTATATTTCTGCATTTAATTTCAATTCCTTGCTATTCATTTATTTCTATTAAAATTGAGTCCTTGATCCAAAAGATGTTCTAGAAATAAGGTTGTCCTACCATAAGCCCTTGTTTATTATGGTGTAAGGTTGTCCTTAGAACTGAATTTGTATCAATCTCTCAATACTTATTTATCAAGGTGATTTGATTTCAGCATTGTGAATTGATTTATAATTGTAAGGCTATTGGTTTATTTTATTTCCGCTGATTTTATTTTAATTTGGCATAGTCCTATTCACCCCCCCCCCCCCCCCCCCCCTCCAGGACATATAACTTGGCCTTTTCACAAGGGCTGGGTGATTAAAAGAATAAAATATATATATATATATATATATATGTATATATGTATATATATATAATATTATATGGTGGGCCACACGTGGGACCCACCTCTATGGACACAGATTGGCTGGTGTACCTTACACCATCAATACAACTGTTGTATTGCCGGTAGCAAGTTCTGTGGGCTTGATCAATAGGCATGTTTTATATCTAAATTGTCCATCTGGACATGGGGATCCACTGTGGTGTATGTATTCCACCCACAACATCCAGATGGGACGGTGGGCCATGCTGCACGTGTGGTGTCCACACCGTCTAGTTGGGATGGTGGGACCCAACGTGATATATGAGTTTTATCCTCACCGTCCATCTGATGGTGGGCCCCTCCATGATATATGCGTTGATCCACACCATCCAGTACTGACGATGGGGTCCCACGTGATGTATGTGTTGTAAATCTGCACCGTTCAACCATGGACGGTGGGGCTTACCATGATGCATGTGTTTCATATCCACGCCATCCGTCCGTTTTACTGGACGCAGGGCTCACCTGTTGTGCAGGGCCCACCTATCGTATGTACAAGGCCCACCTGATGTACAAGGCCCATGGGATGTGACTCATTATAATGTATATGAGGCCATGTGGTGAGGCCCAATATGATGTATATGTGGCCCTTGTGTGAGGCCCAATATGATGTGTATGAGGTCTAGATGATGAGGCCCAATGTGATGTGTTTGAGGCCCATGGGATGTGGCCCATTGTGATGTATTTGAGGCCCATGGGATGTGGCCCATTGTGATGTATATGAGGCCCTTGTATGAGGCCCAAGTGATGTATATGTGGCCCATGTGTGAGGCCCGATGTGATATATACGAGGCCCTTATATGAGGCCCAATTGTGATGAGTGACTCAACCATGATGTATGTGTTATATTCACACTATACATCCATTTCTCTAAGGCCGTGGGCCCCACTGCCTTGAGAGGCCCACCCTGATTTATGGGTTATATGCCCACCATGGGGTTGCCTAATGAGGCCCATCATGATGTATGTGTTACATACACGATGTCCATCCGTTTCCTGGATTTGTATAAGGGTCGTGGGCTCCATAGAGAGTTAGATTCAAATCCCAAGTGGACCACACACTAGGAGACTAGTGGTTAAATGTCCACCGTTGAAATCCTCCCTAGGGCCTATTGTTAAGCCCATTACCTTGGGAGCAATGATGGTTAAATGTCCACATTGTAATCTCCCTAAGGCCCATTGTTAGGCACATTCTCATCTCCTCTTATTGGGCTTACCCCAAACTGTTGGGAACCTATTGATGATTATATTATCCACCTTCCCTTATTAGGTTATCTCAATCCATCGGGCCCCCATTGATGATACCCATCTCACCCTATCGGGCTAACCCAAACCATTGGGCCCCCATTAATGTTAGTGATACCCATTTTCTCTTGTTGGGTTATCCCAAACCATTGGGCCCCCATTAATGTTAGTGATACCCATTTTCTCTTGTTGGGTTATCTCAAACCATTAGGCCCCCATTGATGATAGTGATACCCATCTTTCCCTTGTTGGGCTATCCCAATCCATTAGGCCCCCATTGATAATAATGCTTTCCACCATACCTTGTAAGACCAACCCAAGCTTTGGAGCCTTCCTTGTGATTTGTATCAGGCCTTCCATAGTAAACGTGATCCACCTAGATGCATGGGTTTGCCCAAGCTTAGTGACCCAAACCTAGGCCCAATTAGATGATGGGTGAACTACTGACCCATTTGAAAGGACACATAGTCCTAGATGTGTGGACCCTACCGAGGCCCGCCTTGTATTCATACTGGGCCCCATGGGAAAGGAAAGCCCACTTGTTATATACCCGCTTGACTCGCCGCATGAGACATATCTTATTCTTATTTTTCACACACCAAGTATAGGGTTGTGATGTAGTAATAATCTCGATAAGATCGAGGTCGAATCCACAGGGACTGAACCTTGTACGTAATCTGAAAGTAACCTGAACTAGAACTAGGGGAAGATGTAAACTAAATCAGCAAAATTTAAGAGAGTAATGGTGAAATATTAACTAAAACTATAAAATTTAAAGGTGGGAAACTATGGTGTTAAGGATCCACTTGTAGCAATCAAGGAGATTTATGCTTGATTCAAGAACACAACTAGAGTCAGAGTCCTATCCTCATCCAGTTGGAAGGTATATCATTAAAATCCAAATATAAACTTTCTTCGATCCAGTTTTCAAGAGATGAGAGGTATGAGAATTAGAATTGATTTCATTAAAAACCATGCCCATGAGATAAAGGAAACAACAAAATTTAGTCAATCCACAACCAATAAGAGAGAGTTATGAACGTTAGGAAGGGTTCCGTCATCTAACCATGCCCAGGAGACGATGGTGAACAACAGGGTTCCCAAGTGCATAACCTCTATAATAGAAGGAACATACTCAAAGCTATCACAGATTTATTATAAGTTAAGTCACAACAAACCATTAAAAGCTAAAAATATTCCTTCATAATTAAACTAGAATCCACAAGAATTCAATAAAGCATGAATCAAAACAAAGCAACTATCCTAATCACGCTATAAGTTTCACCTCTTAGCCCTAGCTAAGAGGTTTAGCCAACCATGATTATGATTAACTAAAAACTATTAAAAAAACTCTTAAACAAAATAGAGGAAGAAGAGAACTCCTTGAACCAGCCGTGTTCTCTCTCTCTCTCTCTCTCTCTCTCTCTCTCTCTCTCTCTCTCTCTTCACATCAGATCTCCTTCTCTCTCTTGCCTGGAGTCAGTTTGCTGAAGAGAAAGTCAGTGTGCGAAGCTTTTACGTACATTACGCAGCAGAGAAACGCAAACTCCTTGCATTTAGGTGGAGATTTCGACCAAAAGACCATCCCAAGATCTGATTTTCCTCCATGGTTGGGGTAAAGACCCCCTTCCCGAGTTGTTGAATGGTTCAGATCAAAGATCCGACCATCATCTGGGCCGTTCAACGCCCCGCAACATACGATTTCCTCGGACGTGTGTAAGATGCATTTTTCTCTACGCTGCCGTGTTTGGTGGGCCCCGTAGTGATGTTTTTGGCAAAATCCACCCCGTCCATTAGATTCCTGGTGAAATTTCAGTTGGAAAGGAGTAGTTTTGATTTATATCAAGTTTTGGTGTGGCCCACTATATTAAATCAAATCACCGTTCATCCTGCGTTTGACGGTAGAGATCGTGTGATCGTGTGCATGAGACCGAAAGGAAAGCTTGGCAAGGGTTTTGGCCACCCCCTGAGTAAATGGACGGTCTATATCATCCATTTGGATGATGACTGGGCCCCACTAGTCAAAAACAGAGAGCCAGCGTCCGTCCGCTGGACGTTTTTTTGGAATTAAGAAGATGAGTCGGTCAACGTGCGCTGACCGACTTCAGGCGTATTTGTGCACGTTCGGTGCACTTGTGCACCTTGCACACGCGTTGTACGTGTAGGTCCCACGGAGATGTTCGAGAGAAATCTTCTCCATCCATCCGTTTTGTCACTTAATTTGAAGGGTTGAGACCAAATTTGAAGCCTATCCAGATATCAAGTGGTCCCTAGGTTGATGATTTATGGGCTGATCTACCCATTGAGCCACTTTCATAAGGATCCAATGGCTGAAATTCGACGTGTACGGTTAATTTAGGGTTCTCAGGCTAAATATAAAGTTTCGAGCTGAACGGATGGTGGGAACCCTGTGATCTTGCATTCAGGACCACTTTCAGGCCTCTTGGACTTCAATCACTAGATTTTCTCGGACCTCTGGCGTGTAAATTCTTCGATCTCGGTCCCCTGGGGTCTGTCCCTTACCTTGGTGACTTCAGAGCGTCAAATCTATGCTTTTAGTACCCGTTTTCAGTTCAAGCTCCTAAAATCACCTTGCAACAAAAACACGATTAAAATAGATCGTTTAAACATTGTCATGCATGTAAATTCAAGTAATAACTGGGGTCTCATATGAAATATTTGACCCTCAACACAATCCCTAACCAGCATTTTTCTGGTCCTGAGCAAAGTATGCGAAAAATAATTTAAGACTTACGGGACAATTCCTATAAACTCGAGTGATTTTTGAACAACAATCCAGTCAACAGAATTCTAAGATTCATTAATATTGGGAATTACTTTCTCCTAGACTCAAGTGCACGGTAAACTTCATAATCAAGTTCAAAGTATTAATCCATCAATTAAAACAATTCTAAACATTGTGTTCCATGGGTGTATAGTCTAATCTCGGCTTATCATCATTAAGAGATCCAATCGTCAATTTCATGATAACATTGATAATAAAAGAAAGTATTCAAGATAACCATAACTAAACCAAAACTTACCTTACAGTTCATCTTTTCATTCTTCCAGCTTTTGATTTTTCCATCGATGGCTTTTACTCTATGTCACCCTTTTAAAGGTAAAGCCAAGGAGGGGAATCAAATCCTCACCTATAGGGAGTAAACAGATGGTGAAGACCATTCGCCCAACCCTTTTCGAATGCAACTGTTTTTCAACTGGGTATTTATTTTTCTTTCTTTTCAACTCTTTTTTTTTTTTTTTTTTTTTTTTTTTTGTTCTATTGATCATGATGGGCAAATTTCCCAGGCTGGTGCCTTTCATGCTTAGTGATTACCAAGTTAATCCTTCAATATCAAACTGAAACCTTAATGTGTAAGCGAGATGTGACATGTGAAATCATGACTCAATCAATATTTACAACTTCTAATCATGGATTAACAATTTATACTTAACTGTGAAATCTAACTAATGGTTGAATCCAAGAGTCATAAATTACCAACATCACGTATCTTATAATTCTAAATCAAGGATAGCCATTAAAATCATTTCAAATTCACAAGAATTTTCAGAATTTTTTTTTTAATTTCCACATTTTTTGCTCAAGACCAAGAAAATACTGATTAGGTAATCTAATCTCCCATCCCCAACCTAAAATCTACATTGTCCTTAATGTAAAAGAGATAAGCATGCAATATACATGGGACAACGAAAGTAAAAGAGAAGTGATGGAAAGATAACACCTGACGAGGAAATTGAACGGCCTTTCCAAGGAGATATCAGCGTGAGAGCGGGTCAGCACAAGAGTGAAACCAACGAAAGCAACTTATCCTAAAACAACTTAGAAAGCAAACTAACCTAACGGCATAAAGCCGACTATCGTAGAATGACATAAAGCAAACTACCCTAGTCCTATGAAAGCAGAGGAAAAGCTATTCAGTCATGCCGCAAGGTTCCTCTTCCGGCCAATATCTAGATAAATTTCTCAGTTAGTTTCTCAATAGGATAATCCAAAAGCCCTTTTTTCAATAGGCTTGGATGCCTTAAATCATGAAATTCCAGAGAAATCTATAGACCTCATCAAAAAATTGTCATTGCATCGCCTGAGGTATCCAAAGTATATATGATTCACCTGTGACAGAGAAAGTTTCAAAGTTAGTATTCCATGGTGAATCAAATACTACAAGTAGATAAAGTTCAAAAAAATTCTCAGAAGATGATGTAGTTTTAACACATTCCGAAGTTTCAGACTTTGATTTAATTTTCAGCTCCTCCTACTTTAATGGTAGACATTTAGGATCTGGGGAAGGAGGGGCTTCAGAATATGGGTTCTCTTGGTCAGTGATAACTACCGAGATGTTGTCTTACAAGGCATTCAATATGTCTTTTATCATGGGATCGTTTGAATCTGCAACGTATGCCCCTCCTAATAAAAATTTTGTCTTCGAAATTTATGCAATCATTGCAACTAGCCAAAATTCATGAGGAAGGAGAAACATAACATGACTATAAAAAATTAGAGATAACATACAAAATACAACACATAATCAGTCATTAAAGAGATAGGGATAATGCTCTCGAATCTCGGCCTCGGATCCCAAGAAGCCTCTTCAACAGAATGGTGACCCCACTGAACCTTTACCAACAGAATGACCTTGGTCCGGAGGACCTGCTCCTTCCGATCGAGGATACGGACTGACTGCTCAATATAGGAAGCGTTCTCTCGAACCTCTAACGGCTGTCAATCAATAACAAGAACGATGTCTGACCCATACTTCCTCAACATGGAGACATGAAAAACATTGTGGACGCCAGACAACTGAGATGACAAGGCAAGCCGATAGGTCACGGCGCCAATGCGCCCAGTGATCTCAAAAGGTCCTATGAATCTCGGGGCAAGCTTGCCCTTTGCTCCAAATCGAACTACGCCCTTCATGGGCGAGACCTTGAGATTCACATGGTCCCCCACATCAAACTCCAAGGGACGACGCTGACGATCAGCAAAACTCTTCTGCCGGCTCAGAGCTGTGCGCATCCTCTGTCTGATGATATCGATAGCCTCTGACGTCTCTTGCACAAGCTCGAGACCTAGGAGACGGCGCTCTCCAACCTCGGTCCAACAACTCGGTGATCTGCATGGTCCGCCTTATAGTGCCTCGAAAGGAGTCATGTCAATGGTCGCCTGATAGCTGTTATTGTATGCTAACTCAGCCAATTACAGATGCTCATCCCAAGCATATCCTCAAGGATCTGGTTGACCCTCTCGGTCTGGCCATCGGTCTGCGGATGATACGCGGTGCTGAGCTGCAAATTAGTCCCCATCGCTCCCTATAAGCTTCCCCAAAACTGAGACGTGAACTTCAGGTCTCGGTCAGAAACGATCGAGACTGGAATGTCATGCAGTCTCACAATCTCCTCGACAAATAACCTCGCAAGCCAGTCCAAAGGCCAAGTCGCACGAATCGCAAGAAAATGTGACGACTTCGTCAGACGATCCACAACAACCCAAATGGCGTCATGACAGCGCTGAGTCCTCGGCAAGCCCATAATGAAATCGGTCGACACGTGCTCCCACTTCCACATCGGGACACTCAACGGCTGCAATAGTCCAGGGGGTCTCTGATGATCGGCCTTGACACGCTGGCATGTGTCACACTTGGGCACAAAACCGGTGATCTGGCGCTTCATCCCTGCCCAAAAATACTGTCGCCTAATGTCACGGTACATCTTCGTCGAGCCAGGATGAATAGAAAATCACGATCGATGTGCCTCGGTCATAAGATCTCTTTGTAACTCAGGAATATCTGGGACACATAATCGGCCTCTGAAACGAAGTCCACCATCTGTACCAATCTGCCAATCTACCTGACTCTCGGATGCCGCCTCAGCCATTTAACTCTGCAACGACTCATCAGCCTGCTGAGCCTCGATCACCCTTGCGACAAGAGGGTTGAATCGATAGGCTCGATAACTGCATGGTAGAAGAGTGCAGGTCAAACTCAAAATCATACTCTGCTACATCCTCAAACATCTGTCACTCCTAAATCATCATATACGCCACCAGGCCTCGTGGCTGACGGTTGAGGGCATCTGCCACCACGTTCGCCTTACCCGGGTGGTACTGAAGATCAAAGTCATAGTCCTTCAGGAGCTTCATCCAGTGCCTCTGCCTCATGTTCAACTCAATCTGCGAGAAGAGGTACTTCAAGCTCTTGTGGTCGGGGAAGAGCTCAAACCTAACCCCATAGAGATAGTGCCTCCATACCTTCAGTGTGAAGACAACTGAAGCCAGCTCCAAATCGTGCGTGGGGTAGTTCAGCTCATAGATCTTGAGCTGGCGAGAGACGAAGGCCACTGGTCTCCCGTGCTGCATCAGGACAACACCTAAACCAATATGTGAGGCATCAGTGAATACAATAAATCCATCATTCCCAGAGGGAAGAGTGAGGACAGGAGAGGATGTCAGACGGTCCTTCAACTCCATAAATGCTCACTCACAAGCGTCACTCCAAATAAACTCCGCGCCCTTGGCCTCCTGCATCTCATTTCAGGCCGCCTCAACGGCCCATGGTTCCATAGCCGAACCGTCAGCAGCAGGCTCGGGTGCACTCACTAGCAGCTGAGTCACCTGAGGCATCAGGTATAACACCGATGGCCTTCGAGGTCACTGCACATGTACAAGGTATTCCAATCTTTCTATTGGTGGACACTGGGTCTACTATCTCTATTATATCTGTGCTGCGGTCAAGCGATTAGGGTTGGAAACTAGTCCTATGATTGGGATGAGATTCCTTACTGCCACAGAGACTTTCTCAGACTCCAGTACGATTTGTAGAGGTTGTTCAATAGACCTAGGGAGCAGGACAGTGACTGTCGACCTGTTGGTCGCACCGCTCCATCATTATGATGTGATTCTCGGCATGGACTGGCTCATGGAGATGAAGGCCGAGATCGATTACGATACTCTGATCGTGACAGCACGTGGACCTAACGGCATGGTCTTTACTTTCCCAGTGCAGGTCAGTTACTATTACCGCATCAGTAGCTACACTACCCTATTAGAGCAGGTTGATGGTCCGACGTTGGAAAATATGCCTGTGGTTCAGGATTTTACAGGTGTGTTTGAGACGATTCCTGGTTTGCCTCCTCGGCGCGAGATCAACTTCACCAATGATCTTACGCCTAGTGAGACACCTATCACATTGCCGACTTATCGTTTGCCTCCATGTGAGATGGAGGAGCTAAGGAAATAGATTGACGGGTTTCTAGAGAAGGGTTTTATTCGACCTAGTGTATCCCCTTAGGGTGCACCCGTGTTATTTGTGAGGAAGAAGGATGGTTCTCAGCGATTGTGTATTGATTACCGCAAATTAAACCAAGTCACGGTGAAGAACAAGTATCATTTGCCCAGGATAGATGATCTATTTGATTAGTTGAGGGGGGGCGAAGTATTTTTCGAAGATTGATCTGTAGTCAGGATATCATCAGTTGCGCGTCAGGGATGAAGATGTGGAGAAGACGACTTTCAGGACTTGCTTTGGGCACTATGAGTTCCTTGTGATGTCGTTCGGTCTTACGAACGCACCGGCCGTGTTCATGGACTTGATGAACCGGGTATTTCGGTCATTTCTATACCGATTCGTCATCGTGTTTATCGATGACATCTTGATATATTCTAGGAGTCGGGAAGAACATGAGGAGCACCTGAGAGCGGTGTTTGATACACTCAGGAAGAATCAGTTGTTCGCGCAATACAAGAAATGCGACTTCTGGAAGGAAGAAGTCAAGTTCCTGGGACAGGTGGTGTCCAAGGATGGGATAACAGTGGACCTTGCTAAGGTAGCCGCAGGTCAGGACTGGAAGTAGCCTGGTTCGATTACCGAGGTGAGGAGCTTTCTTGGTCTGGCGGGCTATTATCGACGATTCATTCAGGATTTCTCGAAGATCGTCAGACCGTTGTCACAGTTGACACGAAAGAATCTAAAGTTCACCTAGAATGAGAAGGCGGAAGCAACTTTTCAGGAGCTGAAGGACAAGTTGACGCTCGCCCCTGTGCTAGTATTGCCAGAGCAAGAGGTTAAGTACACTATATACACTGATGCGTCTCGCGTTGGTTTGGGCTGTGTCCTTATGCAGAAGGACAGGGTGATTGTGTATGCCTTGAGACAATTAAAGAAGCACGAGGAGAATTACCCTACGCACGACCTTGAATTAGCAGCGGTCATATTCGCATTGAAGCTCTGGAGACATTACCTCTACGGAGAGGAGTTCGATCTTTTCTACAACCACAAGAGCCTTAAGTATATATTCACTCAACGGACTTGAATATGAGGCAGCGCCGATGGATGGAGACCTTGAAGGACTTCAAGTTCGAGGTTTCCTACCATCCTGGCAAGGCCAACCTTGTGGCAGATGCGTTGAGTCACAAGAAGGCTATAGCATTTACGGCTCCGCTGATGTCAGCAGAGTGGGATATGTTGGAGTTCGTGCGGGACTTCGAGCAGAAACTCACAGTGGATGAGCCATTTGAGAGTGTCGCGCACATTCGGGTGCGGCCACTAATTGATAACAGTATTATTGAGGCCCAGAAGGGCGATGAGCAATTGGTTAAGCTTCGAGAGCAAGCTAGCGATGCCAGGGACTCCGAGTGGAGAGTTAGCACTGATGAGGGCCTACATTACCGTGGCCGCCTATGCGTCCCTGACATTCCTAACGTGAGACAGGAGCTTCTCGAGACTGCTCACAGATCGAAGCTTGCGATGCATCCTGGTAGCACGAAGATGTACCAGGACATGAGGCGATCGTATTGGTGGGACAACATGAAGGCGCATATAGCAGAGTATGTTTCTCGCTGTCTCACGTGCCAGCAGGTCAAGGCTGAACATCGCCGACCTCCTGGACTGCTTTACCCCATGCCCATAGCAGAATGGAAGTGAGACTTCATCTCTATGGATTTCATATTGGGGCTGCCGAAGACGAGGAAGGGACATGATTCCATCTAAGTGATTGTAGACCGGTTGACCAAATCGGCTCATTTTCTCCCTATCAGAGTCACGAACTCTGTAGACGACTTGGCCAGGTTGTACGTCAGAGAGATAGTCCGCCTGCATGGAGTTCCTTTAGAGATCGTGTCGGACCGAGACACGCGATTCACATCTATCTTCTGGACTCGTATTCAGGAAGCGATGGGTGTGAAGCTGAAGTTCAGTACTGCGTTTCACCCTCAGACCGACGGGCAGACAGAGCAGGTGAATCAGATTTTGGAGGACATGTTACGGGCCTGTGTCTTGGATTTCAAGGACAGTTGGGATGAGTATCTTCCTTATGCAGAGGTCGCGTACAACAACTTTTAGGCAAGTATTGGAATGGCTCCATATGAGGCCTTGTATGGTCATCCTTGCAGAGCGCCGCATTGCTAGGCTAAGGTTAGCGATCGCAGTTTGATTGGACCGGAATTAGTACAGGCGACCTTAGAGAAGATCGACATTATCCACCGTCGACTTCTTACAGCATAGAGTAGACAGAAGAGTTACGCCGATACGAGGCGGCGACCGCTCGAGTTTGAGGTTGGAGATTATGTATTTCTTAAAGTTTTCCTTATGAAGGGAGTCCTTCGGTTTGGGAAGAAGGGGAAGCTCACACCGAAGTTCAACGGTCCGTTTTTTATACTTGATCTAGTGGGTGCTGTGGCATATCGCCTCGCTTTGCCCACCCCACTTGCAGCGGTACACAACGTATTTCGTGTATCTATGCTAGAGAAATACGTTCCTGATCCTTCACATATTATCAGATGGGAACAGGTACAGCTGAACGAGGCTGCTACATATGTGTTGCGCCCGACGCGTATCCTTGACAGGAAGGAGTAGGTGTTGCGTAGCAAGGTCATCCCACTAGTGAAGGTATTGTGGACGCATCACACTGAGGAAGAGGCTACTTGGGAGACAGAAGCCGAGGTTCGAAAGAACTACCCTCAGCTTCTCGAGGAGTACGAAAAGGTACTAATTTCAAGGACGAAATTTTTCTTTAAGGGGGGTAGATTGTAACGACTCGGAAAATCCCGTACAAAGGCCCAAGTACCACCTTAGGCAAAACTCCCTTAGGACCAAATCCTTTAGAAATTAGACGAGGATTAACTAGTGTTAAAGTAGATTGCATACGAAATCTGCACAAATCACTTTAAATACGATTTGCAAGACCCGAAACTTGTGGAATCGTTGACGCTACATTACCCTAAAATCTAGGATCAATCTCATTACCCGTCTGTTCTCGGGAGCATCATGAAACTCCGTATCAGATCTAATCCACACATCAAAAATCCTAATAATACGAAGTTATAGAATTAGGACCGCCTTGCTGTGCTTGACAACAGTCTCGGAAGTCAAAACATGATTGTGTTCCATGGCTATTCGCTTGAGCCCGTAGCGAAGAGTGTGATAACACTTGGTTTTCTTTAGCAGTCAAATCTCATTTAAGTAATCTGAGACTTGTTACTTGTGGGCCTGAAATAAGAAATCAAACCGTCAGAATCTGACCCAAATCACCCTCGGATCAGGAGAAATTTCATATACATGGCAGTGTACTTGAAATCCTCGATCGAGTTTTAGTGACCGTTGAACTGAAACTGGCCCGCCACGTACGATCTGAGAATCCGACTAGAATGAAAACTTAATTGTACCTAGATCCAATGTAGTGAGTTTAAGTCAGACCGCACACAGAAAAGGGGCCTCCAGAAGTGCTCCGTTGGATTAAAATGGACCTACTTTGGATATAACCTAAGTATACCTTGTCCCTGGGTCTATTTTGGTTATGTTTTAGCCTATATAAGGACCTTAAACCCTCTCTTATTCAGCCCATACGAATTTGAAGAAACCCTAGGAGAGAGAAGAGGGAAAAAGAGAGAAAGTGTGAGAGAAGTGAGAGTATCTCCCGAATACTCTACCATGTCACTATACATGCTTAACCACCTCTTTCTAATCACTTTTCCGGCGATTCCATCTTCGTTTCTAGGTAAGAAACCCTAACCCTACTCTGATCTAGGGTTATGATCATTGCAAATGATGAAATAGCCAATCTATTTCATTCTATAGGTTACCAAATTGCCGTACACAAAGACTTAGCAAATATATCGAGTTCATTACGCTTCTACGACGTAAGGTGCGGACTTTAGGTGTATAGGTTATGGTTTTCAAGGCTTTCAATGTCGGTTAATGATTTATAACTGACAAGGGTGCTATTACACATGCAAAATGTGTCGTTTGTTTCGTTACACGAGTTTATATGAGATATGTAGGATTTAGGCTATTCTATGCATATGTTGAAATGTTTGATTTTGTTTGGATTTTGGATTTGTGCTTAACATGCTTATTTGTCGTGAATATAGGCTTAATACATGTGTGACAACTCCTTAGTGAAAGGACTTGCCCAAAATCACGTCACGATAAAAATACGTTATATGTGATAAATGTGTAACCCAAGTGCTTGTGGAAATATTTAAGTAAACACGAATCGATTCATGCATGCCATGATTTCCGTCATGGGTATACACGAGTGATATACGGGGCAACTCCCTAGTGAAAGGATTTGGCCTAGCACATGTGCAATCATCAGACGTCATGTATGATGATGTTTGTAGTCTATGTGTTTGTGAAAATGCCTGAATGTGCTAGCGTTCGTCTAGTACACCTTGTATGTGGATCGAGATACAAATCTCGGTTACTTTAATTGTGTGAATGATTTCCTACATGAACGCTTTATTATAAATTTTGTTTTACTTATGCAATCATTGTGTGTGAAATCGTGTTTGTATTGTAATATGCTTTGATTATAAATTCTGTTTCATAATATGCTTATGTGATTGAAATTCTTGAACCTATGGAATCCATTACGGTGGATTGCCTCCTATGATTACATGATGAAATGGATTGAGTTTGGGACTATGAAGTAGTCCAGGAAATCCGAAACGGAAACGAATGCGTGGTTGAGATTCATTCGCCATGCGAGATGTATTCAACGAACCCGAGTCGTACTTCGGTTGGCGGCAGTGGTTAGGCCACACGAAGTGCTTGCGCTTCATGTCATTCAATTGGTCATATGCTCGAGCTAGCCGAGCTCGTCAAGTAACTCGATTTGTCCTATGTATGTTCACCATGTTTGGACGCCTCTGTTTGAACCTAAGGTACCAAGCTTACCAGTGAAATCCCGTTAACCGTGGTACCTCGATCCGCTAAGACTCATGAGCCGGGCATGGTGGTACGGGACACCGTGGTCGAGCTGTCGGCCTACGTTGGGGCCACGAGCCTCCCCGTAGTGACCATTGAGCAACCAGACTCGTGAGCCGAATACGGTGGTATGGGACACTGTATTCGAGCTTTCGGCCTACACTGATAAGGTGATGGGGGAGTAGTGTAAAGATTCCGTGTAACAGCCCTGACAACCCTTTCTAGTGACCTCGAGAGTACTCTGAGTTTATGTGGAGGCGAGGACCCTTCTGTAGCCACAAGAGTACAAACTAGGCCTATATTGATAAGGTGATGGGGGAGTGGTGCAACGATTCCGTGTAACAGCCCTGACAGCCCTTGCAGCGACCTAGAATCACACTATCGTATGAGATTATCTAGGATTGACGACCCTAGAATGGATCATTGTTTGGGATTGATATAAGGGAGGCACCCTAGTTTCCCAATACTGCTGTTTGAAATGGACTAATAATAAACTCGGTTATCATGCTCATCATCGCATTGCATGTGCCTAGAAGATGTGGAGCACTGAGGGATGAACGCATGCCGCGGACGTAAGATGGTGCCGTATGAGGGTGGTTAGGCGACGGGCATGCATCACGACTGCATTTCATACTTGCATTAACAAGAGTACTTAAGATTGTTGATTGTACTGCTTTATCATTACTGCTTGACTGATTTGATAACATGTTAACTATGATTTATTATTCCACTGAGTTAGTTACTCCCACATTACGGGATGGTGTTCTAGACACCCACAAGACTCTGCCTTAGATGCAAGTACCAACGATTCGCAAGAGGCTGACCCTGATTACTATGATGATTAGGATGAGTTCTCCTACATGCAGTTCTCCGGCGGCTTTGCTTAGGCTATCGGATTGAAGGGGCTATTGGGCTATCACGATAGTTGGACTATTCTTTTGACATTTTGTTTTTGATTCAGTACATGTATATGATGACTCAGCGAAGTAATCATACTCTGGTGGCAGATCGAAATCGTTTGTTTTATACACATCTATATACATCTTTCAGTCTTCCGCTTGCGTTTTATACATTGATCTAGAGTATGGATTACTGTCTTGGTATAATCTCACTCATGTTTATTGCACTAACACAAACAACATGTAATCATCATTATCTATGTGCATAAGTGATGTTTTGGAACTCGAGAGTTGAGTTGCTACTCAACCCTCGAATTTCAGGGCATTACAATCTTTCCATCCTGTAAAATGATCTCACAAACGATTGGACAACATGGATACAATACTTGCATCATGGTGGGCCCCACCGTTCAAATAGGGGATGGTGTAGATAAAGCCTATACATAGGGGTGGGTCCTACCGTCGGACGGACAGCGTACGCAAAACACATACACGACGCGGGCCTACATCCCACTAACGTTACAGGGAGAGAGAGAGAGATAGAGAGAGAGAGCAGCAACACGTGGCTGCTACTTTTTTACTTTCCTCTTTCAACTTTTTTTTTTGCAACATAACAAATGTGGGTCCCACGTAGGGTCCACCCTCATGTATGGTAATATATTATAATATAATATAATATATCATATTCTATCATATATATAATATAATATAATATAATATAATATATAATATAATATATAATATAATATAACATATATTATATGAATTAAACGTCCAGGCCTCGGACGGCCTGGACAGCGACACACATCAAGGTTTACCCCACACGTGGGGTGGGTCCCACCGTCCAGGGACGGTGGAGATCACACACGTGGCACGGTGTGGCCCACTACAAGGGATGGACGGCATAGATGGTCCCATGGACCCCACGTCAGGGCGCACTTCCTGTCAGCCACCGCCACCAGGGATAGATGCCAAGACCTCAGTGTGAAACGAGGTATCTTTCACACAGTCTACCACGTGAGCTATGGGAGCCCACTGTTGAAACAATGTATCCCCACTCAGTCTGCCAGTGAACAAAGGATTTGGGCGTGGAAGTGGGCCCCACACGGACATGGCCCACCGTCCAGAATGGTGGACGGTTTGGATATAGCACATACGTCATGGTGTGGCCCATTGGAGGGGTACAGGACGGGAGTGGGTCCTATGGTCCCACCGTCAGTTCACATCACTGTTAGCCACTCCTGGAAGTCCACCCTTCATTCTACACACGTCCAGCGTCCCTGGACGCTGGACAGGTGGGTATGGCACACGCATCATGGTGGGCCCCACAGGGACGTGGCCCACCTGACTTTTGGATCAAGTGGTTATTTGTGTTTCCCCTACATCCAGGCCTGTGTGACCGTCCGGTCATGCAGGCCCCAAACAGGGGTCAAGGTGGCCCACCAAAATGGATGGCTTGGGTAAAATGCACAATCATGGGTGGGCCATGATCATGGAAGAGAGAGAGAGAGAGAAGAGAGGGAAGCGAGACATCGGCGAGGATGGAGGTGATGGAGGGGCCCCGCCACTATGGGCCCCTCTATGATATAAAATGTACATCAAGGTGGGTCCCACAACATGTGGCCCCTTAATCACAAAAATGCAAAATGTGGGATCAAAATCACCCACCGTCCACTCCTTCTTAGACCTTAGGCTTCCTTAGCTCATTAGCTTCGATTCCAACGGAGGGGATGAGGTTTGGATGGTTGAGATGGGAGATGAGAGGGGAGGAAAGGTGGGCCACACTTGTAGCTTGGGAGAGATGGGGAGAGGCTTGGACGTGTGAGGCTTTAGAGTTGTTTGGGGAGTGGTTTGAGAATGAGAGAGAGAGAGAGTGTGTTGTAAAGGAAGAGAGAGATGGGTGATGGATGTGTTGATGTGGTGGTGATGGATGTGTAAGAACTTTTTGACTTTTATGGTAAAGGTTGTAAGAAAGGTACGAGTGGTGTAAGAACTTTTTGACTTTGGGGTTGCTTAGGGAAGGGTGTGAGGTGATGTGTACTTGACATGATGGGATTGATTAATGGATGATTGATGTGACATCTCGTAGAGATTCTCTCAGAATTCGCATGCGCGGCATTTTTATCGCACCGAACGCTGGCCCACATCTCCTGACCAGGGTATCGGATCGGTGTGCAAGTTGCGGCATCGGAACCGCGGTGATGGTGCGGTCACAAGGGTATAAGTCTCGAGTTGAGTCGACTCGAGTTGACGGCGTGTGAATCAGGGTCGCGCGCAAGTACCAGTTAAGGGTCAAAGGTTGCCGGAATTCGACCGGGAAGATCGCGGAATCCTACGGAATGGTACAGTCAAGGATACGGGGCTTACACCCTCTGTGTAGGTGTCATGCCCCCAAAGTCAGGCTAGTGCACCCATCACATGTGCTACAATATTATAAACAAAAGGAAATCTTAGAAAAAAAGTGGTAAGGTTCTTTTACCTGTTGACTTGCTTTATATCGTGGCCCATACGATTAGTGGACTTACCCGATTTTAGTCCAACACATTTAAGAAGTTGGGGCCACTCAATGGATGGCCTGGATCTCACATCAATGTGCCATGTTGGCCGATGTGGTGGAATATGGTCTGCCTTACACATGTCGATTAGAAAAACTCCATGACATTAACACTATATGAAAGTAATGTTGGTCAAGTAAAAGATGCATGTGATGGGATTTTTCTCTTCAACACAAAAACACCAGGTACACAAAGTCTTCCCTAATATTCAAGCTTTTTCATAGTTTTTTTAATCTATCTATACCCTGTATTTAGAATTATTATTTTTTTTTTTTGAAAAATGATTGATTATCTTCACAAGTCAATTTTGATATCCATAGGCTTTTTTCCAACGTTGGTGGGATGAGCAAAATGAGGAAACGCAAGAAGTAGTGAAGAAATTTGTAGACTCTGGCCAGTTCGAGTTCATGTATGCAGTTCTTAAGTTTTATTACCAGTTTTCGCTGTTGAAATTGAATTGAATTTGTTTTTCATTTTTATGTTGTCAGAGTAATTTGCAAATTGTTGCTTAAAAATGGTGGCTGGTGCATGCATGATGAAGCAACGTGTCATTACATAGATATGATCGATCAAAACACTCTAGGTCACCGCTTGATAAAGAAGCAATTCAACAAGGTTCCACGTGTTGGATGGCAGATCGATCCTTTTGGGCATTCTGATGTATAAGCTTTCAAAGGTCATAGTGAAAAACTCTTAATGTTCATAAAATTGTTTAAAACTTAAAAGCACTGAAATGAGAATAAAACAAATAAATAAGTGAAATTAGGAAAGCAAAGAGAACGATTAGGAAATTGAAGATAATCGGTTTACTGCCTCTGTTATCGTAGGCTTTACCTTAGGGCACCCACGGTGGGGTACCTTGCCTAGGTGACCTAAAGCTAGAGTCTAGGTGATCCTAAAAACTAACCTTAGTGAAATATTTAGTAATTAATACTGTTAAGTACTAAACATTTCACTTGCTTTTTGGCTCTTGTTAACTTTAGACCATGCTTGCTACTTTAATTCAACCACATTCTTCAAGTGAACTCGTTTCTGCTACAAGTATGTTTTGCAACTGTCTCAAACAATGAATACATTTCTTTGATCGTCAGTCATCATCTGTATGGATTGCTTAATCTACTTTTTATTATAAATGAACATGGCCATCCATTTTTTATGCTCCGAATCGGATGGTAACAACCATTTAAGATTAATGGAGTTTTCAAGATGGCCATCGAAGAGTAATGTAATACCCATCCCTAGAGCCAGAACATTACTGTACAATCGGATGGTGGAATCCAAACAAACCCAAGGCAGACTGCAAAACCATAAAAAATGGTGGAATCCAAACAAACCCAAATTGAATATAGAACCAAAAGAGAAAGCTCTGCTCTAGTTGCAGTAGCACAAAATATAAGAGTAGTGAGTAGATTAACTTAGCAATAAAGCCTCTGCTTCCTACACTATAACTGAATTAAAATATATATATATATATATATATATATATATATATATATATAAAATCCAGGACTAGAGGTCTGTATTGACATACCTTTGCCGCAAAAAACAGGAGCCATTTGAGGTGAGGGATTAGGAGTAAGGATTTGTGAATCTATGGATTTAAAATCTCCCATGTTTGTTTTTTGTTGGGGATTTGCCAAATTCATACATCCATAAACCCATGGATATGAGGCAAATCCAAATCCGAAAAACCCGTGGAATCAACAACAATGCCAGTCTTTTTGGGTTGAGCAAATTTTCAGAACAGGAATCCCCAAATCCCTAAATCCCTAAATCCCCAAATCTCCAAATCCCTAAATCCCCAAATCAGTATTGAGATTGAGAAAGATTGAGAGAGAGAGAGAGAGAGAGATACATCACGGTCCCCAAATCCCTACCCCTCATGGCGTGGGTAGGGCGTTTAACAGCAATTCGACCGAGAGAGTTCAGAGAGAGAGGAAGAGAGATACAGAGAGACAGAGGAGGGAGAGGATGCGAGAGATAGCTCGAGGTGGGTGGAGAGATTAGAGAGAGGAAGAGAGATTTAGAGATGGGATTTGGGAGGCTGCTGCGTGCGGGAGAAAATGGCAGACTATTTGGAAGGGGCGCGTTTCATTTTTAGGAGGGCGCGTTTCATTTTGGCAGGGGTGCGGGACAGATGGCTCATTTGGACATTGGATTTTCGGGCGGCGGGGCCCACCGTGATGTATTTTATTTATCTACTCCGTCCATTAATTTTAAAGTCTTATTTTAAGTGTTGATACAAAAAATGAGTCAGATCGAAGCTATAAGAAGACCACACAACATATTAACAATAGAAATTTAATTTTTGTTATTTCTTATGGTGTGGTCCACTTTGACCTTTAATCTACATAATTTTTGGGTTCATCTACTGAAATTATATATCAGAATTGATGAGTGGCTTAGATCAAACACATATATTCTAATGGGTCTCATGGAGCCCTTTAAGCACCATTAAGGTTATTGGGAGGAGGTACGTTTTAGCTACAGAGCCATCAGGTTTTAGCTATGGATTAAATCTGTAGCAATATTGCCACGGATTAAATCCGTAGCCAAAAACTTTCAAAGTCCATGGCCTTTGCTCGATTTTTTGGTAGTGGTGGGAGAATCTGATGGTTGGTAATACATATTATCACTCAGAATATAATCACGCATTGTTTTCTTTTTATCGGATGGGTGATAATAATTCTCACTCTCATAGTTATGATAACCCCAATACTCACGTACTGTCCGTGGGGCGTAATTGTTCTCCCGTATATGATCATGTAAGGACTTCTTAACCAATGGAGCGTTATACTCTGGTTGGTTCTCGATGATTGTTTCAAGAAAATTCCGAGACATAGGTTGATTTCTATCAGAATTATCATACATCCCTTCCCAGTGTCTCTTCGCTATCTCAGCATAATGATGTTCCCATTCTTGCATATACATGGTGAAACCCCTAACTCTGAATCTAATCTTAAAAGAAAATAAAAGAAAAATCCTACAACAATATGGAAAGTAGGTAGAGGAGAAGTTAGAAAGAAGTTACCAGATTGGAGTTCTATGTTAAGGTCCTACACAAGAAAACAAAAGAAATTAGTTTCTAAAAATAGAAATCCTAAAGTTAGAAAGTTCAAAAAATAAAAATGAAAAATAAAAATATGAGTTAGTTTCTAAAAAGAAGACTAACAATTATAAAGTTTCTAAAATAGAAAACTTAACCTAAAATTAGAAAGTAATGTTAGTTTCTAAAATTAAAAGAAATCCTAGAATTAAAATTAGAAATAAAACCTAATCCTAAAGTTAGAAAACCCTAATCTTAACCTAATTATAAAACTAGTTAATTTCAAAAAAACATAACCGTCAGTCCTCGGCGACGGCGCCAAAAACTTGTTTACACCCTAAGTATAGGGTTGTGATGTAGTAATAATCTCGGTAAGACCGAGGTCGAATCCACAGGGACTGAACCTTGTGCATAATTTGAAAGTAACCCGAACTAGAACTAGGCGAAGATGTAAACTAAATCAAGGAAATTTAAGAGAGCAATGGTGAAATCTTAACTAAAACTATAAAATTCAAAGGTGGGAAACTAGGGTGCCAAGGATCCACTTGTAGCAATCAAGGAGATTTATGCTTGATTCAAGAACACAACTGGAGTCAGGGTCCCATCCTCATCCAGTTGGAAGGTATATCATTAAAAATTTAAATATGAACTTCCTTCTATCCAGTTTCCAAGAAATGAGAGGTATGAGAATTAGAATTGATTTCATCACAAAACCATGCCCATGAGACAAAGAAAACAATAGAATTTAGGCAATCCACAACCAATTAGAGAGAGTTAAGAACATTAGGAAGGGTTCTGTCATCCAACCATGCCCAGGAGACGATGGTGAGAAACAGGGTTCCCAAGTGCATAACCTCTATAATGGAAGAAACATACTCAAAGCTATCACAGATCTATTGTAATTTAAGTCAGAACAAACCATTAAAAACTAAAACTATTCCTTTATAATTAAACTAGAATCCACAAGAGTTCAATAAAGCATGAATCAACACAAAGCAACCATCCTAATTACGCTACAAGCTTCACCTCTTAGGCTTAGCTAAGAGGTTTAGCCAACCATGATTATGATTAACTAAAAACTATTAAAAAAAAAAACTCTTAAACAGAATAGAGGAAGAAGAGAACTCCTTGAACCAGTCGTGCTCTCTCTCTCTCTCTCTCTCTCTCTCTCTCTCTCCCCTTCACGTCAGATCTCCTTCTCTCTCTTGCCTTTATATAGAAGCCAGGATCAAGGTGGGTTCATGGCTGAAGTCAGTTTGCTGAGGAGAAAGTTGGTGTGCGAAGCTTTTACCCACATTACGCAGTAGAGAAACGCAAACTCCTTGCGTTTAGGTGGAGATTTCGGCCAAAAGACCATCCCAATATCTAATTTTCCTCCATGGTTGGGGTAAAGACCCCCGTCCCGAGTTGTTGAACGGTTCAGATCAAAGATCCGACCATCATCTGGGCCATACAACGCCCCACAACATTCGATTTTCCTGGATGTGCATAAGATGCGTTTCTCTCTGCGCTAACGTATTCGGTGGGCCCCACAGTGAAGTTTTTGGAAAAATCCACCCCATTCATTGGTTTCCTAATGAAATTTCAGTTCGAAAGGAGTGGTTTTGGTCGAGTTTTGGTGCGACCCACTGTATTAAATCAACTCACCGTTCATCCTGCGTTTGACGGTGGAGATCGTGTGATCGCGTGCATGAGACAAAATGGAAAGCTTGGCGAGAGGTTTGACCACCCCTTGAGTGAATGGATGGTCTAGATCATCCATTTGGATTATGAGTTGGCCCCACTACTTAAAAATGGAGAGCTAACATCCGTTCATTGGGCATTTTTTTTGAAATTGAGAAGATGAGTCGGTCAGCGTGCGCTGACCGACTTTAGGCATATTTGTGCACGTCCGGTGCACGTGTGCACCTTGCACATGCACTGTACGTGTAGGTCCCATGGAGATGTTCGTGAGAAATCTTCTTCATCCATCCGTTTTGTCTCTTAATTTGAAAGGTTAAGACCAAATTTGAAGCGTAACCAGATATCAGATGGGCCCTAGGTTGATGATTTATGGGTTGATCTACCCGTTGGGCCACTTACATAAGGATCCAATGGCTGATATTCAACATGTACTGTTAATTTAGGGTCCTCAAGCCAAATATAAAGTTTCAAGCCGAACGGATGGTGGGAACCCTGTGATCTTGCATTGAGGACGACTTTCAGGCCTCTTGGACTTCAATCATTTGATTTTCTCAGACCTCTGGCGTGTAAATTCTTTGATCTCGTTCCTCTGGGGTCTATCCCTCGCCTTGGTGACTTCGGAGTGTCAAATCTATGCTTTTAGTACATTTTTTCAGTCCAGGCTCCTAAATTCATCTTGCAACACAAACACGATTAAAATAGACCGTTTAAACATGGTCATGCACGGAAATTCAGGTAATAACTAGGGTGTAATATGCAATATTTGACCCTCAATACTTGTATCCAATGTTAGGACCTCGGTGTCACGTATATATCATCCACACTGTCCATTTACTTCTTTAGGACAAGTGTGAGGCATATCCTTGACACTAGTACACCATCACCTCTTGTCGTAGATGGGAGAATATGTGGTACCAGATTTAGTATATCCACTATGTATAGCCTATCTCGATGTTTGGGTTAGACCCGTTGTCCTTCCAATGGACCCTGTCTTGGGATATATGATATATTAGTGCTTTGGGAGGCTAATGTTAGTCTAACATAGGACATACCACATGGACTCCTATAGTTGTAGAAGGGGCATGTCGTTTAGTGCCTACTCTTTGTATGTCATATGTCGGTGATGGTTTATTGTGGATTATTGTTGTCTGCCCTATCAGATAATCATACCTATGTACTTTATTACATCATGAAACATGCCCATACGCATCATATGTATTCTTGTTATGAGGAGTAATTGATCATATAACATATGCCGTTGAGTTGGTTTATTATGGGACTCCTTGTGGGACGGAGTTGCCCCACATGAGCGCGCGGTACGTGTAGGTTTGATGCATGACTGGATGATATGACTCATGCATCTCGTATTTTTTTATATGACCACTGTACGCCCTAGCGACATCAGGGTCGTAGCCTCCAAAGACATATCGTGGATGGCCAGATGGGACACTAAATTTATTTATTTTTTGCATGGGGTGTGATAGATATCCCTGGGTGAAATTTTCTAAACCGTCATGGTACCTGAGGACGCTCCAACGTCTAGATCGAGTGGATATACATGAGCACATGAGGGACGTATACCATGAGGCCACATCTCCTACTATGTCGTGGTCAGTTGAAAGGGGGGGTGGCCTTATCCGCCCGAGTGAGGGGGTTGCAAGTTATGCTGAGTTTGACCAGCTATAATGTCCCGATTTTCTGGACTGGAGTATGCAACTCATTTCCTGATAACCTAGATGTTAATGGATAATCAAATGGTAATCAATGCAAGATCAAAGTGCGATTAACGGAAATCAAGCGTAATATAAGTGTAATCAAAGCAAGGATAATATCCTGAGACACTCAGTTGGGGCCTAAATACAAAAACTCAAGTTCCAAAGTGTACTGAAATAAACATAAATAGCTAATCTACTGATTTAACCCAAAGTAAGCAGTCGCTTCCTGGTACGGCTCATCCTCGTACGACTCTTCCTCTGCTCCGACGGTAGCAGTCCCAAGATCCGCTATGTAGTCATCAATCCCTGCACTTATATCCTCTGTACTGTTGAACATTGATGAATGAGTGGCCAGCTCAGTGTGAATTCCCCTCAAGATTACACACCGTCGCCTTAGACAAGAATAGCATAAAATAACAAGACATACAAAACATGATACGATGCAATCTTATTATATGCATGGATGTATGAGTGCACATCAACTGGGGATGCTCATCTAGTTGGCTTTTGGACAAAACCCATGCATGTGGCCGGTCACCAGCAAGAGTACATAGTACATGTGCAGTGCCAAACTCACCGACAGTAGACCGATAGTTGATGGTTTGGGAGCTAGCGAAACGATACATCGTGTTACAACATCTAGAATTAGCCATCCATCATCGTCCGGATGCTATGTATGCATGATTAACCCAACCATTATT
The DNA here is from genome assembly GCA_021015155.1 of Magnolia officinalis. Lineage (NCBI taxonomy): Eukaryota > Viridiplantae > Streptophyta > Magnoliopsida > Magnoliales > Magnoliaceae > Magnolia > Magnolia officinalis. The sequence goes on from JAJHSJ010000009.1 coordinate 26,188,305, forward strand.
AGTCCATTTACAATCAGTAGTTTTAATGAAACTCATGGTCACTACAGGGAGCTCATCGCCTAGCGTAGGCGGACGGCTCAGGCATAGTGTCCCATGACCACCATCCCTAGCCCATTAGTCTGCCGTCTTAGGGTGTGCATAGAACCCGTCAATACGTGGCCAATCAACTCTTCATGTATGGGAATTACCATCGTATGCCGACTAGGAATGAATATTAAAAACATTAAATACAATGACTAAAGTGAGACGGTATGTATGATTCAATTGCAAGTAAACAACGGTAATAACAAATGTTGAAAGGGTCATTCCATAGTCAGATAGATGGAATCACTCCATAGGTGGTAAATCCCATGAATTAAATTGCCACTATCCATAACCTCCATGTTGATGGTCTAATCTTATTACAATCCGTTCCATTACACCCTAAGTACGGACGTCCTTTAAATAGAGGTTTCCATAGAGAGATTCCAATAATATGTGACTTACAACCAATGTAATCATATGAAGATTCAGGCATGCTTCAATATTCAAAGTAAAACTCACGTATACAAATAATTCAAGAGTCATGTGTTCATAACTTATCAATTTCTAAAGCAAATATCTCAAGGAAGCCAATCAAGTGATTTATATACTTAAGTAATTAGTCAATCAATTCTTAGGACATGTGCTCAAGAAAACTAATCGAGTGTTTTAATAAATCCAATGCATGCCTTTAAGTTAAGCTAATCAAGTGTTCCAATTAATTCTAGGACATTTGATTAAGTAAAGAAATCAAGTATCCTACTAAATGCTAAGTAAATTAATCAGGTAGTTTAATCATTTATAAGACATGTGATAAGTTAACTAATCAAATATTCTGATCAATTCTAATCAAGTTTAAGGCATGAGTTAGATTACCCAAGCATTCTAATTAATTCTAAATTATAAGTTTAAGTAAACTAACCGAGTATCAACCACTTATAAGGCATAAGTTCTAGCAACTACCCAAATGATTTACTGTTTCTTGGTTATCATTCGTAGTTACAATAAAGCTATTCTTAGCCTAGCTTGGAGATGGAAAGCCCAAGGGGAAGAAAATCATCACCTTGTAGGGTCGTATAACCGTTCTCGATTCATGTCCCCGTGCACACTTTGTGGTCCAAATCACGCAAATGACCTCCTAAGGTTATAGTCAAATATTCCCAAGGTTAATGCATTGAAGTTGTGTGGGTTTGAAGGGTCCCATAAATAGGGCTATTTGGGCCTACACTAGAGTGAGCAGGCCCAACAAACTTTTGTCCAAGAAGTGCTCAAATCGGGGCCCAAAATTTCCCTTTTCTAAGGGCCGAACTGGGCCGGTTTTGGCCCAGTTATTGGGTCCAAATATAAGCCTAAATGGGGTTGGCTTAGGTCATCTCTGGCCCAAGAAATGGAAGGCCTAGAAACTAGTCTGTATTGGGCCTTATTCAACCCAACTCAGTAGCCCTTTTGTTGCTTGAGTGCGGCCTATTGCAAAGTATGGTAAGGCCCATTGGGGTTTATCCATGGTGAGGCCCACTGTAGTTGTAATGAGGCCCACTAGGATGTGGCCCACTGCAATTTATGGTAAGGTGGGCAGATGGTTTGGCCCATCTAGTTGCCACCAAACAGCTAGGCCCGGTTCAAAACTACAGCCCAACAGTAATTATGGTGTGGCCCTCTGAGATTTAAAGTGAGGCCCATCTGCCTGTGCAGGGTGCAGCCTACCTACTGCATGGTTTGGCCCACAAGCTAGCTTCGGCCCAGCCTAAACGCTGAAAGGTTTGCTTAGTTCTGGGTTAATTTTAGCGCATTACATGGCCCGACGAAGGCCTGTCTTCAGCCCATATTACTGTTGCCTGGTGTGACCCACTGAGTTTGAAACTCAGGTTTGACCTGCTGTCCGAAGATGATGTGGCCCACTGAGTTTGAAACTCAGGTGCGGTCCACTTTCTGAGGATGGTACGACCCACTAAGTGGCCTATCGTAGAGCTTGGATCTTGCACAGGCCCACGACCTATTTTTCTGTTCACATTCTGGCCCAGTTGAGGGCCGGATTTCATCATTTTCATGGCCCATCAGAGGGTTTTCTCAACTCAGATTGAAGCCCAGTCGAGGCCTGGTTTCAGTCCAGCTTTCGACCCATTTGAATGGTCGTTACAACCCTAATTATGGGCCAGCTGAAGGAGGTTTTCAACTCATCTTGGGGCCTGTCCTCAACTTGGTACAAGGCCCAATTGAGAGCCCATTTCAACTTGGATTGAAGGTCCCTTTAAAGGACCATCTGAATCAGATTTCATGGACCACCTGGGACCCATTTTCGGCCCGACTAAGAGGCATTACAACCTAGAATGTGGCCGGATTGGAGGCCTGATTTCCAGTTCAAATCAAGGCCCTGTTAAGGGCTGTTTTCAGTTTGGTTTCAGTCCAATATCGACCAAAAATGTGGCTAGAACTCTCACAACAATGTGCTGTTGGATGAAAGGAAAAACAAGCGGGGTTAGGCCATTACACAGCCTGCTCTGACGTCGGCTGAGTCAGATCAACTCAGTTGTAGCTATAACAGCAGACCCTGTGGACGTTCATTCCTAAGTTAGCAAGGAGTTATGGTTTGAAAGAAATGACCAAGGTATCGTAAGGCCTATACCTGATGGATTCCTGATCACAGGATTCAGTGAGGCAGCAATCCACTCTCCTGAGTGGTTGAACACAACCGAGTCGAGCTAGCGATGGGTCGAGTCGAGTTGAGTAGCTACTGACTCGCTCACACTCGTTGCTACTCTCCCTCTTCTCTCTCTCTTTCTCTCTCTTTCTTTTCTCTCTCTTTCCTCTCTCTCTCTCTCTTTGGTGTGAATCCCGAGGGCAACAATAGCCTATTTATAGGCATGAGAAAGAGAACTCCAACGGCTGGGAAGAAAGCGACACTTGCAAGGCCCACCTTTAAAAAATGGCTATGCATGGGGTCCATCTGATCCTGAGGATGGACTCTTACTGCAATGGCCCACTAGGAAAGTAAAATTTTAGCCCTGGTGGGGCCCATCTCATGATCATGGGTCGGGTGGTTTAATGAAGAATATGAGTGGCCGTTAATGACAGATCACTCTCTAATGCATTTTGTTATGATCTGGTCCATTTGAGCTGACTAGATGGGACTGCTGATCACTGTGGGGCCCACTTTTTAGGCCTCAAACGTGAGTTTCAATCCATCTCACTAGATATTCCTTATCTCGTCACTTTCTCAAGAGATTGAGTGTTTTCTCTCCATCCACTCGTACCGCCTAAAAGGGAAGGATAGGATCGCTCTACATTGCCCACGGAATGGCCAAAAACATGCCAGCGTCCACTTCCTGAAAAGGAAAGGCTTCCTTTTTGCTTTCTTGCTACAGGCTGACGTTCGACCATTTTTGAAAATTTGAGAACGTGGCTTCAATTGGGAGATGGGTGGTTGGGATAGCACGATTAGACCGATCGTGGGCCACCCGTGTGCAACAGATTGGCCCATCATCCCAAATCCTAGCCACATGCGATCTTCTGATTGGGTCCGTCCTAGAACTCACATCTTTATGCATGGGCTCGCAAGCCTAGAGGGTTTTGGTCAAACGAGCCCCATGAATTTGATGAACGGTTCTGATCATTCAGATAGTGACTAGGGTGGACCACCCAGAGAGCTGACACCCGTCAATTTAAAAAATGGTGTTTGGCGGGAGAAATCTGCCTTTTTGCGGATGAGCTCGGTCAAAGTCGGTTTGATCGACTTGGCTCGTCCAGTGCATGTCGTGCACAGGTACATGGAGTGCACTTGCACTTTGTGCAGGGTCCACTGCGATGTTTGTTATATATCCACTCCTTCCATTCACCTTAGGAGTCTCACCCAGGGGGCCTGGCCCAGTTTGGGAAGGAATTGAGGCCCAGGTGGGCCGTATCACATGTCCCAGACATTTTTACGACCAATACTATCAATCCAATGGCTGGATTGATTTGATACTTGATTTCAATGGTTAAATATGAATTTAAGAGGTAGTGAGTGCGTGGTTGGCCATTCATTACCCCTTGAAGGTCTATCGTTAGAGCATTGTTCCATTATGATTCGATCAAGTGATTGTAAGTTGTTTTAATTTAAAGTGTTTAGTTAGGATTACCTTCCTGATTGATGTAGGGTGCAATTCAGTTCCTAGGGCCTCTGATGGGTGGCTTTAACAATGACTAGAAGCCTCATCCTGCATTTATTGGATTCAAGTTGTCTGTTATTCGAGTTTAAAATCCCCTACTACAGTTTAAGTGGTAACTCCCGAGTACCAGAAGTGTGTGGTGTTACACCAGCTCATGAGTGGGTCCGCTATCGACGAACCAGGCCGATGTTGGTAGGAGGGTAGTGAGGTATCTTTCACTCATTTGGTTGCATGGCTAGGGAGGCGACGGCCAGTGTGGAGTGTACTAGACCTCGGTGATGATCCTAGAGATGTACGATACTGATATGTGGACCTACTGAGCAGGAGTTGCGTACTCAATATTTGATTGATTCATTTATTCACTATCCACTTGGGCTGGTGGAGTGCAATCAAATCATTGTGTATACCGTCGTAGTGGCCAAGATTTCGGTTGGGGCGCGCGACCAACCTGAGATCAAAAGTTTACCACATTGAGTCTGGCTATCCAAATTTAGGTATGAGACTGGTTTGGATAGAAGTCCCTCGTGATGAACCCCACAACCTGTGATACTACGTACTATCATCCTGACTTCATGCTTTAAATTGGTCATTTCTTTCGCACTTCATATTGCATTGCATCCCCAGCACATGGCATTTGGTTTACCACGACCCCGCATTGCATAGCCGATCTACATTGCATACTCTGATATTATATGACTCCGGGACTTGTCAGTATTTCTGTTTACTTTGATATTGTATGAGTCAGGGACTTGTCAGTATTTCTGCTTACTCTGATATTGTATGACTTTGGGACTTGTCAGTATTTCTGCTTACGCTAATATCATATGACTCATGAACTTGCCAGTATTTCTGATATTGTATGAATTGTGGACTTGTATTGTATACTTGCACCTGCGTTGCACACACATGTATACCACCCTCTAAGCTTTTTATAAGCTTATGCATGATAGATACGTGCAGGTGATGTCAGGACGTAGTAGCGCTGAGGCAGGAGCGTGTGGCCGAGCTTTATGGAGATTTTATTATATGCATGTATTTCCTTTTAGCATTGGAATCGACGATTTATATTAGTGGATATGTGATGATGATGTTGCTCTTGTGATTTGGGTACACTTGTGGTTATACTCCTTTATAAAAATTTTACACTGAAAATCCTCCTTGTAGGATCTCGGGATCGAAAATCTGGCGTATGGATGCTGGGAGCTAAGAATGGGGTATTACGAAGGCTATCGGCGCTGGATTCGGTGATCGAAAATTTTGTGAGCCCGGTTTTCGAGTTTAAGGCGTGACAGAAGTTATTATCAGAGCATAACTTGGGAATTCCTAAGGATAACATCACATATCTACTAATACCTACCCTACACTCTATGATTGTTGAGAACTTAGAATGATTAGGTCCCCATGTTTAAATAACTTATAGACTTTCTGATATATCTCCCCATCGTGTGTATATTTGGGAGTGTTCAAGGATAATAAGACCTTGTTCCGTACTATAGGACATGGCGCCTGAGAGAGCAAGCCAAGCGGCTCCCGCGTCCAAGACTAATGCGGCCCCGACCATATTAGTGAGCGTGGATCAGCTTCAGCAGATGTTGCAGGCAATGATCGAGGTTCTTCAGGGGCAGGGTAAGCGACCTGTGGATACACCCACCCAAGCTGAGCAGGAGCACGCAAGCTCCCTTCTATGCGACTTCAGGCGACTTGATCCCCTGCATTTCCAGAGAGGAGACTGGAAGAGGAAGGTCCCCTCCAGTAGCTCCTAGCAGCGGCATCGATGGGCGTAATGGCACAGGAACCGTCCATCCTTTCAAGCACCAGCAGCACTTCCAGCACTGCCACCAGGACAGTTCTTAGGTGCTTGCTTTGGATGTTGTGAGATAAGGCATCGAAGGCACGAGTGTCCCTTCCCTCAGTTGCAGCAGTAACGACAATATCTGCCGCCAAGACACCAGCAGCGGCAGCAACAGCCACATCGCCACCGAGGTACCTGCAGTAGCATAGGCCGCCACAGCAGCAGTAGCAGCAATGACCACGGAGAGGACATCACCTCCCCATCAGGACCCTCAGCCGCCAGGAAGAGTCATCAAAGATTCGTGCGACCAGGCCTTAGGACCGTCTTGATAGATTATTCATGGAGGAGACATCTTGGAAGCGAGAGGCTGAGATTTGCGAGCGTTACCCCCGTCTCCTTGTTGTTTCACTGCGTTCATGTGTTGTGTTTCTGATTTTATGTAGTGAAATGATTTCCCTTTTTTATGAGCTCCAATTACTTGCGTGATAGTGTAAAACTTTTTTATCAGGAGGGGAGAGCTATAAGGTCCGTATCCTAGTCCGTACCGTTCCTTAGACTCCGTGGATCCTCCCCGTCGAATTTTGGTAACCCGCGACCTATAATCGGTGTTTGTACATAATCCTAAGTACTATCTCATTGATCTAAGTTGACTCGACCCGAGACTTGTACCAGTGCAACCGCACCTTCTCCACGGATCTAACGTCGCGTCTTGCGCACCGATGCGATGCCCAGGCCAGGAGTTGTGGGCTCACATTTATTTCTAGGAAAACACCACGTATTGCAAATCTTGAGAGAATCTCTACCCCAACATCACATCAATCAATCAAGTACTAGTCAAGTACACAACCCATCCTTCTCTTACATAAGTCATCCCCAATGTCAACCCTTATGTTACTCACACTCATCACTCACACCCATCACTCACACCCATCACTCTCACCCATCCCTCTTCATCCCATCACATTCTCTCTCCCTCTCATCATCCACAAGAAAGTCGATCATCATCATCGTTTGATTTTGTCCCTCTCCTGCAGTGACTGAAGGCAGTATGGATCCTTTGGAAGTGACCTTTTCTCCTATGAATCCGAGCAAAGGGGTCTGGATAGGTCGGAGTCGGGATCTTTCAATCCCTATTTTTTGAAGGCAACAACGAAGAAGATGTCGGCCGAGCTACTGGTGTCTACGAAAATTTGAAACACGTTGCGGTTGGCTATCGTCATGGCCCCCACTAGGGCACGTCATGGGGGTGGTGGACTCCGCGGGCGTCCTCTTTGGTGAGCGTCAGTTCGCGGGGGACCATCTTATGCTCTTTCGGAGGTCGGTAGGTGAGGCAAAAAATGGTGTTCCCAGCCATTATGACTGATGCTTTGGGCATGAGTTTTGTGAGCTCGGTTCGAATCTCCTCCTCCTGTAAGCCCACTAAAGATGGTGCGGATTTCACACGTAGACTCATTTTCATTCCCATTTCTATGTTGCTTATTCATCTGATCAGAAAGGACGAGCTATAGAAGTCCTAGAGGGGAGGTGAATACGACAACGCCAAATATTTTGATATAATGCAAAATAATAAATCAATTGAACATAATTTTACAAAGTATTGAATTCTTGATATCAAATAGTTCATAGGACAACCTTACACCTAAAAATTTAGGTAGGACAACCTAATTTCACGATGTCTTTGAAATCAAAATATCAAACTATTGTAATGAATAAATAAGTCACAATAATAACATAAATAATAATATCCAATCACCACAATGCACAAACGAGTTATAGTGGTCTGGTGCCTCAATGTTACCTACTACGCTTCCAAAATTATTACACTCGCAATTTTGGCTTTTACTATTTCAAGGTTTTCTAGGGTCACCTTAACAACCTTATACAGTTATTTTGATTTTCTCGGGCTATCACAATCAAACCCACTTTGTGATTTTACAGGGTCACCACAAACAAACCTGCTGATATTTTCGAGCTATCTTAGAAAAACCCAAACTGAAATAATTTAAAAGACAGTACTTATCTTCGATTTGTCGAGTCGAAGTTGTAGTTGTAGCTTGAATGTAGTGATCTTCTTCTTTGGATATTGATGAACTCTTTGTATGAGTTCAACCCAAAAAGATATAAAGGGATCTAATAGATTTTTAATAAAATGAATGAAACCCTATTGTTGTAGATTTGATTCTCCCTTTTCTCAAAGTAGAGTATGGATAACTCTATCAAAAATAGTTTAATCTAACTTTGAGAAGGAGAATAGAATAAGCTAATAAAAAAATAAGAATTACAACACAAATAGCTTGACGATGCTTAAAGAGTAAGAGAAAGCCTCTATTTATAGCCAAGGATCTATCTAGTTAGGCTGGCCTGAGAATCGGTTCGGCTGGCCGAACTTCAAAAATTACGTTCCAAAGGAACTCGAATATCGTGTGATAAAATCTTTCAAAACTTCAGCTGGCCAAGCAGGAGGTTCGGCTGGCCTAACTGGTCCAAAATCTGATTTTTGTTCCATTGCTGGAAACTTGACCGAACCCACCTTGGGCTGGCCGTACATACCGCAAAAAGATCTTTTGAGATCTGTCTTTTTGACCGAATCTTGTAGGGTTGGTCCAAATAGTTAGGCTGGCCAAACCAAACGTCGGGCTGGCCTAACTTGAGTGTATTTAATGTGAAATATGATTTGAAATATATATGAGTGAAATACACCTAACCTATAGTCAAACTAGGTTTATACCACCTGTAGGTTGACTCATATGAAGTGTTCTGAACTTCGAACCATGAATGATCTTGCTTTGAGATGTTGAGTCTTCTTTCCAAATGCTTAATCGAGTTGATAGCTTGTCTTCAATCAAGCTTGCAATCGTAACCGAACTACGAAATTCGACAAACTAAAAATGTACTTTAAGCGTAAGCACTTATAATCTCTCCCTTTGTCAAATTCATGGCAGAACTCACTTATACAACAATACAACGCAACACAACATATTACAACATCTCAAACAACACATATCATTTTAGTCGACAAATTGAATCTTGTTACTCCCCCTGAGATCATGCACCTATATCACTCCCCCTAAGCACATAGTCATATCTGTAAAAATATAGTTTATAGAGTGCATGCAAATGTGTGTGCTCATAAACATGAGATGATCTTGATCATATCCAAATATATATTTATCCCCCTTTTTTGTCAGAAGTTGACAAAGGAAGAAGCAATCAATAAAGCACGATTGGATATAGGAATAAGGAGCAAATGACATAAGGATTAAGTTGCATAAAGTAAGCATAGCATAATATCCAAATATATGTCAGCAAGAGTAAAAACAAAATATTTCTAAAGTTATTACAGGCCAAGAGTTGAAGTAGATGGTACCGGCATGTCAAGGTCATTAATACTCAGACTCCTGTTAAAATGATGAAAGTACTTTTTCATGTACTTCATCTGTTGTTTCGGAGTCTAGAATAATGTTTCCTGAGAAACATGCAGGTCTTCCATCTCCTTCTCTAAATTATCCAATCTCTCCGAGAACTGAGAGGGCTGAAAATCGGAGTCATTGGTATCATCAGATTCTTCCAGATCTGCAAAATATCATCTATATTAACATCTTCTTCAGGAACACCTTCTTGATCTTGTTGCTACTCAGGCCTTAGATAAAGTTGCATCATGTTGAGATTAGCATTACCAAATGGGAGCTCAGACTCTGGTCCTTCAGTTGTAGGGATTTGAACATTATAGCGCAATGTAATCCAAGTCACGAGATATGTAAAAGGAATAAAGCCATAACAAGGATGAAGACAGTACTGGATGATCTGATAGGTGAACAAAGATGGAAGACAGATACAGATACCAGAAACAACCGAATGAAGGATACGCATCATATAGGGAGTAAGATCTGTCTTATTCCCACCACGAGGATAAACATTGGAAGTGAAAATACGATGAAAGACATGATATTTTGGAAGAAGATTGAAGGTGGAAAGTAAGTTACAGTTACGCCAGGGTGCATCAAATCCGCATAACTCCCTAGTGAGAGAATCTCTTTCCATTGGGTACATATCTTCAAAGATTGAAAGAATAAAGATTTCGTCTTCCGCCATATCAATATCTAAGATTGATGTTATGATGGAGGGGTTAATAGTGACTGTGTCTTCCACAAACTGCATAGAAAATGTTAATTGTTCTGAAGACACAGTATGTATGGATGCACCACCCCACACAAAAATCTTTTCCCATCCTACTATGGATAGGATTTCAATAAGACATATTATGTATGATTTGTATTAATGGTGCACTCAATGATATATTACGGGTACGAAAATCCTGCACATTTTCTGGCAAACAGATAGAGCGCACAACCTGATTAGCAGATCGAGAGGTAGAACCGGTCTGGGGGCGTCACACAGTATGCTTAGTGTGAGTTTTCATGATAGAAAATGACTAGATATTGTAAAAGAAATACTAACACGTAAAAGAAAAAGATCTAGATCGGATTTCTACCAAAAACCCAATAAAATAGGGTTCTAGATTCAAGAAAGATGATGAAATCTACAATAATGCATAACAAAGAACTTAAATCTAGAAGGAAAGTAAAAAATATTCACTTAGAAGGACACTAGAGTGATGGGTTGGTAGAAGGAACCACCGGCGGACCGAAGAAGATGAGTATGGAAATGAGGGTTTTGAAAAAAAAAAATCCCCAATAAATCCCAAATGCAGATGGTTCAGCTAGCCCAAGTATGTCCTCGGCTGGCCGAATCGAGCGATCAGCACAGGGTTGGCCAAAAATAAATAAATGTTATAATTTTAAAACATTGACATGAATAAACATTATTCTATTAAAGCAAAAATGTAAAACAACAAATTGCAATATAGAATAATTAATTAAGAAACATTGCATAAGCTAACATCATTTTTTAAATTCAAAATTCTGACACTATCAAGAGGTTTTGTCAGAATGTCTGCAAGCTGTTTTTCAGTATTAATATATTCAAGTATAACAAACTTGCTTCCAACCAATTCTCTGATATAGTGATATCAAATATCAATGTCCTTAGTGCCAGAATGTTGAATAGGATTTTTGGATATATTTGTTACACTGATATTATCACATTATAATTGCATTGTTTCTTAATCAAACCATAGTCTGCTAATATTCTTTTCATCCACATTAATTACGTGCTTGCATTTCCTGCCGCAATATACTCAGCTTCAGCAGTGGATAATGATATTGAGTTTTTCTTATTGCTCATCCAAGAGACAAGACAATTTCCGATGTAAAAACATCCACCACTTGTGGATTTTCTATCATCCACATTACCTGCCCAATCAGCATCAGTATACACAGTAATTTTTAAGGAATATTATGAGGATACCATAAACCCAAATTAACAAACCCAAATTAACAGTACTGGCAACATATCTAATTATTCGTTATACTGCAGCCAAATGAGATTCCTTAGGGTTAGATTGATATATGGCACATACGCCTACGGTGAAAGAGATACCAGGCCTGTTAGCTGTTAAATATAAGAGACTACCAATCATACTACTGTAGAGATGAGGATCAATGCTTTTACCTGTGTCATCTTTAGATAATTTGAGTGTTGTAGCCATGGGAGTAGTAAAGTTTTTACCATTCTCAAACCTAAATTTCTTAACTAAGTTTATCGCAAACTTGGTTTAAGATATGAAAATTTCATCTTCAAGTTGTTTCACTTGAAGTCCAAGAAAATAGTTCAGTTCTCCCACCATGCTCGTCTCAAATTCTGATTTCATACACTCTGCAAACTTAAAAAGAAAGGTTAGCATTCGTTGATCCATAAATAATATCATCTACATATATTTGAATAGTCAACAGATCTTCATTAATTCTTTTGATGAATAAAGCTTTATTAACACTACCAATTTAAAAAATTTAACTGAGAAGAAATTTTGTTAATTTTTCATACTAGGCTCTAGGAGCTTATTTCAATCCATACAGGGCCTTTTTAAGACAATATACATTGTTAGGAAGTTTAGGATCTTCGAAACCTTTAGGTTGTTCTACATAAACTTCTTCATTTAAATCACCATTTAAGAAAGCATTTTTAACATCCATTTGATAAATTTGATAAATTTTAAAGTTTTTATGACATGCGATGGAGATAAATAATCTGATGGATTCAAGACGAGTGACTGGAGCAAAAGTTTCATCATAGTCATCTCTTTCAATTTGGGTGTACAACTAATCTTGCTTTGTTTCTTAAGATATTCCCAAATTCATCAGATTTATTTTTAAATATCCATTTAGTTCCAATCACATGTTTGTCAGATGGTCTAGGAACTAGATACCAAACATCATTTCAGATAAATTGATTTAGTTCATCTTACATAGCTAAAATCCAATTTTCATCAGGTAAGGCTTCATTTACATTTGACGGTTCTATCTGGGAAGTGAAGCATACTTGATTACAAATGTTTTCAACTTGTCTTCTGGTTTGAACACCAGTGTGAGGGTTACCAAGAATTTGATTAGTCGGATTATCTTTGAATAGTCTATTCTGAGTTGTATCTGATTTTGATGAATGTGCTGATTGATTGAATATAATAACCTCATCATCGTGTTTATTAGCTAAAGTGATAGTTTGATCATCAATTATGACATTTATAGATTCTTGTATCACTCTGGTCCTTTTATTTAGGACACGATATGCTCTACTGTTTAGAGAATACCTTAAAAAAATTACCTTCATCACTTTTTACTTCAAATTTTCCTAGATGTTCCCTATCTCGTAAAATGAAGCATTTGCTTCCAAAAGTATGAAAATATTTTACTGAAGGTTTTTTGTTAAAGCAAAGTTCATAAGTTGTTTTATTTAAACCTGCTCTTACAAATACTCGATTAATAATATAACAAGCAGTGTTGACAGCTTCAACCCATAAATGTTTTGCTAATTTTTTTTACTATACTATTAAGCAGAACAGTCCCCATTTCTTGTAGAACTCTGTTTTTCCTTTCATCTATACCATTTTGTTGAGGAGTTTTAGGAGCAAAAAATTCATGTAATATTCCATGGTCATCACAAAACTTCTTAAAATTTTTATTTTGAAATTTTGTTCCATGATCACTTCTTATCTTTTTCACAGGCAGTTCCTTTTTTGTCCAGATGCGTTTAAATAACTTTTTGACTTCGTCAAAAGCGTCTGACTTTTGTCTTAAAAAGGCTACCCATGAATATCTAGTGTAGTCATCAACTACAACTAGAAAGTATTTTTTACCTCCTCTACTCTCTGTTCGGATTAGTCCAACGAGGTCCATATGGAGTAATTCGGGGCGTCTAGATGAGGTTAAGGAGTTTACATTCTTTCCTGATTTATTTGCCTATTTGACAAGCACCACATACTTTCTTTTCCAACTTTTTCAACTTGGGTAAGCTTCGAAGATGATCTCTAAAGTTCACATGTCCAAGACGTTGATGCCATAATTCAATTTCATCTATTTGAACCATATAGGAAGAGTGACTTGAGGAACATGATTCATTAATGATATATCAATTTTTAAAGGTTCTTCGACCATTTAATATTATACGACCTTGATTATTAACTATTTCACAACCATGATCAGAAAATTTAACAATACGATTATTATCACATATTTGAGATATGCTCAATAAATTGTGTTTCAAAGCTTCAACATATAAAACATCTTTAAAAACAAGAAGATCGGGAAGTTTTACATTACCTCTTCTGCTGATTTTGCAATTGTTGCCATCTCTAAATGTTACTGAGCCTTCATCAATGTGATCTATGTATAAAAGTATCGTCTTATCACCTGTCATATGTCTAGAGCATCCACTGTCCAGGTACCATCTTGAATGACCACTAGCTTTGAAAGCTATTGAATGACAAGACACTTATTTTTTGGAACCCATTTCAATATGGTTTTGGGTTTAAGAGGATCTCTAATAGCATGATTAGTTTGAGAGAAAATTTTTTCTTATTCTCACTTACTCTCATAGTTCTAGAGTTAGATATCAAAAGCTCCTTAAGTAAGTCCACTATCTTATTTACTAGAGATGGATTATAATTTTTTCTTTGATAGTTGGACTTAGTTTTTAGATGAAAAGGTTTTTTATGAGATTTTTTAATTTTCTTTATTTCCTTAGTAGTTTCTTCTTTAGATTTTGAAGATTCACCTTTAACAAATATAAGAGCTATATTTTTAGATTTTTCTGAACGATTCTTGGTATATCCCAAGCCGAATTTGTCGTTACTTCGACAAGACGCAGTTGTAGCTTTTCAAGTCTCAGGTCACCTTAGGTATATATCCAAGTCTCTTTAGAATTTTTAAGAGAAGTAATTTCTAATAACAAAATTTTATTTTCAGTTTTAAGATCATCAATTTCAGAATTTTTTAGATTGAGTTCTAGTTTGATTTTTTCAAAACAATTAGAAAAATGTGATTTCTCCAAAATAGATTTTTCAAGTTCTAATTTTAAATCAGCAAATTTATCCTTTCAAATTTTTAATTTTGTTGTAATCTTACAACTTTCTTTCTATAAGGCATCATAGGCTATTTAAAGATCTTCTTCATTTTTAATATCACTTCTCGGCGTTTCATAATAAGAAGTTTCATCTTCAATTGAGGAAGTAAATCTAACTAAGTTCATAAAGGCTTTTAGATCATTTTTAGTTTCTTGATCAGATTCATCAGTTTCTGAATTGGATTCAGATTGAGATGATTCATCCCATGTGGTGATCATGCCTCTTCTTTTAGATTTATCATTCTTAGTACATTTTGCAGCTAGATGCCCATATTCAGAATAGTTGAAACATTGAGAGTCTTTAGATTTAGATTTCCAATTTCCTTTTCTTTTGTCAATCGGTTTTTGAAAATTAGGGTCCCACTAATTCCTCTACCTTCATTGTGCCAGTGTCCCACTAATTCTTATATCACAATGACTTTAGAATTGAACCTGTCAGGAAGCGACAATAGGTCTTATATCACAATTTAAAAGACAGTAAGTCTTATAATTTAAAAGACAGTACCTATCTTCGATTTGACAAGTCGAAGTCATAGCTGTAGCTTGAATGCAACGATCTTCATCTTGACAGTAGGTTGAATGAAGTCATAACTGTAGCTTGAATGCAACGATCTTCATCTTGGGATATTGATGAAGTCTTTGTATGAGTTCAACATAAAAAGATATAAAGGGATCTAATAGGTTTTCAATAAAATGAATGAAACCCTACTGCTATAAATTCGATTATCCCTTTTCTCAAAGTAGAGTATGGATTACTCTATAAAAAATGGTTTAATCTAGCTTTGAGAAGGAGAATAGAATAAGCTATTAAAAAAATAAGAATTATAACACAAATAGCTTGAGGAGGTTTGAATAATCTCTCTTTATAACACAATATGAAACTATGAATTTTCGTTATTTAAAGAGTAAGAGAAAGCCTCTATTTATAGCCAAGGATTTGTGTAGTTTGGCTGGCCCAAGAATCAGTTCGGTTGGCCGAACTTCCAAGATTATGTTCTAACGGAACTCAGATATTGAGGGATAAAATCTTTCAAAATTTTGGCTGGCCTAAGCCCAAGTTCGGTTGGCCAAGCAGGAGGTTCGACTGGCCTAATTGGTCCAAAATCTGATTTTTATTCCATTGCTGGAAACTTGACCGAACCCACCTTGCACTAGCCGAAGGTAGGTTGGGCTAGCCAAACCTACGGCAAAAAGATCTTTTGAGATTTGTCTTTTTGACCCAATCTTGTAGGGTTGGTCTAAATAATAAAGCTGGCCGAACCAGATGTCGTGTAACACCCCGTACTTTTCAATACTCGTGTGTTATCATGTATCTAACTTAGTAAAAATACAAGCCTGGCCTAAGTGAACATTCACATTCACTCTAGTCTAAATCTAACCATTCAAAACAGTCCCAATCCATACATCAAGCTATCTATACGTCGATTTTCAAGATGGATCATCATACCACTAAAGAGACCTATTTTCTTAGGATCTCAACTTCATTGATGAAGAAATCTAGCCGAATTACGGATCTACAATCCTGAATCACGAAATCCACCGTACACCAAGTTTACGATGTCTCATAGGACGATCCATCATTTGAAAACATAGTTCGGATTATCTGGTTTCATGTCCAACTCCCCGGTCACACCTAAACATTCTTTAGGATCACAATGGTTATTGAAAATTATTTGCTAGTCAATCCAATCTCTGGATTGTTTGAATGCTCAGTAAATCATGATTTGAAAATTAGAGATTCATGTAGTGTAGCTCACTTTAATATAAAGTAACCCCAATATCAGGGTCTTTAGCTAAATGACTCATAGTGAGTAGTCCCACACCTTAAGTATAAGTACAATAAGAAGATAATTAAATAGCAAAGTAGAGGTAATAATAATGATAATAATAATAATAATTAAATATTTAATAATATAAAGTCATGAGATGGATAGTGATAACAACCTACAGAGTGGGACCCACAACATGATAAAAGAAAACATGCACATGCGAAGTAAAAATAATAATAATAAAGTGAAATAAATAATGACAATAATAAATAGTTTATGATAAAGTAATAATAATAAAATTAATATTAGTATTAGTATTTGGGTAGTAATCCATTAGGAAAATCTTACAATTAACCCATTAGGATCTTCTAACCTTTGGTGTTTGAATTCGGGACGGTCCGACCGTCAGATCGGTGAGAATCCATAAATAGGGCCCAAATCAAGTTGTGGGCCCCACCTAGGCATTTCATCTGCCTGATCTTTAATCAAGAACCCTGCTTGTGAACATCCAATGGGAATGGACGGTGCTGATTTGTCCAACCACCTCTGTGGGACCCACTTTCGGGCAGTGTGGGTACACAGGGTGTGTGCACCGTGGTGCACCGTATCACTTTCCAGGTCAAACGGGTTTAACCCGTGTTTTTCCCATAAATGGGAAGAACTCCCTTTCTGTTTTCTTGCCAATGAAATGGATAATCATCATTTGATCGATATGTGGCCCACCATCTGACCCCGTTAGTATGATCTAAACCGTCCATCATATTCGGAGCGTGGCTCTGACCAAAACCAAGGATGTTTCGCAAGGAATTGTACTCATGCGTAAACACAAATCCAGATGCAGATGGACTATAAAAAACCATATTTCTAAAAATGAAAAATGCCTTACAACTGCCTGGTTGGCCATCCATGTGAGGGGTGTTTGGCGTGATCTGGACCATCCAAACAAACGAGATCTCGACCATCCACATCCCTGGATGAGCGCTTTCATTCGTGACAGCAACATCGCGGCTGGTTTTGCCTTACCGACCATATTTGGAAGTTATTTTGGACAAAGCATATCCCAGCCATTTTGTAAGACCCGTATTTTAGTTCGTACTATTCTATAAGCTTCTGCGGTCCTACCAATCGAATTCCGGCGACCCGCGATCTGTTATCGACATTTGCAGGCGGTCCTGAGTCGTGTCCCATATATCAGAGTCAGCTCGACCGGAGACTTGTACCCTTGCGACCGCGCCGTCGCCACGGTTCTAACACCGTGTATTACGCACTGAGGCGATACCCGGGCAAGGAGATGTGGGCCTGTGTTCAGTTGGAATAAAACGCCGCCCGTTGCAAATCCCAAGTGAATCTCTAATCAAATCAATCCCATCAATCACCACATCATGTCAAGCACAACACCATCCCCAAAGTCAACTCTCTCTCTTACACACCCTTACATGTCCAATACACATCACTCACTCCATCACCCATCCCTCTCTCTCCTCTTTACATCCCATCCTCTCTCTCTCTCTCATTTTCTCCATTTTCAAGCAAGCAACCCAACGTCCATGAGAGAGCTTTGTATGGCCCACTTCCTATCCCAAGATCCATCATCCTAGCTCTTCAATTCTCATCATCTTCCATCAAAGTGAGACACAAGGAGTTCGGCGTGCCATCGGACTAAGAAGGAGGCCAATACGTGGGTGATCCATCATTGATTTTCTATTAGAAGGCCCACTTGGATGGGACCTATTTTTTATGTATGTATTGTAACCATGGACGGCCCATAGTGGCAGGGTCCCTCCAACACCATCCGATCTCTCCTTTTTCTCTTTCTCTCTCTCTTTTCCTTCTATGTATTGTAATGATGATGATGAGGTGTGTGGCCCACCATGATGTTTACACCCATGCCATCTACCGGTGGACCCCATCCATGTGAGACACACCAGGATGTTTATATGTCATCCCAACCGTCCATCTAGGACGTGGCCCACCCCACACGTGTGGGTGGGGCCCTCGATGTATTTTAATCCACACCTAGATCCATAGCTCTAGTGGTTAACTGAGTGAAAGATACCTCGTTTCAACAATGAGGTGTGACTGACGGTGGGGGTGGCTAACAGTGAGGTGTGAACGGACAGTGGGATCTGTGGGACCCACCGATGTCGTCCACCCATTTAGATGGGCCACACTATGATGCATGTGAAGTATCCACCATCCTAGACGGTGGGACCCACCCCATGTATGGGGCTACCTTTGATATATGCATCCGTCCAGGCCTTGGACGGCCTGGACGTTGTCAATATATTACATATAATATTAATATATTATATTATATTATATTATATTATATTAATATGATATATTATATATTATATTATAATGTAATATAAATATTAAATGTTGTGGTGGCCCTACGTGGGACTCACCTCTGCCTCTTTAAAGTAGCAAAAGCTGCATGTTATCATTTAATATAATATTAATATATTATATCACACACACACACACACACACACACACACACACACACACACACACACACACACCCACACACACATATATATATATATATATATGAGGGTGGGCCCTACATGGGACCCACTTTTGCCTTTTTAAAAGCAGCTACACGTACAACAGCTATGTAGCTGCTCTCTCTTAATGTCAGCAAGTTCTGTAGGTCCCAAGTGATGTACATGTACATCCAAGCTGTCCTGATGGTGGGATCCACTCCAGATGTATGTGATTCATCCCTGTGGCGTGGGCCCCAATGATGTATGTGCTTTATCTTCACCGTCCACTGTTTGGATGATGGGGCCCACCATGATGCATGTGTTGTATCCAACTGTCCAACCATTTGAGATATCATTTTATGACATGAATAAAAGAATGAGTCAGATCTAAAGCTCAAGCAGACCCCCACCATTGAAAATTTATGGGGACAGTGACATCCACCATTCGAACTTTTAAGGGCCACAGTAGTTTCCAATTAAGCTGATATTTGTTTTCACTTCATTTATCTTTATGTTAACTTATGAATAGGTTGGATCTTAAAAATACATAAGGGTGGGCCCGATTTGATAGAGGCCCATCGGCGCGGCCTATTTTGAAGCACATTGGTGTGGCCCAAATAATCCGGCCCATGTGATGTGGCCCACTTGACATATGAGGCCCATGGGCGAGGCCCATTTTGATGTATTCGAGGCCCATGGGCGAAGCCCATTGTGATGTATTCGAGGCCCATAGGCATGGCCCATTGTGATTCGTTTAAGGCCCTTGTTCAACGCCCAACGCAATATATGAGAGGCCCATAATGTGGCCTAACGTGATCTATGTGTGGCCGATACGTTATGTATGAATCCCTTATGTGGGTCACTCCTTCGTAGAAATGTCGATTAGATGTCCACATTGATGAGCAATGATGGTTGAACGTCCACATTGTGACCTTCCCTTAGGCCTTATTAGGCCCATTCTCATCATTCCTTTAGTGGGTAAACCCAAATAAGTGGGCCCCATTCGCCATAGACGGATGGCTCCGTGCTATCAGATTTGATATAACCACTACCGTGAGCCGATCTTTATATTATGGTTGGTCGGCTGTCGATCCATGGGCCTCGCCTTATTTATATGCTGATCGTCAGTGTCGATTATTTATGCTGATTATCGGTGCCGATTACCGATTCCGATTCCGATTGTCAAGGCTGATTGTTCAGGTCGATTTCGATTCCAATTATTGAGGCCGATTCTGATTCTGATTGTCGAGGCCGATTCCGATTGTCGAGGTCGATTCCGATTCCGATTGTTGAGGTTGATTGTTGAGGTCGACTCCGATTCCGATTGTTGAGGCCGATTTCGATTCCGATTGTCGAGGCCGATTTTGATTGACGATTTTGATTCCGATTATCGAGGCAGATTCTGATTCCGATTGTCGAGGCTGATTGCTGAGGCCAATTCTAATTTTGATTGTCAAGGCCGATTGTTAAGGCCGATTCTGATTCCGATTGTCAAGGCCAATTATTGAGGCCGATTCCGATTGTCGATTCTGATTGTCTGTACCGATTTTGATTGTCGAGGTCGATTCCGATTGTCGATTCCAATTCCGATTGTCGAGGCTGATTGTTGAGGCCGATTCCGATTCCGATCATCGAGGCCGATTCCAATTGTCGGTACCAATTTTGATTGCCGAGGCCGATTTCGATTCCAATTGTTTAGGGCAATTCCAATTCTGATTGTCGAGGCGGATTCCGATTAGCGAGGCCGATTTTTTAGGGCGATTCTGATTCCGATTGTTAAGGCTAATTCCGAATCCGATTGTGAGGCTGATTCCGATTGTCGAGGCTGATTGTTGAAGCCAATTCTGATTCCGATTGTCGAGGCACATTCCAATTGTCGATTCTGATTCCGATTGTCGAGACTAATTCTCGTGGCCGATTCCAATTGTCGATACCGATTCTGATTGTTGAGGCTGATTCTGATTGTCGAGGCCCAATGAGATGTATATGTGGCCCGTATTTGAGGCCCGTTATCATGTGTATTCAGCCCATGTTTAAAACCCAATGTGATGTATGTGAGGCTTATGTGATGAGGCCCATTGTGATACATTTGAGGGCCAAGCGATGGAGCCCATTGTGATGTATGTTAGGCCCATGTGAAAGGCCCATCGTGATGTGTATTAAGCTCTTGAGTGAGGCCTATGGTGTTATATATTTGGCCCTTGTGAGAGGCCATGGGTCCACTATATGTTAGGCTTTATGTGAGTCATTCCTTGGGGGCAATGTTGGTTAAATGTCCACATTGTCGAGGCCGATTGTCGATGCCGGTTATTGATACCGATTATGAGTATGTGACAGCATAACATCATGATACATGCCCATACGCATCATCTGCATGTTTGTTATGAGATATGATTGACCATTGCATATGCCATAATGCCAGTTGTTATGAGACTCCTTGATAGGTGAAGATTATCTCACATGAGCACACGATATGCGTAGGATTGATGCATGATTGGACTGTACGACTCATGCATCTCGCATTGTGTGATTATGATTACCGTACGCCTTAGCGACATCAGGGTCGTAGCCTCCACAGGCATATCGTGGATGGTCAGATGGGACACCGGAATTCTGTTCGACATGGGGTGCTATAGATATCCCTACGTGAAAGTCCCTAAAGCCTCTTGGTTCCAGATGTTGCTCCAACGTCTACACCGAGTGGACGCATAAGCGCATGAAGGTCGTATACCGTTCGGCCCCGTCTCCCACTATGTCGTGGTCGGTTGGAAGGGGGTATGGCCTTACCTGCCCGAGAGGAGGGGGCAATGCTAGGCTGAGTTTGATCAGCTCGAGGAATGGGTCTGCTATCGATGAGGTGGGCCCGATATTGGCAGGCGAATAATGAGGTCTCTTCCACTCACCTTGTTGCGTACAATGGGACGAAAATCTAGTTTGAAGTGTACTAGACCCCGGTGATTCCCCAGAGAGGAACCATACTAATATGTGGACTTATTGAGTAGGAATTGTATACTAATTCATTCATTCATTCACTATTCACTCAGGCTGGTGGTGCGCAACTATTTGTTACATGTACCTTCGCATGGCCAGGATTTCGGTTGGGCGCGCGACTAACATGAGGTCAGGGGTTTACCACATTGTGTCCAGCTATCCTAACCAGGTATGGGACAGTGTAGATAGAAGTCCCTTGTGATGGACCCTATAGCCTGCGATATTAAGTACTATCATCCTGACTTCACACTCCAGCTTGGTCATTTCATGCACACCGCATATTGCATTACATCCGCGACATATGGTATTCTGGGTTGCTACGTTTATGCATTTATATGTAATAGAAGAGGTTAACAGCATTCGTGGACTCGCCAGGATTTGCCTATTGCATTGCATCCTCAGTATCTGATATTTGTCTTACTATCTCTTCCCATTGCATAGCTGATGTACATTGCTTCCTTAGTATATGATATTGGTTTATTATATTTTTGCACTGCATAGCCTGGATAAGGCTGATGGTATATATGGGCTTATCAGTATGTTTCCGCTTACTCTGATATCGTATGATTCATGATCTTGCCAGTATTTTCGATGTTGTATGATTTATGGGCTTGTCAATATTTTCGCTTACTCTGATTACTTTGATATTGCTTACTTGGCACTTACCTTGCACACATACTTTCACCACCCTCTAAGCTTTCTATAAGCTTATGCACGATAGATGCGTGCAGGTGGCATTAGGTTGTAGCAACGTCGAGCTTAGAGCGTGCAACAGACTTTTGGAGCTTTGATTCTCGATATATGTATTCCCTTTCAGCATTGTATTCAACTGTTTATATTAGTGGATATGTGATGATGATGTTGCCTTTGTGATTTGGGTATACTTGTGGTTATACTTCTTATGAGACAAATGTATGATGAAAACCCTCCATCCTAGGATTGGAATTTGGCGTATGGCGCCGGAAGCAGAGAACGGGGTACTAGGGAGGCTGTCAGCACCAAATTCGGCGATTGAGAATTTTGCGGGCCCGGTTTTCGAGTTTGGGGCGTGACAAAATTTGGTATCAGAGCATAACTTAGGAATACCTGAAGATAACATCACATATCTGCTGATAGCTACCCTTCACTCTATGATTGTTGACAACTTAGAATGGTTAGATCCCTGAGTTCGAATAACTTAAAGATTTTCTGATATAGCTCCCTACGGTTGAAATTGTGAGACGCATAGCGTTCTAGTTTTAATCGTTTCTGACCAAGATTCGAAATTCAGTGAGGTCATTGTAGTGTTGATGAGGCGTCTTGGGAGCAAGAGGCTGAGATTCGTGGGCATTATCCCCATCTCTCAGGTGTTTGACTATGTTGGGAAGTTGTGTTCTGATAGGATTTCCCTCCCTTGGTGAGCTCTGTATTGGTCGTGTTCTATTTTAAATTTCGAGGATGAAATTTTTATATAGAGGGAAGAGCTGTAAGACTCGTATCTTAGTCCGTACTGTTCCATAAGCTTCTGCTGTCCTTCTGATCAAATTCTGGCTACCCGCGATCTGTTATCGGCGTTTGCGCGCGATCCTGAGTCGTGCCCCATATATCAGAGTCGGCTTGACCCGAAACTTGTACCCTTGTGACCGCGTTGTCGCCACAGTTCCGACGTCGAGTATTATGCTCTGAGGCGAACGCCGAGTATTATGCTCTGAGGCGATACCCGGGCTAGGAGATGTAGGCCCACGTTCAATTACAGGAAAATGCCACGCGTTGCAAATCCCGAGAGAATCTCTAATCAAATCAATCCCATCAATCCCATCAATCACCACATCATGTCAGGTACAACACTATCCCCAAAGTCAACTCTCTCTCTTACACACCCTTACATGTCAAGTACACATCACTCACTCCATCACCCATCACTCCATCACCCGTCCCTCTCTCTCTCTTTACATCCCATCCTCTCTCTCTCTCTCATTTTCTCCATTTTCAAGAAAGCAACCCAACGTCAATGAGAGCTCCATGAGAGAGCTTTGTATGGCCCACTTCCTATCCCAAGATCTATCATCCTAGCCCTTCAATTCTCATCATCTTCCATCAAAGTGAGACGCAAGGAGTTCGGTGTTCCATCGGACCAAGAAGGAGGCCAATAGATGGGTGATCTACCGTTAATTTTCTATTAGAAGGCCCACTTGTGATGAGACCCATTTTTTATGTATGTATTGTAACCGTGGAGGGCCCTTAGTGGCGGAGTCCCTCCATCACCATCCGATCTCTTCTTTTTCTCTTTCTCTCTCTCTTTTCCTTCTATGATGATAATGATGATGGCCCACTTGTGATGGGACCCATTTTTTATGCATGTATTGTAACCATGGAGGGCCCATAGTGGCGGGGTCCCTCCATCACCATCCGATCTCTCCTTTTTCTCTCTCTATCTCTCTCTCTCTCTCTCTCTCTTTTCCTTCTATGTATGGTAATGATGATGATGAGGTGTGTGGCCCACCATGATGTTTACACCCATGCCATCTACCAGTGGACCCCATCCATGTGAGTCACACCAGGATGTATGTATGTCCTCCCAACCGTCCATCCAAGACGTGGCCCACCCCACACGTGTGGGTGGGGTCCTTGATGTATTTTAATCCACACCCAGATCCATAGCTCTAGTGGTTGATTGAGTGAAAGATACCTCGTTTCAACAGTGAGGTGTGATTGACGGTGGGGGTGGCTAACAGTGAGGTGTGACTGACGGTGGGGGTGGCTAATAGTGAGGTGTGAATGGAAAGTGGGGTCCGTGGGACCCACCCACGACATCCACCCATTTAGATGGGCCACACCATGATGCGTGTGAGGCATCCACCGTCCTGGACAGTGGGACCCACCCCACGTGTGAGGCTACCTTTGATACATGCGTCTGTCTAGGCCTTGGACGGCTTGGACATTGTCAATATATTACATATAACATTAATATATTATCTTATATAAATATAATATATAACATGATATATTATATATTATATTATAATGTAATATAATATTTTATATTAAATGTCGTGGTGGACCTACGTGGGACCCACCTCTGCCTCTTTAAAGCAGCAAAAACTGCATGTTATCATATAATATATATATATATATATATATATATATATATATATATATGAGGGTGGGCCCTATGTGGGACCACCTTTGCCTTTTTAAAAGCAGTTGCACGTACAGCAGCTATGTAGCTGCTCTCTCTTAACGTCAGCAATTTTTGCAGGTCCCACGTGATGTACGTGTACATCCAAGCTGTTCTGACGGTGGGACCCACTCCAGATGTATGTGATTCATCCCTGTGGCGTAGGCCCCAATGATGTATGTGCTTTACCTTCACCGTCCTCTGTTTGGACGGTGAGGCCCACCATGATGCATGTGTTGTATCCAACCGTCCAACCATTTGAGACATCATTTTATAGCATGAGTAAAAGAATGAGTCAGATCTAAAGCTCAAGCGGACCCCCACCATTGAAAATTTATGGGGACAGTGACATCCACCGTTCAAACTTCTAAGGGCCACAGTAGTTTCTAATTAAGCTGATATTTGTTTTCACTTCATTTATCTCTATGTTAACTTATGAATAGGTCGAATCTCAAAAATACATAAGGTGGGCCCGATTTGATACATATGAGGCCCATCGGTGCGGCCTATTTTGAAGCATATTGGTGCGGCCCAAATAATGCGGCCCATGTGATGTGGCCCACTTGACATTGAAGCCCATGGGCGAGGCCCATTGTGATGTATTTGAGGCCCACGGGCGAAGCCCATTGTGATGTATTCGAGGCCCATGGGCGTGGCCCATTGTGATTCGTTTAAGGCCCTTGTTCAACACCCAACGCAATATATGGGAGGTCCATAATGTGGCCTAACGTGATCTATGTGTGGCCGATATGTTGTGTATGAATCCCTTATATGGGCCACTCCTTAGGAACAATGTTGATTAGATGTCCACATTAATGGGCAATGATGGTTGAACGTCCACATTGTGACCTTCCCTTAGGCCTTGTTAGGCCCATTCTCATCATTTCCTTAGTGGGTAAACCAAAATAAGTGGGCCTCATTTGCCATAGACGGATGGCTCCATGCCATCATATTTGATATAGCCACTATTGTGGGCCGATCTTTATATTAGGGTTGGTCAGTTGTCCATCTATGGACCCCGCCTTGTTTATATGTTGATTGTCTATGTCGATTATCGATGCTGATTATCGGTGCCGATTGCCAATTCCGATTTTGATTGTCGAGGTCCATTATTGAGGCCGATTCCGATTCCGATTGTAAAGGCCGACTGTTGTGGCCGATTCCGATTCTGATTGTCGAGGTCGATTCCAATTGACGATTTCGATTCTGATCGTCAAGGCCGATTGTTGTGGTCGATTCCGATTCTGATTGTCGAGGCTGATTTCGATTGACGGTTCTGATTCCGATTGTCGAGGTAGATTGTTGAGGCCGACTTCGATTCTGATTGTTGAGGCCAATTGTTGAGGCCGATACAGATTCCGATTGTCGAGGCCGATTCCGATTGACGATTTCGATTTCGATTGTCAAGGCCAATTGCTGAGGCCGATTTCGATTTCGATTGTCGAGGCTGATTATTGAGGTCGATTCCGATTCCCCTTGTCGAGGCTGATTATTGAGGTCGATTCCGATTCCCCTTGTTGAGGACGATTATCGAGGCCGATTTCGATTGGTGATTCTGATTCTGATTGTTGAGGGCGATTGCTGAGGCCAATTTCAATTCCTATTGCCGAAGCCGATTGTTAGGGCCAATTCTGATTCCAATTGTCGAGGCGATTATCGAGGCAATTCCGATTGTCGATTTCGATTCCGATTGTCGAGGCCGATTCTGATTATGAATTTCGATTCCGATTGTCTAGGCCGATTATTGAGGCCGATTTCGATTGTTGATACCGATTCTGATTGTCGAGGCCGATTCTGATTCCGATTGTCGAGGCTGATTGTTGAGGCCGATTCCGATTCGGAGTGTTTAGAGCAATTCCAATTCTGATTGTCGAGGCCGATTCCAATTATTGAGGCCGATTGTTGAGGCCGATTCTGATTCTGATTGTCGAGGCCGATTGTTGAGGCCAATTCCGATTGTTGAGGCAGATTATCAAGGCTAATTTCAACTGTGGATTCCAATTCCGATTGTTGAAGCCGATTGACGAGGCTGATTCCGATTGTTGAGGCCGATTATCGAGGCCAATTCCGATTGTCGAGGCCCAGTGAGATGTTTATGCAACCCATATTTGAGGCCCGTTGTTATGTGCATTCAGCCCATGTTTAAGGCCCAATGTGATGTATATGGGGCCTATGTGATGAGGCCCATTATGATGCATTTGAGGGCCAGGCGATAAAGCCCATTGTGATGTATGTTAGGCCTATTGTGATGTGTATTAAGCTCTTGAGTGAGGCCCATGGTGTTGTATATTTGGCCCTTGTGAGAGGCCATGGGTACACTATATGTTAGGCTCTATGTGGGCCATTCCTTGGGGGTAATGTTGGTTAAATGTCCACAATATCGAGGTCGATTGTCGATGTCGGTTATTGATATTGATTATAAGTATATGACAGCATAGCATCATGATACATGCCTATATGCATCATCTGCATGCTTGTTATAAGATATGATTGACCATTATATATGTCATAGTGCCGGTCGTTATGAGACTCCTTGATAGGCAGAGATTGTTTGACATGAGCACATGGTATGCGTAAGATTGATGCATGATTGGACTATGTGACTCATGCATCTCGCATTGTGTGATTATGATTACCATACGCCCTAGTGACATCAGGGCCGTAGCCTCCACATGCATATCGTGGATGGCCAGACGGGACACTGGAAATCTGTTTTACATGGGGGAGGAGGGGGCAATGCTAGGCTGAGTCTGATCAGCTCGAGGAATGGTCAGCTATCGACGAGTCAGGCTCGATATTGACAGGCGGATAGTGAGGTCTCTTCCACTCACCTCGTTGCACGCGATGAGGGCAGCAATCTGGTTTAAGTGTAAGAGACCCCAGTGATTCCCCAGAGAGGAACCGTACTGATATGTGGACTTATTGAGCAGGAATTGCATACTCATTCATTCATTCATTCACTATACACTTGGGCTAGTGGTGTGCAAACTATTTGTTACGTGTACCTTCGCATGGCTAGGATTTCAGTTGGATGTGTGACTAACCTGAGGTCAGGGGTTTACCACATTGTGTCCATCTATCCAAACCAGGTATGGGCCAGTCTGGATAGAAGTCCCTTGTGATGGACCCCGTAGCCTGTGATACTAAGTACTATCATCCTAACTTCACACTCCAGCTTAGTCATTTCATTCGCACCACATATTGCATTACATCCGTGGCATATGGTATTCTGGGTTACTACGTTTTTGCATTTATATGGACTAGATGAGGTTGACGACATTCGTGGACTCGCCAGGATTTGCGTATTGCATTGCATCCTCAATATCTAATATTTGTCTTACTATGTCTCCCTATTGCACAGCTGATCTACATTGCTTCCTCAGTATATGATATTGGTTTATTATATTTTTACATCGCATAGCTTGGATAAGGCTGATGGTATTTATGGGCTTATCAGCATGTTTTCACTTACTCTGATATCGTATAATTCATGATCTTGCCAGTATTTTCGATGTTGTATGATTTATGGTCTTGTTAGTATTTCCGTTTACTCTGATTACTCTGATATTGCTTACTTGGCACTTACCTTGCACACACACTTTCACCACCCTCTAAGCTTTCTATAAGCTTATGCACGATAGATGCGTGCAGGTGGCATTAGGTCGCAGCAACGTCGAGCTTGGAGCTTGCAGTAGACTTTTGGAGCTTTAATTTTCGATATATGTATTCTCTTTCAGCACTGTATTCAAATGTTTATATTAGTGGATATGTGATGATGATGTTGTCTTTGTGATTTGGGTATACTTGTGGTTATGCTTCTTATGAGACAAATGTTCGCTGAAAACCATCCTTGTAGAATCCCAGGATCGGAATCTGGCGTATGGCGCTGAATCCGAGAATGAGGTACGACGGAGGCTATCAGCACCAGATTGGGCGATTGAGAATTTTGTGAGCCCGATTTCCGAGTTTAGGGCGTGACCCATTTAATCTTGATCCTACGGTCAAGGAGACTTAGGTTTGACATAAAAAGAACAAGAGATCAAAGCAACAATGCTTCATCTCCTATTCCTACGACAGCATAAAGAAACTAGCCGTTTCTTCCTTCCTTCGAACCCACCAATCAAACGGCGCCCGAACTCCATTTCATCCATTCACTTAGCGCCACTACACCCCTAGAAACCGTCCCACGCAGTTGGAAAGAAGAAAGAAGCAAAGATAAGAAATCCACCATTAACAGCCGAGGCTTCTTCCTCGAGCCGCACCACACCTAGTCTTGCCGATTCAGGACGAGTCCTGGTCGGGTTGGAGCTATTGTTGGCCAGGGTTGAAAGAAAGAAAAAAAAAGGAAATGGAAGATGGAGAGATGAAGAGAGAATGTGGGAGAGTAGGCTCGAGTTTATGGATTCGACTCGCTGTCCGAGCCTCGGACTGCTGACTCGCTGGTACAAGTGGCTTTCAGGTTTTGGCCCACCAATCTTGTTGAGGAGAGAAAATGAGAAAGGAGTGTGTGTGTGTGTGAGAGAGAGAGAGAGTGAGAGAGAGTGTCACGCCCCAAACCCAGAAATCGGATTCATAGGAATCCCGATCACCGAATCCAGTGCCGACAACCTCCGTAGTACCCCATTCTCGGCTCCTAGCATCCATATGCCAGATTCCAATCTTGGGATCCTACAAGGAGGGTTTTTTTGTACATTTAACTCGAAATAAGCATAATCATAAGATTACCCAATTCACAAAGGCAACATCATCATCACATATTCACTAATATAATCATTTGAGTACAATACTGAAAGGGAAATATATAAATTAAAAATCAAGCTCCAGAAGACCGCTGCACACTCCAAGCTCAACACTATTGTAACCTAACATCACCTGCACACATCTATCGTGTATAAGCTTATACAAAGCTTAGAGGGTGGTGTAAGTGAAAAGGCCAAGCTATATGTCCTAGAGGGGAGGTGAATAGGACTATGCCAAATTAAAATAAAATCAGCGGAAATAAAGTAAACCAATAGCCTTACAATTATAAATCAAATCACCTTGATAAATAAGTATTGAGAGATTGATACAAATTCAGTTCTAAGGACAACCTTACACCATAATAAACAAGGGCTTATGGTAGGACAACCTTATTTCTAGAACATCTTTTGGATCAAGGACTCAATTTTAATAGAAATAAATGAAATAGCAAGGAATTGAAATTAAATGCAGAAATATAGATCTAAATTATTACAACAATCCCCACACTTGCTTGAAATGTAAATAGTTACAACATTCACATCCACTTGTACATTCCACACAATTGAATGATAAAAGATATGAAAATTAAGCAAGCATTCAATCCACAAGACAAAGAGTTATAGTGGTTCGCCTGTGTGTACACCAACTGTCTTTCAACAGCCACACAGAAAGCTACTCCACTCCTAATATCCTCACACAGGGGATATTAGCGTTCACTATCAAATAGGTTTTCACAGGTTCACCCAAAACCTTTACAATTGTGTCTTTTTTCACTCGGGCTTACACAATTCAAAAACCCCTCTTTTTTGAGTTTTCTGGCTCTCCTCAGATAACCAATACAATGAGATTTTTCTGGTTTAACTTCAAACAAAACCAATACAATGAGATTTTTCTGGCTTAACATTAAACAAAACCAAAAGTAATGAAATTTTACAGAATTGTAAAATACCTGGATTTCTCCTTTTCGTAGCAGCCCGGTAGAACCAATCGGAGTAGATGATTTGAATGTCAAAGTTCAATTTCCAATACTCACTTTAATATGGTTCTAAATTCTAATAGATTTTAGATTTTAACTAGTTGGGCGTAGCTATATTTGATTTTGATTCCAAGAAGAAGGAATAAGATAATTCCTCTTTTCAAATAAGATTGGAATACAGAAACAAAATCAAATTAAATAAGCTAGCAAAAAGGAATATTAAATAAGCACAATGTAGCTTAAAATAAACACAGACTTATCTCAGAGTGATCACTTGAAATTTCTTGAATTGAATCGAGTTGAATGTGAAAACTCTGAATTTCGTGTTCAATTTGTAGAAGCAAAAATCGCATCTACGACTGGTCTTAGAAACCTTCGACTGGTCGTAGCTCTAACAGATATTTGAAATATTGAGCACGATCTTTGAAAGTCGTTCCACTACTGGTCGTGGGAAGCCTACGACTGGTCGTGGGTCACCTACGACTGGTCGTAGCTCTCTACGACTGGTCGTAGGACCATAGATTAGGTTGCTGGACTTTGAGTCGTAGCTCTACGACTGGTCCAGGACGAGTCGAAGACACTCCTACGACCGGTCGAAGGATCTCCAGGACTGGTCGTGGGTGTACCAAAAAATTCTGAAAATCTTCAACAACTTAAGACTAGTCGTGGAATTTCTTGGACTAGTCGAACCAATGCTAGGACTGGTCGAACAGGAGCTAGGACTAGTCGTAGAATAGACCAAACTTATGTAAAATAAACATTTGATTTATGTATCCAAAGTGACCTACTTATAAGGTCAACCTAAGGTCAGTCAAACCTGAAACATGTCGTATGGACATTGAACTTCAACCATTCAACGAATGTAGATATTTGAACCATATCAGGCTTGAGATCTTGAACTTGTTTTAGCTTTAATCTTGAGATCTTCATTAGTGTGAAAACTACTTCATGCGTTGCTTATAAATCTTGAAGTCATTTCTTGAGTTGTTTCTTAAGACTTGAACTTCAACATTGTAGCTTCTTCAACATTGTAGCTTCTTGAACTTCAACATTGTAGCTTCTTGAGACTTGAACTTCAACATTGTAGCTTTAAACATTGATAGGATGATGAAGTACACTTTGTATTTCTTAAAGACATCCAATGTCATGAAGTGTTTATGCAGTGTCTTGAAATACATATAAATCACCATACAAGCACAAGACACAGATAGATGTTTTGACACAACAAAATTTGGCAACCAAAGGAGCATGAGACCATAGCACTTACAATCTCCCCCTTTGTCAAATTTGTGACAAAACACCCAAATAAATAATACTTCCAAAAGAAATAAGAGAAGTACAGGCACAATAGGTTCAAATAGAGAATCATGCACCAGTTATATAGACATCATAAGCAATATCTAGCATAACTCCCCCTGAGAAGCTTAACTCCCCCTGAGTAATAGCAGCACATCCATATTTAAATAGACATGAATGAGCCTAATCATAATCATGAAATCCAACCAAAGCCAAAGCCTCCAAAACTTCTCCCCCTTTTTGACACAAAATGACAAAGGAAGAAGGGCAGCAAGGATAAGGAAAATAGGAGATGGAATATAGATGCAAGAGAGCATAGTGCATAATTCAACAAAAAGTCAGTAAGCATGCAAAGTTCAGACAAAAGCAAAGAAAAATATTAGTTATTACAGACCCAATAAAAATTCAGTCAGAACCAGAAGAGGGAGCAGGATTAGATGGATCAATTTTGTGTAAACCCCTAGCAACCCGCCTCATATATTTGCGTAAATAAGAAAATTGAGTGTCTTGGGTAACACGAATTTGAGCCACCTGTTCTTGAAGAGAATTCAACCTCTCATCAAAATCAGAAGGCTGAAAGTCAGGATCATCAGCCGAGTCAGACTCAAGTTCTTCAAATAAATCATCCATATTCACGTCTTCAGGAAGATCACCAGCTTGATCTGCATTTTCTGCTTCAGCACCACTGCTACTAGCATCCACTTGGCCAGGAATCAATTCTAAATTCATCTTGTTAAGATTGGAATTATTAAAAGGGAGATGATGGATGGGTTTTTCTCTAACAGGCATAGCCACTAGCATATGATTTGCGAGCATAGTCATCAAATAACCAAAGGGAATATCACTATAACCTGGATGGTGACGAGACAAAATAATGGAGTGACAAATTAAAGAAGGTAGACAGATTTTTGAACCAGAGATGACAGAATGCAAAACACGAACCATGAAAGCAGTGAGTTCGGTTTTGTTACCAGAACGCGGATAAAGATTTGAGATGAAAATCCTGTGAAGCACTCTGTGTCTGGGTAACAAGTACCTTAAGGGAAGTGCATGACCTTTATGAGTCCAGTGAACATCCAAATTACACAAATCTCTAGTAAGCATTTTTCGTTCAGATTCTGAGAGTTTGTCATGTAAAATATGAATCGGAATGCCCTCATCATTGACAGGTATTTCCATAAGGTGAGCAATCAAATGTCGATCCACTGAAAATAATCCTTCTTGAGTATCAATTTTAAAGGTTAAATTCTCAAGAGAAGAATCACAAATACATGCAAACATGGATTGGGCAATGGACTGGTATGCAGCTCCACCCCAATGTAAGATGTTATCCCATCCCACAGATTCCAACAGAGGAAGGATACCAAAGGAAGCAATGTGATTAACATTAACAGGACGCTCAACAATAATATTGCGCATACGCAAATCCCGAGCATCTGAAGGATCATTTTCGGGAGAGCGAAGATGACGTTGCGCAATAGATGCTGATCTAGATGAAGAGGGACCACGTGTAGTTTTCTTTTTACCCCTAGCATCCATTTTCAAAGGAGGACTCAAGGAAACTATAAGATGCAAGAAAGAAGAAGTGGGGTTTTGATAGAACAGATTTTTCAAGAGAAAACCCCAAACTTGCAATGAAAGAGCAAATAGATTCTACAAGAGTGAAATTTGAAACACCAATAACAAGAATCTGTAAGAAAATTGTAAAAGAACCACTAACCTTGAAGTATCATGAAGGTGGGTTCGACCGGTCGAGGCTAGGCTCGTTGGAGAGACAAAAGGAAATGAAGAAGAAGAGCCAAATCCCAAAATAAAGTGAATTCACGAGTTTCACGACCGGTCGTGGATGTGTTCGACCGGTCGTATCACGACCGGTC
Source organism: Magnolia officinalis (assembly GCA_021015155.1). Lineage (NCBI taxonomy): Eukaryota > Viridiplantae > Streptophyta > Magnoliopsida > Magnoliales > Magnoliaceae > Magnolia > Magnolia officinalis. Next base: position 26,222,075 of record JAJHSJ010000009.1, read on the forward strand.
GTGTACACTCACGACTGGTCGAGTACCGACTAAAATTTGCAATTTTTCAAATGATTTCCAAATTTAAGCAAATAAAACATCAAACATATGTACATTATGATACACCAAAGCATGCAAATTCAATTTAAATTGCACATACCGAGATCAAACTTTAATTTATTAAACCTGCTTTTGTCGAGCGGTTTAGTGAAAATGTCCGCAAGTTGAGTCTCGGTTGGAATGTAATCCAAATATATTAATTTTTCTTCCACTAATTCACGAATGTAATGAAATCTAATGTCAATATGCTTAGTACGTGAATGCTGAACTGGATTTTTTGAGATATTTATTGCACTGGAATTATCACAAAACAAAATCATAGAATCCTGTGTAATTCCATAATCGCTTAACATACGTTTCATCCAAACAAGCTGAGTACATGCATTTCCAGCAGCAATGTATTCAGCCTCAGCTGTTGATAGCGATATAGAACTTTGCTTCTTGCTAAACCAAGAAACAAGACAATTTCCAATGTAGAAACAACCACCACTGGTTGATTTCCTATCATCAATGTTTCCAGCCCAGTCAGCATCTGAGTACCCGGCTAATTGAACACTAGTCTCATGTGGATACCAGAGACCCAGTTTAGTAGAACTTGCGACATATCGCATAATCCGCTTAACAGCAGTTAAGTGAGATTCTTTAGGATTTGATGATAACGAGCACAAATACCAACACTCAAAGCGATATCTGGTCTACTAGCAGTCAAATAAAGCAAACTACCAATCAAACTACGATACAATTTAGGATCCACATCATTACCTGTAGAGTCTTTTGAGAGTCTCAAAGTTGTACTCATAGGAGTATCAAAATTTTTACCATTCTCAAATCCAAATTTCTTAATTAAGTTCAGAGCATATTTGGTTTGAGAGATAAAAATTCCATCAGGTTGTTGTTTTACTTGCAACCCTAGGAAATAATTTAATTCTCCAACCATGCTCATTTCGAATTTAGACTTCATTAAATCTGCAAACTCAACAGTCATGTTAGTACAGGTTGATCCATAAATAATATCGTCAACATATATTTGAACCATTAGAATATCATCGTTATGTTTCTTAACAAAGAGCGTCTTATCAACACATCCCATCTGAAAATTATGACTCAGTAAAAACTTAGTCAGTTTTTCGTACCATGCTCTGGGAGCTTGTTTCAGACCATAGAGAGCCTTCTTAAGACGATACACATGATCAGTAAATTTAGGATCTTCAAACCCTGTAGGTTGTTCAACATATACCTCTTCATGTAAATCACCATTCAAAAAGGCACTCTTTACATCCATTTGGTAAATTTTAATCTTCCTAAAACAAGCAATGGAGATAAAAAGTCTGATTGATTCAAGACGAGCTACAGGGGCAAATGTTTCATTATAGTCAATACCTTCAATTTGTGTATACCCCTGTACAACTAGCCTTGCTTTATTTCGAATAATATTTCCAAGTTCATCAGATTTGTTTTTGAAAATCCATTTTGTTCCAATAATATGTTTATCTTTAGGTCTAGGAACAAGGTACCAGACATCATTTCTGACAAACTGATTAAGTTCTTCCTGCATCGCAACTATCCAGTTTTCATCCGAAAGTGCTTCTTTTACGTTAACCGGTTCTATCTGGGATGTAAAGCATACGTAGTTACATATGTCCTCTAATTGTCTACGAGTGCGCACACCAGTGAGAGGGTTTCCAAGTATTTGAGAAGTTGGATGATCTTTAACAGTCCTTAATTCAGAATTAGTTTCACTTGATGAAGTTTCTTGTTTTTCAAGTATAAGAACTTCATCATTATCTGAACTAGGGACAGGTGTATTCAAAAGATCGTCAATCACAACATTTATTGACTCTTGAATCACACCGGTCCTGTTGTTCAGAACACGATATGCACGACTGTTTAAAGAATATCCTAAAAAGATCCCTTCATCACTTTTAGTGTCGAACTTTCCCAAATTTTCACGGTCACGCAAAATATAGCACTTGCTGCCAAAAACTCGAAAGTATTTGACAGAAGGCTTTTTCTCAAACCACATTTCATAAGCCGTTTTATTATTAGATTTGCAAATATAAACACGGTTAATAATGTAGCAGGCTGTATTCACTGCTTCAGCCCAGAGATTCCTAGGGAGCTTCATGCTATTTAACATAACATTTCCCATTTCTTGAAGCACTCTATTTTTCCTCTCGACAATTCCATTTTGTTGAGGAGTCTTAGGTGCAGAGAATTCATGCGATATTCCCTGATCGCTACAGAATTTCTCAAAACCGCTATTTTCAAATTCGGATCCATGATCACTACGGATCTTGTTGACTTGAGAACATTTTTCAGTTTGAATCCGTTTTATAATCTTTTTCACTTCATCAAGGGTTTCTGATTTGTCCCTCAAGAATGAAACCCAAGTGTATCTTGTATAATCATCTACAATAACTAAGATGTATTTTTTGCCACCTCGACTTTCCGTTCTTGTTGGTCCTATAAGATCCATGTGGAGAAGCTCGAGTGGTCTTGTGGTGGTATTGGAGTTCACCTTTTTGTGAGAGCTCCTAGTTTGTTTACCATACTGGCATTCACCACAAATCTTGTCTACTTTTTGCATCTTAGGTAGACCTCTAATTAGTTCTCCTTTGCTCAATCTGTATAAATTTCGGTAGTGTACATGTCCGAGGCGTTTATGCCATAATTCTGTCTCATCGGTATGGACCATGTAGCACGTTTGTTTAGATGAGCTACCATCGCTTACTATATAGCAGTTTTCAGAAGTTCTGCGACCAGTTAATATTACAGAACCCTTTTCGTTTATAATTTCACAACCTTGATTAGAAAATTTAACATTATGGTTGTTATCGCATATTTGAGATATGCTCAACAGGTTGTGTTTTAAACCCTCAACATATAAAACATTTTTAAATAAGGGAAGGTTATAGAGTTGGACCGTACCTTTGCCAATTATCTTGCAGTTGCTACCATCACCAAATGTGACTGACCCATCAGTCATATCTTTAAGATCGGTGAATAGCGCCTTGTCGCCTGTCATATGTCTGGAGCATCCACTATCTAGGTACCATTTCGAATGGCTTGTAGCTTTGAAAGCAGTGTGAGCAACCAAACAGGCAACCTTAGGAACCCATTTCAGAACTGTTTTGGGTTTAGGAGAATAGTTGGTCTTCTTTTGTTTACAGTTGTAAGAGTGACCTACTGAGTTAGATTTTAATAGCTCCTTAAGTAAATCAACAATTTTTTCAGCTAGTGGGTTTCGAATCTGATTTTGAAATTTATATAGCTGCTTTTGGGTTTTTGAAAAGTTTTTGTATTTTAGAAAAAACTTGACTAGTACCTTTTTTTTTGAGTTAGAAGTCTCTCCTTTCACAAAATTGGAAGGAGTATTCTTCTGTTTAGGAGACGTGTTTTTATCATAGCCCAACCCGGATCGATCGCCACATTTTCTTGATCCGGATAATAATTTTTCTAATTTTGGATCACCTTGGGCATATCTCCATGTGTCCTTCAAACTCAGAAGAGAAGATACTTCATTTTTAAGTTTCTCATTTTCAGATTTCAAATTTTCAATCAGGGAGGTTTTGAATTCCAATCACACTTTGATTTTTCAAAACATCTGAAATTTGAGATTTTTCTAAAACAAGGGTTTCAAAACATTCTTTGAGTTTAAAAAACTTTTCTTTTTGAAGTTTAAGTTTGACAGCAATTTTACAACTTTCCTTATATAAGGCATTGTAAGCATCTTGAAGATCTTCATCATTTTCATGATCACTATCCAAATTTTCTTCACTTGTTGAATCATCGTGATCTGAAAAAGTAAACTTGGCTAGAGTCATAAGGGCCTTAAGTTCACTGCCCGACTCGGTTTCTGAATTTTCTGATTCAGAAGAGGCTTCAGAATCAGACGATTCATCCCAAGTAGCCAACATACCCTTCCTTTTGGATGTCCTTTTTAGGACATTTGTTTGCTAAATGCCCATATTCTTGACAGTTGTAACATTGACTATCTTTCAAAGACTTCCAAGTTTTAGACTTAGGTTTAGAACGTTTCTTTTCATTTGCCTTTCGAAAGTCGACTCTTTTCTTACTTTTGAAAATCTTATAAAACTTTTTCGCCAAAAGGGCCATATCATCTTCAGACTTTTCTGAATCTGAATTTTCTTGAGTAATACTTTTAGATGACTTCAAAGCAATAGATTTACCTTTAGGAGCTTTAAAACTTAATTCATAGGTTTGTAAAGAACCAACTAATTCTTCTACCCTCATATTATCCGTATCACGAAGTTCCTGGATTGCGGTTACCTTAGAATTGAACCGTTCAGGAAGAGAGCGTAGTATTTTTGCACACACTTTACTTTCTGGGATCTTATCGCCAAGACCCCACATTGAGTTTACAATGTCATTCAATCTAGTGTAAAAGTCCATAAACATTTCATTTTCCTCCATATGAATTTCTTCAAATTTAGTTGTGAGGAGTTGGACTTTAGATTTCTTGACAATTGATGTACCTTCGTGTGTCATTTCTAAAATATCCCAGGATTGCTTTGCAGTATCACAGGATATGATCCTTTTGAACTCATCCGGTGATAGTGCGCAAGTGATTGCATTTAGTGCTTTAGCATTTGCACTACTCTCATTTTTCTGAAGTGTGGTCCATTGGAAATACGGTGTAATTTTCATAGATTTTGAACCATCAACACCAGTTACTTCCATGATAAGAGGATTCCATTCAGTCACTGTGGCTTGCCACACACTTTCATCCATTGATTTGAGGAAGATCCTCATTCTGGCTTTCCAATAGGCATAGTTGGAGCCATCAAAGGGTGGAGGCCTAGTAACTGAAAGGCTATCAAAATTTGACATCTTTTTATATAGCTTAGATCGTTAGCTCAGGAAATAAATCCAAATAAAAAGCAACAAAAATGAGCTATTAGGCTTTGATACCACTTGAAAAGGCCAAGCGATATGTCCTAGAGGGGGGGTGAATAGGACTATGCCAAATTAAAATAAAATCAGCGGAAATAAAGTAAACCAATAGCCTTACAATTATAAATCAATTCACAATGTTGAAATCAAATCACCTTGATAAATAGGTATTGAGAGATTGATACAAATTCAGTTCTAAGGACAACCTTACACCATAATAAACAAGGGCTTATGGTAGGACAACCTTATTTCTAGAACATCTTTTGGATCAAGGACTCAATTTTAATAAAAATAAATGAAATAGCAAGGAATTGAAATTAAATGCAGAAATATAGATCTAAATTATTACAACAATCCCCACACTTGCTTGAAATGTAAATAGTTACAACATTCACATCCACTTGTACATTCCACACCATTGAATGATAAAAGATATGAAAATTAAGCAAGCATTCAATCCACAAGGCAAAGAGTTATAGTCGTTTGCCTGTGTGTACACCAACTGTCTTTCAATAGCCACACAGAAAGCTACTCCACTCCTAATATCCTCACACAGGGGATATTAGCGTTCACTATCAAATAGGTTTTCACAGGTTCACCCAAAACCTTTACAATTGTGTCTTTTTTCACTCGGGCTTACACAATTTAAAAACCCCTCTTTTCTGAGTTTTCTGGCTCTCCTCAGATAACCAATACAATGAGATTTTTCTGGTTTAACCTCAAACAAAACCAATACAATGAGATTTTTCTGGCTTAACCTCAAACAAAACCAAAAGTAATGAAATTTTACAGAATTGTAAAATACCTGGATTTCTCCTTTTCGTAGCAGCCCGGTAGAACCAATCGGAGTAGATGATTTGAATGTCAAAGTTCAATTTCCAATACTCACTTTAATATGGTTCTAAATTCTAATAGATTTTAGATTTTAACTAGTTGGGCGTAGCTATATTTGATTTTGATTCCAAGAAGAAGGAATAAGATAATTCCTCTTTTCAAATAAGATTGGAATACAGAAACAAAATCAAATTAAATAAGCTAGCAAAAAGGAATATTAAATAAGCACAATGTAGCTTAAAATAAACACAGACTTATCTCAGAGTGATCACTTGAAATTTCTTGAATTGAATTGAGTTGAATTGTAAAAACTCTGAATTTCGTGTTCAATTTATAGAAGCAAAAATCGCATCTACGACTGGTCTTAGAAACCTTCGACTGGTCGTAGCTCTAACAGATATTTGAAATATTGAGCGTGATCTTTGAAAGTCATTCCACGACTGGTCGTGGGAAGCCTACGATTGGTCGTGGGTCACCTACGACTGGTCGTAGGACCATAGATTAGGTTGCTGGACTTTGAGTCGTAGCTCTACGACTGGTCGAGGACGAGTCGAAGGCACTCCTACGACCGGTCGAAGGATCTCCAGGACTGGTCGTGGGTGTACCAAAAATTTTTGAAAATCTTCAACAACTTAGGACTGGTCGTGGAATTTCATGGACTAGTCGAACCAATGCTAGGACTGGTCGAACTGGAGCTAGGACTGGTCGTAGAATAGACCAAACTTATGTAAAATAAACATTTGATTTATGTATCCAAAGTGACCTACTTATAAGGTCAACCTAAGGTCAGTCAAACCTGAAACATGTCGTATGGACATTGAACTTCAACCATTCAACGAATGTAGATATTTGAACCATATCAGGCTTGAGATCTTGAACTTGTTGCAGCTTTAATCTTGAGATCTTCATCAGCGTGAAAACTACTTCATGCGTTGCTTATAAATCTTGAAGTCATTTCTTGAGTTGTTTCTTAAGACTTGAACTTCAACATTGTAGCTTCTTCAACATTGTAGCTTCTTGAACTTCAACATTGTAGCTTCTTGAGACTTGAACTTCAACATTGTAGCTTTAAACATTGATAGGATGATAAAGTACACTTTGTATTTCTTAAAGACATCCAATGTCATGAAGTGTTTATGCAGTGTCTTGAAATACATATAAATCACCATACAAGCACAAGACATAGATAGATGTTTTGACACAACAAAATTTGGCAACCAAAGGAGCATGAGACCATAGCACTTACAGTAAGTGTGTGCACAAGGTAAGTGTCAAGTATTCAATACAATGCCATCATTATACAATACTGGAAATACTGGTAATCCATAAATTGTACAATATCTAAATAAGCAGAAATGCTGACAGGATCATGAATTATCAGAGTAAGCAGAAATACTGACAAGATCATAAATCGTACGATAACAGAGTAAGCGGAAATATGGACAAGTACATCATTGGGACCCACAAGTGTGGATACCACACTTTCAGCAAGGTGGGTCCCACGACAAGTCCACCTGGACGGCGTGGATGTTCCCAAATGTCAGGTGGGTCCGCACATGTGGGACCCACCGGATATATAGGATATATATATTATATTCTGTATATATATAATAATAATAATAATAAATTAAAAAAGAAAGGCCAGCGTATGGTTGGTCGTCCGTCCAATGGACGGTCTGGAATTATTGCTCCTACTGTACAGGCCACATGTGCTGGATCTGGACCGTTGAAGAGGGATGAGAGGATAGAGGACACGCACGTCAAGGTGGGGTCCATGTGAGTGGGCCACCCCTCTCCAAAATTCAGGATGATATTTGAGTTTTCCCTTCATCCGAGCAAGCATGACCGACCGGTCATGCAGGTCCAGAACGAGCATCAGGGTGGGTCCTTTGCACTAGACGGAGTAGATGTAGCACATTCATCATGGTAGGGTCTATATAGGTGGGTCACACGGTCTTGGACCAAGCTGGACTTTGTATTTTCTCCTTTGGTTGAGCCTGTTTGGCTAACCGGCCAAGCAGGCCCAAAACAGATGGCAAGGTTGGGGCCAGCTGGATGGTCCCATTTGCTGGACAGTCTGGATCATCCACACCTAGCAGGTGGGCCATGAATCATCATAGAAAAGAGAAGGGGAGAGAGAGAGAGAGAGAAACACCAACCGATCAGCCTTCTTCTTGGACTTTCTTCTTCCATCAATGCACCCTAGAGCTCCAAAGGGTGTGATCCAACGGTCGAGATTGATTTTAGAGGGTGTGATTGGGTGGTAGGGAGTGGGCCATGCCAAGCTTCTCTTATGGAGCTTGGACGGTGGACTCTCATGGGTTACCTGGGAGAATGAAAAGAGAGATGAGAGAGAGAGGTGTAAGAGAGAGAGAGAGATGGGTGTGATGGGTGTGAGTGAGTGATGTGTACTCGTGTAAGAGAGATTTGACTTTAGGGGAGGGGTGGTTGTACTTGGGGATGGGTGAGTGATGGAGTGTGATGTGTACTTTGATTGATGGGATTAATGGAATGGATTCTCTTAAGATTGCAACGCGCGACATTTTCTTTGAACTGAGGCCCACATCTCCTAGCCTGGGAATCGCCTTGGTGCAGGAGACGCGGCGTTGGAACCGGGGCGACAGCACGGTCGCAATGATACAAGTTTTGGGTCGAGCCGATTCTAATATATGAGATACGTACGACACAGGATGGCGCGCAAACGTCGATAATAGATCGCTGGTTATCGGAATTCGACTGGGAGAACCGCGAAGGCATACAGAGCGGTACGGCTTGGATATGGGTCTCATAAAGAGAGAGAGATTAAGAAGAAAAAAGAAGGGAAAGCAAGTCGCTGCCGCACTCCCACCCAAGCTCAGGCTGAGTTGGGCCGAGTCCGCTGAGTTGGACCGCACCTGTGACGAGTCTAGCCACCTCTAGACTTTTCAAGAGCAGAAAAGAGGAAGAAGAAGGGTGAAAGGAGGGGTGCATGGGTGCACCCGCTCGAACAGAGCCAGCCCGACTCGCTGGACCGAGTTCAGTCCGAGCTAGGGATGGGTCGGGTTAGATCCAGACATTTTCTGGTCGTGAGAAAGAGAGAAGAAAATACTAGGAAGAAGAAAGAAAGAAAGGAAGAAAGAAGAGAGAAAGAAGGAAGAAGAGGAGAGAAGGTGACATCGAGTCAACTCGGTTGCCACTTTTTCGAGTTGGGCGTAAGGTTGGCTGAGTCCAGACTCACCTAGTTAGGTAGAGTGGCAAAGAGAGAAGGAAGAGAAAGGAAGGAGAAGAATGAATAAAGTGAGGAGGAGGGTAGAGAAGCAATGGGATTTTGACTTGTTGAGTCAACCCGCCGAGTCGAATCGTCGAGTCAAGCTACCGAATCGACTGATGTGAGTCAACTTTATTTTCCCAAATTAGATTATTCTAAATTACCATTAGCTTCATTACCATAATCATGACAATCATTAAGCATGAATAGCCATTAGTACACTGTTTACGTTAATATTAGTTAATATAGATGAAATTACCATTAATGATATTAGTATGGTATCCAACACCTAAAAAATATTATCATTAATAATTGATTATGCTATTTTATTACCATTGTAATACTTATTATTACCATGGTTGCAAATATTAATTATACCATTTGAAAGTGCCCTGGTTTGTCAATTAACGTGAGTGTTGTGTCAGCAAGTCAAGTGAACCCCATAGGAAGATCATTCAAAGCGTAAGCCTCAACTGGATGTGTGCTCTGAACTCCTCATAGGTAAATTTAGCCTCACATCCCATGTCCCAAATCACCCAGGTATATAAATTCCCTAAAAGAGGATAGAACAACATAGGGTTTAAAGCATGGAAACTATTTTGTAAAATCAGGAAAATCTCTAAGTTTTAAGCTTTTGTCGATTTATCGAGATCACCTCGATGAGATCGAACACCAGTTATCGATATCCTCGAAATGCAATCGAGATCATTGAATTAAGGACTACTTGTGTCCATCAACCAACTTGATCTCTGGACAAAATTATCGATGAATCGATGGAATAATTGATATCATCGACATTCAAATTTCGAGATCATCGAGACGACTCGATATAATCAAATTCTGGTCTGTTTGTGTCCAGCAAGCTTCTAAGAAAAATCAATCATTTATCGATGACTCAAAGGAAGTCTCGATATCCTCGGAATTCAAACTCTGATGATATCGATGGACCTTCGATGTTATCGATTTCGGACCAAATTGTCCAGCAAGCTTTGTAGGTAAATCCTCTTTAAATGATTCGAGGAATCGAGTCTCCTTCGATAATATCGATATTCAAATATCGATCATATCGAATATAGGTCGATATCATCGAATTTAAACAATGAAGTATCCAGCGAGTTTATAGGAAAATCTTCTATAAAAGATCGATGAATTTAGCTAGGTATCGATATTATTGATATTTGAAATTCGATGACATTGTGGGAGGATCGATAATATCAAAGCTATTGTCTCAATTCATAGCCTGCTCTCTTACTTATTTTTCATTGTTGAGTAATCAAATCGTGGGTCAATGAAATAGAAGTTCGAAATCCGATGACATCGAAGCATGTTTGATATGATCGATCTGTGTAAAAGAGATTCAACTGTGATTATTAGAAGAGTTCATATCATCTATCCATCCCTCGATGTCTTCAAAAGTATACGTTCGATGATATCGAAGATGGATCGATGATATCGAACTTTGTAAAAAAAAAGATCTGACTATTTTATTACCGTTGGATCTCTTTGCCTATTTAATGAGAGCTTGTTATTGGTTGTTGTAGTGAGAAAAATAGAGAGAGCCTTGAGAGAATCCTGCATACCATTTACCCTAAGCTCTTTTTCTCATGGGAATTCATCCTCCAACCCACCCTCATCATTGATATTGAATAGAGTGGATTGGGGAATGAACTTCCACATTCAAGGATCATCCAGCTACCACCTTAATGGCAACTCATTGAGCTGGGATACCTTGAATGCTTAGATGTTTGGAATCACTCCGTCTCTAAAACAGGAAAACATTTAATAGAGTAGGATTCCAACATAACCTTGACCCAACTCGTCACCTTACATTGGAGCATCATAAGTGTTGTGGATCAAGGGAGCTGGAGATTCTTCATCATCAAAGGAGGAGATCATCATCAACATGCTTAATGGGGCTCATCTACTTATCTATAAGTCATTAGAGTCCAGAGACCCTCCTGATCATTCCTTTGTGTAGGATTGGGTCATAGGTGATTCTCACTCCTTTCAAGTCCTCATAGGAGGCCTCCGATGGGAGAATACGTGTGGGTGTTGTGTGTTGACCCTTGCTCTTGGTAAGCATAAACTTAGGTCCTTAGTATAGGTCATTGGCCTGTGTGGCCTAAAACTTAGGTGTTGTGTGTTGACCTTTGCTCTTATATATGGCATAAACTCTAGGTTCCTTGTGTGGATCCTTGCCCTGTGTAGCTTAAAACCCTAGGTTCCTTGTGTGGATCCTTTGCTCTAGTTTAAGGCATAAAACCTAGGTGTTGTGTGTTGACCCTTGCTTTTGTGTGGTACATAAACTTGTGTCTCGTGGAGACATGTTAAATACCTTGTGTAGGTTCTAGAGTCAGCCTTGTGTGAGTTGTACTAGTTTGAGGTAAACCTTATTTGAAACATCTGTTAGTGAAATCCAGTACACTCAAGGGTTGAGTGCGTCTGCCGGGAGTAGAGTAGGTATATAGCCGAACCACTATAAAACGACTGTGTTTGAGATTGTTATTTGCATATTTTTTTATTGTGTATACTTTGAATGATCACATGATGCATGATTATTTAGAACTGATAAGTATCACATCTCACACACAGTCACTTTGTCCATCCATCATAGACTAAATTTATGTATTGCTTAGATATTGAATAGTCTTTTGATTGGATCCTCTATTTGGCTTGGAAGCCATTAGAGTTAAGATAAAGATATCTTGATAAATTGTTATATTAGATCAAGATAATGATGATAGGATTTTAAACTGTCATAAAATTTTACGAAGTCCTATTCACCCCGCTCTAGGATACTTTGACCTATTCCTCTAGAGCGGTCATTACCGCAATTTCACCATTAATGTTAAAATTGTAACTAACCATATTATTACATTGGGTTTAAACTACACATACATTATAGTTCAACTCCTAGAACTAAACCCTAAAACCTAAGTAATCCAAACCCTAGGTTAAGACCTTAGCCATAAATAGTGTGTAAAGCTTGGATCTAACCGTATAACTTTACAATTTATGGTGGATTTGATTCTAAGGGAACACGCACCTCCTAGCAATGACGTAGGCAGTTCAAAACATAAGGTGATGACTTTTTCCCTTAAGCTTTCCATTTCCAAATTGGTTAAGTAATAGTTTTTATCAGAATCACACATGTTATCTTATAAAATGTGATCTCTTACATTAGTCATAAACTCTTAAGATATGACTTATATTTGATTTATGATTATATGAAATAGTTATTTACATGATGGTTTCCATTTAAATTTCAATCCATGATCTTTGCGATTATTATGTATTCAGTGCTTCACATACATCTGGCATGCTATATCTATATGCTTTCACATAAATTGTTGTAAGTCGCTTATAAATCTCTATTTACTACACTTACTAGTGGGTAATTCCCTATTGTGTACATGAACCCATACTTAGGATGTAACAAGATGGGTTGTGGTAAGAAATGGGACCTCGATTTAGAGGATATATGGGATATGTGACATTAATGTGGGATTTACCATCCATAGGGCATACGACTTGAGTGGCTTAGAAATGATCTCTTTTAAACCGCTCTGATTTAACCTTACTTGACCCTTTTGCCGATTGATTTGATGTTTCGTGTACCATTTTTGCCGTTGCGATTTGACGTTTGTCTCATGTTTTAAGGTTTGCCCGATGTGGCTTTGATGGCCTATACCATGCGATGGTAATCCCTACTTATTGAATTTGATTGACCACTAGTCGACGGGCGTCCATTTAGCATCATAAGATAGGGGAATCTCATGAGCCGGGGATGGTGTTCATGGGACACTATGCCTGAGCTGTCGGCCTACGCTGGGTGATGAGCCCCCGTAGTGACCATTGAGTTACTCAAACCGACTTATTGTAATTGAAATAATAATGGTTTGACTAATCATACATTCATAATATATTAGCAATGACGTGTGGCTAATTCTAGATATTGTAGTACGTGCCCTTAGGTTTAGTGGGGTATCATTTCACTAGCTCCCAGACCATCAACTATCAACTTACGTACGAGATATGTATGATGACTTAGTCACTATGTTGTACGAGATATGTTACATTAGTGACCGGTCTTTCGCATGGGTGACGAGCCCAAGTCCGACTGGATGAGCATTCACAGGTCTTGTTGTTTTTAACTATACTTAGCTAAGGCGGCAGTGTGTAATCTTAAGAAAAATTCACACTGAGTTGGCCACTCATCCATCAAATATATAATCGTACAGGTAGCACAGGTGGCTTAAAAGACACTCATGTCCAAGTAATAAAGTGTAGGGTATAATTACCAGGAATGTGTGGTAGTATCTGCCAGGAGGAGCTGCGTGATCTTGCGGCTTAAGTTTACATGCATTTTATTATTTCTCTTGTGTAAATCATGTAATTCTTATATTTGTTATTAGAGAGACATTGGTTTGTATAAGTCATTATGGGCAGCCGCTCGTATATTTAAATGTAGTGTAAATTTTCCTTTATACTTGATTTGTCCATCTTTCGCTAATTGCTAACTCTGATAAAAGAAAAGAAAAAAATATATACCTGAATTTGACTATCTATAAAGGTTAAAACTCAGGTTTTTGGAGAATGAGTCATGTACTTGGGTTTCTAAAACTCAGGGCGTTACATGTCGGGCCGGCCGAACCAGATGTTGGGCTGGCTTAACTTGTGTGTATTTAACATGAAATATGATTCTAAATATACATGAGTGAAATACACCTAACCTATAGTCAAACTAGGTTTATACCACCTGTAGGTTGACTCATACGAAGTATTCTAAACTTTGGACCATGAATGATCTTGCTTTGAGATGTTGAGTCTTCTTTCCAAATGCTTGATCAAGTTGATAGCTTGTCTTTAGTCGAGCTTGCGATCGTAACCGGACTATGAAATTTGACAAACTAAAAATATCTTCAAGTGTAAGCACTTACACGATCTGACCGCTCTTCCCTTCCACTTACATACTCTCGTAGGTGTCTGGCACAGATGAGGGCTTCGATCTCCTCCTTAAGGTCGAAGCAGTCCTTGGTGGCGTGATCGTGGCCGTGGTGGAAGCGATAGTACTTTCGCTTATCTCGCTTGTTGACATCAGTCTGGTTCGGCCATTTCAAGAGTCTTTTGTCCTGAACTTCCATGAGGACCTGCTCGGGCGTAGCATTCAGGGGGGTGTAAGACCGGAACCTGATCTCAAGTCACCGGCTCAAACGTTGTCTTGCTGATTCGTTGTCTCTTCTCTTCTTATTGTTAACATTGGCAGGGGTCTCTTTTTTGCGCTTTTATTCCTTGGCCAAGCTCCCAGAGCTCCGAGTGGCTTTGCGAGAGCTAAAGAGCTCTTCAGCGTTGGAATAATTTTGAGCGCAGTTGAGGAGGTCGTCCAATGTCGACGTAGGATTTTTACCGATCGAGAAGAGAAATCTTCCCTCATTCAGACCAGCCAACATAGCAGTCAGGCCTATCTAATCTGAATAGCCCTCCACCTACATTACTTATTGGTTAAAGCGTTTAATGTAATCCTTCATCAGCTCGTCCTCCTTCTGAGTTATAGTAAGGAGGTGGGTTGTCAGCTTCCGCCTGTCCTTTCCTCTAATGAATTTGGTAATAAAGACTTTGTTGAGCTACATGAATGAACTGATGGATTTCAGTTTTAACTGCCGAAATCATTTTTAAGCTCTTCTTGACAAAGTAAAGGTGAATGCCCTGTACATCACCACAATCGAGGCACCATGAAGTTCCATCCATGCCTTAAAAGATTCTAAATGCTTTGCTGGGTCGGTGGATCTGGAGTAAGGTGTATTATGTGGCATCCTGAATTTGGACAGGAGCTAAGCTTGCATGATGTCATCAGTGAATGGTGGTTCAATTTCCTCCAGCATTGCTTCTATCGAGTTCAAAGTTGTGCGTGATAGCCTAAGCTTATGTCACCGATCTGGCCTCGTATCTCCTTAAGTTCTGCTTCCTAGGGAACTTCGTTCTCTCCCACTACCTCAGGGGTTTTTTCATGCCTTTGATTTTTTAACATGTGGCGTAGGTCGAAAGTAGGGAAAGCGGATGTCATCGCGGTTCGGGTAGGCATTTGGTTGGGTCGCCTTGATTGCAGTTTGACTTCCCGTGTGATGGGGAGGTCCTATAGAGGGACTTCTTAGTTATTGCATCATCCTCTGCCTTGTGGCCATGGAGGGGGTTCTGCCTCTCTAGGATTTGCATTACTTGATTCATATTGTTATTTAAAGTCTCGACACGATTTTCCAGAGATACTAGCCGACCTCCCCAGTTACGGGATCTAGGCGCAGGTGCCACTAGGGCAGAATCAGCTCGTTGCTGAGAGGATTGTTCGCCTTGCACTACGAACGATTGTTGTGGAGTAGGCATAGCTACAGCAAAATGGTCAGAGCTTTCTTCCTTCCTTTCACCATCGTAGAACCCTAGCAAGATGAGAGCAGCTTTGATGTCATTCCCACAGACAGCACCAAATTGTTGATGCAGAAATCTAATTAACCCTCATTAAACCCCCGAGTACCTTCACATAAAGATGACAAAGGAGACCTTGGCTATGCAGGGGAACCCTTCGATGCCTAAGTCAGAAAGTAATTTGTGTCCAGTAGCATTGGGGTTTCACTGGTGCGTACATTTCACTATAGATAGGACCTCCATTTATAGGTCATGAGTTAATTACGTCGAGAGAAACTGTAACAACCCGTATTTCAGACTGATGGGTAAACCGATTAGCATGGCCTACCTGAGTTTTGAATTGGCACCATCCATGGTCAAATAACATAATGGGACCCATCAAATATGATATACGGTGTGGATCTCATTACCCGTCACCATGGGTCCCACACTTGCAGTCGGTGTACACTTCCGCAGTTCACCAGAACCGTAAGACAGGAAAATCCCACACTAACCCAATATAACTTGAAAAAAAATCCTTCTTCTCCCTTTATTTCTACCAACGGTGGACTACCGTCCACTGTATCAAACAATGACCCATCATCATCACCAAAAGGACGCTCTAAACCGTCCATCAGATACAACTCTCCCACATAACTATAGAACCATATAACTCCCCACACGAAAGGACGAGGTTGTGCACAACAGTTCGTCTGAATAAAATGATGCACAAATCAGTAATCAGAAGAAAAACTACTTCCATCCCTCCTACGTTGGCAACCTTACCGATTTGAACCATCCAAAATCTGAGGAATGGGATTCCGACTCGTCCCAAGTGTTAGTGCACTTATTTGCACACATGTTTGTCAATCACGTGACTAGTTGTGTCAAGTAGTCGGATGAGTCCTTTGCAAATGAAGACCGACGACACAACTGGAGCAAAAGCATAAGCTACAAATTCAAGAAAAGAAAAGCTTCTACGATCTGGATCCTTTATATAGATGACCTTGACCCATAAATAGGAAAATCCTCTTAGATCATCTATATAAGTCATTCTAACCTTGTAGGCTCCACCATTATAGAGTTAGCTTTGAGAAAGTTCCAGCTGTTGAATGAATCATAGGACAAAGAATTAAAACAAGAAAATTTGTCCTAGTTTGGCAAGAGGAGGTGCCACCAAAAGTGCCCAAAATGTTCCAGCAGCTTTTAAGGAAAATTCGAAACCACCGACTGAAATTTCGGTACCACCGACTTCTACCGATGTACAAATTTTAGTGCCACCGAAAGTAGTAAAATTCATTCAGCAACTTCAGGATTTAATTTGGTACCATCGAATGATACTTCGATGCTACCGAGTGAATTTCGGTACTACCGAAGGTTCACTCGGTAGAACCAAAAACTAGCCATTTTATATCCGTAGAGATTTTTCTCTACAAATATAGGACCCAGAACTTTGTAAAAAACGTCGATTTAGGCATTTCAGAGTCTTTAGGTTGTCCCAAGCTCAAATCACTTATCATAAACTTTATCCACATGAGATTCATGTTCTTTTCATAGTGATTCATCACTCATGAGCATTCAACGCTCCTATTAGTGAAGAACATGATCTCAAGCCTCTTATAGAGTATAGAGACCGAACCTATAGGTAAAACCTTAGTCTCCATGATACTCTAGAGCATCCATCAGTTGAATCTCTTAGGAAATCCATTCATAACCTTTGTTAGAAATTCAACCAACTCCCATTACCTTTGTTACCTTCATAGGAACATCATATGCAAGGTTCTTGATCGTGAAGTTGAAACAGTAGGTAAATTATAGCATAGCGATCGGGGAAGCATCAGGGAGCTGATTCAAGCACGAAAGAGCAAAGATCAAGCAACCTAAGGCAAGCTACAAAAGAGGACTCATTCTGACAAGTAAGTGTCATTACTAAGAGTCCAAAGTTTATTCTCTATCCTCGTATAGGATTGAGGCTAGGAGTTTGCTATTAACAAACACGTGTAGGTGCCTTGTGTGGGACCATGGCCAGTTGGCCTAAACGTAGGTGCCTTGTGTGGAACCTTGGTTGGTGGGACTAAACATAAGTGTCGTGTGTGGGACCTTGGCCGGTGGGCCTAAACGCTGGTGGGCCTAAATGTAGGTTCTTAATGTAGGACCTTTGCTCGTGTCAAGAGCATAAATTGTCAAGTCCTTTGTTTAGGGATGTAAAGGTTAATGATGAACTTGATTTAAAATCATTCGTAGTGAAATCTGACACACTCTAGGAAAGAGTGCGGTTGTCGGGAGTGGAGTAGGCAAGTAGTCGAATCACTATACATGCTTCTGTTTGGAATTGTCATTTACGCATGTGTTTAAATTATGTATATGATTTGAATGCTTAAATTATATATGCATGTTTAGACGAATGCTTAAGATTGATAGGTAACACATTCCATACACACATGTTCACTATGCTATAGGATAGTGTCTTACTTTACATATCTTAAGTAGCCTATGTGATTGGAACCTCTACTGGCTTTGAAGCCTTTAGAGTTATATTGCCTTGCTTGCTTTAAACTGAAGATTTGTTTAAGTAAGCAATTAGGAGTTTTTAAATAGGCAAAATAATTGAAAAGTCCTATTGACCCCCCCTCTAGGACAATGTCTCATATTCATTCTTCAGTATCAGCAGTATAAACCGCAATTTCAATAGGTATCAAAGCGAGGTTCCTCTTAAAGGGTTTAACAACCTAGAGGGAGATGTTGACAAAATTAGAAGTTATGGATACTAAAGAGATAATTTAACATCAAATGAATGAGGAAAAAGAATAAAAAGAAAAAGAGGGTATACATGATGCCTATGTTCAACTCTACATACATAGCGTTAGTATTCTTAGAAAACTTGGTATTTCAGAAAATAAAAATAAAAAATGCAAAAAGATCTAGATGAAACATCAGAAATAAATACACAAATGATAAATGATCTTAAGCAATATCATATTGAAAATGACAAGCTTGAAAGAACTTCAATATCCCTTTAGTTTGAAAATCTAAAACTAAATAAACATACCAAACTCTTAGAATCAGAAAATGAAGGACTCAAAAATGAAAACCACAACCTAAGATTCGAATCAGAGAAGTCAAAATGGTCTATTGAACTTAGTTACAAATTTTCACAAAGTAGTGAAAAACTAGATAAACTACTAGGGATGAGAAGAAGCCATAACGACAAAAGAGGGTTAGGCTACAAATCTAGAAAATCAAGCCCCGTCTCTGCACCACCTATAATTAAGAAGATGATTGCATCAGGAAGCAACATAAAAACCACTCCAATCTATCACTCTTGTGGAGATTTAGGACATTGCAAATTTGAATGTCTTACATCTAGTAGGTCTCACTCCATTTCCAGGTTGAACCATACAAGAAAATTCAAATCAACCGGAAACATCATGAATAAAAAGAATTCTCTAAAGCATACACCATATAAAGAAAGAAAATATCCTACATCAACTGAAGTGACTGATAGGATGGTGGAATTGATAAATCAAGTTGCTCAATAAAATCAAAAAAACCCAAGACTTGATGAGTCAAAGAAATCTGGATCAAACGGCTGAAAAATATAAGAAACCCCAAGGTGAAACCATATTTCCCAAGAAGACTGTCATCAAATGGGTTGTAAAGAACAAGAACAAGTGTCTAGTGATCCACACTGCACTTAAGGCAGGTAACAATTCCAAGTGGTATCTTGATAGCGGATGCTCTAGACATAAGATAGGCGATCGAACCCAATTATGTGATTACTCAGAATTTGATGGTGGGTCAGTCACATTTGGTGATGGGAGCTCCGCCAATATTGTTGGAAGAGGGGCAATAGTTGGGCCTGCTCTACCCAAAATTGAGGATGTTCTTTGCGTGGAAGGTTTAAAACATAACCTCCTAAACATTTCCTAAATTTGTGATAAAGAACACTCAGTCACATTCTCCAAGAATTTGTACAAAATCTCAGACCTTGTAGGTAAACTTATCATGAAAGGACTTCGCACAAGTGACAACTTCTATGTAATTGAAAGCAGTAAAGAGAGTGTCCCATCCACAAAATGCCACATGGCCTTAAACAATGAATCCAAGCTATGGCACCAAAGACTTGGACATGTGCACTACCAGAATTTGGCCAAACTAAGCTTAAAAACTTTCGTAAGAGGTCTTCCTAAAATAAAAAAGGAGAAGATTGTGTGCGGTGATTGTCTTAAAGGCAAACAGATTAAGGTTGGACATAAAAAGACAACCACCTTAGCAACTTCCAAAACACTTGACCTATTGTACATGGATCTAGTGGGACCTACCAAAGTTAAGAGTCATAGGAAAAAGAGATATTTTTTGGTAGTAGTGGATGATTATACCAGATTTACTTGGATAACCTTTTTTTGAGAAAATCCGATGCCTTTGTTGAATTCCAGAATATGGCAAAACGACTTCAAAATGAAAAAGGATATTGTATAAGTTGTATTAGGAGTGATCATGGTGGGGAGTTTGAGAATGATCGATTTGAAATGTATTGTGACAAATATGGAATCAGACATGAATTCTCAGCTCCAAAAACACCTCAAAAAAATGGAGTGGCGGAAAGAAAAAATTAGGTATTGCAGGAAATGGTCTTAGTTATGCTCAATAGTAAAAACATGGCTAAAAGTTTTTGGGCCAAAGTTGTCAATATTGTCTGCTATATAATTAATAGGGTATATCTTAGAGCAGGATTGAATAAAACTCCATATGAACTATGGAGTGGAAAACAACCCAATGTAAAATATTTTCGTGTCTTTGGTAGCAAATGTTATATTCTTAAAGACATAAGACATTTAGGCAAGTTCGACTCTAGAAGAGGCGAAGGTATTTTTGTAGGATATTCTACTAACAGTTGTGCTTATAGAGTGTACAATTTAAGGACATTAACTATTCAAGAATAGGTCAATGTGGTTGTTGATGACTAACCATGTGATGAAAATTGTCCTGAAATTGATATAGAGGGTGAAGTAGACACATTCACAATATGCAAATTAGATAACAAAGTCACTTCACCTCACGAACCTCAACCGTCGAATAACTTGCCATTATTAAGGATCATCCCATCAATCAAATCATTGGAGATCCAACTGATGGTGTGAAAACTCGACGCCAGCTTGAAAGTATTTTTAGTCATCTATGCTTCACTTCTAAAATTGAGCCCAAAATGTTATAGAAGCTCTCCAAGATGAGTTTTGGATTGCAGCTATGCAAGATGAGCTCCAACAATTTGAAAGGAATGAAGTGTGGCAGCTAGTTTCCAGGCCACTTAATACTAACATCATTGGAACAAAGTGGATATTGAAAAACAAGTCCGATGAATCTGAGAATGTAGTAAGAAATAAAGCAAGACTCGTAGCGCAAGGATACTCTCAAATTGAGGGCATTGATTTTAATGAGACATTTGCCCTTGTAGCTCACCTCGAGTCTATAAGAATTCTCATGTATGTTGCTTGTGCGCTGAAATTTAAATTACTTCAAATGGATGTCAAAAGCGCCTTTCTTAATGGTGTACTTGAGGAAGAAGATACGTCGAACAACCAAAAGGATTCCTGGATCTTGAGTATCCTCAACACGTATACAAATTGAGCAAAGCCCTTTTACGGACTAAAACAAGCACCTCGAGCATGGTATGAGCGTTTGACGTAAATTTTGATATATCACCATTTTTGTAGGGGAGTGTTGATAATACACTATTTACTCAAAAGATTGAGAATATCTTGCTCATTGCCCAAATTTATGTCGATGACATAGTCTTTGGATCCACTTGTAAAGATGCTGCTCATGAATTTGCCGAATTGATGAAATCCGAATTAGAAATGAGCATGGTTGGTGAGCTGAATTTGCCGAATTGATGAAATCCGAATTGTAAAGAAAAGCTTCTACGATCGGGATCCGTCATTTTCTACAAAATATAGGATGATCATGGAAGAAACTATGGGGGAGCAACATCTCTATATTACATATCTAGTCTTATGTTTGAGTTGTAATTTAGTTCATGATATGTAATCTTTTATTGTTTTGGTAGGTCATGGTATGGATCATGATAGTATTCTAGGAAAGGTTGTTTTCTGTCACGTAATTGACAAAGGGGGAGATTGTTAGTGCACTTATTTGCACACATGTTTGTCAATCACGTGACTAGTTGTGTCAAGTAGTCAGATGAGTCCTTTGCAAATGAAGACCGACGATGCAACTGGAGCAGAAGCACAAGGTGCAAATTCAAGAAAAGAAAAGCTTCTACGATCGGGATCCGTCATTTTCTACAAAATATAGGATGATCATGGAAGAAACTATGGGGGAGCAACATCTCTATATTACATATCTAGTCTTATGTTTGAGTTGTAATTTAGTTCATGATATGTAATCTTTTATTGTTTTGGTAGGTCATGGTATGGATCATGATAGTATTCTAGGAAAGGTTGTTTTCTGTCACGTAATTGACAAAGGGGGAGATTGTTAGTGCACTTATTTGCACACATGTTTGTCAATCACGTGACTAGTTGTGTCAAGTAGTCAGATGAGTCCTTTGCAAATGAAGACCGACGATGCAACTGGAGCAGAAGCACAAGGTGCAAATTCAAGAAAAGAAAAGCTTCTACGATCGGGATCCTTCATATAGATGACCTTAACCCATAAATAGGAAAACCCTCTTAGATCATCTATATAAGCCATTCTAACCTTATAAGTTCCACCATTATAGAGTTGGCTTTGAGAAAGTTCAAGTTGTTGAATGAATCGTAGGACAAAGAATTAAAATAGGAAAATTTGCCCTAGCTTGGCAGGAGGAGGTGGCACCGAATGGCACTTTTGGTAGTACCGAAGATACCTTCTGTACCACCAAAAGTGCCCAAAATGTTCCAGCAGCTTTTAAAGAAAATTCGGTACCACTAACTCCTACTGATGTACAAATTTTAGTGCCACCGAAAGTAGTACAATTCATTCAGCAACTTTAGGATTTAATTTGCTACCACCGAGTAATATTTTGGTGTTACCGAGTGAATTTTGGTATCACTGAAGGTTCACTCGGTAGAATTGAAAACTAGACGTTTTATATCCATTGGGACTTTTTCTCTATAAATATAGGACCCAGAACTTTGTAAAGAGCTTGGATTTAGGCATTTCAAAGTCCCTAGGTTATCCCAAGCTCAAATCACTTATCCTAGACTCTATCTACATGAGATTCATGTTCTTTTCACTGTGATTCATCACTCATGAGCATTCAAAGCTCTTATTAATGAAGAACATGATCCCAAGCCTCCTCTAGAGTGTAGAGACCAAACCTATAGGTAAAACCATAGTCTCCATGATACTCTAGAGCATCCATCAGTTGAATCTCGTAGGAAATTCATTCATAACCTTCGTTAGAGATTCAACCAACTCTTATTACCTTGGTTACCTTTATAAGAACATCATATGCAAGGTTCTTGATCATGAAGTTAAAATAACAGGTAAACTATAGCATAGAGATCGGGGGAGCATCGGGGAACTAATTCAAGCACGGAAGAGCGAAGGTTAAGCAACCCAAGGCAAGCTACAAAAGAGGACTCATTCCGACAAGTACCACTACTAAGAGTCCAAAGTTTAGTCTCTATTCTCGTGTAGGATTGAGGCTAAGAGTTTGCTATCAACAAACTCGTGTAGGTGCCTTGTGTAGGACCTTGGTCGGTGGGCCTATACGTATGTTTTTAGTGTAGGACCTTTGCTTGTGTGAAGAGCATAAATCATCTAGTCCTTTGTGTAGGACTGTAAAGGTTAATGTGAAACTGATTTAAAACCATTCATAGTGAAATTTGAACACTCCAGGAGTGAGTGCGGTTGTCGGGAGTGGAGTAGGCAAGTAGACGAACCACTATACGTGCTTGTGTCTTGAATTGTCATTTGTGCATTTGTTTAAATTATGTATATGATTTGAATGCTTAAATTATATATGCGTATTTAGATGAATGCCTAAGATTGATAAGTAACACATTTCACACACACATGTTCACTATGTTATAGGCTAGTCTCTTACTTTACATATCTTGAGTAGCCTATGTGATTGGAACCTCTACTGGCTTGGAAACCTTTAGAATTGTATTACCTTACTTGCTTTAAACTGAAGATTGGTTTAAGTCAAGCAATTAAGAGCTTTTAAATAGGCAAAATAATTAAAAAGTCATATTCACACCCCTCTAGGACATTGTCTCATATTCGTTCTTCAGTGTTAACGGTATAAACCGCAATTTCACCAAGCTGTTCGGAAGGTCCACCTCAAATCAAGAAAAGTGGGGAACCAATCCCCAAGTAAATCCATGTTTGTCTGCCCAATCGCACGTCGACTAACAAAATTAGTGACAGACGATCAAGAATCAATCGGAGATGTCAATTAGATGGTCTTGCTCCAAAGAAACCTCACCCATAAACCAGATGAGGTCAATCATTGTTATAACTCCACAAGTTTGGGCCCATGCACAGGTCAACTGCGAAGTCTCTATGTGTAAATGGAGCTACAGAGGACAAATTTCGTTCGACTGGGACTCCCCTTTTGCTGGACCGAAGCCTATAAAAACCCAGCATGGGTTAGGATGAGAGAAATATACAATCTGCTCCAAGAGAGAAGAAGGAAAGAGAGAAAGAAGGTGAGGAATTCATCAAGCAAGCGGGATGAAAAGAAAGAAGTCGGGAAAGGTGTGTGGCAACTCGCTAAGTGCCGAGTCAAGCTAAATCGAGGTAAGCCCGTGCTCAGTCCTCCCTTCCTTATAGATTCCCTCCTTTCTTCTTTTTCTTTTCTTTTCAACCGTTTGACCCAAGGTAACCAGGACCGAGTCGAGTCGAGATAAGGTTAAAATTCTTAAACTCATAGCCATACAATCACATTGTTAAGACATGTTCTAACCCAAGACAAATTATCATACATAATCATAATTACATAAGGAAGATTATACAAAAATCTAACCATTGGATTGTAAAACGTTAGACTAAAACTTCAACTCGTGACACCAACTCACACTCAAAGAAGGAACAAACATCAAATGTGAGGGATTTCCTTTAAGCTTATATTAACTTGAGTTGGTTTGATTTAATTATGTCCCCTCACATGCTTTAAATCCTCCCTGTAAATATTTAATTTACCCAATTCAATTATTTATCCTTTGAAAATAATAGTTAAGGTATGATGTTAATCATGCATGATCTTTCTAAATTTATGTGAACACTATTTTCCTTTAAATTTTGAAATGAATCGCTTGCACCTATCTTACATGCTTCAAGTCTCTAATATTACTGCGAACTATTGATGCGTAATTCAAAACACTATGTCACTATTGTAAATGCTATAGTGTAAATCTAGCACCCGAAGAGTTGTCAAATTTTATTGTGCCAAACCATTTAGAATTTGTATCATGCTTTGAGTTGAATTGATCAGGTTCGTGCATTTTAAAGTTGTTTGCATATTCATCGAACTTGCCTACATTTTCAAGCTGAAAAGAAGATTGTTGAAGTTCATAGTTTCAAGCTCAAATTCAAGAACTAAGGCTCAAGAACTCAAATTCAAGTTTGAAGTTCCAATACTGTACGTTAAAGACTCAAGAACTCAAGCGTAACTCAAGCTCAAGTCAAGAGATCAAACTCAAGCTTCACGTATCACGAGAAATCAAGGTTCTTAAGTAAATGATGTTTCAATTGTTCCAACTCACAAACAATGTATGGATGACCCTAAATTGACCATAGGTTGAGTCATATTCATTACATATTTTATGTGGGTCATTTCATAAGTTTATAAGTCATTTTTTTGACTAGTCTTAGTCATTGTTCGACTAGTCCAAGTACTGGCTCGACTAGTCTAAGAGTTTTTTCGACTAGTCCAAGGTTTGTTGCAATTTTTTGAAATTTTCTATTGGACTCTCGACCAATCCTGGAGACCACTCGACTAGTCGAGTGAACAGTGCTCGACCGGTCGCGAGTGCTCGACTCAAAGTCCAGCAATCTTTTCTAGTCCCACTCGACCAGTTGAGCAGGCCACTTGACCAGTCGAGTAACGGTCTTATCTTATCGCGCCAGAATTTTGAAATGTGGTTGGTCCTTCGATCAGTCGAACCTTCCCTTAGACCAGTCGAGTGAACAGTATTTTCACCCATAAATAGAGCACGAATTTCAGAGTTTTTCATTGATTCTAAGCAAAATCAAGACATCACTCTGAAGATAAGTTTGTGAATTTATTAAGCTATATTGTGCTCATTTTGGATTCTTTTTGTTAGCTTTTGTAGTTTGATTTTGTGATCTTCATTCTAATCTTATATTAAGAAGGAATTTGTGGTTTACCCTTTCTTGAGATCAAAATCAAATCATGGTAGCCTAGGTTGATTTAATTAAAAATCATTTAGAACTAGAACCTTTTGATCTGTGAGACTGGACATTGAACATCTTCGTCTACATTGAATTGGTTCTACCAGGTTTCTTCAGAAGAAGAATTTCCAGATAAGTATCATTTACATTTTGTATATCTTTTGTGGTTTGTGAGGTTATGCCAGGAAAATCTCATTTTTGATTTTGTTTGAGGTAATTCAGAAAATCTCAGAGTGTGGGGTTTTTGTAATTGTATAAGCCCAACTAAAGACACAATTGTGAAGGTTTTAAGGTGAACATTGGAAAACCTTTTCATAGTGAAAGCCAATATCCCGTGGGTGTGGATATTGGGAGTGGAGTAGTTGTGTGGTTGTTTTCTAACAGTTGGTGTACACACAAATGAACCACTATAATTCCTGGAGTTATGGTGGATGATTGAATGTGCTTATATGTGTGATTGTTGTAATTTACTTTGAGCATTTGTGGTGAATGGTGTAATTTATTTTATGCACTTGTGGTGAATATTGTAATAACTTAGTTTATTTTCTTTGCCACTTTATTGGTTTGGTTTTTGATACTTACAAACGTTCTATTAAGGTTGTCCTACCATAAGCCTTTGGTTTTTGGTGTTCGGTTGTCCATAGAACTAAGTTTGTATCAACCTCTCAAGACTAGTACATTTGAGGTTGCTATTTACTTGTGTTTCTTTATTATTTGATTATGTTATTTATCTTTATAGTCTGCATTTATTTTTAATTTGACAGTCTTATTCACCCCCCCTGTAGAACGTTTAGCTCGGCCTTTTTAAGTGATATCAGAGCCTAATAGCTCCTTTTTATTATTTGGATTTATTTCCTGAGCTAACCGATCTGAGCTTATAAGATGTCAAATTTTGATAGCCTCTCAATTACTAGGCCTCCACCTTTTGATGGCTCCAATTATGCCTATTAGAAAACCAGAATGAGGATCTTTTTAAGGTCCATAGATGAGAGCGTGTGGCAAGCCACAATGACCAAATGGACCCCTCCTACTCATGAAGTAACTGGCACTGATGGAACTAAGACTATAAAAGAATCATCATATTTTACATGGACCACTCTTCAGAAAAATGAGAGTAGTGCCAATGCAATTACTTGTGCACTATCACCGGATGAATTCAAAAGAATTATATCTTATGACACTACAAAGCAAGCCTGGGACATTCTAGAAATGACACACGAGGGTACGACTATAGTCAAGAAATCCAAACTTCAAATCCTCACCACTCGGTTTGAGGAGATACATATGGAAGAAAGTGAAACTTTCATGGACTTCTATACTAAGTTAAATGACATAGTCAACTCTATGTGGGGTCCTGGTGATGGCATTCCAGAAAGTAAAGTCTGTGCAAAGATACTGTGCCCATTACCTGATAGGTTCAATTCTAAGGTGACTGCGATCCAGGAACTTCATGATACAAATAATATGAGGGTTGAAGAGCTGGTTGATTCTTTACAAACCTACGAGTTAAATTTTAACGCTCCTAAAGGTAAGTCTATCGTCCTTAAGCTTCTAAAAATATTTCTCATGAAAATGCTAGTAATTCTGATTATGAAAACGTTGAAGATGATATGGCACTATTAGCCAAGAAGTTTTATAAAATTTTTAAAAGTAAAAAGAGGGTAGATTTTTAAAAACCATTAGAAAAGAAAAGAACTAGATCTAAAAATTGGAAATCTATTAAAGACAGCCAATGTTTCAACTGCCATGAATACGGGCATCTGGCAAACAAATGTCCAAATAGGAACAAATCTAAAAAGAAAGGCATGTTGACTACATGGGACGAATTGTCTTGCTCTGAAGCCTCTTCTGAGTCAGAAGATTCTGAACCCGAGTTTGTTAATGAGGTTAAATCCTTAATGACTCTAGCCAAAGTCACTTACTCAGACAGTTGTGATTCAACTTGTGATGAAAATTTGAGAAGCGATCCTGAAAATAATGAGGATTTACAAGATGCCTATGATGCCCTATACAGGGAAAGTTGTAAGATAGCTGTAAAACTAACTTCAAAAAGAAAAAATTTTAAAACTAAAAGAAAATTTTGATAATCTAGTTTTAGAAAAATCACACCTTTCAGATTGTTTTGAAAAAACCAAGTGTGATTTAGATTTCAAAACATCTCAAGTTGAAAACCTAAAATCTGAAAATGAAAAACCGAAACTAGAAGTCTCTTCTCTCTTGAGTATGAAGGATACTTGGAGGTATGCCCAAGGTGATCCTAAACTAGAAAAATTGTTAACCAGATTAAAGAAATGCGGCATAGATCTGGTCTTGTAACGCCCTGAAAATCGGGGGTCGAGCATAAACTCAACTCCCGAG
Organism: Magnolia officinalis; assembly: GCA_021015155.1. NCBI lineage: Eukaryota > Viridiplantae > Streptophyta > Magnoliopsida > Magnoliales > Magnoliaceae > Magnolia > Magnolia officinalis. The sequence goes on from JAJHSJ010000009.1 coordinate 26,250,228, forward strand.
TTCCAGAACATCACTTATACAACAAAATGAATGATGATTGAATGTTGACTATATTCGTGCATTGATCATGAGTGAGATTAAGCCAAAACAGCATATCATACTCTAGAGACAGTCAAATTTGCAAGCGGAAGACTGTGATAGATAGATAAAATATATAAACTATGATGAGTCTCCAGAGTGTGATAACATTACCAGGTTAAATAATTACAAGTACAGTTCTAAAATATACCAAATGTGAGGAAGTGTAATGTCTCCTATCCCAAGTACCGTAGCCCCGTCAATACAATACCAGGTCTTCATAGACCTGTAAGAGATTACATGTAGGAGAACTCCTCCTCAACATCATAGTAGTAGTTCGGCTCTACTTCATAAGCATCGCCAACACCTGAAACTCAACAAATCTGATTGGTGTTGCAAACACCGTCCCGTAACGTGGGAGTGAGTGATCAACTCAGTGGAACAATAAAGCATAGGTTAACATGTTATCAATTCAGTCAAGCAGTAATGATAAAGCAGTACAGCCAAACAATTTTTAACTACTCTTATTTAATGCAAGTATGAAATGACATGATGTATGCCCTTGCCAAACCACCCTCATGCGACATCATCTTACGTTCGCGGATGCATACCTCCCTCAGTGCTCCACATCTAGCAGGCACATGCAGTGCGATGATGAGCATGATTACCAAGTAGTTATTAGTCCATTTCAAACAGCAGTATTGGGAAACTAAGGTACCTCCCTTGTATCATTCCCAAACATGATCCATTCTAGGGTCGTTAGTCCTAGTTAATTTCATACGATATTATGGTTTGAGAGGCATAACGAAGGCATCACAAAGGGCTCGTCACCCATCAGCACGAATACAGATCTCACCGTATGCGGCTCAATTGCTGGCCGTCAGCTCGAATACAGGTCTCACCGTACTCGGCTCAATCGCTAGCCGTCAACTCGAATACAGATCTCACCGTACTCGGCTCAACTCATGCTCTAGTTGCTGTGAAGGGCTCCTCGCCAATCACAGACCTTAGAGTATACTCGAAGACACTAAGGAGGACTCGTCGCCCGTCAGCACGAGTACAGGTCTCACCGTACTCAGCTCTCGCCGTAGGTGTAGACAGCTCGAATAAAGTGTCCCATACCACTCTATTCGACTCACGAGTTTGGTTGCTCAATGGTCACTACGGGGAGGCACGTGGCCCCAGCGTAGGCCGACAGCTCAGCCACGGTGTCCCATACCACCATGTTCAGTTCATGAGTCTTAGCGGATCGAGGTACCATGGTTAACGGGATTTCTACTGGTAAGTTTGGTACCCTAGGTTCAAGCAGTAATGACCAAACATGGTGAACACACATTCGACATATCGGGTTACTTGACGAGCTCAGCTAGCTCGAGCGCACAACAAGTTGGACGATATGAAGTGCATAAGCACTTCGCGTGGCCAACCACTATCGTCAACCGAAGTACGACTCGGGTTCGTCGAACACATCTCACGTGGCAAATGAATCACAGCCACGAATGCAATTCTGGTACCGATTGTCTGGACATAATCATAGCCCCAAACACAATCAAGTGCAGATAGATAAAGCAGTAGTGGATCAAGATTCAACTCATACAATCAAGGTCTGGTATTATCCGTTTAGGGCTGTTGCACGCACTCGTTGCTCCACTCCCCCATCACCCATGACGGATCATACAACGTAAATATAAATTTAAACATATACATTACATAGTTAAAATCATAAAGCAGTTGAGCATGTTATGAAGCACAACACATGCATGAGTTTGTACATGTTCAATTCCTAATCACACAACTATCCAAGGAGATCATACACATAGTTAAAAGAGGTTGAGAATCGTATCTCAACACCCTTATACATTACAATTTGCTAACTACTACTCATTCAAACATTTCAAGAAACACTTAAACAAACATACATCAACATACATGACATACGTCGATCACATAGGCATTAGGCCAATACAACAATCATGAATCCATGACAATCAGTCATGGCGAGCACGAATGAGAATTCTGTACTCATTCAGTCATTTTCACAAACACTTAGAATACACTATTACAACATACATGGTGTATGTTAGCAAAACATGTATTAGGGCTATCTTTTAGCCAAGCGAGTATTTTATCCATGTATAATATATTACTACAACAAATAATCATGATAAATACATCTCCAAAATTTATACATATATAGTATTTTCTACAATACGCAATTTCAACATACATAGTGTATATAAATAAAACATGTATTTAGGCAAATCCTTTTGCCAAATAAGTATTTTATCCATATATCATATATCTATATAACAAATAAACATGTCAAACACATTTCCAAAAAATATACGTATACCGTACTTTCTACAAATACCTAGAGTATGTAGAATTCCATATTTTTCATCTTTAATCGAAACGGAAAACAGACAGCACTTTGTACATGTGAAATTGCATGCAGATCATGAATCTATCATTATCTGACATTGAAAGCGTTGAAAACTATAACCTATACACCTAAAGTCCACACCTTTTGTCATAGAATCGTAACAGAGTCGATGGGTTTGCTAAGCTTCCGTATTCGGCAGTTTGACAACCTATAGAACGAAATAGGTTAGCTATTTCACAACCTACAACTGTCTAAACCCCAAAACAGATTAGGGTTAGGGTTCCTTACCTAGAAATGACGCCGGAAACGACGGGAAAGCGATGAGAATCAGGCGGTGGAGCCCGAATAGCGGTAGGGAGATTCTCCCACTGCTCCCACACTTTCTCTCTCTTTTCTCTCTCTTTTCTCTCTCTCAATCTCAAATTCGTATGGCTGCCATGAGAGAGGGTTTAAGGTCCTTATATAGCCTAAAATTCACCGAAATAAACTTATATTCAAAGTATACTTACATTATAATCAAATCGGCATTACTTCAGCTCAAAAGAGGGTTTCTGGCGGGCCTCCTTGAGCCAAAGGTCGGACTTAAGCTCACTAACGCTGGATCTACGTTCTATTAAGTTTTCGTTTCAGTCGGGATTCCAGATCACGCGTGGCGGACCAGTTTTAGTTCAACGGTCAGCGGATCTCGATCGGAGATTCCGAGTACATGTAAATGTGTATGAAATTTCTCCTGATCCGAGGGTGTAATTTGGTCTGATTCTGACGGTCTGGTTGCTTAATACTGATTCGCAAGCGAGAGGTGCCAAATTACTATTCAAGATATTTTATTTTGAAACTATTTCACATTTCTCACACTCTTCACTCCGAGCTCAAGCGAATAGCGTTGGGACATTATCTGGATTTGATTTCCGAGATGGTTGTCAAGCCCAGCGAGGCGGTCCTAAGTCCTTAACTTCGTGTTAATCGGACTTCCGACGTGCGGTCCAGATCTGATACGGAGTTTCAAGATGCTCCCAAGAGCAGCCTGGTAATGAGATTGATCCTAGATTTTAGGGTAACCTAGCGTTAATGATTCTACAAGTTTTGGGTCTTGCAGATCGTATTTAAAGTGATTGGTGCTAATTTCACAGGCACTCTAGTTTAACACTAACTAAATCTCACTTAATTTCTAAAGGGTTTAGTCCTGTAAGATTTCTGTCTGAGGTGGTACCTGGGCCTTTGTAGTTTGTATATAAAGTGATCCAAGGTATACTACTTAGCTAGTTTAAGATAGTGCCTAAGATGAAAGTGCTTAGAAAAATTGAAAGAACAAGGTAGTGAAGGGTGAGATTTGTGAAGGAAATGGGTTCACAAGCGATTTTAGACTGTGAGATTCAGTTTTGACGAATTAATAAGGTGTTAGGAGCAACCCATTGCCTAAGGACGTCTAATCCCAGGTTGGCAAAAATCCGGGATGTTACAATATACCCCCCTTAAAACAAAATTTCGTCCCCGAAATTGGCTAAGGGTAATAAGGGAAGATTTAATTATTTCTTTTACCGAAGTTTTATTGATTTTGAGTTTCTACGCGTGGTAGGTTATATACAAGCCTGGTTTATTTTAGTCTACCCCCCTTAAAACTTATTTCTTTATCCATTTCTCATACTCTGATGGTTCGCTACAATTTATTTCTTTACCTATTTGGAGTCTCGACGACAAATCCCAATTATCTAGAGTAAGATAGTTATTTTCATTGTTTGACCAACACGGAGAGACGTTTATGGTGGGCTTAATCCCGATACATCGATCATCTACCTGACCAGGGTAGAAGGCTCATCGTATCCCTTCTGAATCCTGGTGAATCCTGGTCTTCTGCTCGGCCAAGCAGTGAGTCCATTGGTAATCGCCCAGGATTGAGAATTGGGTCAAGCCGCGAATGTTTCGCAGTTGTATATTTCAGTAACTCTGTAGTCCGATCACTCTAGAAACGTAGGGAATGTCCATCATTGAAAGGTTTAACTTGTCTATGTCTAAGGTTGCCCTTTAGGTCTTAGTCTATGAGAGTCTTTGTTATTATCTATGTCCAAGGAAATGGTGAATCAAATCTTACTAGATGATCCTAAAATGTTTTCTCATAGTAGAACTTGCTAGGGCTTCTATAATGTTCGTATTCAACGAGCACAGTTCCGATCCTGGGCCAGTGGGGTAGGGTCCACCATGTTTCTGCTACGCCACCCAAATCAAAGAGGTGTAATTTAAGACCTATCCTTGACATGAAATGGGAAATACATTGGTCTGACTTTCATCGACGATGTGTACTATGACATTGATACCTATGGTTACAGAAGGGTGCTAAAGATGATGGGTATTGTGGTTGATTGCAGGGACAAGTGTGAGTTTGAGGCAAGATGCCTAATTCTACTAAAGGACTTTTATTACGATCTCAACTTACCCTCCCTAGTCATGTCTAGTTTATTACTGTAAGATAATTTTATACATTATTAGTACAAAGGTATTTGGAAAGAATAGGTCAACAGGCAGACTATTTTTCTAAGTTCATATGTACAATATGTATGCTATAATGATATGAGATTTGAGACCTAATTCCTAACTGTCTGTTGCCCATTTGGGTAATTCCTTAGGCCTAAAAGACAAAGTCGCTATCGGCTATATACTCCTAATACTTTTCAAAAGCAAAGGGATAAACTTTTAGTTGCAAATGGTCGGGCCAACACGGAAAGAAAATTGTGTAGTGGGTTTGAGTCAGTTAAGCCGAATAACTAAGTCTATTATTCAATTGGCTTAGCATAATTAATTAGTCTTTTACTTTCCTCAGCCTAACCAGTAGTCTAGTCTTAATTTAGGAGTAGCGGAAATCCATAGGTGAGTCCAAAGTCTATGCTTATACGCTAGATGATTTTACTTCATTTCTAATACAAGGAAGGGTTTTATCACTTAGGGTCAAAGTTGTCTAATTGGAACTGAGTTGCCTGTAGTTAAATTTAACTACGCCCAAGCATTTCACATATGCTCATACCAGCTAAGAGGACCCTAAGGTTCACATTATTAATTTGTTAGATTTCCTCTATGGTCAGGTCTGTCGAAATCTAGGAGCACTGCTCTAGGTCCAAAACTCCAAGGGTCTATTTGTCAAACAACCATTTACTCCAAAAGCTTAAGCTATCAGAGTGCGGTGGGTTAATATATATCAAGGGACTTTATCACTTCAACACTATTTGGCCAGTAGTCTTAAGTTATATTAAATGGGACTGCATTACTAATTCTACTTTGGGATTGGGAATGGCATGTTTGGTAGGAGGGTGGGAGGGGATTAAAATTAATGGTATAGGCTTTGAAAAAAATGAGCCTTGTGTCGGAAAGTGTGAGATGGGATTTCCAAATCCCAGGATAATGAATTTCTAAGTGTTATTTGAAAGGAAAACTCAGAATTTACTTTTAATTACATACATTTTAAACATGGTGTTGGAAAACATGGGATACAACCAATCTAAGGACAATACTTTACACATACATTTATTATTTCTTTTCTTTTTTTACAATTTCATCCACCTAATCTCACTTAATGTAGTTCACCGAACGGGCCCAAAAGGGTGAAAAGGGGCTGGAGTTGCTGACGCTTCACGAGTTTGGGTATCAACAGGGTTTGTAGAGGCCCCACTGACAGGGAATGAAGAAGGAAAATGAGAAGATGGAGTGGGGTAGGGGGTGTGCACGAATTTGGGACGAAATGGAAGGTGTAGGGGCTGAAATGAGAGAGAATCAAATGGGTAGGGGAGTGTGGACTGTTGTGCACGAAGGGAAGGGATGAGTGGTGGTCGAAAATGGGAGATCGAGCGCCTGGAAGGGCGATTTGAGAGAGAGGACAGTAGCTTGAAGAGGAAATGAGAGCTTGGGGAGGGAGTTTGTGAAGGAGGTAGTAGATTAGGGTGGTGGAAACGAACGGGAGGTATGCCAGGGGGTTTATAAAACCCCCAAAGTGAATCGGCCCGAGCGCCGGACCCGGCCCAATCCAAAAAGTGGCGAGGCCTCGCCAGTCTGGCGAGGGCCTCGCCGACCAACTTTTTGATTTTTGAAGGGGTGCCCCATGGGCGTGTTCCTCAGGCCCCCTAGGCTTCAAAAAAGTATGGGGCCCACCCTGGTTCCCTCTTGAAGTGCTCCGTTTGGCCCCCCGACCCCGATTCGCTCCATTTCGGGTAGTTTCGGGATAATCGGACGTAACTTGCAATCCGGAATGAGTTATCTGACGTAAAATATATGAATTTGGGGTAGAACGAGTTAATAAAGCCAACCAACCCTGCTATGCTGGGTTGCGCAGCCCAAAATTGCGAGAAAACCCTCCGATTGATGGTTGTTTCCCCGTTTCAATTTCGTTTTACTAAAATAGTAGTTTTAGCTTGATTACTCTTCCTCCGTTGGGTTTTAGGAGTTGCACTCATCGCGCAAAGAGCTTAGAATAATTAGGAGAATGGTTTGGTGATGCCAAATAGGACACTTACTATTTTTAACTGAAAACCTTGCGCACTAGTAGACGTCACGACCCTAGTAAGTCGCGAATTCTAGGAGTTTTAGTTGTAGTTTGTTTCTGATTTCATTCCCATTACTTGGTATCCCTATTTAAAGGGTTGTGAACTGGTTTTTTTTTTTTATTCATTCATTAATCAATTTTGAATTTATTAGAATTTATTTATATTTTCTGCTTTCTTTCCTCGTGGATTTGAGAAGTCTTTGTGAGGAGTCTAGAGAAGCTTCGAGGATTTGGAGTAGTTATCCTCATCACATTTATCCCATATTCTATCTATTTTCAACGGTTGGGGTAATCTAGACTCTTTAATAGACGACCTAGGAAAGTTTTAAGGTCGACCCGTGCGACCATGGTTGAATACGGACTTGATTTCGGCGTTCGACTTTAGTGAGCTTCGCCGATTGGTGAAATCGGAATACCTATGACTGTTTCTATGTTCCATCGCTCCCTCCTAAGTCAGAGTGCGTCAGTGTGCGTCGTGCGACCATAACCCAGGTCCGGTTTAATCCAAATCATGCTCTGATACCAACTTTTAACGCCCTAAAAATTGGGGGTCGAGCATAAACTCAACTCCCGAGTTCCAGAACATCACTTATGCAACAAAATGAATGATGATTGAATGTTGACTGTATTCGTGCATTGATCATGAGTGAGATTAAGCCAAAACAACATATCATACTCCAGAGATAGTTAAATTTGCAAGCGGAAGACTGTGATAGATAGATAAAATATATAAACTATGATGAGTCTCCAGAGTGTGATAACATTACCAGGTTAAATAATTACAAGTACAGTTCTAAAATATACCAAATGTGAGGAAGTGTAATGTCTCCTATCCCAAGTACCGTAGCCCCGTCAATACAATACCAGGTCTTCATAGACCTGTCAGAGATTACATGTAGGAGAACTCCTCCTCAACATCATAGTAGTAGTTCGGCTCTGCTTCATAAGCATCGCCAACACCTGAAACTCAACAAATCTGATTGGTGTTGCAAACACTGTCCCGTAACGTGGGAGTGAGTGATCAACTCAGTGGAACAATAAAGCATAGGTTAACATGTTATCAATTCAGTCAAGCAGTAACGATAAAGCAGTACAGGCAAACAATTTTTAACTACTCTTATTTAATGCAAGTATGAAATGACATGATGTATGCCCTTGCCAAACCACCCTCATGCGACATCGTCTTACGTTCGCGGATGCATACCTCCCTCAGTGCTCCACATCTACCAGGCACATGCGGTGCAATGATTAGCATGATTAACGAGTAGTTATTAGTCCATTTTAAATAGTAGTATTGGGAAACTAAGGTACCTCCCTTGTATCATTCCCAAACATGATTCATTCTAGGGTCGTCAGTCCTAGTTAATCTCATACGATATTATGGTTTAAGAGGCATAGTGAAGGCATCACAAAGGGCTCGTCACCCGTCAGCACGGATACAGATCTCACCGTACTCGGCTCAATCGCTGGCCGTCAGCTCGAATACAGGTCTCACCGTACTCGGCTCAATCGCTGGCCGTCAGCTCGAATACAGATCTCACCGTACTCGGCTCAACTCATGCTCTAGTTGCTGTGAAGGGCTCGTCGCCAATCACAGACCTTAGAGTATACTCGAAGACACTACGGAGGACTCGTCGCCCGTCAGCACGAATACAGGTCTCACCGTACTTGGCTCTCGCCGTACGTATCGACAGCTCGAATACAGTGTCCCATACCACCGTATTCGGCTCACGAGTTTGGTTGCTCAATGGTCACTACGGGGAGGCACGTGGCCTCAGCGTAGGCCAACAGCTCGGCCACGGTGTCCCATACCACCATGTCTGGCTCATGAGTCTTAGCGGATCGAGGTATCATGGTTAGCGGGATTTCCACTGGTAAGTTTGGTACCCTAGGTTCAAGCAGTAATGACCAAACATGGTGAACACACATTCGACATATCGGGTTACTTGACGAGCTCGGCTAGCTCGAGCGCACAACAAGTTGGACGATATGAAGCGCATAAGCACTTCGCGTGGCCAACCACTATCGTCAATCGAAGTACGACTCGGGTTCGTCCAACACATCTCACGTGGCAAATGAATCACAGCCACGAATGCAATTCTGGTACCGATTGTCTGGACTATAATCATAGCCCCAAACACAATCAAGTGCAGATAGATAAAGCAGTAGTGGATCAAGATTCAACTCATACAATCAAGGTCTGGTATTATCCGTTTAGGGCTGTTGCACGCACTTGTTGCTCTACTCCCCCATCACCCATGACGGATCATACAACGTAAATATAAATTTAAACATATACATTACATAGTTAAAATCATAAAGCAGTTGAGCATGTTATGAAGCACAACACATGCATGAGTTTGTACATGTTCAATTCCTAATCACACAACTATCCAAGGAGATCATACACATAGTTAAAAGAGGTTGAGAATCGTATCTCAACACCCTTATACATTACAATTTCCTAACTACTACTCATTCAGACATTTCAAGAAACACTTAAACAAACATACATCAACATACATGACATATGTCGATCACATAGGCATTAGGCCAAATCCTTTTACTCCTGAGTTGCCCCAATCATAACACGCGTACACCCACGACGGATAGTCATGGCAAGCAGGAATCCAAGTTCCATATTCATTCAGTCATTTCCACAAACACTTGGGCCACACATTTTAGCATATATAGTGTATATTGGCCGTGGCGTGATTTAGGACAAATACTTTTGTCAAAGGGGTATCGCCAATACAACAATCATGAATCCATGACAATCAGTCATGGCGAGCACGAATGAGAATTCTATACTCATTCAGTCATTTTCACAAACACTTAGAATACACTATTACAACATACATGGTGTATGTTAGCAAAACATGTATTAGGCCTATCCTTTAGCCAAGCGAGTATTTTATCCATGTATAATATATTACTACAACAAATAATCATGATAAAAACATCTCCAAAATTTATACGTATACAGTATTTTCTAGAATACGCGATTTCAACATACATAGTGTATATAAGTAAAACATGTATTTAGGCAAATCCTTTTGCCAAATAAGTATTTTATCCATATATCGTATATCCCTATAACAAATAAACATGTCAAACACATTTCCAAAAAATATACGTATACCGTACTTTCTACAAATACCTAGAGTATGTAGAATTCCATATTTTTCATCTTTAATCGAAACGGAAAACAGACAGCACTTTGTACATGTGAAATTGCATGCAGATCATGAATCTATCATTATCTGACATTGAAAGCATTGAAAACTATAACCTATACACCTAAAGTCTGCACCTTTTGTCGTAGAATCGTAACAGAGTCGATGGGTTTGCTAAGCTTCCGTATTCGGCAGTTTGGCAACCTATAGAATGAAATAGGTTAGCTATTTCACAACCTACAACTGTCTAAACCCCAAAACAAATTAGGGTTAGGGTTCCTTACCTAGAAATGACGCCGGAAACGCCGGGAAAGCGATGAGAATCAGGCGGTGGAGCCCGAATAGCGGCAGGGAAGAGTGGCAAGGAAATTCTCCCACTGCTCCCACACTTTCTCTCTTTTCTCTCTATTTTCTCTCTCTCAATCTCAAATTCGTATGGCTGCCATGAGAGAGGATTTAAGGTCCTTATATAGCCTAAAAATTCACCGAAATAGACTTATATTCAAAGTATACTTACATTATAACCAAATCGGCATTATTTCAGCTCAAAAGAGGGTTTCTGGCAGGTCTCCTTGAGCCAAAGGTCGGACTTAAACTCACTAACGCTGGATCTACGTTCTATTAAGTTTTCGTTTCAGTCGGGATTCCAGATCACACGTGGCGGACCATTTTCAGTTCAACGGTCAGCGGATCTCGATCGGAGATTCCGAGTACATGTAAATGTGTATAAAATTTCTCCTGATCCGAGGTTGTAATTTGGTCTGATTCTGACGGTCTGGTTGCTTAATACTGATCCGCAAGCGAGAGGTGCCAGATTACTATTCAAGATATTTTATTTTAAAATTATTTCACATTTCTCACACTCTTCACTCCGAGCTCAAGCGAATAGTGCTGAGACATTATCTGGATTTGATTTCCGAGATGGTTGTCAAGCCCAGCGAGGCGGTCCTAAGTCCTTAACTTCATGTTAATCGGACTTCCGATGTGCGGTCCAGATCTGATGCAGAGTTTCAAGATGCTCCCGAGAGCAGCCCGGTAATGAGATTGATCCTAAATTTTAGGGTAACCTAGCGTCAATGATTCTACAAGTTTTGGGTCTTGCAGATCGTATTTAAAGTGATTGGTGCTAATTTCACAGGCACTCTAGTTTAACACTAGCTAAATCTCACTTAATTTCTAAAGGGTTTAGCCCTGTAAGATTTCTGTCTGAGGTGGTACCTGGGCCTTTGTAGTTTGTATATAAAGTGATCCAAGGTATACTACTTAGCTAGTTTAAGATAGTGCCTAGGATGAAAGTGCTTAGAAAAATTGAAAGAACAAGGTAGTGAAGGGTGAGATTTGTGAAGGAAATGGGTTCAGAAGCGATTTTAGACTGTGGGGTTCAGTTCTGACGAATTAATAAGGTGTTAGGAGCAACCCATTGCCTAAGGACGTCTAATCCCAGGTTGGCAAAAATCCGGGATGTTACAAGTCTGGGCTACAATAAGAATACGCCTCCTAAATATAAGAACACTCCTCCTAAATTTGTTAAAGGGGAGTCATTTAACTCAAAAGAGAAAAGTCTGAATCAAAATAATTTTAAAAATCCTAAAACTTTTTAGGCTATGAAACCTAAAAACAACCATATCAACTATAGAAATCATAATCATAATCCCTTAGATGAGAAAATTGTTGATTTACTCAAGTAGCTATTAAAATCTAACTCGAAGGGTAGAACAAGTAACAAATACAGGCATAAAAAAAACAACTATACTCCAAAACCCAAAACAGTAATGAAATGGGTCCCTGAGGTTGCTTGTCTGGTTGCCCACACCGCTTTCAAGGCTTTGAGTCAATCAAAGTGGTACCTAGACAGTGGTTGCTCTAGATACATGACAAGTGACAAAGATTTGTTTACCAATCTCAAAGATATGATTGATGGTTTGGTCACATTCGGTGATGGTAGCAACTGCAGAATTGTTGGCCAAGGTACGGCTCAACTCTTTAATCTTCATCCATTTGAGAATGTCTTATTTGTAGAAAGTCTTAAACATAATCTCTTAAGCATTTCTCAAATTTGTGATAATAAGTATAGCGTAAAATTCACCAACCAAGGGTGTAAAATTTATAATGAGAATGGTTCTGTGATATTAACTGGTCGCAGAACATCTGAAAACTGCTATATAGTCAGTAATTCGAGCTCGTCTAAGTTATCATGTTACATGGTCCAAACCGATGAGACCGATTTAAGGCATAAATGCCTAGGACACGTACACTATCGTAGTCTTTATAAACTAAGTAAAGGTGAAGTAATAAGAGGTCTACCCAAGATTAAGAAATTGGATAAAATTTGTGGTGAATGTTAGATTGGGAAACAAAGTAGGAGTGCTCAAAAGAAAGTGAACTCCAGTACCACATCCAAACCCCTTGAACCCCTCCACATGGATCTCATTAGACTAACTAGAACAGAGAGTCGAGGATGTAAGAAATATATTCTAGTTATAGTAGATGACTTTACCAGATATACATGGGTAGTTTTCATGAGAGAGAAATCAAAAACTCTTGATGAAGTGAAAAGGATACTCAAGAGTATCCAAACTGAGAAGGAATCACGTCTTTAAAATCCGTAGTGATCATGGTTCCAAATTTGATAATTGCAGTTTTGAGATGTTCTGTAGTGATCACGGAATAGTGTATGAGTATTCTGCACCCAAGACACCTTAACGGAATGGGGTAATTGAAAGAAAAATCAAGTACTTCAAGAAATGGCTAATGTGATGTTAAATAGCATGAAACTTCCTAAAAATCTTTGAGCTAAAGCAGTGAACACAGCTTGTTATATCATTAATCGTGTTTATACTAGAAAATCTAATAATAAGACTGCATATGAACTATTGTTCAATAAGAAGCCTATTGTCAAATACTTTCGAGTTTTTGGCAGTAAGTGCTACATTTTACGTGACTGGGAAAATCTGAAAAAATTCGACACTAAAAGTGACGAAGGGATATTCTTAGGGTATGCTTTAAACAGTCGAGCGTATCGTGTTCTCAACAAAAGGACTAGTGTAATTCAAGAATCTATTAATGTGGTTATAGATGATCACTTGAATACACCTGTCTCAAGTTTAGAAGATGATGAAGTCTCTTTGTTTGATAAACTAGACTCTTCATCCAGTCAGAATGACACTGAACTGCAATCAGTTAAAGACCATCCAATTGATCAAATTCTTAGAAACCCTCTCACTGGTGTGTGCACTCGTAGACAATTAGAAAACATTTGTAATTATGTGTGCTTCACATCCCAGATTGAGCCAGCCAACGTAAAAGAAGCACTTGCTGATGAAAACTGGACAGTAGCAATGCAAGAAGAACTTAATCAATTTGTAAGGAATGATGTATGATACTTAGTTCTTAGACCCGATGATAAACATATTATTGGAATTAAATGGATTTTAAAAAATAAGTCTGATGAGCTTGGTAATATTATAAGAAATAAGGCTAGACTGGTTGTATAAGGGTATACTCAAATAGAAGGCATCAATTATGATGAAACTTTTGCCCCAGTAGCTCGTCTTGAATCTATCAGACTGTTTATATCCATTGCTTGTTACAAAATTTTCGAAATTTATCAAATGAATGTTAAGAGTGCTTTCTTGAATGGTGATCTGCATGAGGAAGTATATGTTGAACAGCTTGAGGGTTTTGAAGACCCTAAACATACTGATCATGTTTATCACCTGAAAAAGGCACTCTATAGATTAAAACAAGCTCCCAGGCCATGGTACGAGAAATTGACTAAGTTTTACTAAGTCATAACTTTATAATGAGGAGTGTTGATAAGACACTTTTTGTAAAGAAACACAATGATCACATACTAATAGTACAGATATATGTTGATGACATTATCTACGGATCTACTTGTTCTAACATGACTGTTGAGTTTGCAGATTTAATGAAGTCCAAATTTGAAATGAGCATGGTTGGAGAACTGAACTATTTCTTAGGTTTGTAAGTAAAATCGCTTGCTGATGGGTTCTTTATCTCTCAAACCAAATACGCTCTAAACATGGTGAAAAAGTTTGGTTTTGAGAGCGGTAAAAATTTCGATACTCCTATGAGTACGACACTTAAACTCTCTAAGGATTTGACAGGTAAAAGTGTAGATCCTAAGTTTTATCGTAGCATGATAGGTAGTTTATTATATTTAACTGCGACCGACCTGATATTGCACCCACCAGATTGCTGTAAAGCGCATTTTGAGATATGTCGCAAGTTCGATCCTCATGATACTAATGTTCAATTAGCTGGTTATTCGAATGCTAATTGGGTTGGTAATATTGATGACCGCAAGTCTACCAGCGGTGGATGTTTTTATGTCGGAAACTATCTAGTTTCATGGCATAGTAAAAAACAAAGTTCCGTATCACTTTCCACAGCTTAGGCTGAGTATATTGCAGCCGGTAATGCATGCACCCAGCTTTTGTGGATGAAGAAGATGTTAAGTGATTATAAATTTATGCAAGATTCTATGGTGTTGTATTGCAACAATTCTAGCGCAATTAACATTTCTAAAAATCCAAGTCAACATTCACGAACTAAGTATATTGACATTAGATATCATTATATTTGTGAATTAGTAGAAGATAAGATTATTTCTTTGGATTATATTCAGACTGAAAATCAACTTGCAGACATTTTTACAAAACTGCTTGACAGAAATAAGTTTGCTAAATTAAAATTGGATATGGGTACATGCAATATGATCTGAATTGCTTGTGTGTATTTATACTATATTGGATGTTTTTATTTTTTATTTACAAATTTTTAAATATCAAAAATATGAAAAAATGCAAATTTATGAGGTGCACAACCAGTCGAGTACACACTCGACCAGTCGTGGCACGACCGGTCGAGTATGTACTCGACCAATCGAGTTGCTCGAGTTTTGGGCTTTTTAATGTGCAAAAAGCACTTTTTCCACCATTTTTCATCTTCCCCAACCAGCCCTACCACGACCGGTCGAACCCACCTTCAATTCCTTCATGGTTAGTGCATATTTTTCATTTTCCTTGTGGATTTAGGTTCATTGCACTTCTATTTCCTTGATTTCGTAGTTTATTTCACGGCTTTTAGTGGTTTATTGGGGTTTCTAGCAAAATTTCTGATTTCCTTAAAACCCATCTTTCCTTTATTGCATTACTTGTATTTTTTGTGCTATGGAAGGTAGAAATATGAAGAGATCCTCTCGTGGTCCCTCTTCTTCCTATTCCACATCAATTACGGTGTGTCATCTTCGTTCACCAGAAGAAGACCCCGAATACGTGCGGGATATTCGTCTCTGTAATGTGATTATTGAGCGGACTGTTAACTCAAAACATTTGGAAACGTTCAGCATTGTTCCCCTCCTTCAAACTGTAGGATGGGCTAACATATTAAATTGGGGCGGTCTTGCATACCGGTCCATTGCTCAGGCCATGTATGCGTGTATATGTGATTTCTCTGTTGAAAATTTAACTTTTACTGTGATAACAAGAGAAGGTCCTATTGATGTAAACCGTCACTTGATATATGGATTGATGGATTGTAACGCCCTAAAAATCAGGGGTCGAGCATAAACTCAACTCCCGAGTTCCAACGCATCACTTATGCAACATAATGAATGATGATTGAATGTTGTCTGTATTAGTGCATTGAACATGAGTGAGATTAAGCCAAAACAATATATCATACTCCAGAGACAAGTGAGATAGCAACGGAAGACTGTGATAGATATATAAACTATATAAACTATGGTGAGTCTCCAGAGTGTGATAACATTACCAGGTTAAATAATTACAAGTACAATTCCAAAATGTACCAAAATGTGTAAGGTCATCTAGTCGACATCCCTGTAACCCCGTCAATCAATACATGGCTCACATGAATCCGCCAGAATACAGCCAATACGAGCAAGCATCATAGTCAATGCAATGGTCCGACTCCGCCTCACAAGCATTGCCATCACCTGCAGCTAAAACAGTCTGGTTGATGTTACAAGCACCGTCCCGTAACGTGGGAGTGAGTGATCAACTCAATGGAACAATAAAGCATAAGTTAACATGTTATCAATTCAGTCAAGCAGTAATGATAAAGCAGTACAATCGAACAATCCTAACTACTCTTATTAATGCAAGTATGAAATGTAGTCATGATGCATGCCCTCACCGACATACTCCCTCATACGACACCATCTTACTTCCGCGGCATGCATTCATTCCTCAGTGCTCCACATCTTCCAGGCACATGCAGTGCGATGATGAGCATGATTATCGAGTTTTTATTAGTCCATTTCAAACAGCGGGATTGGGAAACTAAGGTACCTCCCTTGTATCATTCCCTAACATGATCCATTCTAGGGTCGTCAAACCTAGATAATCTCATACGATAGTGTGGTTCTAGGGTGCTGCAAAGGCTGTCAGGGCTGTTACACGCAATCGTTACACCACTCCCCCATCACCTTTTTAATGATTCATCACTAAATTGATACAGGCCTAGTTCATACTCTATTCACCGTGGCAAAACTCGTCGCCTCACTGAAAATTCAGAGTATACTCGAGGTCACTACAAAGGGTTGTTAGGGCTGTTACTCGCAATCGTTGCACCACTCCCCCATCACCTTATCAATGTAGGCCGACATCACGAATATAGTGTCCCACCATAATCGGCTCACGAGCCTAGTTGCTCAATGGACACTACGGGGAGGGTCGGGCTGACGCACTCGCAACACCACGAAACCCCAGAGTAGGCCGATAGCTCGACCACGGTGTCCCATACCACCATGCCCGACTCATGAGTCTTAGCGGATCAAGGTACCATGGTTAACGGGATTTCACTGGTAAGTTTGGTACCCTAGGTTCAAGCAGAGGCGTCCAAACATGATGAACATATATAAGACAGATCGGGTTGTTTGACGAGCTCGGCTAGCTCGAGCGCACAACAAGTTGAACGATATGAAGCGCATAAGCACTTCGTGTGGCCAGCCACTATCGCCAACCGAAGTACGACTCGGGTTCGTCGAACACATCTCTCGTGGCGAATGACTCTCAGCCACGAATTCAATCCCGCTATCGATTGCTTGAACTATACAATAGCCCCAATCACATTCAAGTACAGAGAGTCAAAGCAGTAATGGATCGAGATTTCACTCGTACAGTCAAATATCCAATATTGTCCGCTTAGGGCTGCCAGGGCTGTTGCACGAAATCGTTACACCACTCCCCCATCACCCTTCACAGCTTTTATGGAATACAACTTAAATATGTGAAGTAGTCAAAACATAATTAAATAAACAAGTAATTCAAACATATTGACAAGCATGTTATAAAACACAATACAAACAGGAAATCCAAACACATACCTTTCATAAACAAGCAAGAGATTAAACTAAACAACTTACATTAAGGAAATCATACACATCACTAAGGTAGTTGAGAATCTTATCTCAATACCTACTCAAGGCATTACTAGATTAAGTACATATCTATACAAGCATTTTCACAAACACTTAGACTACACCTTCCAACATACCTATAATATACTAATTAAAACACAAGTTATAGCGAATCCTTTCACAAAGGATTGCCACATGAACCACGATCATGCGTACACGAACAATAGTCATGGCAAGCATAAATCATAGTTCCATATTCATTTGAACATTTCTACAAACACTTAGGCTACAACTAGTACATACACGACGTATGTTAATATAGCAGGTGTTAGGCTAATCCGTTCACCCAGAAGTTGATACACATGTATCTAGCATACTTAGACAACAATTAATCATGGCAAGAACAAATCGTATTTCATATGTATACGGTATTTTCTACAAATACGAGGAATACAGTATATTCAACATAGTTAACGTATAACCGAAAAATGAAACGGACAGCACTTTGTACATGTGTAATTTCATGCAGATCATGAATCTATCATTATCTGACATTGAAAGCGTTGAAAACCATAACCTATACGTCTAAAGTCCGCACCTTTTATCGGTAAACTTGAACCGAATCCAGTTTGAACCCAACGCCTTTGTTTGCGGCACAACGACAACTTGAATCATGAAACAGGTCAGCTATTCATCACCTACACTCTTGGAAACTCTAAAACAGCTTAGGGTTAGGTTTACTTACCTACGAACGAAGCCGAAATCACCGGAAAAAGCGATCTGGTAGCGATGGTTAAGCATGAAGTGCGGCAGGATAGAGCACCAGGGAGAATCTCCCACACTTTCTCTCTCTTTTCTCTCTTCTCTCTCCTAGGTTTTTTTTTCAAATTCGTATGGGAGGAATGAGAGAGGTTTTAAGGTCCTTATATAGGCTAAAACATCACCAAAATAGACTCCAGGTCAAGGTATACTTAGGTTATAACCAAAGTGGGTCTGTTCCGTCTCAACGGAGCACTCTGGTGGCCCCTTTTGAGCCAAAGGTCGGACTTAAGCTCACTAACACTGGATCTAGGTTTAGTTAAGTTTTTGTTTCGGTCGGCTTCCCAGATCACACGTGGCGGACCAGTTTCAATTCAACGGTCAGTAAAACTCGATCAGAGATTTCAAGTACACTGATACGTAGGGGCAAATTTTCCTGATCCGAGGGTGTAATCTGGTCAAATTCTGACGATCAGAATCGTTATAACTGATCCGCAAGCGACATGTGCCAAATTACTTAAATTTGTATTTTATTTTTAATTAATTTCACATTTCTCACACTCCTCGCTCCGGGCTCAAGCGAATAGTCGTGGGACATTATCTGGATTTGATCTCCAAGATGGTTGTCAAGCCCAGCAAGGCGGTCCTAACCGTTTAACTTCGTGTTAATCGGACTTCCGACGTGCGGTCCAGATCAGATACGGAGTTTCAATGTGCTCCCGAGAGCAGCCGGGTAATGAGATTGATCCTAAATTTTAGGGTAACCTAACGTCAATGATTCTACAAGTTTTGGGTCTTGCAGATCGTATTTAAAGTGGATCAAACGGATTTCGTATATAATCTAGTTTAGCACTAGCTAATTCTCGCCTAATTTCTAAAGGATTTAATCCTGAGTGATTTCTGCCTGAGGTGATACTCGGGCCTTTGGTAGTTTGTATAGAAGGAGATTCAAGTTATTAATACCTAACTAAAGCACGCCCTAATGACAACAGAAGAAGGTCCTAGGGCAGGAGTGGCTAATGTTCCAAATAACTTATTCGTTTTGCTGGGTTCCATAAGGGTAATGATTAAAAGCCCATTTTATTTCTGTATTTACTAGTTACAACAATTTATAGTTTAAGTATTGTTCTTCATCACCTAAACCTTAAGATTAGTGTCCAATGTAAAAGTACTTAGAAAAATTTTGAAGGACGAGGTAGTGAAAGGTGAGATTTGTGAAGGAAAAGGGTTATAAAGCGATTTTTAGACTGTGGGATTGAGTTCTGACAAGTTAATAAGGTGTTAGGAATGACCCATTGCCTAAGGACATCTAATTCCAGGTTGGGAAAAATTCGCGATGTTACATGGATATTCTAGTAAATGATGAAGGAATACCTATCTCTACGTTAGTAGCAAAACCGTCTGAATCAGAAAAACGAATGCTAACTAGAGTGTTGTGCAATATGAATGCGGAATGAAATTCTGAGAATGCGCTCACTTCCAAATATATGTTACTTAGATACAGAGTTCTTCACCGTATATTCATTTCAAATGTATATCCTTGGTCAGGTAAAAAAACTGAGTTAACGTCTTTCATAGTACCCGTTCTTCATTCAGTTGTTACTGGTGTTCATGTATGTCTTCCATCTCTTATTTGTTACATTATCATTCAGTTTCATCTCCATCCTAGTCATAGTGATATTCCCTTTGCATATCTGATGACCACACTAGCCATTCATAGTCTTGTGGTCATGCCTATTGGAGAAGCTCCTATTAACCATCTTCTCTTCAACAATTCTAACATTATAAGATGAATCTGAGGTTAGCTCCTGGCCAAGTTGATGGGGGTGCTGGAGGACCTGCTGAAGAAACTGGAGAGGAAGATGCCTTGCCTCCTGATGATGTTAATATGGATAACTTGTTTGATGATATAGAATCAGATTCTGCGGCTGATCCAGATTTTTAACCATCAGATTTTGATGAGCGTATGAGATCCCTAGAGGAAAAGGTGGAAGATCTGCATGTGTCACAGGAAAATCAATTCAAATATATTCGAAAATACCTTAGGCGCATTAACAAGGGACTACATCAGATAGATCCATCTATTCCTGCTCCATCACCTGGATCTGACTAGATTTATATTTTATTCTGGACATGTATTAACTCTTTCTACTCTTTGTGTATTTGGTTAATTCTTGGTCTTATACTTTTACTTCTTATTATGTGGACATGATATTATGCTTTAAGTTGATCTTCTGATTGTCATGGTGATGCTCTTTTCTCTCTTATTTCATTTACATCTCTTATGTTTATATGTCTTTCCTTTGTCATATTGTGACAAAAGGGGGGGAGAAATTGTGGAGAAGATTGTGTGATTGTGGAATATGGAATGTAGGGATGTATGAATTTATATTTTTTACAGGTTCTGCAAATCACCTCTCCTGGATTGAGGGGGAGTAATGGAATGAGGGGGAGACGAGCCTATTGATCATTTGTTGGTCATATGGTGCATGATTATTTATTGTGCATGATCCTTTATTTGGTTTTGTCACAAATTTGACAAAGGGGGAGATTGTAAATGCTATAGTATAAATCTAGCACCCAAAGAGTTGTCAAATTTTATTGTGCCAAATCATTTAGAATTTGTATCATGCTTTGAGTTGAATTGATCAAGTTCTTGCATTTTAAAGTTGTCTGCGTCTTCGTTGAACTTGCCTACATTTTCAAGTTGAAGAGAAGATTGTTGAAGTCCATGGTTTCAAGCTCAAATTCAAGAACTAAGGCTCAAGAACTCAAGTTCAAGTTTGAAGTTTAAATACTGTACGTTAAAGACTCAAGAACTCAAGCGTAACTCAAGCTCAAGTTCAAGAGATTAAACTCAAGCTTCACGTATCACAAGAAATCAAGGTTCTGAAGCATATGATGTTTCAATTGTTCCAACTCACAAACAAGGTATGGATGACCCTAGATTGACCATAGGTTGAGTCATATTCATTACATATTTTATGTGGGTCATTTCATAAGTTTATAGGTCATTTTCTCGACTAGTCTTAGTCATTGTTCGACTAGTCCAAGTACTGGCTCGACCATTCTAAGAGTTTTTTCGACCATTCCAAGGTTTGTTGTAATTTCTCAGAATTTTCTATTGGACTCTCGACTAGTCATGGAGACTACTCGACCAATCGAATGAATAGTGCTCGACCGGTCGTGCAGTGCTTGACTTAAAGTCTAGCAAGCTTTTCTGGTTCCACTCGACCAGTCGAGTGCATTGTTCGACTAGTCGAGCAAGCCACTTGACCAGTCGAGTAACGAACTTATCTTATCAAGCAAGAAATTTTGAAATGTGGTTGGTCCTTCGACCAGTCGAACCGACTCTTAGACCAGTCGAGTGAACAATATTTTCACCTATAAATAGAGCACGAATTTTAAAAAATTTTCATTGATTCTAAGCAAAATTAAGACACCACTCTCAGAGGTAAGTTTGTGAATTTATTAAACTATATTGTTCTCATTTTAGATTCTTTTTGTTAGCTTTTGTAATTTGATTTTGTGATCTTCATTCCAATCTTATCTTAAGAAGAGATTTGTGCTTTACACTTTCTTGAGATCAAAATCGAATCAAGCTAGCCCAGGTTGATTTAATTAAAAATCATTTAGAAATAGAACATTTTCATCTGTGAGATTGGACATTAAACATCTTCGTCTACATCGAATTGGTTCTGTCGGGCTTCTTCAGAAGGAGAATTTCCAGATAAGTATCATTTACATTTTGTATATCTTTTATGGTTTGTGAGGTTGTGCCACGAAAATCTCAATTTTTGTTTTGTCTGAGGTAATCTAGAAAATCTCAGAGTGTGGGGTTTTTGTAATTGTGCAAGCCCAACTAAAGACACAATTGTGAAGGTTTTAAGGTGAACCTTGGAAAACCTTTTTCATAGTTGTCACACTCCAGACTCAGTGACCGGACTCGCAAGTAACCCGATAGCCGGTTCCGGCCGCAACTACCTTCGTGTACCCCATTCTCGACTCCTGAGACAGGTTCCGTTCCTAGGATCCTACAAGGAGGATTTTCATCATACAATTCCAACCCAAATCAAGCATACCCAAGATTATAGCAAGTAAATCTCAAAAAGTAACCACAGGAGCATATTGCAAAATCCACTAGAAATTTTAAGCTTTTACAGGTACATAAGGCTCAGAAGGAAATACATGATATCAAAGGGGAAAGTAAAGGTCTGCAACAAGGGGTCCTCAGCTCGTGCTCCAATCCAAAACTCCTCCACTACGATGCTGACCTAGGATCTCCTGCACGCATCAATCGTGCATAAGCTTATAGAAAGCTTAGAGGGCGGTGTAAGGTGTGTGATAATGGTGTTCAGAAGAAGGTAGGAGAGAATGCAAAAGGAAACATGAATAACACCAATGCCACTAGTCATACTAAGGCTAAGCTATGAATGTAGTAAGTCGTACCAAGGCTATGCAATGCAATACATGAGTACTGGTCGCCATACCAAGGCGATGCAATATAAGGCTTATACAACCGATGTAAATGCAATGCGAAGTAATGTCAGTTGTCATATCCAATCCACATATCAAGTACAGTTCCATTATAAGGAATCCACCGGGGTCAAGTACACGGTAGGATGACTACCGCTTTACAGACCCGCACAATCAAACGAGCATAGGAGACCTCAATACCCGCCTGTAGACAATCAATCACTAGCGAGACTCGACGGTAGCGGACCCATTCACGAGCTAGTCAAACTCAGCCTAGCTATTTTCCTCTCACTCAGGTGGGTAAGGCCACACCCCATCCCAACCGACCACGTTACAGTGGGAGTCACGACCTAAAGGTATAAGGCCCTCATGCGCTCATGTTTTCCACTCGGTCTTGGCGCTGGGGCATTCCCTCGGTACCATGAAAGTTTAAGGGCTTTCACCCAAGGATATCCTATGCACCCTAATGCTCAAGTAACATTTACGGTATCCACACACGGCCATTGATGTTTTATTTATAACCAATCTGATTTAAATGATTTTAAACTCGCAAGTATACGAATCAGATGTAGATATAGTATGTATTACGAGATCGTTCCCACGAGGACTGGTTGCCACAATTCGAAATTTATGATTCTTCTTAACTAATCCAACAAATATCTGAGCTAATGATTAAGAAAAATAATCTAAAAGGATAATCGAGAGCAATGAGTAAAATCCAATCAAGGAGAAGACTAGGACTTTCGAATCCACGCCTAATTATCCTAACCCTTGTTTTACCTATTGATTCACCCTAATTCAGATTGATATAAATTTAATAAACAAAGCACACCCTGTGTCTTTGGTCGGGCACACAGAATGTATAATCCTTTAAGCATATGGATCACATCTTTCCATCCATGGTCAGGCATGGAGAGATGTAGATTCCTGTTTCTTCCTCTATAGGAAACTTGTTCATGGTCAGACACAAGCACCTAGTTAAGATTCCAAACAACATCCATATATAGACTTTGGTCGAGCTCATAGAATGGAGAAGCATGAAAATTACAGTTAAGCACACTAGAGAAAGAAACACATCAATCAGATTAAAATAAATTCAACATAGATAATAGTTAATCAAATTAGGAGCTTCATCTCAGCCCTAGCTATAAGATTAGCAATCCATAATTTCAAATAAAAAGAAGGAAAAATAAGATTTCAACGCTGAGAACATCTCCCTTCTTCCTTCCTCTCTCTCTCCTCTTTCTTCTCTTTCTCCTCTCTTTGCCTCTCCCCAGGCTCTGGCTCTGGAATCCCCTCTCTCCCACGTTCAAAACCCTTTTTATAACTGCTGGAGTGGAGAAAATCGGATTTGGAAAGCTGTCGCACGCGTAGAGAAACCCTTTTCACAGCCAAGTTCGGGGTCTCGGAACACGGCACTTTCCTCGCTCAAATTCCAAAAAAAACACCGTTCCATAGGACTTTCTTGGGTCCTCTACATGATGGACGGTTCAGATCTACCATATGATCAAAGATGGTGGCCCACAACTGCCTGAAAAACTGGATTTCCTAATATGTGCGAAACCTTTCGCACCCTTTCACTGTCGTGATCGGTGGGCCCTACAGAAGTGTTTTCTTGGTGGTTTTGAATGTCCATCGACGCGGCACAGAGAAGAAATCACAAAAAGATCAGTTTTGAACGTTGCAAGGCAGTCCGTTTGTGGCCTCTGTACCGCACACGTGTGCACGCATGGGTATAAAGTATCAGCATGGTTTTGAAGCTCTTGAAGCCCTCTACACGGTGGACGAATTGGATGAGTCGTATGGGTGATGGGTGGGGCCCACTAGCGTCCGCAAAACGGACGCCGTCCGTCCGTTACGCTGGAGCCGAAAACGACAAGTGCTGTTTTGAGAGAGAGACGCGGGTCAGCGCTTGCGCTGACCTTGTGACAATGCGGTGCACATCGGGCACGTGTGTACGCTGTGTACACATGCTGTACATACGGGGCACAATGCAATGTTGTAACATCCCGGATTTTTGCCAACTTGGGATTAGATGTCCTTAGGCAATGGGTCGATCCTAACATTGTCAGAACTCAATCCCAAAGTCTAAAATCGCTTGTGAACCCATTTCTTTCACAAATCCCACCCTTCACCACTTTGTTCTTTAAATTTTCTAAGTACTTTCACATTAGACGCTATCTTAAAGATTAGGTAATGAAGAATAATACTTAAACTAAACATTGCTACAAAGGACCGAGTACTACCTCGACCAGAAATCACTTAGGATTAAATCCTTTAGAAATTTGACAAAGTTAACAAAGTGTTAAACTAGATTATCCATGAAATCCGTTTGAATCACTTTAAATACGATCTACAAGACCCAAAACTTGTAGAATCATTGACGCTAGTTTACCCTAAAGTTTATGATCAAACTCATTACCCGACTGCTCTCGAGATCGCATTGAAACTCCGTATCAGGTCTAAACCGCACATCGGGAGTCCGAATAATACAAAGTTAAGGACTTAGGACCGCCTTGCTGGGCTTGACAGCCATCTCGGAAATCAAATCCAGATAGTGTCCCAGTGTAATTCGCTTGAGTACGGAGCAAGAGAGTGTGAAAACACTTGTTTTCCTTACAAAATAAATATCTTGAATAGTGATCTGGCACGTGTCGCTTGCGGATCAGTATTAAGCAACCAAACCGTCAGAATCAGACCAAATTACACCCTCGGATCAGGAGAAATTTCATACACATATCCATGTACTTGGAATCTCCGATCGAGATCCGCTGACCGTTGAACTGAAACTGGTCCGCCATGTGTGATCTGGGAATTCCACTGAAACGAAAACTTAACTAAACCTGGTTCCAATGTCTGTGAGCTTAAGTCCGACCTTTGGCTCAAGGAGATAATACTGGCTACAAGGAGATAAACCTACAAACCCTAGAGAGATAAACCTACAAACCCTAGAGAGAGAGGAGAGAGATAAACCTTTGGCTCAAGGAGATAAACCTACATAGCTGCACTCCCTATGCTACATAGATAAACCCTAGAGAGATAAACCTACAAACCTAGAGAGAGAGGAGAGAAAGTGTGGGAGATGTGGGAGATGTGGGAGATGTGGGAGAGAAAAGAGAAAGTGTGGGAGATGTGGGAAGTGTGGGAGATGTGGGAGATGTGGGAGATGTGGGAGAGAAAAGAGAAAGTGTGGGAAGTGTGGGAGATGTGGGAGAGAAAAGAGAAAGTGTGGGAAGTGTGGGAGATGTGGGAGATGTGGGAGAGAAAAGAGAGAGAAAGTGTGGGAGATGTGGGAGAATCTCCCAACTGCTACTCCCTACCACTACATAGCTGCACCACCCCATTCTCATCACTTTCCCGGCGAGTCCGACTTCGTTTCTAGGTAAGAAACCCTAACCCTAATCTGTTTTGGGGTTGTATAGGTTGTAGGTTATGAAATAGCTAACCTATTTCGATCTATAGGTGGCCAAACTGCCGTATACAGAACCTTGGCAATTTTATCAACTCCGTTACGATTCTACGACAAAAGGTGCGGACTTTAGGTGTATAGGTTTTGGTTTTCAACGCTTTCATTGTTAGATAATGATCGATTCATGATCTGCATGCAATTGCACATGTACAAAATACTATCTATTTTCTGTTTCGATTAAAGATGAAGAATATGGAATTTTACATACTCTAGGTATCTGTAGAAAGTACTGTATACGTATAAATTTTGGAAATGTGTTTGCCATGATTATTTGCTGTATTAATATATTATATATGGATAAAATACTTGTTTGGCGAAAGGGTTCGCCCTAATACATGTTTTTGCAAATATACACTATGTATGTTAAAATAGTGTATTCTAAGTGTTTGTGAAAATGACCGAATGAGTATAGAATTCTCATTCGTGCTCGCCATGACTAATTGTCATGGATTTATGATTGTTGTATTGGCGATACCCCTTTGACAAATGGATTTGCCCTAAATCACGCCACGGCCAATATACACTACTTATATTAAAATGTGTGGCCCAAGTGTTTGTGGAAATGACTGAATGAATATGGAACTTGGATTTCTGCTTGCCATGACTATCCGTCGTGGGTGTACGCGTGTTATGATTGGGGCAACTCCCTAGCGAATGGATTTGGCTTAATGCCTATGTGATCAACATATGTCATGTATGTTGATGTATGTATTTTAAAGTGTTTGTTGAAATGTCTGAATGAGTAGTAGTTAGTAAATTGTAATGTTTAAGGGTGTTGAGATATGATTCTCAACTTCTTTAACTATGTGTATGATTTCTTTAGATATCTGTGTGATTAGGAATTGAATATGTACAAACTCATGCTTATGTTGTACTTCATAACTTGCTCAATTGATTGTATGATTTTATCTATGTAATGCATATGTTTAAATTCATATTTACGTTGTATGATCCGTCATGGGTGATGGGGGAGTGGAGCAACGAGTGCGTGCAATAGCCCTGACAGCCCTAAACGGATAATATCAGTCTTTGATTGTATGATTTGAATTTTGATCCATTACTGCTTTAAATATCTGAAATTGAATGTGATTGGGGCTATTGTATAGTCCAGGCAAGTCGGTAACGAGGTCGAATTCGTGGCTGAGTTTCATTTGCCACGTGAGATGTGTTCGACGAACCCGAGTCGTACTCGGTTGGCAATAGTGGTTGGCCACATGAAGTGCTTATGCGCTTCATATCGTTCCACTTGTTGTATGTTCACCATGGTACCTTGTGAACATGTTTGGACACTATTGCTTGAACCTAGGGTACCAAACTTACTAGTGAAATCCCTTTTAACCATGGTACCTTGATCCGCTAAGACTCATGAGCCGGGCATGGTGGTATGGGACACCGTGGTCGAGCTGTCGGCCTACGCTGGGGCCACGTGCCTCCCGTAATGACCAGTGAGCAACTAGACTCGTGAGCCGATTATGGTGGTATGGGATACTATATTCGTGTTGTCGACCTATATTGATAAGGTGAAGGGGGAGTGGTGCAACGAATGCGAGCAACAGCCCTGACAGCCCTTGTAGTGACCTCGAGCATACTCTGAATTGCGGTGAGGCGACGAGTTTTGCCGTAGTGTATAGAGTATGATGAAACTAGGCCTGTATCTGTATAGTGATGAATCGTTAAAAAAGGTGATGGGGGAGTGGTGTAACCTTTGTGCGTAACAGCCCTGGCAGCCTTTGCAGCGACCTAGAAAAACACACCATTGTCTGAGATTAACTAGGACTGACGACCCTAGAAGGGATCATGTTTGGAATGATACAAGGAGGTACCTTAGTTTCTCCAACCCTGCTGTTTGAAATGGACTAATAACAACTCGGTAATCATGCTCATCATGCATGCATGTGCCTGGAAGATGTGCAGCACTGAGGAATGCAAGTATGCCGCGAACGTAAGATGGTGTCGCACGAGGGAGTGTGTGGTGAGGGCATACATCATGAATGCATTCATACTTGCATAATAAGAGTAGTAGGAGTGTTTGATTGTACTGCTTTATCATTACTGCTTGACTGAGTTGATAACATGTTAACCTATATTTTATTGTTCCACTGAGTTAGCTACTCACTCCCACGTTACGGGACGGTGTTCCGAACACCCACTAGACTTTGTCTGATTGCAGATGGTGACGCTACTCTTGTGGCGGAGCCAGACCTTTATGATGACAATGATGCTTGTTCGTGTATGTTGTGTGCTGACGGCTTCATGCGAGCCGTGTCTTGATCGACAGGATTATAAGGATGTTGATTAGATGACACTACACATTTGGTATAATTTGAATTGTACTTGTAATTCATTAACCTGGTAACCTTATCACACTCTGGAGACTTACCATAGTTTTTATATTTTATATATCTATCACAGTCTTCCACTTGCAATTTAACTGTCTCTGGAGTATGATATGTTGTTTTGGCTTAATCTCACTCATGTTCAATACTCTATTACAGACAACATTCAATCATCATTCATTTTGTTGCATAAGTGATGCGTTGGAACTCGGGAGTTGAGTTTATGCTCGACCCCCGATTTTCAGGGCGTTACAAATGTGTTTCAGAAATCCAATCCGGCCATACCTTTTCTCAAACTATTTTAACCGTCAAAACCAAATTTGAGGCAGTTCCAGATATCAGGTGGGCCCCAAATTGAAGATTAATGGGCTGATCTGTCCGTTGGGCCACTTCCCGAGATCTTCAATAGATGAAATTTAATATGTATGGTTAATTTATGGCCCTCATCACATGTATGAAGTTTTGAGCTGATCAGATGGCGGGAACCATGTGATCTTGCATTCTAAACCAATTTCGGGCCTCTTTAACGTGAACGACTTGATTTCCTCGGATCCCTGGCGTGTAAATTCATTGATCTCAGTCCTCTGGAGTTCGTTCCTTGCTCTGGTGTCTTTGGAGCATAAAATTCATGCTTTTAACATCATTTTTCAATCAACGCTCCTAATTACACTCTATAACAAAAGCACAATTTAATTACGACATTAAGCGTTATCATGTATGTAAAATTAGGCAATAGTTGGGGTCTAATATACAATAGTCGACCCTCATCACAAACCCCAACCAGCATTTTGCTAGTCCCGAGCAAAACATGCAAAAAATAATTGTAGAAATAAAAGGGCAATTCCTGTAAACTCGAGTGACTAGTGAACAAATAATTGAGATGTGAGAATTCTACGATTCATGAATGGCGAGTAGAATTTTTCTCCGAGAATCAAGCTCACGGTACACTTCATAATCAAGTTCAAAATATTAATCCATTAATTAGAACAATTCTAAACATTGAGTTCCATGAGTTTATAGTGTAATCTCGGCTTACAATCATTAAGAGATCCAATTGTCAATTTCATGATATCATTGGTAATTAACAAGGAAATTCATGACAACCAAAACTGAAACCAACACATGCCTTTTAGATCATCTTTTCATTCTATCAGCCTTTGATATTTTTATGAACAGTAACGCCAAGGAGGGGAATTAAATCCTCACCTATAGGGAGCAAACCTATGGTGAAAACTTGTCGCCTAACCTTCTCTTTCTTTTTTTTTCTTTTTTTTTTTTTTTTTAATGTCAACCATGGGGATCGAATCTACACCTATAGGGAGCAAACCTATGGTGAAGATCGATCGCCCAACCCTTTCAATTCTTCTTTCTAAACCGATGTTAAAATTTTGTTTTTCAAGCTGGTTCCTTTCATGTTTAGTGATTACCAAGTTAATCATTCAATTATCGAACCGGAACCTTAATGTGTAAGCGAGATGTGATATGCGAAAACATGGCTCAATCAATGTTTAAAGCTTCTAATCATGGGTTAACAATTCAAACTTAACTGTGAAGTCTAACAGACAACTGAATCCAAGAGTCATAAATTACCAACAGTCTGTATCTTGTAATGTTAAAATCACAATTATCCTTCAAAATCACTTCAAATTTATAAGAAATTTCAGAAAAATTTTAAATTTTAAAAATTGTCACAATTTTTTGCTCAAGACCAAGAAAATACTAATTAGGTAACCTAATCTCTCACCCCCAACCTGAAATCTACATTGTCGAAAGTTCTGAAATCTACATTGTCCTCAATGGAAAAGAAATAGGTATGCAATGCACATGGGACAACAAAAGTAAAAGAGGAGTGATGGATAGATAGTACCTGGACGAAAGAATCAAGAGGCTTCCAAAAATATCAATGTAAAAGCGAGTCAGCATAAGAGAGAAGTCAACAAAAGTAAAATAATCAAAAATAAAAACACAAAAAGAAGATCCTACCTATACCACTTTCGCAGGTGCTCTCGATTGCATTTAGCGTATGCAACAAGCCTTTAAACCCCTAGGTTACCCCTAGTGGACGAGTTGTAGTCTCGTGAGGGTTTGCAGCAATGTTACCCACAAACATTGAACTAACTAACTAGGAAAATGAAATGAAATGAAATAAAAAGGTGGGTTGCCTCCCAGGAGCGCTAAGTTTAATGTCTTCAGCTAGACAAGCAATGAAAGCAATCATGGACCATTGGCCAGTATCTTGTTAAATTTCTCAGAAGGATTTTCAACAAGATCATCCAAAAGCCCGTTTTGTAGTAGGCTTGGATGTCCTGGAGCGTGAATATCCAGGGAAATTGAGGGACCTTAGCATAAAGTGTTCTTTTTATCGTTTGAAGTGTCCATAGTATATATAAGTCACCTGTGATAGAAAAATTTTCAAAATGAGTACACCATGATGAATCCGGGACTACAAGTAGATGAAATTCAGAAAAATTTGTAGTAGGTGGTGTAGTCTCAACACACGCCGATCTGTCACTTCATAGTTCAATTTTTAACTTCTCCTCATTTAATGGTAAACATTCAGGATCTGGGGAAGGAGGTACTTCAGAATACGAGTTCTCTCGATCCATGACAACTACCAAGGTATTGTTTTGCAAGGCATTCACTATTTCTTGTAACATGGGATCGTTTGAATCTGCAAAATGTGCTAAGCAAGTCTCAAGAGCGTCTTCAAAAGATTCAAGGAAAGAGTCAAGCACTAGACTCTCGATCATGTTCACTTCAAATATATCATCTGAGTCTGACGGTTGTTGTCCAGCATTGAAAACATTGAGTTTAAGCTTCATATTACCGAAAGACAACTTCATAACTCCATTCCTCCAATCTATGATAGCATTGGATGTGACTAAGAATGGACGTCCTATGATGACCGAGATTTGACTAGTAGGATTCTGGACAGGTTGAGTATCTAGGACAATGAAATCCACTAGAAAATAAAACTTATTAACTTGGATTAACACATCCTCAATAACACCACGAGACACCTTGACAGATTTATTAGCTAGTTGTAGTGTTATTTTAGTTGGTTTCAGCTCACCAAGCCCTAGCTGCTCATATACAGAATATGGTAACAAATTAACGCTCGCCCCTAAGTCAACCAATGCCTTCTCAATCTTATGTTCTCCAATGACGCAAGAAATGGTAGGAGCTCCTGGATCCCTAAATTTAGGGGGAGTGTTGTGTTGAATCATGGAACTAAGTTGCTCTGCAAGGAAGACCTTCTTATTAACATGCATCTTACGCTTTTGAATGCATAAATCCTTAAGAAACTTAGCGTAAGTAGGGACTTGTTTGATAGCATCAAGCAACGGAATGTTAATTTGTACTTGCTTAAACATGTCCAATATCTCATTAAAGTTGTTTCCTTTCTTAACTGGTGTCAGACGTTTTGGAAAAGGTGCTTTAGGCACATAAGATGGCACATGAGTGGTTCCTGGAGAGTCAGACTGCTTTTGAGCTTTGGATGCATTAGTCTGTCTCTCCGCTTCATTTTGGTTCTTCGGTTTGGAATTTGATTCTTCCTTAGGCATCTCTACTTTGTTCTCGATTTGTTTACCGGACCTAAGGGTAATGATTGATTTGGCTTGTTCATGATATTGTTCTTGATTTGAGTTAGAGCCAATCTCATACTGTCCCTTTAGATTTGCCACAGGTTGGCTAGGGAATTTGCCCTTCTCTCTCTCACTCAATGTGGCAGCAAGTTGACCCAATTGTACTTCCAGCTTGGCAATGGATTGTGCATTTGCATGTAGTCTTTGCTGGTTAGCTAGTAAAGTTTGTTGGGTGTCTTTTTGAAATTGAAGAGAACTCTGCATAAAAAGATTGAGTGTATCTTCAAGAGATGGTTTCGTTGATTGTGAAGGAACTTGTTGATATTGTGGAAACTGTTGAAATTGTTGACTGCCAACTTGAGGGTGAGGTTGCATTGGAGGATTTCTAGATGGTCCACCTTGTTGTGGTCCTTTCGCCCAAGAAAAATTTGGATGTCTAGCCCATCCTGGGTTGTAGGTGTCTGAGTAAGGATCATTCCCAAGTCTCCGGAAAGTGTTCATAGCATGTACTTTCTTAGAGAGAAATTTTGGAAATGCCGCACCAGATGGACAAGACTGCATAGGATAGGCAGGACTGGAACATATAGCACATGACTCGATTTGAGTTGTTTGTGGAGGTCCATTATTCATCATTAAAGCATCCACTTTCTTTGTCAGGCTATCAATCTTGGCATAAAGATTTGGCGTGACTCCTATCTCATATATACCTCCTTTCTTCTGTGGTTGGGGACTTCTTTCATCTCTATTTAAATAGTCCCATTGTTGGGAATTTTCACACAGGGTTTCAAAGAAATTCCAAGCTTCAACATCGCTTTTGGTCATGAATGACCCTCCACTGGTGGCATCAACCATGCGACGGTTTCGGGGTGTCAAACCGTCATAGAAGTATTGAACCTACTGCCACTTTTCAAAACCATGGTGTGGACGTTTAAGAAGCAAGTCCTTCCATCTTTCCCAACATTCATGAAAGTGTTCACCCTCTTTTTGTGTGAAATTAGTAATTTCTCTACGGAGCGCATTAGTTTTGTACACAGGGAAGAACATGTTTAAGAACTTCTTAGACAGTTGGTCCCATGTAGTGATAGACCCAACTTGTAGAGAATTCAATATCCTTCAAAGAAAAAGGAAAAAGGCGCAAACGGATCGAATCATCTGAAAAGTTTTGGAATCTAAAGGTAGAGCAAATGTCTAGGAATTCTTTCACATGATGATACGGATCCTCTTTATCTAAACCATAGAAGGAGGGCAACAATTGTATGACCCTAGGTTTAAGTTCAAAGTGTGCTGTCGTGGTGGTTGGCAACACTATGCATGAAGGCGCATTAAATTGGACAGGAGTTGAATAATCTCTAAGAGCTTTAATTTCATTCTCGTACACCATTTCAAATAGAATATTTCTAAATCTTCTACGAAAGGTTATTTCTATTTCAGGATCAAAAGATGCTAGTTCTATGTTCAGAGATCTACGCCCTAACATAAACTATGTTATTGCAATGTAAGAAAGAAAACTAAACTAAGATGCAACCTAAGAGGAATAAACTAGAACTAAAAATTATGAACAAGATAAAACTATGTAAATAAGGATTGGAAGAAAGAACCCGAAAAAGGAGACGATCAATGTCTGAAGAATAGGGAGCTCCTCCTTCACTTCCTGTAACAAAAAAAAAAAAAAAAAAAAAAAAAAAAAAAAAAAAAAAAAAACAAAAACAAAAACAAAAACAAAAAAAACAAAAATAAATTGAATTTCCTAAAATAATGCTAGAAAAAAAAAATCCTAAGCAATAGTTAGTTTCTAAAAAAAAAGAAAGTTTCTAATCTTTGAAATAAAAAGCTAAGTTAGTTTCTAAAAAGGAAAGTTTCCTAAACCTAGAATTAGAGAGTTTCTAAAATAGAAAACCTAAACCTAAAATTAGAAAGTAATGTTAGTTTCTAAAATGGGAAAATTTTCTAAAATTAGAAAATAGAAAATTTCTAAAAAAGACAGTCTAGAATTAAAAAATTTCTAAACTAAAACCATAATTCTAAAAATAGAAAAGTAGAAAATTAGAAAGAAATTACCGAATTAGAAGTGTATGTCAGGATCCTACAAAACAGGAAAACAGGTTAGTTTCTAAAATAAAATTAAAAAAAAAAAAAAAACGTTAACCTAAAGTTAGTAAAATCCTAATACTATGAATTATAATAAGAGAGAATCTTAAATCCAATTTGATCGAAACAGTCCCCGGCAACGGCGCCAAAAACTTGATATTTTATTTTAAACCAATCTGATTTAAATGATTTTAAACTCGAAAGTATACGAATCAGATGTAGATATGGTACGTATTACGAGATCATTTCCACGAGGACTGTTTGTCACAATTCGAAATTTACGATTCTTCTTAACTAATCCAACAAATATTTGAGCTAATGATTAAGAAAAATAATCTAAAAGGATAATCGAGAGCAATGAGTAAAATCCAATCAAGGAGAAGACTAGGACTTTCGAATCCACCCCTAATTATCCTAACCCTTGTTTTACCTGTTGATTCACCCTAATTCAGATTGATATAAATTTAATAAACAAAGCACACCCTATGTCCTTAGTCGGGCACACAGAATGTATAATCCTTTAAAGCATATGGATCACATCTTTCCATCCATGGTCAGGCATGAAGAGATGTAGATTCCTGTTTCTTCCTCTATAGGAAACTTGTTCATGGTTAGACACAAGCACCTAGTTAAGATTCCAAACAACATCTATATCTAGACTTTGGTCGAGCTCATAGAATGGAGAAGCATGAAAATTACATTGAAGCACACTAGAGAAAGAAACACATCAATCAGATTAAAAGAAATTCAACATAGACAATAGTTAATCAAATTAGGAGCTTCATCTCAGCCCTAGCTATAAGATTAACTATCCATAATTTCAAATAAAAAGAAGGAAAAATAAGATTTCAACGCTGAGAACATCTCCCTTCTTCCTTCCTCTCTCTCTCCACTTTCTTCTCTTTCTCCTCTCATTGGATCTCCCCAGGCTCTGGCTCTGGAATCCCCTCTCTCCCACGTCCAAAACCCTTTTTATAACTGTTGGAGTGGAGAAAATCGGATTTGAAAAGCTGTCACACGCGCAGAGAAAGCCTTTTCGCAACCAAGTTCGGGGTCTCGAAACACGGCACTTTCCTCGCTCAAATTCCAAAAAAAAAACACGGTTCCTTAGGACTTCTTGGGTCCTCTACATGATGGACGGTTCAGATCTACCATATGATCAAAGATGGTGGCCCACAACCGCCTGAAAAACCGGATTTCCTAATATGCGCAAAACCTTTCACACCCTTTCGCTGTCGTGATCGGTGGGCCCCACAGAAGTATTTTCTGGGAAATCCACCCTGTCCATTTGATTCAGGATGAAATTTCAGTCAAAAATGGGTGGTTTTGAATGTCCATTGACGCGGCACAGAGAAGAAATCACAAAAAGATCAGTTTTGAACGTTGCAGGGCAGTCCATTTGTGGCCTCTGTACCGCACATGTGTGCACGCATGGGTGTAAAGTATCAGCATGATTTTGAAGCTCTCGAAGCCCTCTACACGGTGGACGGATTGGATGAGCCGTATGGGTGATGGGTGGGGCCCACTAGCGTCCGCAAAACGGACGTCGTCTGTCCGTTACGCTGGAGCCGAAAACGGCAAGTGCCGTTTTGAGAGAGAGACGCGAGTCAGCGCTTGTGCTGACCTCGTGACGATGCAGTGCATGTCGGGCACATGTGTACACTATGTACACACGCTGTACATACGGGGCACAATGCAATGTGTTTCAGAAATCCAATCCGACCATACCTTTTCTCAAACTATGTTAACCGTTAAAACCAAATTTGAGGTAGTTCCAGATATCAGGTGGGCCTCAAATTGAAGATTAATGGGCTGATCTGTCCGTTGGGCCACTTCCCGAGATCTTCAATGGATGAAATTTAATATGTATGGTTAATTTATGGCCCTCATCACATGTATGAAGTTTTGAACTGATCGGATGGCGGGAACCATGTGATCTTGCATTTTGGACCAATTTTGGGCATCTTTAACGTGAACGGCTTGATTTCCTCGAATCCCTGGCATGTAAATTCATTGATCTCAGCCTCTGGAGTCCGTTCCTTGCTCTGGTGTCTTCGGAGCGTAAAATCCACGCTTTTAACATCATTTTTCAATCAACGCTCCTAATTACACTCTGTAACAAAAGCACAATTTAATTACGACATTAGGCGTTATCATGTATGTAAAATTAGGCAATGGTCGGGGTCTAATATACAATATTCGACCCTCATCAGCCATCCACGATATATCTGTGGAGCATCATCCCTGATGAAGCAAGGGCAAATAATATCCATGAAATGCAATGCCGAATGCATGAGTCACGCATACCAATCATGCATCGGTCCAAGCACTCAATGTGCATAAGAGGGGAAACTCCATCCCTCTGGGAAATGTTCACTCCCCAAGTATAGGGTTGTGATGTAGTAATAAACTCGGTAAGATCGAGGTCGAATCCCACGAGGACTGGTCGTCCCAATTCAAATTCACGATTCTTCTTAACTAATTCAACAAATAATGTAGCGAATTACTAACACAAATTTATGGAAAATAACTATTGAGAATAAGGAAGAAAATTCAATCAGAGAAAGAGCACTAGGACTTTCGAATCCACCCCTAATTATCCGAACCTTTGTTTTGTCTGTTAATTCACCTTAAATTACATTGATCTAACTTATCTAGAGAAAGCACAATCTGTATCCTTAATCGGGCATACAGATTATCTAATTCCTTTAAGCAATGCTATGAAGAACATATCCCATATCCTTAATCGGGCATATGGAATATGCAGTTCATTAAAGCACCCTGTTTCTTCCTCTACAGGAACCTGTTCATGATCAGATACAAGCACCTACAATAAGCATCCAAACCACATCCATCCATAGACTCTGATCAAAGTTCATAGATGGAGAAGTATAAAATTTAAAACAATCAAGCACACTAGGGAAAGAAACAAATCAATCTAATTAAAGTAAAATCAACATACAACAAAGGGTGTTCAAATTAGGGGTTTCATCTCAGCCCTAGCTGAGTGATTAGTTACCCATAAAATCCATTTAATAGATGGATAAATAAAAATAAAAAGTCATAAAAGAAAAATCAAACCAATTTCTCTCTCTCTTCTTTCTTCTCTCTCTTCTCTTTCTTCTCTCCCTTGCTGTAGATCTGGAACTCCTCCTTATTTTTGAATGCTTTTTCCAGATCCAAGACTCCTTTTTTATAGTTGCTGGAAAGCTGGATCAGTGGCAGAGTTGTAGCAGGACATGGAATGGAAATTTTCGCAGCCATGATCGGTGGGCCCCACCGAAGTATTTTCTGGAAAATCCACCCCGTCCATTGGATTCAGGACGAAATTTCAGTCAAGAATGGGTGGTTTTGAACGTCCATTAAAGCGGCCCAGAGAAGAAAACACGAAGAGATCAGTTTTGAACGTTGTAGGGCAGCCCTTTTGTGGCCTCTGTATCATGCACGTGTGTACGCATGGGAGTGGAATATCAGCATGGGTTTGTAGTGCTCGTGGCCCTCTACAAGATGAACGGCTCGGATCGGTCGTACGGGCGACGTGTGGGGCCCACAGCCGTTCGCAAAAACGGACAGCGTCCTTTCCTTCGCTGACGCAGAACAGGGACGCAGATTCGCAATGGTGGGGTCCACTGTGATGTTATCTTGGGAAATCCACTCCGTTCATTCGACTCCCAACTAAAAACCGTCCAGGGATGTCCGGTTTCAACTGTTTTCGGTGTGGCCCACCAGAGTTCTTCGTTCACCGTCAATCTTCCCTCTAAATGGCTGTATTTCACTCAAGATGATCATTCATGATTCGGACACCTAGGCATTGAAGAGGGCCTTCATTTAGACCTGATGGACGGTCCGGATTGGCTGTTTGATGGACGGTGTGGACCCACAACCAAAACCCAAATCAGACAGCGTTAACGCTGTAACGGCTGGCGCCGTTTTTGAATTTGAGGAAGAGAGGGTCGGTCAGCGCTTGCGCTGACCGACCCAGCCGTCCGGTGCACGGCGTGTCGACAAGTGTATGGTGTACACTCACCATCACGTGGGGTCTACCATAATGTTTATGAGAAATCTACACCGTCCATCTTTTTTCCCATATTAATTAACCCATCAGTACTCAGTTGAAGCACTTTCAGATGTCAGGTGGGCCCCTAATTTGGAGTTTAATGGGCTGATCTGTCCGTTGGCTCACTTCCCGAGGTCATTAATTGCTGAAATTCAATATGTACGGTTAATTTATGGCCCTCATCCCATGTATGGAGTTTCGAACTGATCGGATGGCGGGAACCATGTGATCTTGCATTCTGGACCCTTTTCGGCTCCTTTGGCTTGCTTTCCTCAGATCCCAGGCGTGTAAAATCTTTATTATTGGTTCTCTGGGGTCCATCCCGTGCTCAGGTGGCTTTGGATCATCAAATCCATGCTTTTAATCTTCTTTTCAGTCCAACGCTCATTATTACATCCTGCAATGAAAATACGATTAAAATATTCCATTAAGCCTTATCAGGTATGTAAATTTAGGCAATTACTGGGGTCTGATATGTAATATTCGACCCTGATCACAACCCCCAACCAGCATTTTGCTAGTCCCGAGCAAAACATGCGAAAAATAATTTCGGAAATAAAAGACAATTCCTGTAAATTCAAGTGACTTGTGAACAGATAGTCGAGATGTGATCATTCTACGATTCATGCATGGTGAGTGAAATTTTCTCCTGGAATCAAGTTCACTGTAAATTTCATAAACAAGTTCAAACTATTAAACCATGAATTAGAATAATTCTAAAACATTGAGTTTCATGAGTGTATAGTGTCATCTCAGCTTTCAACCATTAAGAGATTCAATTGTCAATTTCATGATATCATTGGTAATTAACAACGGAGCTCATGTCACCCAAAACTGGAACCAACACTTGCCTTACAGATTAACCTTTCATTCTACCATTTTTTTGATTTTCTTTATGAATAGTACGCCGGAGGAGAATCAAATCTGCACCTATAGGGAGCAAACCTATGGTGAAAACTTGTCGCCTAAATCTTTTCTCATGTCAACTATGAGGAATCGAATCTTCATCTATAGGGAGCAAACCTATGATGACGATTATGCGACTTATTCTTTCAATTCTTCTTTATAGACTGATGCTAAAAATTTTGTTTTTCAGGCTGGTTCCTTTCATGCTTAGTGATTACCATGTTATCAATTAATATCGAACTGAAAACTTAATGTGTAAACGAGATCTGATATGTGAAATCATGGCTCAATCAATGTTTACAACTTCTAATCGTGGATTAACAATTCAAACTTAAGTGTGAAATCTGCCAGACACCCGAATCCAAGAGTCATAAATTTCTCATATTCTGAATCTTGTAATTTCAAAATCACAACTATCCTTCAAAATCACTTTGAATTCAATAGAAATTCAGAAAATTTTAAAAATTTTCACAATTTTTGCTCAAGACCAAGAAAATACTGATTAGGTAACCTAATCTCCCACCCCCAACCTAAAATCTACATTGTCCTCAATGTAAAAGAAATAAGCATGCAATGTAGATGAGAAAAAGGAAAGAGAAGTGAGGGAAAGATAGTACCTGGATGAAGAATCAAGAGACTTTCCCAAAATATCAACGTAAAAGTAGGTCAGCACAAGAGAGAAATCAGTAAAATAAAATAAAATCACAAAAAAAAACCCTACCTATACCACTTTCGCAGGTGCTCGCGATTGCATTTAGCGTATGCAACAAGCCTTTAAACCCCTAGGTTACCCCTAGTGGACGAGTTGTAGTCTCGTGAGGGTTTGCAGTAATGTTACCCACAAACATTGAACTACTAAAAAAAAAAAAAAAGAAATAGAATGAAATGCTGGGTTGCCTCCCAGGAGCGCTAAGTTTAACGTCTTCAGCCAACAAAAACGGACCATGAATTCATTAATCTTTAAGACCAGGGTCCGCCAAAGAACTTACCTCAACACTGTGGTTAACCAATCCCAGACAAGTGATGCGAGTTCCCATAAACTGTGCTATCTGAAATGAGGTAATTGACACTATCATCAAACAATTTAAGGACTTCTGCTCGAACAACTTCTTCCATGTTAGGATCATGCTTCCTTTGTATTTTACGTGACATTTCCACAGCATGATCCTTACATACAGTGGGGCACACTCCTTGTATTTCTGCTATCTTCCGTTCAATTGCTGCCTTATATGTTCGAAGAACATTAAGCAACCTGTTCTCTTTTGCCTTCTCAGAGTTAGAAACTGTGCTGTCAGGAAGAGTCTCAGAGGGATGAAGAGGTTCCACTTTCGCTCTCCATTTTTCAGTCTCCAATATAGGAGTAGAGTCGAGCATTGCATTGACTTCGTGGATGGGACTATCTATGTCAAAATCCATGCCATGTTGTGCTAAGCAGGTCTCAAGTGGATCTTCAAAAGATTTACGGAAGGAGTCCTGCACTAGACTCTCGATCATGTCCACTTCAAATATGTCGTCCAAATCCGCGGGTTGTTGTCCTGCATTAAAAACATTGAGTTTAATATTCATGTTACCAAATGACAACTTCATAACTCCATTCCTGCAATTTATAATAGCATTAGATGTGGCCAAAAATGGACGACCCAAAATGACTGGGATCTGACTATGAGGATTCTGAACAGGCTGAGTATCTATAACTATGAAATCCACTGGAAAATAAAATTTACAACCTGGATTAGTACATCTTCAATAACACCCCGGGGCACCTTGACAGATCTATCAGCTAGTTGTAATGTTATTTTAGTCGGTTTCAACTCACCAAGTCCTAGCTGCTCATAAACCGAATATGGTAACAAATTGACGCTCGCCCCTAAATCAAGTAATGCCTTCCCGATTTTATGATCTCCTATGCCGCAAGAAATGGTGGGAGCTCCTGGATCCCTAAATTTAGGAGGGGTGTTATGTTGAATCATGGAGCTGAGCTGCTCTGCAAGGAAGACTTTCTTATGAACATTCTGCTTACGCTTTTGAGTGCATAAATCTTTAAGAAACTTAGCATAAGCAGGACTTGCTTTAATAGCGTCAAGCAACGGGATGTTGACTTGCACTTTTTTAAACACGTCCAGGATTTCATCAAAGTTGTTTCTTTTCTTCATTGGTGCCAGACGTTGAGGAAAGGGTGCTTTGGGCACGTAAGGTGGCACGTCAGCGGCTCTTGGAGAGTCAGAGAGTTTTTGGACTTTGGATGCATTGGTGTGTCTCTCTGCTTCACCTTGATTTGATTCATCCCTAGGTATCTCTATTTTGTTGTCAACCTGTTTGTCTGACCTTAGGGTAATGATCGATTTGGCTTGCTTATGGTATTGCCCTTGGTTGGAATTAGAGCCAATCTCATACTGTCCCTTTGGATTAGCCACAGGTTGGCCAGGGAACTTACCCTTCTCTCTCTCACTCAATGTGGCAGCTAGTTGACCCATTTGTACTTCCAGCTTGGCAATGGATTGTGCATTTGCAAGTAAGTTTTGCTGGTTGGCTAGTAAGGTTTGTTGGGTGTCTTTTTGGAATTGGAGAGAACTCTACATAAAAAGATGGAGTGTATCCTCAAGAGATGGTTTCCTTGATTGTGCAGGCAGTTGTTGATATTGTGGAAATTGCTGAGGTTGCATAGGAGGATTTCCAGATGGTCCTCCTTGTTGCGGTCCTTTTGCTCAAGAAAAATTTGGATGCCTAGCCCACCCTAGGTTATACGTGTTCGAGTAAGGATCATTCCCAGGTTTCTGAAAGGTGTTCAAAGCATGAACTTGTTGAGAGAGGAATTCTGGAAATGCTGTACCAGATGGGCAAGATTGCGTAGGATGGGTAGGACTATAACATATGGCACAAGCCTCGGCTTGAGTTGTTCGTGGAGGTCCATTATGCAACATCAGAGCATCAACCTTCTTTGTCAGGCCATCAATCTTGGCATGGAGATCTGGTGTGACTCCTATCTCATATATGCCACCTCTCTTTTGTGGTTGGGAACTTCTTTCACCTCTATCTGAATAGTCCCATTGCTGGGAGTTTTCACACAAGGTTTCAAAGAATTTCCACGCTTCGGTATCGCTTTTGGTCATGAAGGACCCTCCACTGGTGGCATCAACCATGCGACGGTTCTGGGGTGTCAGACCGTCATAAAAGTATTGCACTTGTTGCCACTTCTCAAAACCGTGGTGTGGACATTTAAGAAGCAAGTCCTTCCATCTTTCCCAACATTCATGAAAGTGCTCTCCCTCTTTTTGTGTGAAATTAGTGATTTCTCTACGGAGAGCATTAGTTTTGTGAACAGGGAAGAACTTGTTTAAGAACTTCCTAGACAATTGGTCCCATGTAGTGATAGACCCAACTTCTAGAGAATTCAACCATGCTTTCGCCTTATCCTTCAAAGAAAAAGGAAACAGGCGTAGGCGGATCGAATCGTCTGAGAAGTTTTGAAATTTAAAGGTGGAGCAAATGTCTAGGAATTCTTTCACATGATGATATGGGTCCTCTTTGTCTAACCCATAAAAGGAAGGCAACAACTGTTTGACCCCAGTCTTGAGTTCAAAGTGTGCTGCCGTGGTGGTGGGCAACACTATGCATGAAGGCGCATTGAATTGGACAGGAGCTGAATAATCTCTAAGAGTTTTAGTTCCATTCTCTTCTGCCATTTCAACTGGGATGTCTTTCAATCTTCTATGGAATGTTCTTTCTATTTCAGGATCACAAGATGCTAGTTCTATATCTAGAGATCTACGTCCTAGCATAAACTAAGTAACAACCTAAGAGAAAGAAAACTAGAACTAGAAACTAAGATATTCAAAAAAAACAAGTTAAAACTATGTAAGTAAGAATGGGAAGAAAGAACCCGGAAAAGGAGATGATTGATGTCAGAAGATTTAAGAAGCTCCTCCTTCACTTAGTAGCTTTCTCCCTCAATTCCTGAAAATAGAAACATAAACAAATCAAGTTTCCTAAATTAATGATAAAAAAAATCCTAAGCAACGGTTAAAAAAAAGAAAGTTTCTAAAAAGTAAAAAAGAAGAGTTAGTTTCTAAAAAGGAAAGAAAAATTTCTAAAACTAGAAAATAGGAAGTTACTTAAGAGAAAAATCTAAATCTAAAAAATAAAAAAATTCAAAAAAATTCTAGAATAAAGAATTTAGAAAGGGATTACCAAATTAGAAGTTTATCTCAGGGCCCTACAGCACAGGAAATAGGTTAATTTCTAAAATAAAGAAAAGAACTCTAAGTTAGTAAAATCCTAAGCTATGAATTATGATAAGAGAGAATCCTAAATTCAATTTGGACCGAAACAGTCCCCGGCAACGGCGCCAAAAACTTGTTCACTCCCCAAGTATAGGGTTGTGATGTAGTAATAAACTCGGTAAGATCGAGGTCGAATCCCACGAGGACTGGTCGTCACAATTCAAATTCACGATTCTTCTTAACTAATTCAACAAATAATGTAGCGAATTACTAACACAAATTTATGAAAAATAACTATTGAGAATAAGGAAGAAAATTCAATCAGAGAAAGAGCACTAGGACTTTCGAATCCACCCCTAATTATCCGAACCTTTGTTTTGTCTGTTAATTCACCTTAAATTAGATTGATCTAACTTATCTAGAGAAAGCACAATCTGTGTCCTTAATCGGGCATACAGATTGTCTAATTCCTTTAAGCAATGCTATGAAGAACATATCCCATATCCTTAATCGG
This sequence comes from Magnolia officinalis, assembly GCA_021015155.1. Classification (NCBI taxonomy): domain Eukaryota; kingdom Viridiplantae; phylum Streptophyta; class Magnoliopsida; order Magnoliales; family Magnoliaceae; genus Magnolia; species Magnolia officinalis. The sequence continues at coordinate 26,294,150 of JAJHSJ010000009.1, forward strand.
GCATATGGAATATGCAGTTCATTAAAGCACCCTGTTTCTTCCTCTACAGGAACCTGTTCATGATCAGATACAAGCACCTACAATAAGCATCCAAACCACATCCATCCATAGACTCTGATCAAAGTTCATAGATGGAGAAGTATAGAATTTAAAACAATCAAGCACACTAGGGAAAGAAACAAATCAATCTAATTAAAGTAAAATCAACATAGAACAAAGGGTGTTCAAATTAGGGGTTTCATCTCAGCCCTAGCTGAGAGATTAGTTACCCATAAAATCCATTTAATAGATGGATAAATAAAAATAAAAAGTCATAAAAGAAAAATCAAACCAATTTCTCTCTCTCTTCTTTCTTCTCTCTCTTCTCTTTCTTCTCTCCCTTGCTGTAGATCTGGAACTCCTCCCTGTTTTTGAATGCTTTTTCCAGATCCAAGACTCCTTTTTTATAGTTGCTGGAAAGCTGGATCAGTGGCAGAGTTGTAGCAGGACATGGAATGGAAATTTTCACAGCCATGATCGGTGGGCCCCACCGAAGTGTTTTCTGTAAAATCCACCCCGTCCATTGGATTCAGGACGAAATTTCAGTCAAGAATGGGTGGTTTTGAACGTCCATTAACGCGGCCCAGAGAAGAAAACACGAAGAGATCAATTTTGAACGTTACAGGGCAGCCCTTTTATGGCCTCTGTATCATGCACGTGTGTACACATGGGAGTGGAATAACAGCATGGGTTTGTAGTGCTCGTGGCCCTCTACAAGATGAACGGCTCGGATCGGTCGTACGGGCGACGTGTGGGGCCCACAGCCATTCGCAAAAATGGACAGCGTCCTTTCCTTCGCTGACGCGGAACAGGGACGCAGATTCGCTGCGGAAATGGTGGGGTCCACTGTGATGTTATCTTGGGAAATCCACTCCGTTCATTCGACTCCCAACTAAAAACCGTCCAGGGATGTCTGGTTTCAACTGTTTTCGGTGTGGCCCACCAGAGTTCTTCGTTCACCGTCAATCTTCCCTCTAAACGGCTGTATTTCACTCAAGATGATCATTCATGATTCGGACACCTAGGCATTGAAGAGGGCCTTCATTTAGACCTGATGGACGGTCCGGATTGGCTGTTTGATGGACGGTGTGGACCCACAACCAAAACCCAAATCAGACAGCGTTAACGCTGTAACGGCTGGCGCCGTTTTTGAATTTGAGGAAGAGAGGGTCGGTCAGCGCTTGCGCTGACCGACCCAGCCGTCCGGTGCACGGCGTGTCGACAAGTGTATGGTGTACACTCACCATCACGTGGGGTCTACCATAATGTTTATGAGAAATCTACACCGTGCATCTTTTTTCCCATATTAATTAACCCATCAGTACTCAGTTGAAGCACTTTCAGATGTCAGGTGGGCCCCCAATTTGGAGTTTAATGGGCTGATCTGTCCGTTGGCTCACTTCCCGAGATCATTAATGGCTGAAATTCAATATGTACGGTTAATTTATGGTCCTCATCCCATGTATGGAGTTTCGAACTGATCGGATGGCGGGAACCATGTGATCTTGCATTCTGGACCCTTTTCGGGCTCCTTTGGCTTGCTTTCCTCAGATCCCAGGCGTGTAAAATCTTTATTATTGGTTCTCTGGGGTCCATCCCGTGCTCAGGTGGCTTTGGATCATCAAATCCATGCTTTTAATCTTCTTTTCAGTCCAACGCTCATTATTACATCCTGCAATGAAAATACGATTAAAATATTCCATTAAGCCTTATCAGGTATGTAAATTTAGGCAATTACTGGGGTCTGATATGTAATATTCGACCCTGATCAGGAAACTATCCCATCTGCCCAATGACCACACACAATGCAATCAAATCATGCAATGATGCACATGAGTCATGAGGATGAACTAGGTGCGCCATGCGACGATGATGTCGTAGTATAAGCCTCCTTTCCAAGGAGGGACTAAGTCTAGGTACTTAAACAAATTCTTTAAGGAGTCATCCTCTAGTGGGGGCCCAATAGTTTGGGGTAGCCCCCAAGGCAGGAGAACAATAACATGGGCCTAAATAGATGAACGGTCCTAGTAAGGGTCTATGATGGGCCTTTAACCACCCGTAGAACCCATGGGCCTACCTTAGGGCCACCAATGTAGACATCCAACCACAACTAGTCCCCGAGAGGTGGTCCATCTCTAATCAACTGAGGATCAAGGCCCAAGGCCTATTCCAATACATGGGTCTAGTGAGCAACACACATAGCCCAACCCATAAGCAATATTGTGGGCCCATACGTAAGGTTTGGGCCCAAACATAAGGGTCGTTAGTCCACATATTGTGGTGGACCTAGTCGGCAGCCCATTACTCAAACCACATGTGTAATTCTCATGTGTAAGTCAAGTGAGTTGGGCCTACAACCCAGCCCAAGGATAAAGTTGATGTGGTGGGCGACCAAGGGCCCAATCACTTGTGAAATCCGGCCCATAAACTCAACATAATAATATGGAAAAATGGCCCAAAGGTCCAATGGGCCTATCAAGAAAGTTCCAGCCCTTATGGGCCTAAAGAGTCCAACAACTTGATACATACATGGACCTATTAACATCCAACTACGGTGGGCCTAAAAAATAAGCATTAATTAAACCCAAAATTAGGGGATTTTAAGCATGATTTTATTCCTTCTGAGTACTCACAATGTGGTGGGCCCCACTTCTCAAAATTTCAACCCGAAGGCCAAGTATAATTATAACACATAGCTGGATTTTTTAACCCAACAGGTTTATGGGCCTGTTGGAGCCTAAAAAATGATCCATTTGATTAGGACATCAGTCCAAGTAGTCCAGCCTTCAAGTCAGAGGACCTCACCACATAGGATTACATCACATTAATTAGGGAAATAGGTGGGCCATACTGCTGGACCAAGGTTCAGCAGGTAGTCCACATGGGGCATCCCACATGGGCCTGGGCGTCCCGATGGGCTGGACTCCCAGCCCATGTGCTAGCAAAAAGGCGGACCCCACCCTGGGTACTCCACACTCAGATGGACCATACTTAAGTGAACCACACAAAGGAAGGCTGGAGGGATAAAACATCATGGTGGGCCACAAAATGGGGTGGACGGCCAGCCCATGCTGGACGCCCCAGCCTTGGGAGTCCAGCCTGGTGGGCCGGTCCAGACCTTGTCAAAAATTCCTCGGTGGTCCGTTGGGACCGAAATTCGGTAGGTGGGTCCTAGCAGGGGTGGGTCACCTTCAGTTAAAATTTCAGATTTTTCTGAGTTAGGAAAGTATTTTTGTGAATTAAAAGAAAACAAACTGTTCAAAAATTTGGTTAGTGCAAAATTATGGCTGACCCTATTTTGAGCACCCAATGGGGTGGGCTCAAGATCTCCAAAAATTGGGGAGAGTTGATTTTAACATCTCTACATATTTTTACTATAAGGTATAGTCCACAAAAGTGGCCCACCAATGCAAAAATTGTTTTATATTTTAGGATTTCCAAACTGACATGCTGTTGGACAGTCCAGAAAATCTAGACTGTCCACCCCACTTGGGCCACACCTTTGGGACCTCAATCAAGGTCAGATAGGGCTAAAATTTGGGGGACATCTAGGTGGGATCTCCACCTTTAATAAAAGTATATTTGAAGGGTAGGAAAGGTCTCCCAATCAGTCCCAGAATCTGGTCCAAAAACAACCAGAAATTGTCCAGATAGCAATATATAGATGGAATATACTAAGCATATGAGTCAAATAAAAAGGAGATTACCCCATAAATTTGGTGCCATAGTCCACCTTAGTGGGCCCCACAAATATCCATGCCATATCCCTTCCTAAAAACCCATTGCATGCATCACATATGGGGGAAATGGGGCACCAACATCCCAAGTATGGACATCACAGGGCGTCTACAATGTTTGGACGATCTGGATGTTGCAAGGCCTCTAAGTGGGTCACACACCTCAGAGATCAGGTCATGAGGATAGGGAAAATGAAGAATAGGAAGAAAGAAAGTAAGATCTGGCAACAAGAGAGGGTCTCCGCCACCATTGAGGCCCTCCCTTCATCACAACATTACGCCTTCCACTATATTCATTTACAAGTTGCATCATAGACATGCATGCAATAAAATTTCAGATCGAAGATGGGGATGCCATCCCCACCAAGGTCTAGGGTCTAGATAACCCCTCAAGAACATGGATCAAAAGAAAAAGGCCATAATGGGGTCCATGGAGAATGACCCCATTTATGGAACATGCATGCAAGATGGTTGGCCATAAGCCTCATCCATGGATACTTGAGGACCTTCGCCATCATTTGGTGGGCCCCACAAGCTCCTCAAGGTAGGAATGAAAAGATCTAAGAAGGAAGAAAAGAAATTCTAAACTAAAAACACCCACCTCAATAGTTCTTTACCAAACTCCTACCAATGGACTTCTATGCTTCAAGCTTCAAGGATTAATGGCTAAGATTGGAGATGGAAGGTTATATGAGGGGGTTTTTGAGGGTATAAGGGGCTGGAGATGAGAAGAAGGGTGGGACATTCCAAGGGTAGAGAGGGAGAAGGAGAGATGAGGAGAAGAGAGAAAGGGAGAGAAATGAATGAAATTGCTAGCAAGAGAAGGTTTTATGCAATGTAATGATTGTTTTGCTAGGAAAGAGGGATATGATCCTCTCTCTCTCTCTAGAGAAGAGAGAAATTCTGAAATTTTAGATTTAGGGAAGAGGGAAAAGTAGCTTTTGCATGGGAGATAGAAAAAGGAGCTTCTTTGGATAGAGAGCTCATGATCACTTGCTAGCTAGGTAGGGCTAGGGATCTAGTCTAATCTACCAACCCTATGATGACTAAGGTGATGAAACCTATGCCTAGGGATTTGCACCAAATCCCTAGGTGGGCCCCACAATCACGATCAACGGCCTAAATTATGCACGGCCTACATCTCATGATCTACAACTCGGATTGGCGCATGAAACGCGATGTTGGAGCCGCGGCCACGATGCAGTCGCTATGACACTAAATTTGAGTCGATCCGGGTTGGATCTACGTGACCGGACTTGAGGATGACCGCAAACACTATCCGTAGGTCGCGGGTCGTCAGGATTCGACCGGTAGGACCGCGAGACCTAGAGGAACGAAATGTACACTCTCGGGTGGGATCTTATAATAGTGAAAGCTAATATCCCGTGGGTGTGGATATTGGGAGTGAAGTAGTTCTGTGGTTGTTTTCTAATAGTTGGTGTACACACAAACGAACCATTATAATTCATAGAGTTGTGGTGGATGATTGAATGTGCTTATGTGTGTGAATGTTGTAATTAACTTTGAGCATTTGTGGTGAATGGTGTAATTTATTTTATGCATTTGTGGTGAATGGTGTAATTTCTTTGTTGTTTTATTGGTTTGGGTTTTGGATACTTACAAACGTTCTAGTAAGGTTGTTCTGCCATAGCCTTTGGTTTTTGGTGTTAGGTTGTCCTTAGAACTAAGTTTATATCATTCTCTCAAGACTAGTACATTTGAGGTTGCTATTTACTTGTGCTTCTTTATTAATTGATTGTGTTATCTATCTTTATATTCTGTATTTATTTTTAATTTGGCATAGTCTTATTCACCCCCCCCCCTCTAGGATCTTTAGCTCGGACTTTTCAACTATCTTGCATATAAGTATTATGTTAGAAATCCTACTTCTAGCGATCAAATAAATATCATGGACGTAATGCGATTCGAGTGGCGGTCCCTGGGTTGACACGTAATTCCATGAATTTTGGGTAGTAGTGCACAAATTGATGTAAGTAATTAGCAATGCATGTTACTTCACCTCCAAGATTAGATGTCACAACTAGTCGCTCCATGAACAAATCGTGTCACGTAATTCCTCTGAGTCATGTGTTGTATCGTCTCGGGGTACCCGCGCAAATCCACATTAACATGGGACACGCCGATGAATCTTCGTAGAATGGGATGCGGGGTAAGCCGGATAATTCTAAACATTTTCCACATTATAGCGATCGTTAAGTGTGATGAACCACGTATACTTTGATAGGAATGCATCTCATATAGGTTGCTTGCGTATGATGATAACTCTTGTAGTAGTGGAGTACGAGACGTATCAGAACTATTACATTAATTTTATAAATCTCTTGAATTATTGATAATCTTAAAGGATAACCGTCATTATGAGTAGGGTATTGGCCCTCTCTAACCATGCAAATGATACATGTGATGTGCAGGTTGATGAACCAAAGGACCATCTCCAGATGGAGGACTACACTGATTGAATAAAGAAAATAGTTTTACGATTTGGTTTATTTATATTTCCGCTGCAAACTCGATGATGTAATAAGCTCCCATGGAGAGAGCATTTGATAATTGGTTGAACTTTATTTATAATAAAATAATAAATACGGTTGATTTTACTCTCGTGAATGATTACCTTCGTGAATGTAATTGGATGTGAACCAAATGAAAGGAAATTTGAGATAATACTTGAAATGCATCCAATACCTTACATTATTAACACCTCGAATTTCGGGCACAAGTATGTACTTGAGCGCAAAATTTCGGGATGTTACAGAAACCCTCCCTAAATTATGGGTGTGCATTTAGTAGTTGTTTCTCAACTATTTCGTGAGATTACTAGTAACAATAAGATCAAGTGGTCGGAATCTCAAGATATATGTGACAGGAGACCAAGGTCGACCATCCGAGCTGACCTTTGGTGAGATGTGGATGAACTTCCCTCCGATATTTGCAGTTCGTGCCGTGGGACCAGGTCTTTGACCTTGAGTCTCTGCACCTTGACCAGATTACCGATCTGCTCATGAGGGTCGTGTTTAAGCACTGATGCCAAGCTCCCTTCCTTAGTGGAGCATAGATGACACCAGGGATGACCATCCTCTTCATCTTATCGTACGGTGCAGAGATTCCCTTGCAGGTCTCCGGAATTATGTTTTAGAGGCCTCTTCAAGATATCCGAACAAGAGCTCGAAAATGGATGAGACTGTAGTATTGGGATGCCTTGCACAAACCTTTGGATCTAGCCTCCCGAAACAAACCAGAATTATGGATAATAAAGCAATGAAATAAATTAAAGCATCAATCACACAACACACAAGAGATTTTTACGTGGAAAACCCTCAAAGAGGTAAAAACCACGGGACCTCGTCCAGATCAACAATCCACTATGAAGTAGAACGTTATAATCTTCTTCACTCACACAGGAGTGGATAAACAATAAGAGAAATAGAGAAAACGGAGAGATCTAACCGATTACGAGGACATAGAAGCGCTGAGATATAGATTGCACTGTAGAGAACCTCCACGAGCAGAACCTCCCTTCTATAAGCTTCCTCTCTCTCTTTCTCCCTCTCTCTCACCTTTGATAGCCCTAAACCCTTTAGCAAATCCCTTGTAAAGCTTTCGGAAACCCTCTTGTTATGTCTAGAAAAACCCTAGGCAACCCCTTTTATAGTTTAGGAAACTCCTTTTCGCATCCGTGTTGCGAAAGGACTCAAATCCGCAGTTTCGCGTAAAATCGCGGAACAAACTGTGTAACCTTCGACTAGTCGAGCTTAGTCTTCAACTAGTCGTAGGACCCCTTCGACCAGTCGAGACATCCCTTCGACCAGTCGTAGCTACAGTAAAAAATAGCAAAAATACTCGCTACACTTTGAGTCGAAGTTACGACTCGAACCTTCGACTAGTTGACCACCAGCCTTCGACCGGTCGAGCAAGGCTCATGACCAGTCGAAGATGGGTAAAAAAAAACCCATCATGTAGGAGGGCTCGGTGCTCATCCTTTTCTAAAGAAAGTGGAGGTACTTCATCTTCTGGTGGACAGAACCCTTAGGTGGATAGATCTTTGCACAATGGAATACCTCTTTCTGGTTGTTGATGAGCTCATTGGTCATGATTGGTACTAGCCGACCACCTGACATGCACAGACATCTGAGCTGACCTCACGTTTCTGACCAGTTCATTTTACCTATAACAAACTATAAATAGAGACTTCATCTATAGTGAAAGGTACGTACAAAAATCCTAACTCAACTAGAGCAAAATCCCTGGTTCTAACTTAGGCATCGGAGGATCCCCTGCAGAAGACGAGGTCTCCATTACTTCTCTTTTGCAGGTAGGTGGCAGTTTAGAGAGGAAAATCCAAAAAACAGCCTCAACACTAGCTTTGCTCTAAAACATCTTCGGAACATCTTAAAATACCCTAATTCTGATTACACCTACTTACATAGTGTCACAATTGAATTAGGAAATAAAATACACACTTTCACAAAATCACACAATTCTATCAACTAGACATTCGATAAGGATAACAACCATTAAGGCTTGTTGATGCGATCGGAGAATGTCTTTAAAAAAACTGTCCAGCGTGGGGAACAAATATTTTTTTCTATATGATTGAGTGGTATATCAATGTGATCAATAGAGGCTTAGATGGCGATTTTTTTAAAATAATAATAATAATAATAATAATAATAATAATCTATCAGATGGAAGATATCTGACAAAAAATATCTCAAGGTGAACTTTCCGTGGGATATAGCCAACCGAGTAGGTTCAGCGGATGAACGGTCTGATTCACATGCAAGCGTTCCACAAAATTCGAGCCTCGTGCTCTCATGATTTCCTTTGTCTGGCTAACCCACCAAGTCAATATTGATGGCCAAACTAGAAGGATCATTGAGAATTTTTCAATTGAGTGGCGGAAACCTGCTCAGTTGCCATAGGCGACTTCTGTGCTCCTAACGAAAGGTTCACTGCAGCAGAGAATTATATTTCTGTATACGTGGACCCGTAATTCGGAAGGGGATTGCGTCCGACCAAAGTCGGACCTAGCAACGTCCGACCAAATCGTGAGTTCCACTGAGATGTATCTGTTTATCCACGCCGTCAATCTATTTTCTCAAATCATTTTAATGTATGGCCCAAAAATGAGGTAAATCTAACGCTCTAGTGAATCTTCTCAGAGACCGGCAGTGTAGATCTGTCCATACTATTTTGTGTGGTCCACTAGAGATTTGGATCTGCCTCACTTTTGGGCCCATACTTTAACATGATACAGAAAAAAGGATAGCAGCGTAAATAAACAGATACATTACGGTGGGTCCATATGCAGATCTGGTCGGAGGTTGCAAGGTCAAACCGGCGTCTGACGCAAAATCCGCTTCCCCGCAATTCCTTATCCACAGCGGAAGCAGGTCTGGTATGACCCGGGTAACATCTGAGTGGGTGTTACGTTGACCGTGGGTCTACCTTGATGTATATATATATTGTTATGGAAAAAATTGAGCCGAACCCAATAAACGCAGACTTGGAGAAATCGATGAGCAGAGCCTCGGCGTAATAGCATTACATCCGAACCAACCACACTTACGAACTACGATGCCAAAATTAGGGTCTGAAAGAGAGGAAGATTGGGCCACACTAATGTCTGGAACTCTCATCCGAAGAACTACGGGCCTGGATCGCATGTCTGAGCTTTATCACCGGCCAGGAACCTGGAAGAAACTAGAATACGCTCGACCCGTCTACTCTGATCAGTGGCTCAAAGGATCGTAAGCAAGGTACAGGTCAAATGAGAATATGGTGATATATGTCCGACTCGTAGGCAGGAGTCGGAGAACTAGTGCTCGGTGCTAATATGAGTCATCCGAGATCCGACCAAAACTAACTCGCTCATGGGCTCGGAGGGCCGTGGGCTAAGATCGGCTCGGATGCCCATGTGGCCGAGGATCACACTAAGGGATCAATCTCAATGAGGCATGTTGGAGAGTTGTCCGGTGCACGATCTAAGGATAACTGCCGACATCAGTGAATGCACAACTCCCACTTGATGGAAGAGATCATGTCGAGATTGACAGCCACATTCCCTTTAATCCACAGGTATAAATAGGAGATGAATTCATTGGAACAGGTACGAAACATTTGACACTCCAAACCCCCAGCGACATTACTTAGACCCAGATTCCTAGCCTGACTTTGGCATCGGAGGGTCCCCTGCTCTAGCTAGGGTCTCCTTTGTCCATCTTTTGTGCAGGCTCACAGGGCTCAGAGCTAGCTGTTTGGGCACGGTTGGAGAAGCCAGATTATTTACATCAACATTTTGGTGTCATCTGTGGGAACAAAACGAAAAGACTTGATATCTGTGAGACCCGTATTCTAGCCCGTACCATTCCATAAGCTTCTGCGGTCCTCCCGGTCGAATTCCGGTGACCCGCGATGCCTAGATAGTAGTTGCGTGCATCCCTGAGTTACATCCTGGTGATCTGAGTCGGCTTGACCCGAGACTTATACCAATGCGACTGCGCCGTCGCCGCAGTTCTGATGGCGTGTCTCGCACTCCGAGGCTATACCTATGCCAGGAAATGTGAGCCCGTGATCAGTTCGAGGAAAACGCTGCGCGTTGCTACTCCGAGAGAATCTCTACGACACGCCACATCAATCAATCAAAGTACAACTCCTCACTCCATCCCACCCCCAAGTACAACCACCCTCCCGAAAAGTCAACACTCTCTCTTACACATTTACACATCCATCACTCACTCACCCATCACACCCCATCACTCACCCATCCCTCTCTCTCTTACACCTCTCTCTCTCATCTCTCTCACTTATTTCATCCCAAGCAACCCACGTCCAAGTAAGCTCCATGAGAGAAAGCTTTGTGTGGCCCACTTCCTATCTCCCACCCTCACCCTCCAAAACCTATCTCAACCGTTGAACTTCGTCCTTTAGAGCTCTAGGATGCTTTGGCGGAAGGAGGAGGAGAAGATCAAAGGTGAGTGCTTTATAGGCCTAGATTTAATGCTTTGATGATGGGCCAAGTGAGGCTTACCGATTGATGGTATGGATCTCACTTTGGACCCTAGGTGTGGTCGATGGCCCACCTTGATTCTCATGATCATTTAATGATAGGGTCATTCTCCATGGACCCCATCATGATGTTTATTTTCCTTCCATAAATAGGGTCATCGAGACCTTGCATTTTAGGGGAGAAAGGATCACCATTGATTTTGATCAGTGGGCCCACTTGTAATGGGACCCACTTGATGTATGTTGTGATGTATGGAAGGGAGGGCCCATAGTGTCGGGGTCCCTCCATCACTTGATCTTCCTCTTTCTCTCTCTCCCTTTTTGCCTTGTTGGTGGCCCCATGAAGTATGTAACTTATCCATGTCGTCCACCTTCGTGGGACCCACTTGATGGACATGTTGGATCTACACCGTCCAGGCCATGTGGGCCCAACCTTAATGGTGATGGGAAAACACAAATATCAGATTGATCCAAATCAAGTGGGCCACATCCATGTGGGACTCACCTTGATAAAATGTATATTCACACCGTCCGTCCAACATCCCTGGACGCTGGACGTGTTCAGTGAAGTGTGAACAGACAGTGGGATGTGCTAACAATAAAGAAGAAAAAAAATATAATATCAACTTGATTTAAGCTTTTTAGGTGGGTCGCTCATGTAGGCCTCACCTTGATGTATGGATCTAATCCATGTCGTCCATCCTATCTCTCAGCTCATTTTAGGCATTGAGCCGAAAAATGAAGCCAATCTGATTATCTGGTGGGACATAACATAGAAAACATTGATTTTTACCGTTAAAATCTATTAAGGGCCACTTTAATTTTTCTACACACCAAAACATGCTGGATATTGAGCTTGTTTGGTCTGTCTTAAGCCATAAAATACAATGGATGGTGCAGATCCTCATAAGGCAGCAGGCGCTGCTGCTGCTGCCGTCCAGAGGACGCTGCAGCAACATCCTGTTGCGCTGCTGGAGAGGCAGGGACCGTGGGTCCCAGCCGTAGGCCCCACCATGATGTGTGTAGAACATCAACACCGTGCATTTGATGGGGCCCCTTTAACAAGTGGGGCACCCCTAAAATCAGCCGTATACAGAAGCTCAGGTGGTCCACACAGCTGGAAGCAGTGGTGGGTTAAACATTTGCCATTGAAACCTCTCTGGCTCCAGAGGTTTTGGATAAATATAAAATTATTTATTTATTTTTATTTGGCTCTGTGTGACCTTATCAACAGTTGGATGGGAAATAAACGTTATGGTGGGCCCCACGTGGGACCCACCTGTGAAGGGAATTGGAGTGGCTGGTGTACCGCACACCAGCCTTATAGCTGCTGCTTTGACGTTGTAAGCTCTGTGGGTCCCACCAGTAGTTGATGTCACCAAGTTCTGTAGAGCCCACCTTGATTTTCTTCAAGCCGTTCATCTGCTGGTGTGGCGCGCACCATGATATATGGGTTTTAATCCACCCCGCATGGGCGTGGTTCCCACCCGATGTAAGTGTTTTATCCATGTCATCAGTGGATTACACCATGATGTAAGTGTTGTATCCTCACCGTCCAGTGCAAGGATGGTGGGATTCTACCATGATGTATGCGTTTCTCCACCCCGTCCATTCATTGGACATGATCCCACCATGGTAGCGTGTGGGGCCCATCTTGATTTAATGTATTGCATCCATGCCGTCTAATCCATTGACAGTGGATGCAGATTGACTGGAGTACCTCACACTAGCTTGATAGCTGAGGTATTGATGTCAGCAAGTTCCGTGGGACCCACTTGATTTATGTGGTGTATTCCACGCCACTCATCTGTTTTACATCCATGACCATCCATTAGTGCGGCCCATTGATGCAGCTCACTTGATGTGCATGAGTCCCATTAGTGCGGCCCATTGAGGTAGCCCATTTGATGTATATGAGGTCCATTGCTGCAGCCCATTGATGCGGCCCACTTGTTGTATATGAGGCCCGTTGGTGCGACCCATTGATACGGCCCACTTTGATATACTTGTGGCCCATCAAAATCCATCTATGAGGCTAACCTTGATATATTTGTAGCCCATCTATGAGGCCCATTGGTGTAGCCCACTTGATGATGAGGCCCATTAGTGCGGCCCATTGATGTAGCCCAGTTGATGTTTATGAGGCACATTAGTGCGGCCCATTGATGTAGCCCACTTAATGTATATGAGGCCCATGTTTGAGGCCCAATATGATATATACCCGGCCCATGTGTCGAGGCTCGATGTGATAAATATGTGGCCCTTATGTGAGGCCACTGGCCCTCTATACGTTTGGCTCTATGTGGGCCAGTGCTTGGGAGCGATGTTGGTTAAATGTCCACATTGATGGGCAATGATGGTTTAATGTCAACATTGTGACCTTCCCTTAGGCCTTGTTCGGCATATTGTTGAGGTCGAGTATCTAGGCCGATTCCGATTTGTCGAGGCCGACTGTATAGGACGATTCCGATTTGTCGAGGCCGATTGTATAGGCCGATTCCAATTGTCGAGGCCGAGTATCGAGGCGATTCCAATTGTTGAGGCCGAGTATCGAGGCTGATTCCAATTTGTCGAGGTTGATTGTATAGGCCGATTCTGATTGTCGAGGCCGATTGTATAGGCTGATTCTGATTGTCGAGGCTGAGTATTGAGGGCGATTGTATAGGTTGATTCCATTTGTTGAGGCCGAGTATCGAGGCCGATTTCGATTGTCGAGGTCGATTATATAGGCTGATTTCGATTGTCGAGGCCAAGTATCGAGGCCTATTCTGATTTGTCAAGGCCGGGTATCGAGGCTGAGTATCAAGGCCAATTCCGAGTGCCGATTTCGATTGTCGAGACCGATTTCGATTGTCGAGACCGATTTCGATTGTTAAGGCCGATTGTCGAGACCTATGTGATGTATATGCAGCCCGTGTTTAAGGCCTAATGTGATGAATATGAGGTCTATGTGATGAGGCTCATTATGATGCATTTGAGGCCAGGCGATGGAGTCCATTGTGATGTATATTAGGCTCTTGTGAGAGGCCCATCATGATGTGTATTAAGCTCTTGAGTGAGGCCCATGGTGTTGTATATTAGGTCCTTGTGTGAGGCCATGGGTCTATTATATGTTAGGTTCTATGTGGGTCATTCCTTGGGGGCAATGTTGGTTAAATGTTCACATTGTTGAGGTCGATTGTTGATGCCGGTTATTGATACTGATTATGAGTATGTGACAGCATAGCATCATGATACATGCCCATATGCATCATCTGTATGTTTATTGTGAGATGTGATTGACCCTTGTATATGTCATAGTACAAATGGTTTATGAGACTCCCTGATACGTGGGGTTATCCCACATGAGCGCACGGTATGTGCAGGATTGATGCATGATTGGACTACATGACTCATGCATCTTGCATTATGTGATTGTGATTACTGTACGCCCTAGCGACATCAAGGCTGTGACCTCCACAGGCATGTCGTAGATGGCCAGATGGGACACCGTAAGTGTTTAGTTCGAGCATTTGGGCACTTTGGATGTCCGTAGATGAAAGTCTTTAAACCTTCGAGGTCAGGAAATGCCCCAACGTCTAGACTGAGTGAATACATGAGTGCCTAAGTGCCGAATACCTGTAGGCCGTGTCTCCCACTGTGTCGTAGTCGGTTGGGAGGGGGTGTGGCCTTATCCGCCTGAGTGAGGGGGTTATAAGCTAGGCTGAGTTTGACGAGCTCCCAAATGGGTCCGCTATCGATGAGCTGGGTAAGCATTGGTATACTACTAGTAGGCGAATAGTGAGGTCTTTTCCACTCGCTAGGCTACGCGGCCGGCTGGGGCGGTAGCCAGCTTGGAGTGTACTAGACCCTGGTGATGATCCCAAAGATATACGGTGCTGATATGTGGACTTATTGAGAAGGAGTTTCATACTCATTCATTCATTCACTATTCACTTGAGCTGGTGGTGTGCAACTATTTGTTACGTGTACCTTCGCAACGATCAGAATTTTGGTTGGGGCGCGCGGCTAACCTAAGATCAGGAGTTTACAACATTGAGTCTGACTATCCAAATTTAAGTATGGGACTGGTTTGGATAGAAGTCTCTTGTGATGGACCCCATAGCCTGCGATACTACATACTATCATCCCGAATTCACTCCAACTTGTTCATTTCAATCGCACCGCATATTACGTTGCATCCGCAGCATTTAGCATTTTGGGTTGCCATGTTTCTGCATTGATATGACCGTTAGCATTCATGCCTTACATCGCATAGCCTTGGTACGGCTGATGGCACTCATGGACTTATCAGTATATTTTCGTTTACTTTGATATCGTATGATTCATGATCTTGTCAGTATTTTCGCCTATTTTGATATTGTATGATTTATGGCATTGTATTGCATACTCGGCACTTATCTTGTGCACACACTTTCATCACCCACTAAGCTTTGTATAAGCTTATGCACGATAGATGCGTGCAGGTGGCGTTAGGTTCTAGCAGCGTCGAGCATGGAGTGTGCAGCGGTCTTCTGGAGCTTTGACTTCAATATATGTATTTTTCTTTCAGCATTGTATTTATATTAGTGGATATGTGATGATGATGTTGCCTTTATGATTTGGGTATACTTGTGGTTATTCTTATTACGAGTTAAATGTATATTGGAAAATCCTCCTTATAGGATCCTAGGATCAGAATCTGGTGTATGGATGCTGGGTGCCAAGAAAGGGGTACTACGGAAGCTGTCGGCACAGGATTCGGCGATCGAAAATTTTGTGAGCCCGGTTTCCGAGTTTGGGGCATGACAATAGCTCTACAAGAAGATGGTCAAAGGGAAGAAGAAAGCGCTCCCGATAGCAGCTATGGAACCTGAGCTAAACAGGTAATCACGCTCGTCTTCGTTACTCCATGCTGAGTCAGCTCCAATAGGGCCATCCCAAGGTCCCAAAGCCGAGGAGGCAAATATAGAGCTTTGCAGAACCAGGTGCGGGTGTTAATGGACGAGATCAATCGGAAGAAGCAATAGTAGGGGCAGCAACCACCTCTCAACCGGGAAGAGATTACCTCATTAGCAGCGGCAAAGCCAGCGCTTGTGAGCTCGCGGGCCGGAGCATCCCAAAACTTGTCTGCTAGTGCTCTCGATCCTGCACAGAATGCAACGACTACGGCCACGACCTACGTATCGGTCACCTCGGCGTTGGCCTCAACTGACCTTCGCCATGAATTGGAGAGGAGGAGAAGGGGAAAAATGCCCGAGGTCAAGGCTCCTCGAGAAACTGTTGCCGAAAACTGAGATCCGTGGGAAGCCTAGCTTGATGAACTTCAAAACCAGATTAAGACTCTACAACGGAATCAACAGACCCCTGTTCCTACCGCGGTAGAAGCGATGATGGAAGAAATTGAACCTCCACTCACCAGTGATATTATGAGAGGGACAATGCCCCCGAGGTTTAGGATACCCCCTATCATTCAATACTCAGGGTCCGGGGACCCGACAGAGCACGTGGAGTCTTACTACTTGTGGATGCAAGTTCAGTCAGCATCGGAGGCGATAATGTGTAGAGCTTTCTCAATAACCCTCACTGGGGCAGCCAGGAATTAGTATCAACAGATGAAGCCAAGGTTGATCATAACCTTCGTCGAGCTCAATAGATCGTTCCTGACGCAATTCATCGTCGAAAAGAAGAGTCAGAAACCTTCAACCCACTTGCTTACCCTCAAACAAAAAAGCGGAGAGTCGAGGTCGATCAAGAATTAGTATCGACAGCTGAAGTCGAGGTCGATCAAAACCTTCTTCGAGCTCAGTAGATCGTTCCGAACGCAAATCATCGTAGAAAAGAAGAGTCAGAAACCGTCAACCCACTTGCTTACCCTCAAACAAAAGAGTGAAGAGTCATTGAAAGACTACATCTCTCACTTCAATGAGGAGGCTTTGCAGTTGGATGACTACTCAGACAAGATGGCACTATCTACAATGATTAGCGGACTCAAGGAAGGGAGATTCCTCTTCTCAATAGGGAAGAACCCACCGGCTACTCTTAGCAAGCTCATCAACCGTGCCCAGAAGTATACAAACACTGAGGAGTTCTTCAGCTTGTGCAAGAGCAACCAAACTCGGAGCACTCGTCTAAAGAGAAAAGGCGAAAGGATGAAGCTCCACAACAAGCAAACAAAAGGAGGTCGAATGACAATGCCTCACGAGATCGAAGGCCGAGCAGGAGGCCTGAGAGCAAGTTCAGCTCGTACACTCCTCTCAACACATCTCTGGAGCAAATCCTTCTGGGTATCTGAGACCAGAGGCTACTACATTAGCCGAGTTGCATGAAGATGGAGGCTAGACAGCGAGATAAACGCAAATATTACCACTTCCATCGCGATCATGGGCACAACACCAGTGATTGCGTCGACTTAAAGGAAGAAATTGAGACCCTCATTTAAAAGGGTCACTTGCGTCAGTATGTGAAGGAAGATAAACAGGCCCGACAGGAATACTAGCCGGGCAGAGCTGCAGACAAAGCTACGGAGATCCGAACAATATATGGCGGTCCATCGGGAGGTGGTGACTCGAATTGGGCTCGTAAAGCCTATTCCCAGAGCACCGACCCCGAGCACTACGTCTACTCGGCGGACAGGCCAAGGAAAGAAGTTTGTGCAGCCTTTCATTTACAGAAGACACACAGGGAATTCAGCATCCCCATGACGATGCTTTGGTGGTTGCAATGACGATAGCCAATTACAAGGTCTATCGCATCCTGGTCGACACCGGGAGCTCGACCGACATATTATACTTGTAGGCATTCGAAAAAATGGGGATAGATAGGTCGTGTCTCCAACCTATGAAGACACGGCTGCATGGATTCGCGGGTGATAAGGTGATCTCCGAGGGCACGATTTCTCTCCCAATCACAGCAGCGGAAGGACAGAACCAGGTGACCCTGCTGGTGGACTTCCTAGTGGTGAATGTTCCATCAACTCACAATGCCATCATTGGGCGGTCGTGCCTTAATGCTGCGAGAGCGGTCGTGTCCACATACCTTTTGATGATGAAGTTCCCAGCCGAAGGAGGAGTCGATTATGTCCGAGGAGATCAGAGAGAAGTCGGAGATGTTATTCGATAACAGTTAGGAAGGGCTCAGCAAAGCAGGCCCTCACAATAAATGTACTTAATCCCAGATCAGACACTTCTATGGAGGGTTCCCCCATTGAGGATCTAGTGACCGTCCCACTCGATGATTCCGACCCGAGTAGAACGGTTCAACTCGGATCGTCGTTGAATGCCGAGCAACGAAGCTAGATGCTGACATTCCTGCAATAGCACAAGGACGTCTTCGCACGATCCCACCAAGACATGTTAGGTATCTCTTCGGAGGTCATGGTCCACAAGCTAAATGTGGACCCAGAACACAAGTCAGTGAAGTAAAAAAGGAGGGCTTTCGGGCTTGAAAGGTACGTGGCAATAGTCGATGAGTTTTCTTAACTCCTCGGCACTGGTTTCATCGAAGAAGTCAATTACCCGGACTGGATCGCAAATGTGGTCCTTGTAAAGAAAGCCAATAGGAAATGGCGGGTTTGCATAGATTACTTGGACCTGAACAAGGCGTGCCCTAAGGATAGTTTTCCCCTACCTCGGATCGAACAGTTAGTCGACAATATAGCCAGGCACGAGCTTCTCACTTTTATGGACGTATACTCTGGTTACAACCAGATAGCAATGTACCCCCCAGACAGACAGAAGACGAGCTTTGTCACCGACAAGGGGCTCTACTATCATCAGGTCATGCCCTTCAGCCTGAAGAACGTTGTTGCAACATATCAGAGGCTGGTCAACCAGATGTTTACTAGACAAATCGGTCGGACCATAGAGGTCTACGTCGAAGACATGCTCGTAAAGAATGTCAAAGCATCCGACCACATCGCGGACCTAGTAGAGACCTTCTTGATCCTACGAGAGTATCAAATGAAGCTGAACCCAGCCAAGTGTGCCTTTGGTATGGGGTCGGGTAAATTTCTCGGGTTCCAGGTTAATCAGAGGGGTATTGAGGCAAATCCTGACAAGATTAGAGATCTACTCGACATGAGCTCACCTTGGACGATGAAGGAGATCCAATGCCTCACTGGAAGAGTCGTCGCACTCAGTTGTTTCATATCTAGAGACACCGATAAGTGTCTCCCCTTCTTCCAGTAGTTGAAGGGCCATAAGAAGGCATAATGGACCTCAGACTACGAGTAGGCCTTTCAGCGGTTGAAGTAATACCTGGGGTCATCGCTGTTGCTGTCCAAACCTGAAGAGGGGAAGCCCTTGTTCCTCTACTTGGCAGTTTCTACCTCAGCTGTTAGTTCAACACTTATCTGAGAAGCTGAGGGCAAACAACGCCCTGTTTACTACACCAGCAAGGCTATGTTTCCACCTGAGATCAGATACCCGAGTATGGAGAAACTAGCCTTGAGTCTGGTTGTCTCCGCTCGGAGGCTGCGCCCATACTTCTAAGCACATTCCATCATCGTCGTCATAGATTCACCTCTCCGACAGGTGCTCCAAAAGCCGAAAGTGTCCGGATGTCAAACCAAGTGGGCGGTGGAGCTTGGAGAGTTCGATATTCAATATCAACCGAGGACAGCGATCAAAGCCAAGCTGTGGCCAACTTCATAGCTGAATTCACAGCTCCGAGTTATGGGATCGGAGACACCAGTCCAGAGTCATTATCGAATTTGGAAACGGCATCTGCAATTCCCCCGGCCCTTCTTCTCCTCAAGAGTATTGAGGCAGAGGTAGGTGATAGATGGACCCTATTTGTAGATGGGTCATCTAATTCAAAACAAGGAGCAGGGATCATTCTAATCGCGCCCGACGCCACCACCATTCAGTACGCGATCAGGCTCGATTTTAAGGCATCTAACAATGAGGTAGAATATGAAGCCTTATTGGTCGGACTCAAACTAGCTACTAGTCTGGGGGTCCAGCTCCTTGATGTGCAATGCAATTCCTAGCTTATTATGAACCAAGTATCTGTCGAGTATGAGGCTAAGGAAGCAAGGATGGTAGCTTACTTCTCGAAGTTCAGAAGTTATCAGAGAAATTCAGGGACTGCGTCATCAGTCAAATACTGAGGGCAGAGAACTCTTGGGCCGACGCCCTCACAAAACTTGCTTCAGCAACTGAAGGGAATATCCCGAGGATCGTTCCGATAGAGTTTCTTGATAGTCCAAGTATAGACCGAGACGAGCAATGTAAGACCCGTATCCTAGTCAGTATTGTTCCGTCGACTCCAGCGATCGTTTCCGTTGAATTTCACCAACCCGCAACCTGTAATCGACGTTTGCGCGCAATCCTAAGTCATATCCTGTAGATTTGAGTCGGCTTAATCCGAGACCTGTACCATTGCGACCGCACCATCTCCGTGGTTCTGACGCCACGTCTTACGTGCTGATCCGATACCCTGGTCTGAAGATGTGGGCCCGCGTTCAGTTCGAGGAAAACACCGCGCATTGCAGATCCCAAGAGAATCTCTACATCTGTCCCATCAATCAATCAATTAATCAATCACCTCATGTCAAGTACAAGAGCAACCCCAAAGTCAACTCTCTCCCTCTCTCTCTCTTACACACCCATACATATCAAGTACAACTATCAGCTCACATCCATCACTCACGCTCATCACCTCTCTTACAACTATCCCTTCTTTCTCTCTTTCTCTACACACTTTCTAAGCACCAAAGAAGTGGTGGACGTCCAAGCCTTTCTAAGAGAGAAAAGTGTGTTTGTGTGGCCCACTTCCTCTCCCTAGATCTATCATCCTAGCCCTTTATCTCTCATCACCTTCCATCAAACTGAGGCACAAGGAGATCGGCGTTCCATCGGACCAAGAAGATCGAACGGTGGGTGTATCTATAGGCGTAGATTTCATTCTTTTGATGATGGGCCAAGTGGGGCCTACTAATTGATGGTATGGATCTCACTTTGGACCCTATATGTGGCCGATGGCCCACTATGATTCTCATGATCATTCCATGCTAGGGCCATTCTCCATGGACCCCATCATGATGTTTACTTTTCTAAGTTTGAAAGAGGTCATCTAGACCTTCCATTTTGGTGGAGAAGGAATCTCCACCATTGATTTCAATTTTGGTGGGTCCACATGCATTGGGACCCACTTGATGTATGATTGAATGCATGGAAGGGAGGGCCCATAGTGTCGGGGTCCCTCCATCGCACGTGTGTCTCTCTCTCTCTCTCCCTCTCTTTTTCATTTTTTTTCATGTGATGATGTGGCTGTATGGCCCACCCGGATGGACCCCATCTTGATGTATGTCTTATCCACACCATCCAACCATTTGGTGGCCCACCTAGGTTGCATGCCTGTAGGTGGGGCCCACCTTAAATATGTGTAATATGAAAACCGGACGCTGGACATGGGTTCACAGAGAAGTGTGAACGGACATGTGGTGTATTGATGCCCAACCTCCCTGGACACACACTGGAGGTTGGGATGAAAATAAAAATATTAGCTTGGTTCAAGCCTTGGGGTGGGATGCTCATGCAAGCCCCACCTTGATGTATAAGTCTAATCCACGCCGTCCATTCCATTCCCTAGCTCATTTTAGGCGTTGCGCCAAAAAATGAACCCAATCCGATTTTTTGGCGGGCCATAGCATTGAAAACAATGATTTCTACAATTTACATCTATTAGGACCCACCTTGATGTTTCTATACGCCAAAACACATCGAATATTGGGCTCATTTGGACTGTCTTGAGCCATTGGATCCAATGGGTGGAGTGGATTCACCTGATGCGGACCCCGCCTTGGAAAAACCATGGAAAAATGATTTTTCAAAAAAAAAAGAAAAAAAAAAAGAGAGAAACAGCAGCAGGCACTGCTGTGCTGTGGACGAACAGACAGGGGATCCCAACCATGGGCCCCACCGTGATGTGTGAGAACATCAACACCGTGCATTATGATGGGGCCCCTTAGGGCAGTGGGCCCTCCAAAAAAATCAGCCACATACCAGCTCAGGTGGTCCACGCCACAGGAACAGTGAGGATAAACGTCAGCCATTGAAACCCTTTTTGGGTAACAGAAGTTTTGGATCATTATGAAATTTGCTTTCCTCTTCATCTGGGTCTACATGACCTTACCAACAAATTGGGTGGAAAATGAACATTATGGTGGGCCCCCACGTGGGACCCACTAGTGTACGTATTGTATTCACACCTTCCATCATGTGAGCCCCCACCATGAGGTATGTGCTTTATTTATGTCGTCCATCCTTATGGGACCCACCATGATGCATGTGTTGCATCCAAACCGTCCACCATTTGGCAAGCTTGTCTTAAGGCTTGAGGCTAAAAATAAGACAGATCGAGGATCAGGTGGACCACATTATGGGAAACAGTGGGTTTGAACGTCCACCATTAAAACCCTTGGGCTACAGGGTTTGGACCAATGTGATATTTATTTTTCCTCTAGATCCAGGCCTTTTGTGACCTTATGATAGGCTGGATGGGAAATAAACCCTATGATGGGTCCCACTAGAATTTAAGCGTGGAAATCATTATCTCCACTGCTATCTATGATATGGTCCAGTTGATCTTTTGATATAATTCATTTCTTATATATATGTTTTGATTTCTAAAATAGATGAGTTAGGTTTGGCCCATTCGTCTTGGCCCATTCAACTCAGCCCATTCATCTTGGCCCATTCAACTCGGCCCATTTGATTCGGCCCATTTGATTAAGCTCCATGTGATGTACTTGGGGCCCATTTAATTAGGCCCGATGTGATGTATGAGGCCCGTTGTTGAGGCCCACCTTGATATACATGAGGCCCATGTGATGCGGCCCATTTGATGTAATTGGGGCCCATGGGTTGAAGCCCAATGAGATGTATGTAAGGCCCTTTACAATGTGTGATTCCACCTTGGTTATGTAATGATGTTTATGGCAAGCTATGTCTTGGGAGCAATGATGGTTTGACGTCCACATTGTAAGAATAATATTGGTTTAATGTCCGTATTATAAATCTCCCTAGGGCCCATTGATAGGCCCATACTAATTGTGCGTAGGCCATTTAGGCTCATCTTCGTTGTGAGGATAGTTCATCACCTTATAACATGCTTAGTGTAACTCCATGATTGATGCCCATACGCATCATATGTATGCTTGATATGAGTGGTGACTGATCATTGCATATGTCATTGGGCAGATTATTTATAGGACTCATTGATAGGAGTTACCCACATGAGCGCAAGGTACGCGGGAGATTGCTAGATGACTGGACAGTGTAACTCATGCATCTCGCTTACATGTGACTTGATCATTGTACGCCCTAGCGACATCAGGGTCGTAGCCTCCACAGGCATATCGTGGATGGCCGTATCGGATATCAGAAATACTTGGTTCTAGCACTGTGGGCACTTAGGATGTCCTTGGGTGAAAGTCCCAGAACCTTTTTGGTACCAGGAGATGCTCCAACGTCTAGACCGAGTGGATACACGAGTGCAGGAGTGCCGAATACCAGTAGGCCACGTCTCCCACTGTGTCGTGGTAGGTTGGAAGGGGGTTTGGCCTTATCCGCCCGAGTGAGGAGGTTGTAACCTAGGCTAAGTTTGACCAGCTCACAAATGAGTGCGCTATCGACGAGCCGGGTAAGTATTGGAGACTACTGGTCAGGCAGATAGTGTGGTCTCTTCCACTTGCTGGGCTGTGCGGCTAGGGAGGCGGCAGTCAGTGTGAAGTGTATTAGACCCTTGTTATATCCCAGAGAAAAATTGTACTGATATGTGTACTTGATGAGGACTGGCATGCTTGCTTTGCATCTCACATATAATATTTGGCTACATAGGCCTGACATCACATGGCCTTGGTATGGCTGATAGCATTCATGCCTTGCATCATATAGATTTGGTACAACTGATAGTACTCATGGACTTACTGCATATTTCCGCATTACTCTGATATTGTATACTTGACACTTGCCTTGCGTACACACTTACACCATCCTCTAAGCTTTTGTAAGCTTATGCACGACCGTTGTGTGCAGGTGTCGTTGGATCACAGCAGCGCTGAGGCAGGAGTACGTATCGGATTATTTTGGAGCTTTTCGATCACCTTGTATTTCTAATTCTGCATTGTACTTAAAGTTTTTAATATAGTGGATATGTAGTGATATTATTTTGTGACTTGGTTATGCTCCATTACAAAAAAAAAAAAATCATACTTAAAATCCTCCTTATACGATCCCAGTATCGGAATCTGGCATATGAGTGTCGAGATCCGAAAATGGGGCATTACAGAGGCTGTTAGCACCAGATTCGGCGATTGGAAATTTTGTGATCCCGTTTTTCAAGTTTGGGGCATGACAAGCAAGAAATGATCAACCCTGTACAAACGATTACAAGTTGGATGGATCCTATCGTCAAATACCTCACCACCGGCGAGGTCCCTTAAGACGGGTTGGAGGCTCGGCGTCTGAAGGTCAGGGCGGTGCAATATGTGATCCTAAATGACACGTTGTACAAGAAAGGATACTCCCAGCCCTACCTCTGATGTCTTTGACCGGACGAAGCGGAGTACATGATCCGAGAAATCCATGAAGGAATCGGCGAAAATCATTTCGGGGGTCGCGCCTTAGCTTAGAAAGTATTCTGCCAAGGGTATTTCTGGCCAACGTTCGAGAAGACTCCAAAAACTTTGTTCAGAGGTGCGATAAATGCAAGAGAATTGCTGTCGTACCGAGGCAGCCAGTGGAAGAGCTGACCCCCATGAGCAGACCATGGCCATTCGCTCAGTGGGGGATTGACATCATTGGCCCTCGGCCTCGCGAAAAGGGGCAGACGAAATTTGCAATTGTGGCTGTAAACTACTTAACCAAATGCGCCGAGGCCGAACCGGTGATGAAGATTACCGAACAGAAGGTGATGACCTTTGTGTGGAAAAACATCGTATGTCAGTTCGAAATCCTGCTCATTATCGTATCCGATAATGGGAAGTAGTTCGACAACGATAGGTTCAGAGGCATGTGTCGGGGGCTCGGCATTTCCAACTCATACTCATCACCTCGTCATCCATAGTCCAACAGACAAACTGAAGCAATGAATAAAGTCATCAAGCATCATCTCAAGATAAAGCTGGAGAAAGCCAAAGGCAACTGGGCTGATGAGCTTCCGTTTGTCCTCTGGGCCTACAGGACCATGGCTCAGTCATCCACGGGGGAAACTGAAATGGCCAAGCTAAATGTCCTAGAGGGGGGGTGAATAGGACAATGCCAAATAAAAACTTATAATAGCGGAATTAACGAAATATGATAGCCAATGAACTAATTAAATAAATTGTAATGCAGAAATGAAATACAACCTCAAACAATTGAAATTGAGTGGTTGATACAAACGTTGTTCTAAGGACAACCTTTCACCAAAAACTCAGTGTTTATGGTAGGACAACCTTATGTCTAGAAATGTCTTTGTATCAAATACACAAATCAAAGAGGAATAAAGAAACAAATACAAACTGCACTGAATAAATTGAATTTACAAATGTCTTGTTCTAGGGACAACCATACACCATAAAAATGGCAGGGCAACCTTGCTGGAACAATTTGGAATTTAAAGCTTGAATCAATAAAAAGAATTGCTGGAAATAAATTGTAGAAATAAATCACTAAATTATTACAACATTCCCACACTTGCTTGTAATTTCAAACTGTTACAACATTCACATCCACAAGGAAAATAGAACTGAATGATAAAAGAAAACATTCAATCCACAAGACAAGAAGTTATAGTGGTTCGCCTGTGTGTTCACCAACTGTTCTCAAACAGCCACACAGAATGCTACTCCACTCCTAATATCCTCACACAGGGGATATTAGCGTTCTCTAATAAAACTGGTTTTCACAGGTTTACCAAAAACCTTCACAATTGTGTCTTTGTCACTTGGGCTTACACAAAAAAAAAACCCTCAATCTGAGTTTTCTGGCTCTCCTCAGATAACCATACACATAGAGATTTTTCTGGCAAATCTCATAAAAAACCAAAACAGAAATTACAGGAATTGTAAAATACCTGGATCTTATCCTTTTGCAGTAGCCCGGAAGAACCGATCAGAGTAGAGATGATAGTTCAATGTCCAATACTCAAATTATTGAGGTTCTAAGTTCTAATTGATTTTAAATGAAATCTCAAAGGGCTAGCTCTATTTGATTTTAATTCCAAGAAGAAGGAATACACGATTTCCCCTTTTCAAATAGGATTGGAATTTATAATAAAATCAAATATAAAAAGCTAACAAAAGGAATTAGAATGAAGCGCAAATTAGCTTAAATTTAAACACGACTTATCTCAGAGTGGAACCTTGCTTTTATAGAATTTTCAATGAATAAACTCTGAAATTCGTGTGCTATTTATAGTTACAGAAATTCGTCTTCGACTGGTCTAGAAGTTCCCACGACTGGTCTTAGAAGAAACAGATTTTTGAATTTCTGCGCGGATTCAGGAAAACCGATGTACGACTGGTCGTAGGCAGTCCACGACTGGTCGAAGGTCCTCCACGACCGGTCGAGACCCCTTCTCGACTGGTCGAGCAACAGTGAATTTAGTCGCTGGAGTTTGAGCCGAGGCTCCACGACTGGTCGAGCTTCGAGTCGAGGCCGTTCCACGACCGGTCGTGCAGACTTCAAGACTGGTCGTGAGCGAACCAGAAAATCCGATAAATTTGAGCAATTCCAAGACTGGTCTAGGAAATTCTTAGACAGGTCGAGCCAGTGCTAGGACTGGTCGAACCAGAACCAGGACTAGTCTAAGAGCAGCTCAAACACATGTTTAAATACATTTGGATAATGTATCCAAAGTGACCTACCCTAAGGTCAGTGACTATGGTCTATCAAACCTGAATAATGAAGTATGGACATTGAACTCTACTTCATTCAACGAATGATAAATCTTTTAGTACTTAAAGCCTGAAGTACGAGTCGTCCAACCACTTGAACCTGAAGTCAGAGTCGTCCAAACACTTGACACCAACATTTATCTTGAACTTGAATAACCAATAAAGAATGTCGTGACTTCTTTGTATCTTCTTCTTTATATCTTCTTCTTTATATCTTGAAGCCGCTTGAAGAGTCCATGGTTGTCTTAAACATAGAACACACACATAGAACATACCAAGGTTTTGACACACAAAATTTGACAATCAAAGAGGTATCATATAATAGCACTAACAATCTCCCCCTTTGGCAAATTTGTGACAAAACATATATATAAAAACACAATAGAGGAATCATGAATCATGAATTAGATGTGTCAACACATGACAACCATATACAATATGAGAGATGTTGAATTACTCCCCCTCAATAAGACTCCCCATTTAAGGAATTAAGTATTGATGCAAACACCATCAACAACATAAATACCACAGATATATGTACCATTCTCCCCCTTTTTGTCAAAAATATGACAAAGGAAGATCATATAAGCTCAGGAAGACAAATGAGAGCGTAAAAGATTTAGGAGAAGATATTACATACCAAAGTCACAGTTATAAGTTAAACAGTTCCAAGAAAAATCCAAAGTGAAATCAGTTCAAACTACATTTAATAAACATTTAATCAGACCCTGAAGAAGGAGCAGGAATGGTAGGATCAATATGATGAAGGCCTTTTTGTAAGCGCCTCAAATACTTATGCATTTTCTTAAATTGTGCATTATGGCCAACATGCATATTTTCCACCTTTTCTTCTAATGCACTTAGACGTGCATCGAAATCAGAAGGAACAAAATCTGGATCATCTTCAGATGCAGACTCAATATCATCAAAAAGATCATCCATGTTGATATCCTCATTAGGAAGATCATCTCCTTCATTCGCATCTCCAACTCCAGCAGCTCCACCACCCTCGTCATTATCAACTTGACCAGCGGCCAATCTCAACTTCATTTTGTTTATGTTGGTGTTGTTGAAAATAAGGTGATGGATAGGAGCTTCACCAACAGGCATAGTGACCAACATGTGAGTAGCTAAGACATTTAACAAATATCCAAATGGAATGTCACCATGACCTGGCTGAGACCGAAGCTGAATAATAGAATAACAGATCAATGAAGGTAAGCAAACATTGGCACCACTAACGATTGAGTACAGGATACGAACCATCAGAAGAGTCAATTCAGTTTTGTTACCAGCCCTAGGATACACATTAGATGTAAAAATACGATGAAGAACTCTATATCTGGGCAACAGCCACCTGGTCTTGAGAACAGTACCATTGACAGACCAAGGTGCATCCATATTACAAAGGGCTCTAGTCAATAAACGTTTCTCAGATTCAGTAACTTTATCACCAATGTGGAAGGATGGATTCCATCATCATTTACTGGAATATCCATTAACCCAGAAATCAAATGACGATCCACAGTAAAAGGCCCTTCTCTTGTAGTAATAATAAAAGTTAATTCCTCAAGAGAAAAGTCTATAATACATGCAACCATGGCCTGAGCAATTGACTGATATGCCGGCCCTCCCCAATTCAAAATGTTAACCCAACCAACAGATTGAAGGAGAGGAACTAGATTAAATTGAGCAATATGATTGATACAAACTGCTTTCTCAACAATAACTTTCTTAAATCGAAAATCACGAACTTGTGGAGGGTCATCATTAGGATCTCTAAGATGACGGCGAGATACAACATTGGACCTAGATGAAGAAGCACCTCTACTAGTTCGCTTTTTACCTCTAACATCCATATTCTTGAAAAGATTGAAGGAATTTCAAGAAAAACAAGATGGGTTTCAACCAAATCAGAAAATGAGGAAGACAACCCCAAACCCTTGAAGGAAATAAGAAATAATCAACACTAACAAGGAAGACAAGAAGTAATGTTCAAGATTCTTCAATAAAATCAAGAGAAATACTCAAACCTGGAGAAATCCCATAGATGGGTACGACCGGTCGAAGCTATGCCCGTTGGAGAAGAAGAGGGAAATGAAGAAAAAGTGATTTTTTTCCCAAATAAAGGAACCAGCGCGATACACGACCGGTCTTGAGTATTCCTCGACCGGTCTAACCACGACTGGTCGAGACTATCCTCGACTGGTCGTGTAAGACCAAAATATGCATTTTTTATTTATCTTTATTTTTATTTTTTATTATTTTATTTTTATTAAAATGCATAATCAATCATCTTATATTACACATACCGAGATCAAATTTCAATTTATTGAACTTGCATTTATCGAGTGGTTTGGTGAAAATGTCAGCAAGTTGTTTCTCGGTAGGAATATATTCTAAACAAATTACTTTTTCTTCAACAAGTTCACGAATATAGTGAAATCTAATGTCAATATGCTTAGTTCGTGAATGCTGGATTGGATTTTTGGAAATATTAATTGCACTTGAATTATCACAATATAAAACTATTGAGTCTTGTGCAATACCATAATCACTTAACATGCGTTTCATCCAGACTAACTGAGTACATGCATTTCCTGCAGCAATGTATTCAGCCTCAGCAGTTGAGAGTGAAATGGAACTCTGTTTCTTGCTGAACCAAGAAACTATGCAATTTCCAATGTAAAAGCAACCACCACTGGTTGACTTTCTGTCATCCATATTACCAGCCCAATCAGCATCCGAGAACCCAGCCAATTGCACACTAGTATCAAAGGGATACCAAAGACCCAGATTAACTGAACTTGCAACGTAACGAATAATGCGTTTAACAGCAGTCAAATGAGATTCTTTAGGATTAGACTGATATCTAGCACAAATTCCAACACTAAAAGCAATATCAGGTCTACTTGCTGTTAAATACAGTAAACTACCAATCATGCTTCGATATAGTTTAGGATCTATATCTTTACCTGTAGAGTCTTTTGAGAGCTTTAGAGAAGTACTCATAGGAGTATCAAAATTCTTACCATTTTCAAATCCGAACTTCTTAACTAAATTTAGAGCATATTTAGTTTGAGAAATAAAAATTCCATCAGATTGCTGTTTAACTTGCAATCCTAGAAAATAGTTTAATTCTCCGACCATACTCATCTCAAATTCAGATTTCATTAGATCTGCAAACTCAACAGTCATGTTAGTACAAGTTGATCCATAAATTATATCATCAACATAGATTTGAACCACTAAAATATCATTGTTCTGCTTTTTAACAAAGAGTGTTTTATCAACACTACCCATTTGAAAATTGTGACCCAGTAAAAACTTAGTCAATTTTTCATACCATGCCCTGGGAGCTTGTTTCAACCCATAGAGAGCTTTCTTAAGGCGATAAACATGATTAGTAAACTTAGGATCTTCAAACCCTGTAGGTTGTTCAACATAAACCTCTTCATGTAAATCACCATTAAGAAAAGCACTCTTTACATCCATTTGATAAATCTTAAACTTTCTAAAACATGCAATGGATATAAATAATCTGATTGATTCAAGGCGTGCAACTGGAGCGAAAGTTTCCTCAAAATCGATACCTTCAATTTGAGTGTATCCTTGCACAACCAGTCTTGCCTTGTTTCGAATAATATTTCCCAATTCATCAGACTTATTTTTGAAAATCCATTTAGTTCCAATAATATGTTTATCTTTTGGTCTTGGAACAAGATACCAGACATCGTTACGAACAAATTGATTAAGTTCTTCCTGCATCGCAACTATCCAGTTTTCATCAGAAAGAGCTTCCTTTACATTAACCGGTTCTATCTGAGAGGTGAAACACACGTAATTACAAAAATCTTCTAATTGTCTACGAGTGCGTACACCTGTGAGAGGATTTCCAAGGATTTGTGTAGTTGGATGATCTTTGACAGTCCTCACATCATGATTAGATTCACTTGATGAAGTTTCTGGTTTTTCAATTATAAGAACTTCATCATTATCTGAACTAGGGGCTGAAGTATTTAAGTGATCATCTATGACCACATTGATTGACTCTTGAATAACTCCAGTCCTTTTGTTCAGTACACGATATGCACGACTGTTTAATGAATATCCTAAGAATAATCTTCATCACTTTTTGTATCAAATTTTCCCAAGTTTTCCCGGTCACGTAAAATATAACACTTACTGCCAAAAACGCGAAAATATTTGACTGTAGGTTTTTTGTCAAACCACATTTCGTAGGGCGTTTTATTATTTGATTTGCAAGTATAAACACGATTAATAATATAGCAAGCAGTATTAATCGCCTCAGCCCATAAATTCTTAGAAACCTTCATGCTATTTAGCATAACAGTTCCCATTTCTTGAAGAACTCTATTTTTTCTTTCCACAATGCCATTTTGTTGTGGAGTTTTAGGTGCAGAGAATTCATGTGATATTCCATGATCATTACAGAATTTCTCAAAACAGCTATTTTCAAATTCGGATCCATGATCACTTCGGATCTTACTCACATGAGAACATTTTTCAGTTTGGATCCGTTTGATTATCTTTTTTACTTCATCAAGGGTTTCTGATTTGTCCTTTAAAAATGAAACCCAAGTGAATCTGGTGTAATCGTCTACAATAACCAGAATATATTTTTTACCTCCTCGACTTTCCGTTCTAGTTGGTCCTATTAGATCCATGTGGAGAAGTTCGAGTGGTCTTGATGTGGTATTTGAGTTCACCTTTTTGTGAGATCTCCTAGTTTGTTTACCATACTGGCATTCACCACATATTTTATCTATTTTTTGAATCTTTGGTAGACCTCTTATTAGTTCTTCTTTGCTCAATCTATATAAGTTCCGGTAGTGTACATGTCCAAGACGTTTATGCCATAATTCAGTTTCATTGGTATGGACCATGTAACACATTTGGTTAGATGAGCTGTCATTTCTCACTATATAGCAGTTTTCAGAAGTTCTGAGACCAGTTAATATCACAGATCCCTTTTTGTCTATAATCTCACAACCTTGATTGGAAAACTTCACACTATGATTGTTATCGCATATTTGAGATATGCTTAACAAGTTGTGTTTTAAACCTTCAACATATAAAACATTCTTAAATAAGGGTAGATTATGGAGTTGAACCGTACCTTGGCCAATAATTTTGCAATTGCTACCATCACCAAATGTGACTGACCCATCAGTCATATCTTGTAGATCGGTGAAGAGAGCTTTGTCACCAGTCATATGCCTGGAGCAACCACTGTCTAGGTACCACTTTGAAAGGCTAGTTGCTTTGAAAGCAGTGTGAGCAACCAAGCAGTCAACTTTAGGAACCCATTTCATAACAGTTTTAGGTTTAGGAACATAGTTGGTCTTCTTTTGTTTATATTTGAAAGAATGACTTACAGAGTTAGATTTTAAAAGTTCCTTGAGTAAATCAACTATTTTTTCAGCTAAAGGATTTTTCATTTGACTTTTGAAGTTGACATAGCTGTTTTTAGGTTTTTGAAAATTTTTTGTTGTTTTGACAAAACCTTGTGAAGTGTTTTTCTTTTTTGAATTAGAGGATTCTCCTTTCACAAATTTAGGTGGAGAATTCTTCTGTTTATGAGGTATTGTTTTATCATACCCCAACCCGGATCTATCACCACATTTTTTTGAACCGGATAGAAGTTTTTCTAATTTAGAATCACCTTGGGTATACCTCCAAGTTTCCTTTGAATTCAGAAGAGAAGACACTTCATTTTTTAGTCTCTCAATTTCAGATTTTAAATCAACAATCAGAGAGTTTTTGAATTCTAAATCGCTTTTTGATTTTTCAAAATAATCTGATATTTGAGATTTTTCTAAAACAAGCAAGTCAAAACAATCTCTAAGTTTAGAAAATTTTTCTCTTTGAAGTTTAAGCTTCACAGCAATTTTACAACTCTCTTTGTATAAGGCATTGTAAGCATCTTGAAGATCTTCTTCATTCTCATGGTCATTATCCAAATTTTCTTCACTAGTAGAATCATCGTGATCAGAGAAGGTAAACTTAGCTAGAGTCATAAGGGCTTTTACTTCATTGCCCGACTCGGTTTCAGAATCTTCTGATTCAGAAGAAACTTCAGAGTCAGATGATTCATCCCATGTAGCCAACATACCTTTCTTTTTGGATTTTTCCTTATTAGGACATTTGTTTGCTAGATGCCCATACTCATGACAGTTGTAACATTGACTGTCTTTCAAAGATTTTCGAGTTTTAGATCTAAACTTCTTTTTATCATTTGATTTTTGAAAATCAACTCTTTTCTTACTTTTAAAAATTTTGTAAAATCTTTTTGCAATAAGAGCTAAGTCATCTTCAGAATCGGATTTATCTTCTACCGTATTTTTGGAAGATTTCAAAGCAATTGATTTTCCTTTAGGAACTTTAAAATTTAATTCATAAGTTTGTAGAGACCCAACTAGTTCTTCCACCTTCATTTTGTCCGTGTCACGAAGTTCTTGGATTGCGGTTACTTTAGAATTGAACCGTTCAGGAAGAGAGCGTAGAATTTTTGCACACACTTTATTTTCTGGGATTTTATCACCAAGACCCCACATTGAGTTTACAATGTCATTTAATTAGTATAGAAGTCCATAAACATTTCATTTTCCTCCATGTGAATTTCTTCAAATTTAGTTGTGAGGAGTTGGACTTTAGATTTTTTGACAATCGATGTACCCTCATGTGTCATTTCTAAAATATCCCAAGCTTGCTTTGCAGTATCACAGGATATGATTCTTTTGAACTCATCCGGTGATAGTGCGCAAGTAATTGCATTAAGTGCTTTAGCATTAGCACTACTCTCACTTTTCTGAAGAGTGGTCCATTGATGGTATGGTGTAATTTTCATAGATTTAGAACCATCAATTCCAGTAACTTCCATGGCAGGAGGCTTCCATTCAATCACTGTGGCTTGCCACACACTCTCATCCATTGATTTGAGGAAGATCCTCATTCTGGCTTTCCAATAAGCATAGTTGGAGCCATCAAATGGTGGAGGCCTAGTGACTGAGAGGCTATCAAAATTTGACATTATTAAATATAGCTTAGATCGTTAGCTCAGGAAATAAATCCAAATACAAAGAAAAAGCGAGCTATTAGGCTTTGATACCACTTGAAATGGCCAAGCTAAATGTCCTAGAGGGGGGGTGAATAGGACAATGCCAAATAAAAACTTATAATAGCGGAATTAACGAAATATGATAGCCAATGAACTAATTAAATAAATTGTAATGCAGAAATGAAATACAACCTCAAACAATTGAAATTGAGTGGTTGATACAAACGTTGTTCTAAGGACAACCTTTCACCAAAAACTCAGTGTTTATGGTAGGACAACCTTATGTCTAGAAATGTCTTTGTATCAAATACACAAATCAAAGAGGAATAAAGAAACAAATACAAACTGCACTGAATAAATTGAATTTACAAATGTCTTGTTCTAGGGACAACCATACACCATAAAAATGGCAGGGCAACCTTGCTGGAACAATTTGGAATTTAAAGCTTGAATCAATAAAAAGAATTGCTGGAAATAAATTGTAGAAATAAATCACTAAATTATTACAACATTCCCACACTTGCTTGTAATTTCAAACTGTTACAACATTCACATCCACAAGGAAAATAGAACTGAATGATAAAAGAAAACATTCAATCCACAAGACAAGAAGTTATAGTGGTTCGCCTGTGTGTTCACCAACTGTTCTCAAACAGCCACACAGAATGCTACTCCACTCCTAATATCCTCACACAGGGGATATTAGCGTTCTCTAATAAAACTGGTTTTCACAGGTTTACCAAAAACCTTCACAATTGTGTCTTTGTCACTTGGGCTTACACAAAAAAAAAACCCTCAATCTGAGTTTTCTGGCTCTCCTCAGATAACCATACACATAGAGATTTTTCTGGCAAATCTCATAAAAAACCAAAACAGAAATTACAGGAATTGTAAAATACCTGGATCTTATCCTTTTGCAGTAGCCCGGAAGAACCGATCAGAGTAGAGATGATAGTTCAATGTCCAATACTCAAATTATTGAGGTTCTAAGTTCTAATTGATTTTAAATGAAATCTCAAAGGGCTAGCTCTATTTGATTTTAATTCCAAGAAGAAGGAATACACGATTTCCCCTTTTCAAATAGGATTGGAATTTATAATAAAATCAAATATAAAAAGCTAACAAAAGGAATTAGAATGAAGCGCAAATTAGCTTAAATTTAAACACGACTTATCTCAGAGTGGAACCTTGCTTTTATAGAATTTTCAATGAATAAACTCTGAAATTCGTGTGCTATTTATAGTTACAGAAATTCGTCTTCGACTGGTCTAGAAGTTCCCACGACTGGTCTTAGAAGAAACAGATTTTTGAATTTCTGCGCGGATTCAGGAAAACCGATGTACGACTGGTCGTAGGCAGTCCACGACTGGTCGAAGGTCCTCCACGACCGGTCGAGACCCCTTCTCGACTGGTCGAGCAACAGTGAATTTAGTCGCTGGAGTTTGAGCCGAGGCTCCACGACTGGTCGAGCTTCGAGTCGAGGCCGTTCCACGACCGGTCGTGCAGACTTCAAGACTGGTCGTGAGCGAACCAGAAAATCCGATAAATTTGAGCAATTCCAAGACTGGTCTAGGAAATTCTTAGACAGGTCGAGCCAGTGCTAGGACTGGTCGAACCAGAACCAGGACTAGTCTAAGAGCAGCTCAAACACATGTTTAAATACATTTGGATAATGTATCCAAAGTGACCTACCCTAAGGTCAGTGACTATGGTCTATCAAACCTGAATAATGAAGTATGGACATTGAACTCTACTTCATTCAACGAATGATAAATCTTTTAGTACTTAAAGCCTGAAGTACGAGTCGTCCAACCACTTGAACCTGAAGTCAGAGTCGTCCAAACACTTGACACCAACATTTATCTTGAACTTGAATAACCAATAAAGAATGTCGTGACTTCTTTGTATCTTCTTCTTTATATCTTCTTCTTTATATCTTGAAGCCGCTTGAAGAGTCCATGGTTGTCTTAAACATAGAACACACACATAGAACATACCAAGGTTTTGACACACAAAATTTGACAATCAAAGAGGTATCATATAATAGCACTAACAGAAACCCCTTCTCTCTGTCCTATGGCTCGGAAGCAGTCATCCTAGTCGAGATAGGGCTCCCCACTACGTGAGTAAGCAACTATTAAGAAGAGCAAAATGCCGAACAAATCACAGCAAACCTTGATTTAAGAGATGTGTGACATCGCCATACTCTGAGTCGTAACTCGGCATCAGCAAGTCGCTCGTTTCTACAACTCTAGAGTCAGGACAAGGCGGTTCTGACGAGGAGATCTAGTCCTTCGCCGCGTACTCCAGAACACTACAGAACTCAGGGTAGGGTCCCTGGGTCCGAACTGGGAGGGACCCTATTGGTAGTTGGCTCAGCTAAACCAGGATCATACCGCCTGGAAGACTTGGAGGGACGTCCGTTGCCCCACCCATGGAATGTCAAGCACTTGAAGATCTACTACCCCTAAAGGGGAAAGCCATGTACGGGTCAAATCTACTTGTCATTTTAGTTCTTAATAAAAGATCACCTATTTTCTACTCTAGATTGTCTACTAAATGATTGCCTCGCCATCCGAGTACGCCACAAAGGATCATTTCTCACGTGCAGAAATGAAGACCTTCGACGAACCGACCCCTTAAAGAAGAGGTCGGGTCGTCATTCGACAATTCAACAACTTTAATGAAAACAACCCACCATAATCATCCAATGAAATCATCATTTAGAGATTAAAAGTTAAAATTTATAAAAGTATCCATTGTCTTAACACAAAAAAAAAAGGGAAAACGTATCATTCCCTCCGAGAAGAGTGGCCAGCTGCTGAGCTAGGGGGTGGAACATTAACGGCCTCCTCGGCCTCGGTAGTGGCAGGAGCCTCTCCGGCTTCAGCTGCTGGAGATTCCTCGGCGTCATCCGTCGTTAGAGAGTCGAGATCAATGTCGGGATGGAGACCCTTAACTTCGGCCAGACATGCATTGTAGGTAGCATTGTAAGCCTAGTAGTATACCCTGTCCAGCTCGGCGGATCTCTCCGATGACTACTTGAACTCTTCAACAGCCGTAACAGCCTGTGATGCAGCCAAGGCTTCAAGTTTGCCCCACTGCTTGGCCAACTCCTCTGCAGTTTCAAACCTCGCCACCCTGACCTCAGCTGAGAGGCATGCGTTGTCCTCCTCCACGAGCTCGACGAGGGCCTTCGCGCTTGCCAGCTCATACTCGGCATCGTCCAAGTGAGATTGTAGCCCATTGACCTCTCCTTGGAGCGTTAACTCCCTCAGATGGCCTTCTGCTGTCAGGGCTTTCAGCTTCTCCTATTCTGCCACTGAGGCCTTCAAGAGCCTTTCAAGCTCGACCTTCTCCCCCTCGATCCGAGTTATCGCCCTCAGCCTTTCTTGGATCTGGACAAACATCGGCAATGCCTGGAAAGAACAAGGGGTTAGGAAATAGAAATGATGATCTGAGTTTGCAAGTAATGTTAAAAGTTTATCGTATGGCAGACTGAAGCCAAGTCGTTTATAAACAACTCAGGAAGTCGGGTAAGGGTGTTGGCAATGGACACCTCGGTTGTGTGCTCTGTCGCCCAATCATTCAACAATGACATATGATAACCGGGCAGAAACGTCATGGGTTCTAAGGGAGGAGTCGGATCGGCCACCCTTCTAACACCACTAGCCTCGGAGGCCTGAGGCTAGGCCACGACGACATTCCCAACTAGGGCGTCTGTCCTACTGACCAGGAAATCAACCTCAGCACCAGCAAGGTTGATGTTGGCGGGGTCGCCAGCGACGTCCCTGATCGGGGGAGAGCTTGCGCCAGCAGTCTCTCCGACGACCTCCTCGATTCCAAGCGGATGACAAGAAGGGGCTGGGTGTGCTTCGGAGGCTGGGGCCGGAGTTGTCGCTAGTTCGGCTGCAACTGGGGTAGTCTTCACGGCAGGAGTTATCTTTTTCTTCTTGGTCGTGATCTTCACCCTTGGCTCAGAAGCCATTATGACGCTCAGAGGAGGACGCAGAACCGGTATCCTCTTCCTCTTGGAGCCCGACGCCTCAGCCATACTTGCTCAAAAAGAAATCGACTAAGAAGCACACCTATGAAGAGGATCATTATATGAGTCATGATACCTACCAAGAGCAATGGGGTGAGGTTTAAATCTATAAAATTCGGACAATAGGAGATTATCTGGACTGATGATGTCGTGCCAGATGCGCTCCTCCTCCTTGAGTACACGAGCCCTAACAAAATGGGCTCGGAGAAAGGGAGAAAGGTCGGGAAGCACTTTCAGGTAAACTGCAAACAAAGAATAGGTTAGAGCGCAATGAACGAGCCAAAAGTATGAAATACAGAACAAATCAAGGACTCGACATGGATTGGAGAATTTGGTGGGGACTCGGACCCGCAGGCAACCGAGTTTAGCAACAGGCGCCTCCCACTCCCCCGAGGCCCAAAATCACTTACTTTTCCAATCATTGTTGGAGGTAGGGACTCTGGTTATTAGGCCTAGGGTACACTAGGGCTTGGCCGAGAGATAGTACCAACATGGCTCGAATTTATCGTGTTTGGCCTGATACATGGCCAGGAACTTGTTCGGTGTCAAGTGTTAGTTCTTTATCTAGTGCCAAAGAATGAAGGAGGAGACCAGAATCTACGAGGCGTTCAAAACCAGCTTCAATTTTGCAGTCACCAAGCGCACGAACGGATGGAAGGGAAATTAGAGTCCGCATTGAAGGGCGGAGACGAATATAACAATCTCCCTATCGGTGGGGTCACCTGGAGCATCAAGGGGAGAAGGAGCTCGGATGTGCACCAAGTCAGGAATTTGGTACTCGGTGTGGAGCTGAGCTATCTGAGACTCGATCAAGACCGAGCCCCCGAGAATTATAGCTACAGATCGGCCCCCCGAAGGCCTGGCCTTAGCCCTTCCCGCTCGATCCCGAAGTATCCTCTTTGATCACGCGCCTCGGCTCTTGGCCCTCGGGCCCGCAGTTTTCTTGACTGGAGGATAAAGTGGAACTGCTTCAAAGGGACCTTCGGAGTCCTCGCGCTCTGAGTCCATGGTCTCCTGCTCAGAATCCTCATTCTTTGCTCTGACCTCTTAGACTTCATCTGAATCGTTCGACATAATGCTTAAAAAGGAAATGGAAAAGGAGTTTGGGACAGAGGACTCACAGAAAACAGCTCCCCGGAAGACTTCTCGTTGCGTAAGCTCTTAAAGAAAATGGGGCTCAAGGAATGCAAATGAAGAGGTAGGAGACCTCAAATCAGGGGTTTATATAGTCGCTGTCAACCAAGCGCAATCATGATAGACAACTGTCTCCGAAGCTGAAGTAGTTCGGTCCCGAACCTGATCTAACATGTGGAAGCAGGTAATTCATCTAGGTCGATTCTCTCCGAGCCTAATGTTGCTGGTATTGAACAACATTTATTGCAAAGGCGACCCCTCACCTCCCAATGCACATGCGGCAGTATCCAACTCATCTTGTTGATACGAATCCTCAACCGTCGCCACATGTTCGCCATCTAGCAGCCAGAACTCAAAAAACTGAGCCACCGTACAACATGTGAATCCCGAAGCGTAATCATCACGACGATTCATTTCAACTTAGTTGACCCGTCATCATGAGTAAGGCGACAGTTCATTTTCCCAAACATTTACTCTTTGAGTCTGAGCTCGGACTTAGGGAGTAGGGGGCTTCTGTTATGGGAAAATTTGAGCTGAACCCAATAAAGGCCGACTTGGAGAAATCGATAAGCAGAGCCTCGGCGTAACAGCATTACATTCGAACCGACCATACTTTCGAACTACGATTCCAAAACTAGGGCTGAAAGAGAGGAAGATTGGGCCACACCGACGTCTGGAACTCTCATCCGAAGAACTAAGGCCCTGGATTGCGTGTCTGAGCTTTGACACCAGCCTGGAAGAAACCAGAATACGCCCGACCCATCTACTCCGATCAGTGGCTCAAAGGATCGTAAGCAAGGTCCAGGTCAGATGAGAATATGGTGCTATATGTCCAACTCGTTGGCAGGAGTCAGAGAACTAGTGCTCGATGCTTATATGAGTCATCCGAGATCCGACCAAGACTAACTCGCTCATGGGCTCAGAGGTTTGTGGGCTAAGATCGGCTCGAATGCGCACGTGGGCGAGGATCACCCTAAGGGATCAATCCCAATGAGGCATGTTGGAGAATTGTCCAGTGCACGATCTAAGGATAATGGCCGACATTAGTGCATGCACAGCTCCCGCTTGATGGAAGAGATCGTGCCGAGATTGACGACCACGTTCCCTTTGATCCACAGGTATAAATAGGAGATGACTCCATTGGAACAAGTACGTAACATTTAGCACTCGAAACCTCCAGTAACATTACTTAGACCCAGATTTCACAAGGCTCGGAGCTAGCCATTGGGGCGCAGTTGGAGAAGCCAGATTATTTGCATCATCAGCTTTTCTAGGTCGTTTATGGCATGGCCCAAAACTGAAGCAGATCCACATCTGAAGTTGAACACACCATCAGGATCATTGGTCTTAAACACCCACCATTAAAACTTTCGAAGGACCATCGCAAGGTTTGTTTGCCATCCAATCTATTGATAAGGTCACACAGACCTGAATGAAAGGAACACAAATATCAGCTTGATCCAAAACTTTCGTAGCCCTAAAAAAAAATTTTAATGATGTTATTGTGTGGTCTACTTGAGATTTGGATCTATTTCATTTTTGAAACCATGCCCTAAAATAAACTGAAAAAGATGATGGGCGGCATGGATATGTATCACATACATGAAAGTGAGCCCCACTGTCAGGGAAACACATAGTAAAATTTTGCCCACTTAATCCACTGGCATCAAGAATGTGAAACTGGTTGGCCCCACCGGACACCGAGGGGTTCTCGGATGGCGTAGTGTACAACACAGCACCGATGTGAGTATTGAGTTTATCTGGAAAACCTCCATGGCCCACCATGATTTATGTGTTTTATCCACACAGTACATTTTTGTTCAGATCATTTTAGGGATCGGCGGAAAAAATAAGGCGGATCCAAAGCTTGAGTAGACCAGACTACAAGAAGTAGTGGTGATAATGACACCACGGTTGAACCTTAGCTAGGTCATTTAAATGTTTATTTGTCATCTAACATGTTCATAAGATATACCTAGGTGTCGTTTGGCACCATGGATTTGGGGGATTTGAGATTATTTGAGGGGATTTCAAATCCTGGGGTTGTTTAGCACCATAAAGTATCAAGGGGTTTCAAATCTAGGGGTTTCAAATTCTCTCAAAGAGAGGGTTTGAAATAGACTGTGAGAGCTTGGATTATATCTAAAATCCTTTCCACAGTTGCATGTGTAATATGTGTGTCACTAGACTATTAAATTATTAGGCACATGGCCCACTAATATCACAAAACAATTAGATTATCAATTGCATCACTATAATTAAACTATTGGGCATATGATCTTGTGCTCGTGGCCCATCCGAGAGTCGGAATTTCAAAATTTTCGAGCAAAGTTTATATTTCAGCAGGCTTATTACAACCATTGTGTCAAACATTACATATGTTCACTAATTAGAGATATTAAAGTTGATTTAGTAATTAAATTCCAACCCCCATAAATATAACTTGCATAGCTACTTTTGGATTGAAGTTAATTCCCAAGTGTGCCAAACACAATAGGACTTCAAATCCAAGAGGGTTTAAATCCATGGGTTTTGAATCCACGCTCCCAAACAGGAATGGAAAGCATAAATATGAGCTTCATACAAAACTTACGCCTCTCTTAAAAAAAAATAATTAATGGTAGCCGTTCAATCACCCTTACTTCCAGTGTTATGGTCCACTTGAGATCTGTATTT
Organism: Magnolia officinalis; assembly: GCA_021015155.1. Lineage (NCBI taxonomy): Eukaryota > Viridiplantae > Streptophyta > Magnoliopsida > Magnoliales > Magnoliaceae > Magnolia > Magnolia officinalis. The sequence goes on from JAJHSJ010000009.1 coordinate 26,335,756, forward strand.
ACCTCAATTTTAGTTTCATATCCTGAAATGATGTGCGAAAATGAATGGACCACATCATAAAATACATGCACTGTGGTGGCCCAGGAAAGCGTTTCCACACAGTACGGCCATCAGTGCTGTGTTGTATGTTACGACATTCTGAGTCCGTTAGTGCCCTTGATTGAAAGATCCCAGCACTGTCCACGTTCCCATTGAATGCGGGCGCCGTTGCATTATTTTCTGGTTCATTTATTTGTGCGCCACAGATGGAAGTATGGCAAGGATCTTCCAATCTTAATCCACCGCCCACAGTAGGCCTATGATTGAAGGATGGAAATCATTGAGTTGATGGGCATTGTCCTAGACTGATAGATCATAAGTCCTCCAAATTCCGGGCGCGGTTTCAGTGGATGCACCAACGTGGGTGGATCCCCTGACTGTTGGGCACACCTCGATGCATGTGACATAAATCCCCTCCGCCCATCTGCTTTTAAAGCTCATTTTAGTACAATATACCTCAAATGAAGTAGATTCAAATATGTGAACCACACCACAGGAAACAGTGTTGATTGACCATTAAAATCATCTTGGGAGCCACCTGAATGTTTATTTAAAATCCAACGTTGATAAGGTCACAATGACTTGGATGAAGGGACCACACAACTATCAGCTTATCCAAATCTTTTGTAGCCCATGAGAAATTTGTAATCAATCACCACTGTTTCCTGTGGTGTGGTCAACCTGAGATTTGGATCTGCTTCGTTTTTAGGATAATGCAATAAAATTGGCTGTAAAATCGGATGAACGGCATGGATGTAAGGTACATACATCAAGGAGGGACCCGCAGTCAGGGATCCACCCAGCTTGGTGGATCCGGGGATCCACCAAAGCCGGCCCCCCAAATTCCATCCAGTGGCCCCAATTTAAGGGCTGGGATCTTCCAATATAAGATATTTCCTCCGAGTTGAAATATAAGAATGTGTAGTTCTACAAGCATTTTTTATTTCTCCTTCATAGAAACGAAACAATGTCTGGAAAGGAAGTGATGCTGCTAGGGATGTGGGCAAGCCCATTCGTTCGGAGAGTCGAATGGGTGTTGAAGCTGAAAGGTATCCAATACGAATATGTTGAAGAAGATCTCTCCAACAAGAGTTCTTTGCTTCTCAACTACAATCCGGTATGGAAGAAGGTCCCGGTGCTTGTGCATCGCGGAAAACCAGTCGCGGAGTCATCTGTCATCCTTGAGTACATTGATGAGACATGGAAAGAGAATCCCATCTTGCCGGACGATCCTTACGAAAGAGCCATGGCCCGCTTTTGGGCTAAATTTGCAGAAGAGAAGGTGATTATCATATTCAAGAATCTAGTCAGTTGATCAGATCGGGTGGTGCACAATCAAAATCTAGCTATGTCAGCTCTAGAAGCAAAGATCCATCTAATCCCATGGTCATCCCAATCCATGGGATTAGATGGGATTTGGGATGAGAGGGATCTTTGCTTGTACAAGTTCCGTTGCTAGACTTTGATTGTGCACCATCCAATCTAATCTACCACTGCCAGCAACTTTAATTAGTTTTTCTTTTAAGAGTTTTATTACTGAAATTTGCAAAGCCGTTCTTCATAAGGTGGAACTCTTGGTGTACTGTCCTTGCCTCTGAATCTGGCTAGTCCACTCCTCAGGTGGGCCACTTGCATCCGGTGGTTATGAACCGTCGGCCAAATATATCTCATCTAACCATTTTCTTTTCATACACTAACCCACCCCATGAGTGAATTGGCTTGATTCTTGGACCAGGTTACACATGTAACAGAGCACCTAACGAGTGAACTGGTCTGATTCTCTACCTCATAAACATAGTCTATGTGGTCCACCTGATGGATGCCTTTGATCAGGCACGTGTCTGTTGCCACATGCGGCCATGTGTAGAGGGCAGGGATCTGGATGTTCGTAGAATTAATTGGCAAATATCCTTCAAGAGAGTTTAGGGTGCACGAAACACAGCCAAGTCAACTCGACAACTCGATCAGCTCAACATGACTTGTAGTGATTTGAACCGAGTCACTCAGCGGCCTAAAACACCTTTGTATTTTATTTTACGAATATTTACTATGTTAGATTTCTATTCCTATCCATAATTTTTTAAATTTATAAGTATTAAATACCGAGTCGTGTCTTATCGAGTCTTCAAGTCAACCCAACCTGGCTAACAACTAGTTTAGTTTTCAGGTTTTCAAAATACGGGAAAGGGGTAAGATTGATAGTTAGGCTAAGACAGGGCTGAGACACGAAAAAATTCAATAGGCACATGGCTCCAAATCTCCATGGGGGGAACCGTTCATCCCGTAGAACCCACCACGGATTGCTGATTATGTGAGGATGACAATGATCGCAAGCTATCGAAGTCCCACCAGGGCTGCAGATGAGTGGTCAAGGTGAGAAAGACCATCATTACACACATCTATGTTCAAAGGTACTCAAAAACCTGAAGGGGAAGAGTTCTCCATGGATCAAATCTTTTGTTCCTTCAGCCATTCCACAGGGGGCATAATTCGTTGGACCAACGGTTTTGATCCCAAAGGGTGAGACCATATACCATGGTTGGGTGGAGATTACTCATTTCGGGGGCTTCTTTGGACTTGATATAGTTTCGTCTGATACAAGCTATCAGGGTAGGGGGCTTGTTCAGGGTTTTTTAATTCATGTATGCACGATAACCTTTTTTTTTTAAATAAAAAGAAAAAAGAAAAAAGAAAAAAAGGACGGACCACCCTCAAAGGAGAGAATAAAACAATAATAGCAAAGATGAAGAAACCTAATCCCTAGTTTAGTGCACACGGGAATACAACCTTAGATGTGCTAATAAGGATGCAACTTATGTTGGGTCAATCCAAAACTAATAGGCCCAACCCCATCTTTGGGTTGTCTTGGGTCAAGGTTGGGTTGGGCTTGGGTTGAAAATCCCCAACTCGACCCCAACCAAATCTAGGTTGGGTTGGGATTGGGTTGAAAAATCCCCAACTCGGCCCCAACCAAATCTAGGTTGGGTTGGGTCCTCGAGCAATGACTCAACTCAAACTCAACCCTATATATAGTAAATAGGGTCCTTGCTCTTGCTCCAGTGGTAGACTCTTAAGAGTTTCAGCACTTGGTCAAGGGTTCGAGCACCCATAGGTGGTGAAATCTCACTAAGGCGTGAGTGTGTGATGATTGTGTGAGTGTGTTAAAAAAAATAAATAATAATAATAAATAAATATACAGTAAATATAGATGTAATTATAATTAATATATATGGTATAAATATAAAATCATACCCTAGATAGAATATAGGGCTCATGGAAGTTTGACCTGCATGATTGGACAACCATTAGTCCATAACATGTACGCATTAGCACAGGATCTTTGATATGTGTGCCTTATGTGGAGATCTCCCACGTGTTCTTTAATTGACTATTCACTAGTCATGACTCACAACTTTATTCCCTTCTTCCTTTGTCATGAGTTAGTATCTCAGGTGTGTTGTTAGTCACGGGGGCCGAAATGATGAGTGGTCCAATAAACCATCCATGTTGTGAACTTTATGTTATACGAGTCACCATAAGAAACTAGCATGAATGGATGATGCTAAGCATCACAATCAGTAAACGAACTTGGGATGATGAGGAAAATTTTTCCAGCAACTCTCATTCAACATAAAACTCTTAAGATCATCAGCCAAAATTGATTATGTTAGATGTTTTACCATGTGTTACTTTATTAGTCTAAAAACTTGATTTGATAAAGCGTGGTGAATCAATCAGCCAAGATTGATTATGTTAGATATTTTAATGTGTTTTAGCTTATGAGTCTAAAAGCTTGAATTGATAGAGCATAGTGAACCAATAAGCTAAGATTGATTATGTTAGATATTTTACTTTTGTTGCACAGCACGCCAACAACGCAGATCCAATCTCAGGCCTCACCCACAAACAATAAACAAGAAGAAATATAAACTAGAAAAGAATTAAAGCATTCAAACAAACCACAAGACAAGATATACGTGGAAAAACCCTAAACTAGGGTAAAAAAAACCACAGATGCAAAATTCAACTACGAAGAGAAACGAAGATTACAAGGCAATATACTAACCTCTCCCTTGGAAGTACAGAGAAAATCCCTTGCCCACACCTTAGAATAATTTCCTAATATTCACCTTAACCCTAGAATAGCCCTAGGGACCCCAATTTATAGTTTTGACAACTTCCATTTCCGCATCCCAGTTGCGAAAGGACTTGTGACACGAAATCCGCGAAACACCTTTCCGCATCCCAGTTGCGAAAGGACTTGCGACACGAAATCCGCGAAACTCCTTTTCGCATCCCAGTTGCAAAATGAACTATGACACGAAATCCACGCATGTGGGTCCACTTCTCAATAATCTCCCACTTGGAGACACATCGTCATAAACCTTTGTCTTCTTCATCCGAAGTGCACCACTGTAACATCCCGGATTTTTGCCAACCTGGGATTAGACTTCCTTAGGCGATAGGTCGATCCTAACACCTTATTAACTTGTCAGAACTGAATCCCACAGTCTAAAATCGCTCCTTAACCCATTTCCTTCACAAATCTCACATTTCACCACCTTGTTCTTTAAATTTTCTAAGTACTTTCACATTAGACGCTATCTTATAGTTTAGGTAATGAAGAACAATACTTAAACTAAACATTGCTACAAAGGCTCAGGTACCACCTCAGACAGAAATTACTCAGGACTAAATCCTTTAGAAATTAAGCGAGAATTAGCCAGTGTTAAGTTAGAGTACCTGTGAAATTAGCACCAATCACTTTAAATACGATCTGCAAGACCCAAAACTTGTAGAATCATTGACGTTAGGTTACCCTAAAATCTAGGATCAATCTCATTACCCGGCTGCTCTCGGGAGCATCTCGAAACTCCGTATCAGATCTGGACCGCGCGTCAGAAGTCCGATTAACACGAAGTTAAGGAATTAGGACCGCCTTGCTGGGCTTGACAGCCATCTCGGAAATCAAATCCAGATAATGTCCCAGCGCTATTCGCTTGAGCTCGAAGTGAAGAGTGTGAGAAATGTAAAATTAATTCAAAATAAAATATCTCAAATAGTAATCTGGCACCTCTCGCTTGCAGATCAGTTTTAAGCAACCAGACTGTCAGATCAGACCAAATTACACCCTCGGATCAGGAGAAATTTCATACACATATCCATGTACTCGGAATCTCCGATCGAGATCCGCTGACCGTTGAACTGAAACTGGTCCGCCACGCGTGATCTGGGAATCCCACTGAAACGAAAACTTAACTAAACGTAAATCCAGTGTTAGTGAGTTTAAGTCCGACCTTTGGCTCAAGGAGGCCGGCCAGAAGTCCTCCGTTGAACTGAAACTAACCCGCTTTGGTTATAACCTAAGTATACTTTGACCTGGAGTCTATTTCGGTGAGTTTTTAGGTTATATAAGGACCTTAAACCCACTCTCATTGCAGCCATACGAATTTGAGAGAAACTCTAGAGAGAGAAGAGAGAAAAGAGAGAGAAAGTGAGAGATAAGTGGGAGAATCTCCCTGTCACTCTTCCCTGCTGCTAACCATGCTCAACCGCACCATTCTCATCGCTTTCCCGGCGATTCCGACTTCGTTTCTAGGTAAGAAACCCTAACCCTAATCTGTTTGGGGGTGTATAGGTTGTAGGTTATGAAATAGCTAACCTGTTTCGCTCTATAGGTTGTCAAACTGCCGTAGACTGAAGCTTAGCAAACCTATCATATTCTTTACGATTCTACGATAAAGGTGCGGACTTAGATGTATAGGTTATGGTTTTCAACGCTTTCAATGTCAGATAATGATAGATTCATGATCTGCATGCAATTGTACATGTACAAAGTGCTATTTATTTTCTATTTCGATTAAAGATGTAGAATATGAAATTTTACATATTCTTGGTATTCGTAGAAATACCGTATATGTATAAATTTTGGAAATGTGTTTGCCATGATTATTTGTTGTATGAATATATGGTATATGGATAAAATACTTATTTGGCGAAAAGATTCGCCATAATACATGTTTGCTAATATACACTATGTATGTAGAAATAGTGTATTGTAGAAAGTACCGTATATGTATATATTTTGGAGATGTGTTTGCCATGACTATTTGCTGTATGAACATGTTATATATGCGTAAAATACTTGCTTGGCGAAAGGATTTGCCCTAATGCATGTTTTACTAACATACACTATGTATGTTGAAATAGTGTATTCTAAGTGTTTGTGAAAATGACCGAATGAGTATAGAATTCTCATTCGTGCTCGCCATGACTAATTGTCATGGATTTATGATTGTTGTATTGGCGATACCCCTTTGACGAAAGGATTTGCCCTAAATCACGCCACGGCCAAAATACACTATATATGCTAAAATGTGTGGCCCAAGTGTTTGTGGAAATTACTGAATGAATATGGAACTTGAATTCCTGCTTGCCATGACTATCCGTCGTGGGTGTATGCGTGTTATGATTGGGGTAACTCCCTAGTGAAAGGATTTGGCCTTATACCTATGTGATCAACATATGTCATGTATGTTGGTGTATGTAGTCTAAGTGTTTGTTAAAACGTTTGAATGAGTAGTAGTTAGTAAATTGTAATGTATAAGGGTGTTGAGATATGATTCTCAACTCCTTTAACTATGTGTATGATTTCCTTAGATAGCTGTGTGATTAGGAATTGAATATGTACAAACTCATGCTTGTGTTGTGCTTCATAACATGCTCAATTGATTGTATGATTTTATCTATGTAATGCATATGTTTATGTTGTGTATGATCCGTCATGGGTGATGGGGGAGTGGAGCAACGATTCCGTGCAATAGCCCTGACAGCCCTAAACGGATAATACCAGACCTTGATTGTATGATTTGAATCTTGATCCATTACCGCTTTACCTATCTGCAATTGAATGTGATTGGGGCTATTGTATAGTCCAGGCAATCGGTAACGGGATTGAATTCGTGGCTGATATTTATTTACCACGTGAGGTGTGTTCGACGAACCCGAGTCGTACTTCAGTTGGCGTCAGTGGTTAGGCCACACGAAGTACTTATGCACTTCATGTCGTTCAGTTGATTGTGCGCTCGAGCTAGTCAGGCTCGTCAAGTAACCCGATGTGTCTAATGTATGTTCACCATGTTCGGTCACCACTGCTTGAACCTAGGGTACCAAACTTACCAGTGGAATCCCGTCAACCATGGTACCTCGATCCGCTAAGACTCATGAGCCGGGCATGGTGGTATGAGACACCGTGGTCGAGCTGTCGGCCTACACAATTTAACTGTCTCTGGAGTATGATATGTTGTTTTGGCTTAATCTCACTCATGTTCAATGTACTAATGCAGACAACATTCAATCATCATTCATTTTGTTGCATAAGTGATGCGTTGGAACTCGGGAGTTGAGTTTATGCTCGACCCCCGATTTTCAGGGTGTTACAACCACCTCCCCGTCTTCAAGCCTGAAGACCAATCAAAGCTGAACAGAGCTTCAGCTTCTCTCGTGTGACCGCCTTGGTCAAATATCCGCAGGATTCTAACTTGTATGAATCTTCTCCAGAGCAATCGATCCATCTTCCAGTAACGAACGTATGAAGTGATATCTGATGGCAATATGCTTGGTCCTTAAATGAAAGGATGAATTCTTAGCCAAGTGTATTGCACTCTGACTGTGACTGTACAGCCTGCAATGTACTTGCTTCTTACCCAACTCTTCCATGAAACCTTGCATCCACACCATCTCCTTGCACGCTTCTGTAACCGCAACATATTCTGCTTCCGTCGTACTGATAGACACTATCTTCTACAACTGAGAGACCCAACTGACTGCAGCACTACCCAGAGTAAAGACATAACCTGTAGTGCTTCTTCTGCTGTCGATATCTCCTGCCAAATCTGAATCCACGTAGCCTTGTAGCTTGATTTTCGATCCACCATAACATAGCCATATATCCACAGTACCTACCAGGTATCTAAGAATCCACTTCACAGCTTCCCAATGTTCCTTCCCGAGTTGTTCATGAACATGCTAACAACTCCCACTGCTTGAGCAATGTCTGGTCTCGTGCTCACCATAGCATACATGAGACTCCCAATAGCTGATGCGTATGAAACTTTAGCCATGTAGTCCCATTCCTCCTGCGTCTTTGCACCTTGCTCCTTAGATAGCTTGAAGTGGTTGGCTAATGGAGTGCTAACCGGCTTAGCATCTCCCATATTGAATCTATCAAGTACCTTGGCTACGTACTCTGCCTGTGACAAAACTAGTTTCTTGTTTTCTCTGTCACGCTTTATCCTCATGCTTAGGATTTGTTTTGCAGCTCCCAAATCCTTCATGGCAAATTCTTTAGACAGTTGTCTTTTGAGATCTGAGATGTCCTTCATGCTTGAACCGGCCACAAACATATTATTAACGTACAGAAGAAGGATGATGTACGACGTATCAAACTTCTTCAAATAGCAACAGTGGTCAGCATGACATCTCCTATAACCGTTTCCTGACATGAAACTGTCGAACTTCTTATACCACTGCCTCGGGGCCTGCTTCAGGCCATATAGACTCTTTTTCAGTCTGTACACCTTGTTCTCCTTTCCTGGTGCCACGTATCCTGTCTGCTGATGCATATATATCTCTTCTTCAAGGTCCCCATGAAGAAAGGCTGTCTTAACGTCTAGTTGTTCTAGATGTAAGTCCTCTGAAGCCACTATACTCAAGACCATGCGAATCGTAGACATTTTCACTACCGGTGAAAATATTTCAGTGAAATCGATACCTGCCTTTTGTTGAAACCCTTTCACAACTAATCTGGCCTTGTACCGTTTCGAACCATCGTGCTTCTCCTTCAGTCTGTAAACCCACTTGTTATGAAGAGCTTTCTTACCCTTGGGTAGAGTGACTAGCTCCCATGTACGATTAGACTCAAGAGAGTCCATCTCATCATCTATGGTCTGCTCCCACTTAACTCGTATATCTGACTGTAACGCCTCTTCAAAACACTCTGGCTCACCATTATCCGTCAGTAGTAGATAATGTAAGGAGGGTGAGTATCGGACCGTGGGTCTCCTCTCCCGAGTAGACCTCCTCACAACCGGTGTATGCGGCTCTGCCTCATCCTGTGGTGCTGTAACACCCATGTCCGGTAACTCTTCTAACTCTACGAATTTCTTTTTCTTGGCCTTATTTTCTTGCACACTATCCTTATACATCACTTTTTCATTGAAGACTATGTCCTTGCTTCTAATGATTTTCATGTTTTCTGTATCCCAGAACCTGTAGCCAAAATCATGCTGCCCATAACCTATAAATGTGCACCTCCTGGACTTCGCATCCAGCTTGTTTTTGTGCTTTGCATCAATGTGAACATATGAAGTGCAATTGAACACTCTGAGATGTGCAAGCTTCACTTCCTTCCCAGTCCACGCTTCTTCTGATAGCCCACCATCCAATGGTGCCGAGGGACTTCTATTGATGAGATATGCGGCAGTATTCACAGCATCTGCCCAAAAAGTCTTGGGCAACCCTGCATGTAACCTCATGCTCCTAGCGCGCTCAAGGATGGTCCTGTTAATGCGCTCAGCCACACCATTCTGCTGTGGTATCCCTAGAATCGTTTTCTGATGTTTGATTCCATTTGCTACACAATACTCCTCAAACCTCTTATCATAATACTCTCCCCCATTGTTAGATCTGAGACACTTTACTGTTTTACCTGTCTCATTTTCTACCATAACTTTTCACTTCTTAAATACATCAAATACATCAGATTTATGTTTTAAGAAGTAGACCCACAATTTTCTACTAGCATCATCAATAAAGGTTACAAAATAACGTGAGCCACCAAGAGATAATACCTGTGCCGGTCCCCACACATCAGTGTGTACAAGCTCTAACAGATGTGTCTTTGGAGCGCGTCCCATCTTCTTGAAGCTTCCACTCTTCTGCTTGCCATACACGCAGTCCTCACAGAATTTCAAGTCAATAGACTTCAGCCCTGGTAGCTTCCCTTTTAACAATAACACTTTGATCCATTTCTCACTCATATGTCCTAGCCTCTGATGCCATAACTGCCCATTCACTCCAGTTGATGCGACTACGAGTGAACTATACGATCCTGAAGTCACGTACAAAGTACCTTCCTTTTTGCCTCGAGATATTACCAAGACACCTTTTGTGATCTTCCAGGAGTCACTGGTGAATGTCGTCACATAACCGGTATCGGCCAACTGTCCCACTGAGATCAAATTATGTTTCAAACTCGGTACATGTCTGACATCCTTAAATTTCAAGACCATTCCGTCTTTCTGATTTACATGAACATCCCCCTTTCCAACAATATTGCACGACTCATCATCACCCAGGTAAACTCTCCCAAAGTCACCTGACACATAATCATGCAGAACTTCCTTACATGAAGTAGCATGAAACGAAGCACCCGAGTCTATAACCCAAGACTCATTCCTCGCATCAAGAGACAAGATCAACGCCTCTGTGTCGTTCTCCTCAGACAGATTCACTGAATAATTCCTGCCTTGAGAGCTTCCTTCTTGTTTCTTGAGCGCCCTGCAATCACGTTTCATGTGCCCCTTCTTGCCGCAATGCCAAAACCCGTCTTTGTCTTTCGATCCATTAGACTTCTTCCTCGACTTAGAACGCCCGTGTTTATTGTCTCCTTTGTTCAGTGATCTTCCTCTTCCTTCAACGTTTAGAGCATTCCCTGAATCCCCTGAAACTCTTGATGCCTTCCTTCTAGATTCTTTGCTGAGAATTAGACCGGCCACATCATCAAATTTCAACTTTGTCGATCCTAAAGAATTGCTCACAATAATCACCAAACCATCCCAACTGTCTGGCAAACTAGATAAGATCAATAATGCCCTGACTTCATCCTCAAAAGCAATGCCAACGGATTCCAACTGGCTCGTGACTGTATTGAACTCGTTTAGATGTTCAGCCACGCTCCCACCATCTAACATCTTCATGTTGAAAAGTTATTTCATAAGATGAACCTTATTGGATGCTGAGGGCTTTTCATACATGGTGGCTAGGGCTTCCATTAATTCTTTTGTCGTTTTTACCTTGGATATATTGAAGGCGACGCTCTTAGACAAAGAGAGTCGGATCGCTCCTAAAGCCTTCCTATCTAGTAAAAACCATTCATCATCTGTCATCTTTTCTGGTTTCTTCTCTTTTCCTCCTAGAGGAATATAGAGGTCCTTCTGATACAGATAATCCTCCATCTGCATCTTCCATAAGGCAAAGTTTGAACCATCAAACTTCTCAATTCTAATTTTCCCATCTTCCGCCATCGCTCCCAATAGAACTAAACCAATAGCTCTGATACCAATTGTTGCACAGCACGCCAACAACGAAGTGAGCCTAGATCCAATCTCAGGCCTCACCCACAAACGATAAACAGGAAGAAATATAAACTAGAATGGAATAAAAGCATTCAAACAAACCACAAGACAAGATATACATGGAAAAATCCAAACTAGGGTAAAAAACCACGGATGCAAAATTCCACTATGAAGAAAAACAAAGATTACAAGGCAATATACTAACCTCTCCCTTAAAAGTACAGAGAAAATCCCTTGCCCACACCTTAGAATAATTTCTTAATATTCACCTTAACCCTAAAATAGCCCATAGGGACCCCAATTTATAGTTTTGGCAACTTCCCTTTCCGCATCCCAGTTGCGAAAGGACTTGTGACACGAAATCCGCGAAACTCCTTTCCGCATCCCAGTTGCGAAAGGACTTGCGACACGAAATCCGCGAAACTCCTTTTCGCATCCCAGTTGCGAAAGGACTTGTGACACGAAATCCGCGCATGTGGCTCCACTTCTCAACAACTTTATCTTAGCTTATTAGTGTAAAAGACTAAATTGATAGAGCATAGTGAATCAATCCATTTATCCCATTTATCTCATAGCCCGGTGTGAAAGAGACATCCCGCTCTGATGCCACTTTAATGCAAAACAATTAACCACTTGCTCTAGAAGCTCAAACTGATAGAGTGTGGTGAATCAATTATCCATGATTGATTATGTTAGATATTTTACTTTCTGTTAGCTTATTAGTCTAAAAGACTAAACTGATAAAGTGTGGTTAATCAATCCCTCTATCCCCTTTATCTTGTAGCCCGATGTGAAAGAGACTTCCCGCTCTGATACCACTTTGATGCAAGACAATCAACCACTTGCTCTAGAAGCTCAAACTGAGAGAGCATGACAAATCAATCCTTTTATCTCATAACATAGGATCTACATCCCGTGGGTTAGTACCTCAGCCGAACCCCTTGTGGGCCCCACTTCACATGGGTTCTGCTTCATATGAGCCACCCGCCTCACACGGGCTGCCCACCCCGAGTGCGCCCATGCATCCCACAAGCTACCCTACTTGAGCCCAGTGTGAAAATGCCCCTGCATTATTAACTTGACTCAACCAGATATAAACCAACCCGACTCAACCAGACTTAAACCAGCCCAACCCAACCTGAATTTTGTTATGGTTGAGAATTGAATACATTAGGTTGGTTTGGTTGGGTAGCTGGGGTAACCTGACCCTGCTGAATATCCACCCAAGTCGATTTTCTGTTGTTTGAAGTATGGTCCAAGACAGTATAACCTAGATAGCCTATCAAAGATGGCATGACCTAGTGTCCACAACATTATTTTTCCTGCATTAAATGATCCCATAAGAGTATTAAACTGGACACCACAATATATTATGGGTTTAACTCGTTTGCACATTTGATTAGCTTGGACAGGCCATGTGGCGTTCATTATGTGCAGAAGGAGAAGAAAAGAGCAAGGCCGTGGAATCAACAACAGAGGTAGTTAGAACCCTTGAGGAAGGTCTCAATGGTAACAGGTTCTTTGGAGGAGAGAGCATTGGATTTGTAGACATTATAGCGGGTTGGATTCCATACTTTTTGGGCGTATTTGAAGAAGTTGGATGCATGAAGGTGGTCGATCCTCAGAGAATCCCCTTGTTGACTGCATGGATGAAGAACATTCAGGAAGTTGCAGTGATCAAAGAGAACCTACCACCTCGGGATAGGTTGGTAAGCCATATCCGAAGGCTTCGTCAGCATGAACTCAAACGGGATTGAAATCTAAGTGACATCCGTCGTGTTGGAGAATGTTGGATTTGTGTGATAATCACTAGTTTCTGTATTTCATTATGATATTTATAGACAAAAACTATGAGAGTAAGTGGTTAAAATAGATACAAGGGATTGTTCAATTAGGGACAATAAGACCTTAGAGATGATTGGCCAAAAGCTACTCTAAAATCAATTCCAAGAAGACTGACAATGAGGAAGAGACCTTTTTTGGGTCTATATTTCCTGTTTGAATACGATTTTCTTTTAGGGTGCATTTGGTTACATAAATATCATCAAATTATTACACTAAATATCATGAATTTCTTAATACTGATTAATCATGAAATTTCATAATATTTGGCACAACCAAACGAGCCCTTAAACATGAAATGTTTGTGTTACGTTTTACAGCTGGTAGTACATGGATGGTATGGAAGATGGCAACTCACGTCCCATGGGTAAGGACAACAGGAGAATATCCCTCTGCTCCGAGTTACCATTTCCAAAGAACCTTTCTCATGGTTTGCCAGTTACCATATCTTTGAGGCTTTCATTAAACACCTCTTACCAATAACCCTTGCATGGGCATACACTCACTATTAAAAACTTATTGGGTGACAGGAAGTTTTGGATTAAGTTGATATGTTTTTTGATGGATTTTTTTTAACCTGTCGTCCTTTCGCAACTGGGATGCGCAAGTCCTTTCGCAACTAGGATGCGGAAAGGAGTTTCCTAAAACTATAAAAAAGGGTCCCTAGGGTTTTTCCAGGGGATGTTGTGTTGATGAGAAAAACAACAAGAGGGTTTCCTAAAGCTTTACAAGGGATTTGCTAAAGGGTTTAGGGCTATCAAAGGTGAGAAAGAGGGAGAAAGAGAGAGAGGAAGCTTATAGAAGGGAGGTTCTACTCGTGGAGGTTCTCTACTGTGCAATCTATATCTCAGCACTTCTATGTCCTCATAATCGGTGAGATCTCTCTGGTTTTCTCTATTTTTCTTATTGTTTATCCACTCCTGCGTGAGTGAAGAAGATTGTAACGTTCTACTTCATAGTGGATTGTTGATCTGGACGAGGTCCCGTGGTTTTTACCTCTTTGAGGGTTTTCCACGTAAAAATTTTCTTGTGTGGTGTGTGATTGATGCATTGATTGTTTTCATTGTATTATTATCCATAATTCTGGTTTGTTCTGGAGGGCTAGATCCTAAGGTTTTGTGCAAGGCCCCCAACAAAGTGGTATCAGAGCTAAGTTCATTGAACGGGTAAGGATCTATTTGATGGGTTTTTTTTGACCTGTCGTCCTTTCGCAACTGGGATGCGCAAGTCCTTTCGCAATTGGGATGCGCAAAGTCCTTTCCCAACTGGGATGCGCAAGTCCTTTCGCAACTAGGATGCGGAAAGGAGTTTCCTAAAACTATAAAAAAGGGTCCCTAGGGTTTTTCCAGGGGATGTTGTGTTGATGAGAAAAACAACAAGAGGGTTTCCTAAAGCTTTACAAGGGATTTGCTAAAGGGTTTAGGGCTATCAAAGGTGAGAAAGAGGGAGAAAGAGGGAGAGGAAGCTTATAGAAGGGAGGTTCTGCTCGTGGAGGTTCTCTACTGTGCAATCTATATCTCAGCGCTTCTATGTCCTCATAATCGGTGAGATCTCTCTGGTTTTCTCTATTTTTCTTATTGTTTATCCACTCCTGCGTGAGTGAAGAAGATTGTAACGTTCTACTTCATAGTGGATTGTTAATTTGGATGAGGTCCCGTGGTTTTTACCTCTTTGAGGGTTTTCCACGTAAAAATTCTCTTGTGTGGTGTGTGATTGATGCATTGATTGTTTTCATTGCATTATTATCCATAATTCTGGTTTGTTCTGGAGGGCTAGATCCTAAGGTTTTGTGCAAGGCCCCCAACAAAGTGGTATCAAAACTAAGTTCATTGAACGGGTAAGGATCGGTTTTGAATTATGGAAGGTGGCTCAAGGATGATCAGCCTCAATGGTTCTAACTGGACCATATGGAAGGCTAAGATGGAGGACTTGCTTTATTGCGAAGACCTATATTCTCCAATTTTAGGCATATCAACAAAATCTAAGGATATGACTGATGATGATTGGAAGAAGACGGACCGAAAGGCGGTGGGGTTTATTAGACAATGGTTGGATGATTCTATGTTCCACCATGTGTCTACGGAAACCTCAACCGCTAGTCTATGGCTGAAATTACAAGGGCTGTATGAGAGGAAGACAACCGGTAATAAGATTTTTCTGATAAGGCGATTTGTGAATCTCAAATTCAAAGATGGTGGTTCTGTGGCCGAGCACATGAATGAGGTCAACAATATAGTGAACCAACTCACCTCTATGAAGATGGTCCTGGATGATGAATTACAGGCTTTACTATTGCTTAGTTCATTGCCTGACAGTTGGGAGACATTGGTGGTGTCTCTAAGTAACTCTGTGCCAGACGGAAAGATATCCATGGAACAGGTGACCAGTTGTCTCTTCAATAAAGAGACAAGGAGGAAGTCTCAGGGGTCTACTCAGCAAGAGGCTCTTGTGACACAGGAACGGGGGAGAGGAAAGAACAGGAAGGACGGGAAGGCCCGAGATAAATCAAGAGGCAAGTCGAGTAACAGAAAAGATGTTGAATGCTGGAATTGTGGCAAGAAGGGCCACTACAAGCATGAATGTCATGGTAAGAAAAACGACAAGAAAGAAAAAGGGAAGAAAGATGAATCAGATTCTACTGCGGTCGCTTCAGATGGCGACGTTGTAGTTATTCTTTCTGCAGATCATGACGTATGTCTCACTGCTTCGAGTCAGGACACCGACTTGGTGGTTGACTCGGGAGCTTCTTTTCATGCGACTCCACACAGGGACTCCTTCACAAGCTACAAGTCAGGTGACTATGGGACTGTGAAGATGAAAAATTCTGGCGTGTCAAAAATCATGGGAGTCGGTGATATTTGTGTGAAAAGTGATGTGGGCTGCACATAGTTCTTAGGGATGTGAGGCATATCTCAGACCTTCGCCTCAACTTGATGTCGACGGAAAGGCTGGATGATGATAGCTATGAAAGTCGGTTTGCTGGTGGGCAATGGAAGCTCATCAAGGGTTTGTTGATCGTGGCCAGAGGCAAGAAGTGTTGCACCCTTTACAAGACAAGTGTCAGTATGTGCAAGGGTGGGTTAAACGCAGCGAAAGATTCAACTATTGACATGTGGCACAGACGTCTAGGCCACATGAGTGAAAAAGGGCTTCAGGTACTAGAAAAGAAGCGGCTCATTCCAGACGTGACAGGTACACCTCTCAAAACCTGTCTTTATTGTTTATCAGGGAAACAACATAGAGTTTCATTTGTTAAAACTGCTTCTCATGTTAATAAAGTGCATGCATTAGATTTGGTTTATTCTAATGTTTGTGGTCCTATGAAGACAAAAACCTTGGGTGGGGCATTGTATTTTGTTACTTTTATAGATGATGCATCTATGAGGGTTTGGGCTTATGCTTTGAAATCCAAGGACGAGGTCTTTGGTGTGTTTAAATTGTTTCATGTTATGGTCGAGAGAGAGACAGGTAGACCATTGAAGTGCATCCGCACTGACAATGTTGGTGAATATATTGGTGACTTTCACGAGTACTGCAAGTCCCTGGGTATACGGCATGAACAGATGGTTCCCAAGACCCCCCAGCATAATGGTGTAGCTGAGCGAATGAATCGCACCATTGTTGAGAGAATCAGATGCATGTTATCCCATGCGAAATTGCCCAAGACGTTCTGGGGAGAAGCAATGCATACGGCGGTGTATTTGATAAACAGGTCTCCATCAGCCCCGTTGAATGGAGAAGTACCTGAGAAGGTGTGGACTGGACAGGATCCATCATACAGTCATCTCAGGGTGTTTAGATGCAGGGCATCCGTTCACATACCAAAGGACGAGAGGTCCAAGCTCGATATGAAGATCAGGCAGTGTGTGTTCTTGGGGTACGGTGATGAAAAGTTCGGTTATAGATTGTGGGATCCGACCGGGAGGAAGCTCGTCAGGAGCAGAGATGTGGTTTTCTTTAAAGATCAGTGTATAGAAGACATTGGTAAGTCAGAGAAGAATCAGCCTAGTTTAGGTGAGCTAGAAGACACAAATCCGATTATTCCTCCCGTGGTGCCTGATGACAGGGGAGTACAGCAAGGTGCAGAGGACGAGGGAGTTCCTTCAGAAGATGGACCAGGGGAGCAACCCCCACTTGATCCACCTGTTGAGTCACAGGTGAGGAGGTCATCTAGGGACAGACAGCCGTCCAAGAGGTACTCACCACATGAGTACATTATGCTGACTGATGGGGGAGAGCCAGAAAATTATTCTGAGGCCCTAGCCGACGAGCATAAGGGGGAGTGGTTGAAAGCTATGCAAGTGGAGATGAAATCCTTGCATAAGAACCACACCTATGACATGGGGAAACCGCCTAAGGGAAAGAAAGCTTTGAGCAACAAGTGGGTTTTCAGAAAGAAGGTTGAGTAGAAGAATTCACAGACAAGGTTCAAGGCCAGACTTGTGGTGAAAGGTTTTGGTCAGAGGAAAGGCATAGACTTCGAGGAGATATTCTCACCAGTGGTGAAGATAACATCCATACGGGTGTTGCTTGGGTTGGCGGCTAGCATGGATCTGGAGATATAACAGTTAGATGTTAAAACTGCCTTTCTCCATGGTGACCTGGAAGAAGAGATCTACATGCACCAACCAGAGGGGTTCGAAGTCAAGGGCAAGGAGCATATGGTGTGTAGGCTGAGGAAGAGTTTGTATGGGCTGAAACAAGCTCCACGGCAATGGTACAAAAAGTTCGACTCGTTTATGTTGAAACATGGGTATGACAGAACGAAGTCGGACCACTGTGTGTTCACGTGCAAGTTCTCAGATGGTGATTTCTTAGTTCTACTATTATACGTTGATGGCATGCTCATCATGGGAAAAGACATCAAGAAGATCGACAGGCTGAAACAGGAGTTGGGCAAGTCTTTTGCGATGAAAGACTTGGGCCCGGCTAGACAGATCCTAGGAATGGAGATAACCCGTGACAGAAGCAGCAGGAAGCTCTGGCTGTCACAAGAGCGGTATATTGAGAAAGTCCTAGAGCGGTTCAATATGAATGCAGCGAAGCCAGTCAGTACTCCACTAGATGGTCACTTCAGATTGAGCGACAGACAGTGTCCCAAGACGAAGACAGAGGTGGAAGAGATACAGAAGATACCCTACGCGTCAGCTGTAGAAAGTTTGATATATGCTATGGTGTGTACACGCCCAGACATAGCATATGCGGTTGGTGTTGTCAGCCAGTATCTTGCCAATCCTGGCAAAGAGAATTGGGCAGCGGTGAAGTGGATATTGCGGTATCTAAGAGGCTCGTCCAGGTTGAGCCTATGCTATGGTGACGGTAAACCTGTGTTAGAGGGCTACACAGATGCAGATATGGCAGGTGACATAGACTCCAGGAAGTCTACATCGGGGTTCATGTTCACGTTTGCAGGGGGAGCGGTTTCTTGGCAGAGCAAGCTACAGAAGGTCGTAGCATTGTCGACGATAGAGGCCGAATACATTGCAGTCACAAAGGCATGTAAAGAGATGCTTTGGATGAAAAGGTTCCTAGAGGAACTTAGCCTAAAGCAGGAGGAGCATATGGTCTATTGCGATAGTTAGAGTGCTATACACTTGAGCAAGAATCTAAGTCAGCATTCCAAGTCAAAGCACATAGAGATTCGGTATCACTGGATCAGGGATACTTTGGAACAGAAGGTGTTACAGCTTGAGAAGGTCCACACGGATGATAATGGGTCAGATATGATGACCAAGGCCTTGCTCAAGGGCAAGTTTGAGGTTTGTAGAAACCTGGCTGGCTTAAAGAAGGTGAATCTCTCCTGGGTAAAAAAGGGGGAGATTTGATGGATTTTTTTTGACCTGTCGTCCTTTCGCAACTGGGATGCGCAAGTCCTTTCGCAACTGGGATGCGCAAAGTCCTTTCCCAACTGGGATGCGCAAGTCCTTTAGCAACTAGGATGCGGAAAGGAGTTTCCTAAAACTATAAAAAAGGGTCCCTAGGGTTTTTCCAGGGGATGTTGTGTTGATGAGAAAAACAACAAGAGGGTTTCCTAAAGCTTTACAAGGGGTTTGCTAAAGGGTTTAGGGCTATCAAAGGTGAGAAAGAGGGAGAAAGAGAGAGAGGAAGCTTATAGAAGGGAGGTTCTGCTCGTGGAGGTTCTCTACTGTACAATCTATATCTCAGCGCTTCTATGTCCTCATAATCGGTGAGATCTCTCTGGTTTTCTCTATTTTTCTTATTGTTTATCCACTCCTGTGTGAGTGAAGAAGATTGTAACGTTCTACTTCATAGTGGATTGTTGATCTGGACGAGGTCCCGTGGTTTTTATCTCTTTGAGGGTTTTCCACGTAAAAATTCTCTTGTGTGGTGTGTGATTGATGCATTGATTATTTTCATTGCTTTATTATCCATAATTCTGGTTTGTTCTGGAGGGCTAGATCCTAAGGTTTTGTGCAAGGCCCGCAACATTTTTCCCTTCATCCAGGTCTGTATGACCTAATCATTGGATGTCAAATAAACATTACAGATGGCGTTAAGAGGTTTTTAATGGTGGACATTCAATCACTACTTTTTTCCTGTGCTATGGTTTACTTAAGATTTAGATGTCTCAGTTTTGGAATCAAGCCCTAAAATGATCTGAAAAAATGGATGAATGGCATCGATAAAATACATATATCATAGTGGGGACCACAGAGCATCGACTACTTGCCACCTGCCGAGTGGCAGCGTTACTAGCCAAACGCGTCCTAATGACTAAGCGCAGATTCAGTCAGGTCTTTCCATTGGCCCACCTCGATGTACGGGTTGTATATCCATATCTTCTATCCACTTTTAGGATATAAGCTCATAAATGAAGCAGTTCCAAATCTCAGGTGCACCAAACTTCCTAAGGTCCACCATAATGTTTATTTTCCATCCAACCTGTTTCATAATGTCACATGGACCTGGATGAAGGAAAAATGCAATTATCAGCTTGAACCAAAACTTTGTGAGTCTAGAAAATGTTTTCAATGGTCAATCACCACTGCTCTCCGTTGTATAGTCAACTTCAGATTTGGATCTGCTTCATTTTTAAGCCTATGTAAAATGAAGAGGCAAAACGGATGGAGGGAGTGGATATACAACACATCAAGGTGGCCCCATGGAAATGACCTGACAGAACTCTATCAGGTACCGACCCTACTAAATCCGCGTACTGAGTAACTTGACAGTTGTGCAGCCATCAACTTCCCTATCTCCGTTTAATAATAATCCCCTAGAATGCCACTAAATCAAGGATTATGGGTTTGTTGCACGAACTCCTTCAACTAGGGTATGTGCTATATATACCAGAGCATAGAAACTCTAGAGGTCAACTTGGCCTATTGTTGAGCTGGCTCGACTAGACTCAACGACATGAGCAAGCTTTTAATTGGCTCAATATTTATTAATAATTTAAATAATTTGTTGAAGAGTTAATCCATTTTTAAAACTAGTTTTATGTGTTAAATATATAGAAACTGCTAAAATCTGGTAGGCGTGTTGTTCCCATGCGTTTGCTTCTTTACTGTAGGACACATGTTTGAAAACCACATTATTTGTTTTACATTTGAGTAAATCAAACCTCTTACAATTCTAAGTTACTTGAATCACCGAAAGTTGCTTCTAGTCTCACCAACCTCTTACAATTGAAGTTGAATAACTTAAAATTTTCCTAGTGACTCTGCTCATAATATTGTTGAGTTGAGTTGACTTGGCTGAGTTTTGAGATGAACCTCAAGTTTTATAACTATGATTAAGAACGCTCACTGCCTTTGGTTCATCATCCACACTCAGGTTGATAAGAAATTCCTGTTCACCCAATTGGAAAATTGTTGGTATTCCTTTGTTCCTCGAATCATCTAACCAGTCCAATTTAAGTGGCCAACGATGGTTGGTGATGTAGAACGTGTCACAGATATGTTCCTAGCATGGTTGGGCCAAAAGAAGATGGACCGTAAATTGACCATAACTTTTGATCCGGGTATCATTACGGGGCGCAAAACCTATCAATCTTTACTGAAACGGGCCATCCGAGGTGAACCAACCCACAAAGTGGGTCGCATCTATCCGTTTTGTCAGAAAACGCGCACTTTCAGCTCAAAAACGAATTTTTAGGAAATTTTACTATTTTTAGTAATTCCGATTTTTTAAATATTTTTAAAGTTTTATATTTTCTTTCCTTTTAGAAATAACTTTTAGTTATACTAGGACTCTTCTAGAGAAAGTTTATTTGTAATTTTTATTTTTAGAAATTAGGCCTTAGAAGAGTTTTATTAGAATTAGGATTTTTATTAGAGTTAGAATTTTGTTATTTTTGGTAATTACGAATTTATTTTATTTTTTATTTATTAATGGTGTAAGGAGACACATTGGGGAATTATCAATTATGCATCAATCAATTTCGAATTTATTAGAATTTATTCTTATTTTCTGCTTTCTTTCCTCGTGGATTCGAGAAGTCTCTGTGAGGAGTCCAGAGAAGTTCCGTGGATTCGGAATAGTTATCCTCTTGAGGAAGACGGTGCTCGACCTCACGTCCTCCCCTGCGTCAGTTTGGTATTAAAGCGAAGTTTCTCCTTGGATCGATGACTTCTAATGACGGGACGAACAACAATCCCATGGGCGGTGCTCCAGGGAATTTACCTTTAACGGCGGCAACTTTCAAAGCAGCGCAACAAGAGAATCGGCAAGCCATGCAAGGGCTGCAAGCTTCCATTGACGAAAAATCTAGGGCAACTCCGTGCTCCTGGTGGTAATCCTCCACCGCCAATTACTGAAATTCGTAATTATACTGATCGTAGGGCGATGTTATCAATGAACCACAGGATGGTTCAAGAATTCAAGATGAAAGTCGATCTTCCTAATTTTAATGGTCAACTCTACTTCAAGGACCTTCCTGATTGGTTGCTTGAAGTCGAACGTTTCTTCAACTATATGAACATCGTAGAAGAAAAGAAAGTTAAACTCGTGGCATACAAGTTGACGGGTAGAGCTTCAGATTGGTGGGAACGACTTCAACTCGAGCGGGCGAGACAGATGAAGGCGCCAATCCGCACGTGGTTGCGGATGAAGAAGTTATTGTGCATGCGATTCCTCCCTCGAGATTATGATAAGGTATTATTCCAAAAACACCAAAATTATTATCAAGATAGTTGATCAGTAAAAGGTTATGCAGAAAAATTCTATTATTGGTCCACGAGAAACGACTTCATCAAAACGAAGTTGCAACAGACCACAGGATTCATCAGTGATGAACATGTGACCTCTATAAGAATGGAGAACCAACCTAAGACTTCTAAAGTGGAGGAACAATATCTTATTACTGAACATGACTTTGTTAAAAATCTGAGAAAACGAGAAATATATATCCATTAGTTGGAAAGAAAAAATATGTGAAGCCTGTGAATATCCTAGAAGATTTGGAACCAGTATTGCAGGAGTTCAAGAGGGTTGTGCTCGATGAACTCCCTAATAAATTACCTCCCATACAAGATATATAAAATCACGTTGATCCCGTTTCAGGGGCAAGTCCGCCTAATTGCCCACATTATCAGAAAATATATGAGATTTTGAAGTCAGATGTGAAGGAACTAATCGATATTAGTCAAGTCAAGGAAAGCATGAGTACATGTATTGTGTCAACTCTTAATGCCAAGTACGAAAAAAGGGCTAATGAACATCGACGTCGGAAGTTATCTAAGACTCATGTGCCAAGTCTCTTGCGTACCTCGAGGATGAGTTTTTTTCAAGTAGAGGGGTGTAATGTAGAACGTGTCACAGATATGTTCCTAGCATGGCTGGGCCAAAAGAAGATGGACTGTAAATTGACCATAACTTTTGATCCGGGTATCATTACGGGGCGCACAACTATCAATCTTTACTAAAACGGGCCATCCGAGGTGAACCGACCCACAAAGTGGGTCACATCTGTCCGTTTCATCAGAAAATGCGCACTTTCAGCTCAAAACGAATTTTTAGAAAAATTTTACTATTTTTAGTAATTCCGATTTTTTAAATATTTTTAGAGTTTTAGATTTTCTTTCCTTTTAGAAATAACTTTTAGTTATACTAGGACTCTTCTAGAGAAAGTTTATTTGCAATTTTCATTTTTAGAAATTAGGCCTTAGAAGAGTTTTATTAAAATTAAGATTTTTATTAGAGTTAGAATTTTGCTATTTTTGGTAATTATGAATTTATTTTATTTTTTATTTATTAATGGTGTAAGGAGACACATTGGGGAATTATCAATTATGTATAAATCAATTTCGAATTTATTAGAATTTACTCTTATTTTCTACTTTCTTTCCTCGTGGATTCGAGAAGTCGCTGTGAGGAGTCCAGAGAAGTTCCGTGGATTCGGAATAGTTATCCTCTTGAGGAAGACGGTGCTGGACCTAACGTCCTCCCCTGCGTCAGTTGGACTACCAGCAGAGGAGCAGTGAACATCATGCACTCAAATGGGGCTGCTTGGATGACCTAGGTAACTTTGACTTATAGCTGACTAGACTCGAAACTCGGCTGAGTCAACTTGACATGGTGAGATTTTGAGTCAAGTCTCTTCAAAATTTGGTCCTTGCTGGGTCTTGGGCAGACTCATCGAGTCAGCTCAACCACTCAATCGACTTGCAGAGATTCAAACATAGTCACCTAGAGAGTAACAATAATTTTAAAAAGTTTGATGTAGGTAATACAGAAGCATTTTCACACTGGGCTCGATAAGGTGGCTAATGATATGCAGGACTATACTCGAGGTGGGCCGCCAGTGTGACGAGGGCCCTACTCGTGTGAGGTGGAACCCATGTGATGTGGGGCCCACGCGGGGGGTTTGTTTAAGATCATAACTTATGGGATGTGGGGCCTGGGCTATGAGATGAAGAAATTGATTTACCATGCTCTATCAATTCGAGCTTTTAGAGAAAATAGTTAGTTGTCATGCATCAGTGGGGCATGGATCCCACAAACTCTGAAATATGGAGGAGAGACGCACTTAACCAGGGCATCATCAATATTTCAATGCTTAACGTTTCAATGTTATATTCTTTACTATAATACTGACTATTTCAGTTATGATCTATTTGTAATCCTAATAATTTTAATTTATGAATTATTAAATATAGAGTCAACTTGGATTAAGTCCTTAAGTCCACCCAACCTAATTGAAAATTGAGTTGAGTTTTCTGGTTTCAAAAATTATTAAATATCAAGTCAACTCAGGTTAAGCCCTCGAGTCCACCAATCTAGTTGAAAATTGATGTAGAGCAGGCCAGGGACACCTTGGTAAAGATAGACCAAAGAAGGCCTGATCGGATGCGGAAGTGATCAGGACCATTAGAACCCTAAAACAGGCATATCTCACAAACTGTAATGAGTTATTCGACATATAATATATGATTTTGGGGTAGCAGAAGATACTTTAGCCAACCAACTTGATACGTCGGGTTGCCCATGCTAGATTTGAGAGATTCCATCAGATCAATGGTCAAAATTTCATTTCATTTTCATTTTTACTATTTATAATATGCTTTAGTTCAATCATAACTTTTGATCCATTGAACTTTAGGAGTCTTGCTTAACATGAAATGAGCTTGGAAAATTAGGAGAATAACGTGGTTAGGCCAAATTGGATACTTACTATTTTTTGGCTGAAAACCATGAGTCTAGTAAAAATGATGATTGTTTATAAATAATAAGTTCACTGTATATAGCAAGTCACATTTTTAGGGAATCTGAGTTGAAGTTTGATTCTAAAACTTCTTTTTAGGTTTGATATCACTATTTAAAGGATCGTAAATTCATTTTTATCATCAATCAATTTATTTTTAAGTTTGTTAGAATTTATTTCTATTTTTCTATTTTTCCTTGTGGATTCTACGAATCTCTGTGAGGAGTCTAGAGAAGCTCCATGGATTTAAAGTAATTATCCCTTGAGGAAGACATTGATCGACCTCATTACATCCATCCCTGCATCAATTGATATCAGAGCGAGGACCCCCCTTAGGCCGATGGAAAATAACGAAGGAATAGACCAAAATCTCGTTGATGGTGATTTAGGGATTTGTTATCTTTTGGAAAGAATTGAAGCTTTCCACAAAGAGAGTCAGTTGACCATGCAAGGGCTGTAGGCAACCCATAACCGTCTTGTAGATATGCTAATTTTTTCCCGAGCCTAAGGCAATGCTCAACCACTTGTGATTGCTATACTGCACAACCTCGATTTCTATAGGGCACTTCCAGAGTTGAATCGCAGGGCTACCCTAAATGAGTCGAGCTCTAGCGACAAGGAAATTGATGACGGCTTTACCCAATGACCAGTCAATGGAGTCGATATACTAGATCATGCTGAAAGAGATTATCGACGTAAGGGCAAACTTCATAGTTTTAATGGCTTATTACGTATAGAACATTTCCTCGACTGTTTACCCGAAGTAGAATGATGTTTTGATTACATAGACATGTTGGAACATAAAAAGGTAAAATTAATAGGATTTAAATTAAAATTCGGTGTTTCTTCATAGTAGGAGCAATTACAACTCTCAAATAACCGATAGAACAAGGTGCCCACCTGATCATGACCACGGATGAGATGCCTTCTTTGATCATGATTCTTCCCTAATGATTACGAGTAGGTATTATTTCAACAATACTAAAATTGTCAACAGGGGATTAAACTGTTACAGATTACACCGAAGAATTCCAGCGGTTCGTAAAGTGGAATAAATTGTTGAAAACCAAATCGCAGAAGGTAGCATGGTTTATAAGTGGGTTACGATCGACAATTTAGGACTGAGTTCGGATGCACCCAGTCAGGACCGTGGATGAAGCGATTCAGTTGACAGGTAGGAAGGAAACACAACTTGCAAGAATTCCTACTCGGCCTTATCATTCGACTCGGCCCCCTATGATGGGTCCCACATAGGATTCAACACTGCCACGAGGAAATGAACTAGTAGGAAGACGTCCTCAACCTCCTTCAACCACAAACCGTAATACAGAGAGTGGTCCATATATGCCTCAACATGTGGTACCCACAATAGTGGGTTCAAGTAGGATTCCAAATCCTTATGTTCAGTCAAGGCCGAACACTTGTTATTGCTATGACCAACTGGACTACTTATGAAACACCTGCCCTCAATGCCCTACGACCCACTTGACCATTAACGAAGGGGCACTGAAGGTGATGTAGCGGAAGAAGGCTTTGGATTTAATGAAGATGAATAGGCCACTTGGAAAGGAGCTGATGACAAAGAATGGTTGGCCGAGGATCATTGTGAATCCTTGGTCGTGAGATGATTATTGTACACTCCAGGGAAGTAGGTGCACCAGTAATGACATAATATATTGGGTACGCGGTGTACCATCAATGACAAGGTTTGTGATGTAATCATAAACAGTGGCAATAGTGATAACATAGTCTCAAAGGTTATGGTGGACAAGTTGCGGCTACCTATGACAAAACATCATTCCCCTTACTCGATTGGTTGGATAAAAAGGGTGAACGAGACCAAGGTAACCGAATAATGCACTTTCTTATTTTCAATTAATAAAATTGTAAGGATCAAGTACTTTGTGACGTGGTCGACTTCAAAGTATGTCATATGTTACTCGTCGACCATGACAATTGGACCGTGATGTGACCTACCAAGTATGAGATAATGTTTACGTCTTCGTCAAGGATGGTTGAAAGATGGTTGTAGACACTCAAAATCAGCGCCCACGCTGATTTTGGATGGTATTGTTTGTGGTGGATGATTAGGCTAAGTATGGATGTTGGAGTCGCCACTAACCGAAAAATTTTAGAATCCCACAGTCGGCTAGAACCACGGAATACGCAAGGTTGGGGAGACCCGAAGACTCCCCTCCCTTAAATTGACTCTTGGTCTGCGGTCCGGGATTATGGGTAGGGGACCTCGGTTACAAAGAGGGAAGGGGTTAGGCACCCTCTCTGCCCATAAAATGTACGGTCTCTACTTAGTGTGGTAAAACAATCTCAAGGGACGATGAATGCTGTGGTTGAGATGGGACTAGGCACACACGCGGATTTCTGATACAGCAAGATCCGAGATTTCGGTAAGCCACAGAGCATATGTCCAATGACGTGTCTAAAAGGCGGATGTGACGATGCTTATGTAAAAAGGTAAAGAAGAGTGGACTAGATCATTAGAAATTTTTGATGTAATAGAATCCAGTGTACGGCAAGTCACAGATCATACGTTCACTAGAGATCTAGAGGAGCAGGGGGTTGAGAAGGGAATAGATGTCATGATGAATGCTTGTATGATGGTGGATCTTTGGCTTAATCTTTGAATAGGCTAAGATACGGACTGAACCATGACCATACTGGGTTAAGTTTATGGATTGGGAAGGTCAAGAGGAAGGCTAGGGGGTGGCTCAAAAGATCAGGGCTTGGAAGGTTTGAGAGCTTCTTCCCTCTCCTTCACTCTCTTCCTTACTCTCTCTTTCTCTTTTTCTCACTCTCTTCCTTACTCTCTTTCTCTCTCTCTTTCCCTTAGATGAGGTGTGTGGAAATGAGAAGAGGAGAGGGCTATTTATAGCCTTCTCCAATGGTTGACTGGTAAATAGGTGGTTTAGGAAGGGTGAAAGCTGATGTGGCAAGTAGTGATTGGTGGAGAGGAGAGAGATGCCACGTGGCGCATTCCTATTGACTATTAAGGCTAGTAAAACTGTAAATAGTGGGGGGTAAATTGCATGAAAAGTTGACCTTTGGATGCTGGGACAGCTGTCCACACGCGGGCCGCGAGCGATGACACTCAGAGTACTGCATGCGGTAGTCAGACTACCGCCCGGGCCGCGTTTGGGCCCGGCCAGAATGCGTGGGCTTTGCTGGCCTCCCTTTTGAGTTTCTATGGCTTGGATAGGTGGATTTAGGTTCAGTTAAAGGGTTCTGGCCATGGTATGGGGTATAAGCGGGGCTGCATGTGTGCTGAATGGTTTGGATTACTGTTTCAGGTTGCGGATTGGGAGTTTGGGGACTTTTGGGTCAAGGTTCAGTTTAGGCTAGGACTAGGGTTTAGTTCAAGTTATGATCATGGTTCCTGGATAGTCTTAGCCTTCTCAAGATATTAGCTTGGGTGGGGTGTCTATAGATGCCCCTCTTTGGCCGAAGTTGCAAGCAACCAAAGGCCAAAGAGAGTGGACACCCTACCCTTCTGGTCAGAAAGGATAGTGATTCAAATCTGTTGCCTGCTATTGTATCATTGTCAGTTGACTGTTTAGAAAGAAGATGACTTGCACATATCACGAGGGTTGAGGAAAGCGTTGTGATTGTCCCCTGTGCATTTGTCGCGGCTTTATGAGTCGCCAATCACAACCCTTTCGCGTCAGATTGTTGATAGCATTGGAGAGTAAGTCTGAAAAGTAAGGGCCTCTGCGCATTCGTCGCGGCTTTTCGAGGATTTCCATACTATTTGGTCTGTCGTTTCCTTTATTACGTAATCACCCTAGGAGTATTCGTTCCATTTGATCGTCATATTAGTTAGTTGCCCTGCGCATTGGTGAGGCCTTACGGGGAACTCACTACGCTGACTTGGACTCGATCAAATTTTCCGAACATTCCGGACTAGGTATGTGCAGGTAATCTTTTGCCATGCAGTCCGCTGACTATGATACTTTGGTTACAATGGATTGTTGTCACTTTGAGTTTTGATTGTTCTTCTCGGAAATAGATCCAACCATTTCTACTAGCATTCGTACGACTGTCCAGATATAGAGATCGAGCCACTTGTACATGTATCATGTACGGATTTGATCATCCTCTGGGGAAACCGGAAGGGATCAAATCTTATTTCGCTGTTTGCACTGACCGCAACTGGGGAATATGGAAGATTCCTCAGTGTATTGCGCGCCGCGTGCGTTTTTTGAAAGGTTTTGTTTGAAATCTAATCTCTTTGGAACTAGACTCGGAGATTTTATTTGAATTATTTTTTTTTTTTCAATATCCGTTCGATCTCGCGGGTGGGCGTCGTCGTTCGGTTTTTATTTGCAAAAAAATCAAATGGCCTCCACTAATGAATTAATGGGGCTATCGGTTTGGAATATTTTTAGATTTTTTTAAAGATCCATCAGATCTTATGGATGGTTGAGATTGTTCGGTTATTAGTTGCAGCAAAGTCAGATGGCCTCCACTAATATTTTAATAGGGATAACTGGTTTAGAAGAACCGTCCTTTTTGGTGCTATACTCCTTGGGGATTTATTATTTTGTTTTGGAGTTGTTGGCAATTTTGGCATTTTTCACAAATTTATTTTTATTTTTATTTTATTTTATTTTTGTCTGAGATCTCCAATTTATCACGATATTTTGAGTTTCTCACGATATTTTGGAAGGAATTTGATTTTTACCTTTTATTATTATTATTATTATTATTTATTTATTTATTATTATTATTATTATTTTTGAGTTTTATCCAACGGTCCAAAGGGAGGACCGGTCCTTCAAAACTACCCTTGGAGACAAGCCCGCTGTCCCATGCATGCTTTTGGTCGGGCGGCGGTCGGAATGTCGCCTACGGCAGTCTGGCTACCGTCTGTCCGTTCTCTGGTCCGGTGGTCCGAGGGGTGTGCTGGCCCGTCCGGTGACACCCTCTTCCTTATTTGAATCCTTCATTTGGGACGTCTAGGGATCCATTTGTGGTCCCTGGAGCTATCTTGGAGGAGTTTTCAGCTTATTTCCATTACATATTCTTCTTTCCTTCTATTTCAGGTAATCTTGGCCAATAAATCCTTGCTGGATCTTGCTGGACCATTTTCTCAAAGAGCCTTTGATGGGTTGGATTTCTTCATGGACTTGGGAAGGCGATGATCGGACCGTTGGACCATCTTGGTTGGATCTGATCCGTTGGATCCTGTTGGACTTATTTGTTTTGGGCCAAGTTGTTGGCGGGATTTTTATAATTTTTGTGTTGATTTTCTCTTCTTTTTTTTTTTTTTTGATGAAGTGGGGTGTGATAAGAAAAGGGCCCCACCCTTAGAAGCTTATTTATTTTGATTTTTGTGTTTTTGTTGTTTCTTCGTCTTTTTTTTTTTTGTTTTAAAAAAAATTGATATTGATCTGGGCCGTTGGATAGATGATTTGGGGCCTATTTGTGTGTATGAATGGTGTTAATCTTGATGGTTGGCCCTTTTGGTGAATGATAGACGGGTGAGATTTTTCAAGTGGGCCCTACATCATGATCTTAACATGCCTAGACACATGGATTTGTTATGGGCATGGATGGTGATTTTGGAGATGGGTCTCTGGACATGGATTTCAGAGATGGACCTTTGGATCATGAACCTTTTGAAGTGGGCTTAGGGATGGGCTTTGAAAATGAGCCTAGACATGGTTTTTCTTGGATGGGCCTGGACATGGGCTTTTTAAAATGGGTTTCGGCCTCAAGATGGGCTTCTAGAAATGGGCCTCAAGATGGGCTTTTGAAACGGTCCTTAAGATGGACTTTTGAAGTGGGCCTTAAGATGAGCTTTTTGAAATGGGCTTTGAGATGGACTTAAAAAAAAAAAAGGGCTTGGGCCTTGAAATGGGCTTTTGGAAATGGGCCTAAAAAAGGGCTTCCTTTTTTCTTTTGAAATGGGCCTCAAAATGGATACTTACGTGTACACCTTGCCTGTGCAGCATGCCTCGCTGTGGCAGAAATGAGGCTAGTTCTTCTCGTCAGTCGACCGATCCATGTTACGTGCCACGAGAGGGCGGCACCTGTCAGACATAGCTCAGGAAGGTGGAGCTCCTGCAGTCCTAAGAGGGTGAGGGGTCAGCTCGTATTAGCCTGATTGGTTCCATGACCCGCAACCACTGTTCTTTGAGGTTTTGGAGAGGACGTCATTTGCACACATATTCCGAGTTCATTTGAGCAAGACGAACATGTCTCTCCTATCTGCTTTGACTGAGTGGTGGCACCCTGAGACCCATACTTTCCATCTACCTTTTGGAGAGTGGGGTATTACCCCGTACGATATATACATACAGCTGGGCCTTCGGTACGATGAAGGATCCGTCCCTTTCAAGGATGACCTTTCGGTGCCCACTGAGGATGACTGGATGGGATTATTGGGGATGATGCCAGATGCGGCGGATTTTACTGGTGCTCGATTCAAACTTCTTTGGCTATCGTCGAACTTTGTCAGGCGCATCCCTAAGATCGAAGCTGCGGCTGTGGTGAAGGCTCGGCCCCTGATTTTGTACACTATGGGCGCGATGATTTTCTGTCACGGGAATGAGTTGGTGAGTTCCCATCTGTTGTTGCTCATGACAGACATTACTTTCCCCACACCATATAACTGGAATGCGGCCCTTCTGGCCCATTTGTATGAAGGCCTGGACAAGGCCAGTCGTTGTATCAGCCGATCTTTGACTGGCTTTTATCTAGTCATCGAGGTACTTCCCTATCACCCTTTATGCCCTGCTTTCCTTGAGGGGTGGTTTGATGTGCCTTATCTGTCGTAGTTTTGCGCAGGTCTATTTTTTCAAGCATTTTCTCCACTTGGCGCCCACCTTGATTGATCATTCGCCTCCTTTTCCCCGCATGATGCTGTGGTATAAGGATAACCGCAACTGGACGCGCATGTTTTCCGATCTTGCTTGGAGGTCGAACATTGATGCCCTTGTTCCCAATCATGTGAGCGTCTTTGCCTCATTTTGTGTTGCCCATGTGTTGCCTGATTTCTGCTTATGTCTCAGCCTTTGACTTTCTCCTCTTTTGCAGTTTCATACCAGGCCATATCTCCAGTCGAATGTGGCGCTCACCTCTGGAGCTCAAGAGGCCTTTCACTCCTCACGACGACGCTGTATTATGGAGGATCCACATGTGACGAAGTGGTACATGGGAGAGAGACTTTTTTAGCAGTTGACCGGTAGTCTCATGGTGCCACTTTGCCCGCCATCCGGTCCATCTGACTGGAGATCGGTCCCCGAGAGAGAGCTGGTTGCCGCATTAGAGGGCTATGATGCCAGTGCCTTCGTCGATTCGGATAGAGAATACAGCTCCTGGTGTGAGCAGCATGGTATCAGTCCGATCTTGCAATCCGGCTATGCTCCTGGTGGCGGCGCGCATTTTGCTGGAGGAGAGATCTTGGGGCCCCATTTTCGTCGCAAGGATACAGACACCTATTTCCTGATGATGATTAGTTCTATTGTATCATGTAGTCATGTATCCTTAGCTGTGTAATCTCATGTTTATATGAAGTTCCCATTGTTCCATGTTGCCTTCTCGCATTGCCTCTTGATCAAATTTCGCAATCCCAATTGAACACGTGGAGGTTTATTCTTAGGTCCCGGCCTTTCGGAGTGGGCCATGTCTCGATTTCGCCTAAAAGTGGGCCCGGGCGGTAGTTGGACTGCCGCGGGCGGCAGTCAAACTACCGCCCGCTGACTTTTTTCCTCCCGTTCTATTCTGTTAGTGTTGCAGTGATGCAAAAATGTTAGATCTGACGGCGGTGGTTGGAGTACCGTAGGAGGTAATCGGATCGCCGCTTCCGTTCATCTTTTCTTCCAGCGAGTACCTCTCTTCTCTGTTCATTCTTTTTGCTTCCTTTCTGTCCCTCCTCGCTGAATCAGACCGTCCGATCGTTCCCTTTGTCCCATCTTTTGTCCCTTTGCTCTTTTCTCCATTTTGTCTTCTTCTCTTTTGTCTTTTTCTTTCCTTTTTATTGCTGTTATGGGTGACCATGATGTTGGATTTATTATTGGTGGAGGGGTAGGTAGGCCTTTAAATGGTGGAGAAAATCCATTTATGGATGGATTGATGGAGGTTGGTGGAGGAGTAATGGGTGTTCTAGGGGAGGTAAATGCTATTTGTGGCTTAGATCCTTCTTTCATTAATGGTGATCATGAGGGTGGATTGATTGGGTTGGATGGATTTGATGGGCCATCAGGGTTTGTAGATGTTACCGCGATGAGGGTGGATGGTTTAGAGGGTGATGATGATGTGATGATGGCAACCGACGGTTGATTGATGGAGGGTGGTTATGGGTGGCGTGGATGGTGGTATGGTGATGATGGATGGTTTGGATGATAGTGGTATGGTGACAATAGATGGTTTGGATGGTATGGATCAGGCTTGGATGGGTGGCGGGTTACATCTTGGCGGCTTGGATGGCTTGGATTTGATAGGTGATGGACCTCTTGTGGATGGCCTGGGTCAGATATTTAGCGCGGGTTTCGAGGCAGTGATGGGACAGTCAACTTCTGTCGAGCTCCAGCGTACAGATCCTGTCAGCTACTGGGATACTCTGGGCATTGCAGCTCCTGGGGCTTGTTCATTTCAGACTGCTCCTGACGTGGCGATTGTTGGTGGCTCGGGTCGACCCGTTGCAGCTTTTGAGGACACTTTGTGAGATGCGATGGGCGAGTCAGGCTTCTTCCAACACCATGAGATTGACTTGTTGGACGAGGGCATGCCCATTTTTTACGATTCGCCGATAGATCCAGGGTTTCAGATTGTAGAGGGTGTGCATGTTCGGACATGTCGGTTGCAGCCACGTGGTACTTGTTCTGAGCGGTTGCATATCTGGATTGACAGCTTGACCGAGTCTGAGCTTTTTGAGTTGGGCTCCCTGGGCTTGAGAGAGGTCCTTCATTTTCATCGAGTTCACCTAGACTGGCGCCTGTTGAGCGCAGCTTCGTATGATTGGGTCCCAGCATTGAACTTATTTTCATTCAATGATCTGGAGCTAGGCCCATCACTGGAGGAGTTTTCAAGCTTGTCTGGTCTTCCTCTTACCCGAGAGCGTTATGTTCCTTCTTCTAAGTCGGTTTGTCCTTCAGACTTGATCTCTTGGTTCAGATTTCTTAATGCCCTTCCTACTACAGTGTGTAGGGCTGGTGAGCTCTCCCTTGAGGTCTTGTATGATCGTTGTTCTATGGCTCGTGGGGGACCTGGATCCGACCGCTAGCTTCAGTGCTTGAATGCACTGATATTCTGTGTCTCGGCCGAGCTGCTTTTCTCGGGCTGGAGACAGTCATCGCTGGCAGTTTTGCTGGACGTATTCCGTTGTGTCCTTCATCGTAGGAGTGTCATATCTGTGGTGCTGGCGGAGCTCTTCTTGGGGCTCACTGAATGCTCGCTTGGACACACTCGTATTCTCTGAGGCTGCTGCTCATTTCTTCAGGTATTCCTCACTCTGATCCTTTTCCTTGTTTTATTTTCTGTTTCCAACTTGAGCTTGATTTATTCCACTCCCAGGTGTGGTTATGGGAACACCTGTACATGACCCTTATGCTTGTGTGGCCTGATTCCCGACGTGATGACGTACTCTCTCCATTGATTGATGGCCTTCCTCTTGGTGTTGAGGCCACTGAGTCGTTGTACCATCGCATGCTCTCTCAGCTTCGGGGATGGGAGATCAGCTGGGAGGCTACCTGGCTCTGTCGCTTGCCATTGATTTGTAGTGCAGCTCGCACTCCTTTGCTGTTACTAGGTTTTCGGGGATACTGTTCTTACCATCCCGTGAGATTCCTTCGTCAGTTTGGTTTTTGGCAGGATATTCCGGAGTTCACTTTTTTTTTGGATTTGGGCATGCCTCTCTTCCTTCTGATTTGATTGCTTTGCATAGGCGAGTCTGAGTTTCCTGGCAGGGATCTTTGGACGCGATGATGCTGGAGCTCAAGTCTTGGGCTCCTCCCTTGGCCACAGTGCTGTATCAGTGATGGGTGGCTGAGCAGTCACTTTATCGTCAAGTTCTCGGATGACATTTAGCGGATGAGGCTGCTGATCAAGATATGGTGGGCGATACTGCTTCTTCTTCTTCATGTGTTGTTGACTCATTTGAGGCCTTTGAGGAGCGACTTTTCATTGATCCTTCCTTCCTGCTTGCCACACATGGTCATCTAATCTCTGAGATAGCTGTCTTTCGTCACACATGTGAGGATATGGATCGTCGATTAGCAGTGGAGCGGCAGTATGATGAGGATATGCTCGTGGCACACCGCCTAGATAGGGATTAGGCCTTTTACCTGCGCATGGAAATAGAGAGGCTTAGACAAAGATTATCGGTGTATGAGGGATAGGAGCTTACCTGTGGATCCTAGTGTTGATCACCCGTTTGTTCTGTATATATTATATATATATATATATATATATATATATATATATATATATATATATATATATATATATTTATGTTTTTGGCTTTTTGTGAAGAAAGAAAACAATGCACTCATAGGAAAGTTTTTTTTAAGGAAAAAGAAATTTTGTTTATGCTCAATCTGCCCGTGTTTGCTTGTGTTTGGATTTGTGCTTTGGATGATTGGGATCAGAATCTTGGGCTCAGCTCATGTTGCATGCAGTATCCTAGATTGTGTTCATATGGTCTTGGTTCCCTGGGAGGGTGTCTGGGATCACATCCCCGAATTCAAGCAGAGTTTGATAGAGAACTGATCCGCAGTTGATCTTTCCTTTGTATCTCGCTGTGATGCTCGCTGTCTTGGCCTCTTCTGTACCTGCACTTTTATTTTATTTTTTTGTTTTTTATTTATTGTCATTTTTTGCCCGTAGCTCCCTTTCAGGTTTTTACTACGTCCGACTCTTCCCGTCATTTTTGCCCATAGCGTCCTTTCAGATTTTCGCTATATCCTGGGTTTTGATCTTGCCTATCCCTTGGCAGTTATGTTATTTTTACCCTTAGTACCCTTTCAGGTTTTCAACAAGTACGCTACATGTCCGCTGTTTTTACTCGAGGCGCCCTTTCGGGTTTTCACCTCGCCCCTTTTGCTTAGACATGTCTTTTTCTCTTTATTTATTATTTTTTTTTAATAAAAATTTCGAAATGCCGGGAGTGATGGAGAGACTTCCTTCATAGCTGGCCAACTGGTTACCTTCCTGTCCTTGTCTTTGATTACAATTGTAAGCTGTTTTTTTTTGTGAATTTTTTTTAGCGGATTGTTTGGGGATGCGGGATGGACTTGTTTTCTTCCCCCTTTTTTTACCTTTTTTTTTTTCGGGTCTTTCTTTTCTTTCTTTTCTCATTTTTACTTCCCCCCCTTTTTGTTTTCTTTCTCTTTTTTTTACGCTTTTATTTCTCTCTTTTTTTTGGTGGGAGAAATGACAGGTCTTTCTGATGGGAGAGATAGCGGATATTTTTGTTTTTAATGGGCATAGCTTTGCGATTGTAATCATTGACAAGGTTAGGTGTGGTTACCCGTGATAGATTTTCACATTATCGGCGTTGATAGGCTCGGGAAGATCCTCTCCTCTTTGATTGGTGAGCCGAAGAACGCCTCCTGGGAGTACTTCCCGAATGATCATCGGTCCGTCCCACGAGGGTTTGAATTTTTCTCTCGGATCTGGCAAGTGCGGAGGTAGTATGCGTTTCATGACCATGTCACCGGCTTTGAAGCTTCTCTTTCGGACCCTTTTATTATAGGCCCGAGCAATCCTTCTTTGATAAGATTGGGAGTTGTTTAGCGCCCGCATGCGCTTTTCATCTGCCAGGTGCAGTTGATCGTATCTTGCTTGTTGCCACTCGTCTTCCTCGACCTTACTTTCCAGCAGTATTCGGAGTGATGGGATTTCAATTTTAACTGGCAGCACTGCTTCCATTCCGTATGTGAGTTCGTATGGAGTTGCGCCTATAGCAGACCGTACAGAAGTCTGATAGGCCCAGAGTGCGTAAGGAAGCATTTCTTACCAATCGCGATATGTTTTCACCATTTTCTCTAATATACGGATGATAGTTTTGTTTGCTGCTTCGACCCCACCATTCATTTGAGGACGGTAGGGGCTTGATCGGTGACGTTGAATTTTGAACTTGTCGAGGAAGTCACCCATCCTTTTATTGACGAACGGAGTTTCGTTGTCAGTAATAATGGCTTGAGGGATCCCATAACGGCTGATGATGTTGTTCTTCATAAACTTGACCACATGAGATGCTGCGATGGTGGTGTAGGATACTGCCTCTATCCATTTGGTGAAGTAATCTACTGCCACCAGGATGTATTCGTGCCTGTTTGATGCTTTGGGGCTGATCTTACCGATGATGTCCAATCCCCATACAAAGAAGGGTCATGATGATGTCAGGTTATAGAGTTTGGAAGTGGGCGCATGGATCTGATTTGCATGTTCCTGACACTTGAAGCATTTCCTGACGTGTTTGCAGCAATCTGTCTTCATTGTAAACCAATAGTAGCCGAGTCGTAAGATCTTCTTCGCCTTCATGTGTCCATTCATGTGTGGGCCGCATAGTCCTTCGGGATTTCTGACATGATCTGTGCCGCTTCTTCTTTATCCATGCTGCAGAGAAGGACTTGTTGAGGGATCGCTTATAGAGGATGCCTCCAGTAATCATGAATTGTGCTGACAGGCTTTGGATAGTACGTCTATCAGCTGGGGCTACTCCTTCCGGGTACTTCTGATGTTCGAGATATTCCTTGATGTTTGTGTACCATGGCCGATCATTTGGGGGAGGTTCAGCTTCGTCAATCTGTAGGCAGAATCCAGGTTCCTCCTATAGTTCGATGGTGAGTTCCCATTCAGCAATTCCTTGTGGGATCTCCATCATTGGGGCGAGGGTAGCCGGAGCGTCTGCGAACTGGTTCCTGGCTTGGGGCATGTAAGAGAATGTGATCTCTTCGAATTCCTCGGTTAGATTCTCTAGATAGACATGATACGGGATCAACTTTTCATCTTTGGTCCTCCAGTCACCATTTATCTGATTGATGATGAGTTGAGAGTCTCCGAAAGACTTGTAACTTCTTTATGTTGAGGATTATGGCTTCTCTTAGACCGGCGATACATGCTTCATATTCTGCTACGTTGTTGTGCATTGGAATGTCAGCCTTCTGGATATGGGAATTGGGATGTCATCGGGGGAGTAGAGTATAACACCTACTCCACTCCCTTTCGAGTTTGCAGCTCCGTCGAAGAAGAGTGTTCATTCTTCTGCCTTCATTTCTTCTTCCTCCTCAACCAGGAGAATGTCCTCGCCAGAGAAGAAGGTCTTTAATGGTTGGTAGTCAGGCAGGGAATGTGTTGCTAAGTGGTCAGTCAGTGCTTGCCCTTTGATTACCCTCTAGGTGACATAGGTGATGTTGAACTCAGAAAGTAATAGTTGCCATTTGGCGATCCTGCCCGTTAGTGCTGGTTTCTCGAACAAGTATTTCAATGGATCCATGCGAGCGAGTAGAAGGATCGGGTAAGCGATCATATACTGTCGTAGCTGTTGTGTCGCCCAGAGTATGGCGAGGCACGTCGTTTCTAAGCTG
Organism: Magnolia officinalis; assembly: GCA_021015155.1. NCBI lineage: Eukaryota > Viridiplantae > Streptophyta > Magnoliopsida > Magnoliales > Magnoliaceae > Magnolia > Magnolia officinalis. The sequence goes on from JAJHSJ010000009.1 coordinate 26,374,206, forward strand.
GAGTATTTGGCTTCGTAACTTGTGAATCGTTGGCTTAGATAGTAGATCACCTGCTCTTTTCTTCCTGTATCGTCATGTTGGCCAAGAACGCATCTGATTCCTTCTGCTGCGACGGAGATATACAGTAGTAATGGCCTACCTGGAGCAGGTGACATGAGCACTGGGGGATTCAGTAGGTATTTCTTGATCCTATCGAAGGCCGATTGACGGTCTTTATTCCATTCCTTTGGTGAGTTCTTTCGTAGTAGCTTGAATATGGGCTCACAGACCGGGTGAGCTGTGCGATGAATCGGCTGATATACTGGATTCGCCTGAGGAAGCCCCAAATTTCTTTTTCAGTCTTGGGCGGTGGCATTTCGATGATTGCCTTAGTCTTGGTCTCGTCTTCCTAGATACCATCTTCGCTGATAATGAAGCGTAATAGCTTGCCTCTGGTTGCACCAAAGAGACATTTTTGTGGATTGAGGCGGAGCTTGAACTTTTCTAGTCTGTCGAAAAGCTTCTTGAGATCTTCGAAGTGTCCTTCGATTATGCTAGACTTGACGATCATATCATCCACGTACACTTCCATTTCCTTTTTTATCATGTCATGAAACAAGGCAGTCATGGCTCGCTGATATGTAGCTCCTGCATTTTTCAATCCGAAGGGCATGACCCGGTAACAGAAAGTTCCCCATGATGTGATGAAGGAAGTCTTCTCACGATCCTCGTTGGCCATCTTGATCTGATTATAACCGAAGAAACCGTCTATGAAGGAGAAGATCTTGTGTCCAGTAGTGTTATCTACCAGTGTGTCGATGTGAGGCAGAGGGAAATCGTCTTTAGGGCTCGCCTTGTTGAGATCTCTAAAATTGATGCACATCCTGACTTTCCCGTCTTTCTTTGGAACTGGTACGATGTTTGCGAGCCATTCCAGGTAGTTGGAGACTACCAAGAACCCCACGTTGTATTGCTTGATGACTTCATCATGGACCTTCAGGGCCCATTCTGGCTTCATTTTCCGCAGCTTTTGTTTGACAGGCTTCATGTCTGACTTTGTTGATAAATAGTGCACCACCAGATCCTCATTGAGCCCTAGCATGTCCTTGTAAGAGAAGGCAAAGTTGGACAACCTTGGTTTCAGAAACTCCATCATCCTCTGATTGTGTTCCGGAGACAACGACCTTCCGACGCGCACCTCTCTGGGAGATTCCGCTGACCCTAAGTTCACAATTTCAAAGTCTTCTGCTACAACATTGGCCTTTAGTTCAAATTTTTCCAGAGAATCCTCGAATTTGAGAGCTGTATCATCATTTCCCTCATCCAGTGCTTCAACCAAACCCATGAGTTCAAAGTCCAACTTTAGATCGAAATCATACGAGTCGACCTCAAACTCCTGTAATGTGTGTGAGGCGTTTAACACAATGGCTTTTGAAGGTTTTTCTATTGTTTTTGTTTTTTGAAAATTTTCTGGTGTTTTGTGATTTTGAGGAATATTTGATTTTTTTTGTATTTTTAGGAATATGTGATGTTTTAGTGTTTTGAAGGTTTTTTTATTTTGTGTCACGAGGAGAGATCCCGAACAGGATGGTGTTGCGAACCAGGATTGATCTTGTCCTAGTTCGGGGTACCCACCACTATTTACATTGGCATTTTTTTTTGTACCAACACCCATGAATGGTTCACCGGCTGATTCGATCGTCAGGGGGATAGCTGTCCAGATTGGTTCTTTCCTCCTTTCGATCTTGTTGTTCTACTCTGTTTGTTCCTGAGGGTCACCTGTTTTGATGACCATGATGTCTGTCGGGTTGGGGTCGAAGTCGAAATCTGATTCAATCTCTTCACCCAAGAGTTGGAGCTCTTCTAGTTCCTCAGGTTCATCCGATGGTGGGACCCTGACATTCGTCCAGTCAAGAGAAGGCCACTTCCCTTTATCGATCTAATGGATGGGCTGCTTTTGCCCCTTGTGTTGCTGAGCTGGTGGTGGGGATGTGTCCCCTTGACTGTAGATGGAAATGGGTGTCTCTCCATTCTTGCCTGCATCCCTTGCAAGGGGCACTCCTGATTATGGGCCTCCTGTGGATGACCCTGTTTTCCTGCCCCTAGCCTCATGTGGTGGGTATGGGGCTTCTGCCTCTGGCTTCGGATGTGCCTTCGTTGTCCTGAGGATCCTATCCCACCTTATCAGTGGCCAGATGGACTCCAGGTTAGCATGTTCTGTGAGTTTGAGTTGCTGGAGTTGGTCCTCAAGGGACATCATCGTGTCTTTACAAGCTGTCCCAGCCTTGATGAACTTGATGGGTGTGCACTTAAACGGTTGACCCTTCTTTGGCCTTTCAGCTTGATCCTCAGGTGTTGGTTGATATCCCAGTCCCTGTCTTTATATATTGGCAGGTGTGGGTTTTATCACCATATCTTTTTCATGAAACACGGTACAGTAATTCAGGATTAATCGCTCAGCAGGGGGAATGACATATTCAGCAGCGAGAGGTCGAGGATTGGTGATTGCATTCACATTTTCGAATTCGAAACTATGATATGATGTCCCCCTCGGTATGCTGAACGTCAATCACAGGGATGTCATTTTCTGGGATATTGACCGTCATCGGTAAGATGGTTTCTAGCTCGGCCAATACTGAAATGATTCGATTTCCCGAAGGAAATTTGACCCTTTGATGGAGGGTAGATGGGATGGCCCCAACAGCATGGAGCCATGGCCGCCCCAACAAAAGGTTGAATGAAACAAGAATGTCAATGACCTGAAACGTGACAAGGGTCATGTCTGGTCCAATTTGCAATTCAAGGTCGATTTTTGCCTCAACCTGCCTTCAGGAGTTGTCGAAGGCTCTGACGCTCATGGTGCTGGGTCTGAAGGAAGATGATTCTATCCCTAACCGTTTAGTAGTCCTCAGAGGGCAAACGTTAAGGCTAGATCCATTGTCAATGAGCACAAGTGGGACTTTGAAATTTTTGTAATGGGCCACTATGTTTAGTGAGCACTAGTGCTTACGACCCTCGGGTGGTAGGTCATCATCGGAGAAAGTGATGGCTCGTGGTGCAATGAGTTGTCCGATCATACTCACCACCATTTTGGGGGGTACGTCAGGGGAGATATGGGCATCATTCAATGTTTTTATAATGATTTCTCGATGCGACCTTAATGTGCATAAAAGTTCCCAGACGGATATTTGTGCCGGAATAGTTTTGAGTTGGGCTGCTATGTCATAAGCAGCGTCGGTTTTATGTGTGGTTCCTGACAAAGTTCCCCGAGTTTCTTTTGGATTCTGGTTATCTCTCTTGATGTACCTCCCGCTATTACCCACTTCGGCGCATTCTGGGTAATGTCAAGGGACTGTTTTTGGGTTATCGGATGGAATCGTCCTCCCTTCCAGGTATATTAGTGGTTCCTGAGGCTGAGAGGTTGTGGTTGGGACGTTTGTGGTAGACTTGGTGATTTCTCTTAAGGTGTCATCGAGTTCTGACAAGATTTGACATTAGGGTTTTCTTCCTCCACTTGATGTGTGGGAGAGGCCCTCTGGGCATGTGCCAGTTGTTGAGGCATCATGAATTTTGGAATTTGAACCGGGGGTGCCCCTTGCAAGGTTAGTGAGGCTAGATCAGGGAGACCTATTGGGAGAATGACATGTTTAGAATTTGACCTTTTTGGATATACTGGTGTTGAGTATGTTCCCTGAGGGACAAGATGTTGTAAGTGTGACCTGTTAGGTGCTGCTTCGAGGTCACAAGAGGCTGAACTGTTGGTGCTGCTTCAAGGAATATGAGGGGTTGTGTTGCGGGTGCGGCTTCAAGGAATATGAGAGGTTGTGCTGTTGTTGTATGTTGGTATCCCCATATCCGATTTGCTGTATCGGGCATGATTGCTTGTATGGAATGATGTCGAGAGGCATGTATGGGTTGCCCTTCTTCAATATGGTTGACGGTAGAGGTGCCGGATGTACTGGGTCCTACTTGATGCGATGACAGGGGATTTTGGAGAATGTTGGCTTGAGCCGTATTGTTAGCCTGTGGGGTGATCGCAATCTTCTGGCTTTCGATCAAATCTTGGACAGCATGTTTCAATGTGAAGCAGCGGTTCGTTAGATGGCCAGGAGCCTGGTGATATGCGCAGTATTAATTTTTGTTATAACCAGGTGGCAAGGGGTTAGGGGGGAGTCGCGGTTGGAGCGGTGTCAGGAGTTGGTTTTGTATTAACATGGTCAGAACCTGACTGTATGTCTGCGCTAAAGGAGTGAACTTCCTCCCTAACATTGCTTGTTTGTAAGGGTCAGGCGCATTCCCCCTGGGTTGTTGCTGTTGTTGTTGAGACGTCTGTCCCTGATATCCTTGTTGGGTTTGCTGTGGTTGGTACTGTCTGTTTGACTGTGGCTGATACTGCCTGTCTTGTTGTGGCTCCGGTTCCGGAGTGTATTGATTGCCCTGAGTGTTAGTGACGATATTGTTAACCTCTGCGGTGCGCTATGTGGGAACAGTGCCGTTTCCATTCTCGTATCCTACAGGTTTCCCCTCGACTCTGTTCCTTTTGATTGAGGGGGCCTGGTGTGGCCATGGGGAAATAATCCCAGCTCTGATCCCGGCTTCGACCTGTTCTCCAGCTCAGATGAGTTGGGAAAAATTTACGTAGGGATATGAGATTAAATATCCCGAAATGCTGGGATTTGCTGAATGTACGATCATGGATATCTGCTCCTCATCATCGATGGGGTTTTTCATTTGAGCTGCCATGGCTCGCCACCGTCCTACGTATGTTGATAAGGATTCGTCTCTTTTTTATCTCAAGGCAGCTAGGTCAGACCTTCTTAGAGCCATGTTCAGGTTATACGAGAACCTATCAATGAATGCCTAGGAAAGCTTCTCCCAGGTTCTGATTTGATGGCTGTCCAGTGATGTGTACCAATCTAAAGCGTCACTCTTAAGGGATTTCTGGAATAGCCATATCAAGGCTCCATCATTCCCTGCTACCGCATTGAGTTCCCCACAAAATGCTTTTAGGTGTGCTGTGGGGCACCCGCTACCGTCATACCTTTTGAATTTTGGTACCTCGAAGTTCGGAGGTACTTGGGCATCTGGGAAGGGACAAAGGTCCCTGAACATGTTGGATGATTGATCCACTCCTTGCTGTTTCTAGAGCTGATTTTGCACCACTTATAGCTGCTCTCGTAGTTCCTCAATTTCTAACCTGCCTTGTTGCGGGTACCTTGCCCCTTGCTGTAGGGCTTGTGCTACTTCTTCTTCATATGGATCAAGGACGGGGTGTTGTTGAAAAGATGGTGGACTCCCGCTGGCAGGAGGTAGCTGGAATTGAGCACCGGTCTCTTTCGGAGGAGGGTGTGATGTTCAGAAATGGCTCCTGCCTGGGGTATCTGCTAATTTCGGAATGTTACACTTATTAGAGGGAGTGAATTGGACTCAAAACTGGCCCCCTTCGTGGTCATCAGCCAGTTCTTATCTGTGGTTCCCATTAGGGGGAACCTGTGTTGTAACCTGATTGTTGTGATGTGCTGAGTAGAGATGTGTGGGAGGGTTGTTCCCGTTTGCTTGTTGCTATTGATCTTGTGATGATTCTTCTGGAAAATGGAGAACGGGATTTGCTGGAGGAATGAGGGAAAAAGCAAAAGGGGTTTGAGGGAGTGAACTGTTTTGTACACTCGGTTGGGTTGCCTATGTGTTTGTTGTGGCATTTGGTACTAGGCGAAGTAGCAGTTCTTGCACTGCTCGGAGACTCTGAGCCATTTCTTGCATGGTGGTGTTGGCTTGTGGATCTACTGGAGCCACTGGTGGTGGTAGCGCGGGTGTTGTTGTAGGTGTGGGTGCTGATGTTTCGGGAGTTGGCTGAGCTGCCGGCGCTTCTTCATGGGTGGCTTGAGAGGTCATGGCTACGCGGGATCGGGTGATCATGGTTCGAGTCTATGCCCAAGAGATCGCAAGCCAAAGATGCCCCCCTTTTTTTGTATGTATGCAGTGATGATGTCCCTTGAGATTAAAGTACCACACACTTTCGAGTCAGGTCTCAGCTAGAGCGAGCTAGTAATTCCCAAGTGGAGACGCCATTCTGTAGACACTGAAAATCGGCGCCCACGCTGATTTTGGATGGTAATGTTTGTGGTGGATGATTAGGCTAAGTATGGATGTTGGAGTCGCCACTAACCGAAAAATTTAAGAATCGCACAGTCGGCTAGAACCATGGAAGACGCAAGGTTGGGGAAACCCGAAGACTCCCCTCCCTTAAATTGACTCCTGGTCTGCGGTCCGGGATTATGGGCAAGAGACCTCGGTTACAAAGAGGGAAGGGGTTAGTGTAACAGCCCACGCCCACATTGTATGATATTTTCCCTCTGGGCACAGCCTGCACTGTTTTGTTCTCGGGGTATCCCCAAAAGGCCTTATACAATATAGGGTGGCAACTCCACATATAACCACCACAACTTTAGACGACACTTCCGATGTGGGACAAAGTTTCACCTTCACTATGTGCACAGTAGCTTGTTAGCCATCTTGGGGCCCGCCCACATGTGTGCTCACCCACGTGTGCCTGTCCACATGTGGTCATAGTGACAGGGCGTTACAATATCCCCCACCGAAGGCAGAGCAGTCCTCGGCTCTGATACCATTTCCTGTCACACCCCAGACTCGGTAACCGGCCTCTACTTAGTGTGGTAAAACAATCTTAAGGGGGATGGATGCTGTGGTCGAGATGGGACTAGGCACACACGCGGATTTCTAATGCGGCAAAATCCGAGATTTCGGCAAGCCACAGAGCATACGTCCAACTGCATGTCTAGATGGCAGATGTGATGATGCTTATGTAAAAAGGTAAAGAAGAGTGGACTAGATCACTAGAAATTTCTTATGTGACAGGATCCAGTGTACGGTAAGTCATAGAGTATATGTTCACTAGAGATCTAGAGGATCAGGGGGGTTAAGAAGGGAATAGATGTCATGATGAATGCTTATATGATGGTTGATCTTTGGCTTAATCTTTGAATAGGCTAAGATACGGACTGAACCATGACCATACTGGGTTAAGTTTATGGATTGGGAAGGTCAAGAGGAAGGCTAGGGGGTGGCTCATAAGATCAGGGCTTGGAAGGTTTGAGAGCTTCTTCCCTCTCCTTAACTCTCTTCCTTACTGTCTCTTTCTCTTTTTCTCACTCTCTTGCTTACTCTCTTTCTCTCTCTCTCTCTCTTTCCCTTGGATGAGGTGTGTGGAAATGAGAAGAGGAGAGGGCTATTTATAGCCTTCTCCAGTGGTTGACTGGTAAATAGGTGGTTTAGGAAGGGTGAAAGCTGATGTGGCAAGTGGTGATTGGTGGAGAGGAGAGAAACGCCACGTGGCGTGTTTCTATTAGCTATTGAGTCTGGTAAAACTGTAAATAGTGGGGATGGGAGGGGTAAATTTCATGGAAAGTTGACTTTTGGACACTGGGACAGCTGTCCACACGCGGGCCGCTAGCGGCAGCACTTAAAGTACCGCAGGCGGTAGTCAGACTACCACCCGGGGGGCAATCAGGCCGGGCCCGAACGTGTGGGCTTTGCTGGCCTCCCTTTTGAGTTTCTATGACTTGGATAGGTGGATTTAAGTTCGGTTAAAGGGTTCTGGCCGTGGTATGGGGTATAGGTGGGGTTGTATGTGTGCTGAATGGTTTGAATTACAGTTTCGGGTTGCGGATTGGGAGTTCGAGAACTTTTGGGTTAGGGTTCGGTTTAGGCTGGGACTAGGGTTTGGTTCAAGGTATGATCATGGTTCCTGGATAGTATTGGCCTTCTCAAGATATTAACTTGAGTGGGGTGTTTCCAATGGTCTTTGCCCCTTTGGGACTAAGAGAACCACCATGAAGATTCTAAAGAGGAGGAGAGTTCCCTCCTAATCATTCAGGATTTCACAGATGAATCTAAGGAAACCGACAAGGTGTATGCCGTAGTGGGAAAGGGCGAGGAATTGGAACTCTTAAACATTTTACCAAGTTTAAGGCCGTTATTGAACGAATTCTAAGAAATCTGGCCCAAAGAGTTATCCGATGGATTGCCCCCCATGCGGGATATCCAACATTATATAGACCCTTTCTCAGGGGTTAGCTTGCCTAATTGCCCTGACTATCGGATGAGTTCAAAAGAGCGTGAGATACTTCAGGGGAAAGTAAATGAATTGATCTGTAAGGGTCTCCTAAGAGAGAGCATGAGCCCATGTGTCGTGCCAGCATTGTTAATGCCTATGAAAGATAGGAGCTAGCGCATGTGTATCGACAACCGAGCAATTAACAAGATTACCATTAACTATCGGTTTCCAATACCGCGTTTAGACGACATGTATGATATGCGAGAAGTTGCCAAGGTATACTTTAAACTAGACTTGAAGAGAGGGTACCATCATATTCATATTCGGCCCAATGATGAGTGACAAATGACATTCAAGACCAAGGAAGGGTTGTATAAGTGTCTGGTCATGTCCTTCGGACTGTCGCACACACTAATCACTTTTATGCATCTAATGAATAAAGTGTTAAAGCCATTCATTTGCCAGTTTGTGGTAGTATATTTTAATGACATTCTGATATATAGCCAGGGTGAGATTGAGCATATAGAACATCTTAGGCAGGTGTTGCAGGTCTTGGTAGTTAAGAAATTGTATCTCAACTTCAAGAGGTGCAATTTTAATAGCCAACCTATTATTCTTAGGGTTTGTTGTGATGTCCACGAGCATTCGTGTGGATGATGAAAAGATACGAACCATCATGAAATGACTGATCCCGACGAACATTCATGAAGTGAGGAGTTTCAATAGGTTGGCAACCTTTTATCATCGATTCGTGTAGAATTTCAGCACGATAGTCGCACTCATTACAGATTGCATGGAAAAGGGCCCGTTTTAATGGATTAATGAGGTTGACAAGAGCATTACTGAAATCAAGCATCGATTATTCACAAAACCGGTCTTGGTTCTTCCTAGTTTCAACAAGTTATTTGAGGTTGAGTGTGACGTCTCATATGTTGGAATTTGAAGAGTCTTATTACAGGAAGGTGGACCGGTAGCCTTCCACATTGAGAAGCTCAGCGAAGCCCGAAAAAAGTGGTCGACATATGATATTGAGTTGTATGCAGTTGTTCAAGCCTGCAACATTGGTGGCAGTATCTGATTCAGAAAAAGTTTATTTTTTTCACTGACCATCAAGCCTTAAAAGTTTATTAATAGTCAGGCTAACATGAATCATGTGCATGCTAGATGGGTTACATTTTTACAAGAATTCACATTCATTCTAAAGCACATGTCAAGGTAGTAGAACAAGGTGGCTGATGTAATTAGACATCATGCATCTCTACTTGTTATAGTGAGCAATGAGGTGGTCGGCTTTGATTGTCACAAGGAGCTGTATGCCGAGGATGAGGACTTCAAGGATGCATGGATGAGGTGTCAATAGGGTCATCTCAGTGACTGACATATGTAAGACAGTTTTCTCTTCAAAGAGAATTGACCGTGCATCCCCTAAAGTTTTGTGAGGGTGTAGATTATTCAAGAGTTACGTGGAGGTGGCCTTAATGGACGTCTTGGGTGAGACAAAACTTGGGCCCTTGTGGAGGATCAGTATTACTGGCCGGAATTGGTACATAACGTGGGTAAAATAATGTAGTTTTGTCATATTTATCTGACTTCCAAGGGATAGTCTCAGAATACAGGTCTCTACACCCCGTTACCTATGCCTGACAACCCTTGGGAGGACTTATCTATGGACTTCATGCTTAGTCTCCCACGAACACAGCACGACGTGGATTCGGTGTTCGTTGTGATAGATCGTTTCTCAAAGATAACACACTTTATCTCATGTAAGAAAACCCTCGATGCAACATACGTGGTGAATCTATTATTCAGAGAGGTCGTGCGGCTACACAGGGTTCTCAAGACTGTTACTTCTGACTATGACACGAAGTTCATTAGCCACTTCTAGCGGACTTTGTGGAATCGGTTTAGTACACAACTTTAGTTCAACAGTGCCTACGACCCACAGACTGATGGGTAGACTGAATTTGTGAATTACATGTTGAGAAACCCTCTTCGATGTATTTCAGGTGAAAAACCGAAGCAGTGGGATTTGACCTTGTCTTAAGCGAAATTTACATTCAACAACATGATGAACTGCTCAACAGGAAAGTCCTCATTCCAGATTGTTTATAGTCGAGTGCCTAGCCACACACTTGACTTGGTCCATTTGCCCAAGCTCCCGAGCATGAGTATTACAACAAAATATTTGGTGAACCAAATCATGGGCATTCATGCGGATGTGCAAGCCAAGTTCCATGCATCGTACAACAAGTATAAGGAGCAAGTGGACAAGCATTGGCGACAAAAGGTGTTCGAGGTGGGTGACCATGTTATGGTCCATCTACACAATGAGAGATTTCAGACCAAGACCTATAACAAATTGAATAAAAAGAAAAATGGACTAATACGAATCCTCCGAAAGATCAATGACAACTCTTACATTGTTAATCTTTCCAATGATATGGAGATCTCGCGTACTTTCAACGTTGCGAACCTGACCTAATATCATGAACAAAAGTGGGACGAGAACTCAAGGTCAAGTTCTTTTGAAGTGGATGGGACTGATGTTGAGTGGGTCGCTGACACTTTCTTGGCAAAGATGGACTAAAGAAGGCCCGATCGAAGGCAGAAGTGATCAGGACTGTCAGAACCCTTAAAACAGGCATATCTCACAAATTGGAATAAGTTATTAAATGTATAATATATGATTTGGGGTAGGAGAAGCTACTTTAGCAAACCAACCTGCTACATCGGGTTGCCTACCCATGCCAAATTTATGATCATTGGTCGAAATTCCATTTTAATTTCATTTTTACTATTTATAGTATGTTTTAGTTCGATCATAATCATTGAGTTTTAGGAGTCATGCCCAACATGAAAAGTACTTAGAAAAATTAGGAAAATAACATGGTTAGGCCAAATTGGACAATTACAATTTTTTGCCTAAAACCATGAAGTCTAGTAGAAATCATGATCGTTTATAAAAGTAAGTTCACTATTTACAGTAAGTCACTTTTTGGGGGAGTTTGAGATGGAGTTTGATTCAGAAACTTCTTCCTACGCTTGATATCACTATTTAAAGGATTGTAAATTTGTTTTTTATTATTAATCAACTTATTTTTGAATTTATTAGAATTTATTTCTATTTTCCTATTTTTCCTCGTGGATTTGAGGAATCTCTGTGAGGAGTCCAAAGATGCTTCGTGGATTTGGAGTAATTATTCCCGGAGGAAGACGGTGATCAACCTCATCACGTCCATCCTTGAGTCAAAAATCAAGTTGGGTTTTCTGGATTTTAAACTATGACATGTCCTCTAGAATTCATCTGCAACGAAAATCAACAAAAGAAAACTCATTGTGGTATCCTTGTTTTATTAACTCGATTATGAGTTGGGAATTTGCTCACTGGATTCTTTTGAGTTTTGTTTATTGAAACATTTGACCAGGCGAGTTGCCTCAGCCAATTTCGAGTAGAATCAACATGGTTTAGAATTTTGTATGGCTCTAATTATTGAGACGAAATATTTTTTCTGATCATGTTGGTGTTAATGCAGTGCCTAGAGGCTGTTTGGAGTGCATTTTACTCAAAAGGAGAAGAACAATGCAAGGCTGTGGAGTTATCAGTAGAAGTATTTAAAACTCTCGAAGAATGTCTCAAAGGAAAAAAATTCTTTGGTGGAGACACGGTTGGATTCGTGGACATTGTGGCAAGTTGGATTCCGCCCTCACTACAAAAAAAGGGTTTTTAGCGATGAAATTGTAAATTCGTAGCTAAAAGTCACCTTTAACGACAAAAATTTTCGTCGCTAAAGGTTCTTTTCAGTTTTTCTATCTAATTCGAAAAGTTAGTTTTAGCAACGACAATTTTCGTAGTTGAAAAACGTGGATGAGACTTTTAGCGACGAAAATTTTCATCGCTAAAGGCTGTGGACAATTTTTCAAAAAAATCGAAACGATTACTTTTAGCTACGAAAATTTTCGTAGTTAAAAAATGTGGATGATACTTTTAGGAACGAATCTTTTCGTCGCTAAAGGCTGTGAAGAATTTTTCAAACAAATCGAAAGGATTACTTTAAGCTACAAAAATTTTCGTAACTAAGACTTTTAGCGACGAAAATTTGCATCGCTAAAGGCCATGAAGAAATTTTGACATGTAACTACGAAAATTTTCGTAGCTAAAAGCTATGAACAGTTTTTGAAAAAAATGGAAAGGTTTACTTTTAGCTACGAAAATGTTCGTAGCTAAAAAAGTAGATGAGACTTTTAGCGACAAAAATATTCGTTGCTAAAGGCTGTAAAAAGTTTTTGAAAAAAATCAAAAGGTTTAGTTTTAGCTACGAAAATTTTTGTAGCTAAAAAAACGTGGATGAGACTTTTAGCGACGATAATTTTCGTCGCGAAAGGCTGTAAAGAAAACCGAAGGTTTACTTTTAGCTACGAAAAGTTTCGTAGCTAAAAACGTGGAAGAGACTACTTTTAACGACAAAAATGTTCGATGCCAAAGGCTGTAAAATGTTTTGGAAAAAAATTGAAAGGTTTATTTTTAGCTACGAAAATTTTCATAGCTAAAAAACGTGGATGATGCTTTTATCGATGAAAATGTTTGTCGCTAAAGGCTGCAAACAATTTTCAAGGAATCAAAAGAATTAGTTTTAGCTACAAAAATATTCGTAGATAAAAAACCTAGATGGGACTTTTAGCGACGAAAATATTTGTTGCTAAAGGCTGGTAACAAGTTTTTGAATTACTTTTAGCTACAATAATTTTCGTAGCTAAAAACCTGGATGAGACTTTTAGCGACGAAGGGCTTCATAGCTAAAAAACGTTAATGAGACTTTTACCTACGAAATATTTCATAGGTAAAAGTCTCTTTTTAAAAATAAATAAATATATTTCATCTCAAATTTCCTGATATACACCTGTTAGAATATAATTCATCATATTCTTCCTGATATACACCTGTTACATAATATATTTCATCATATTCACATTCACGTTCACATCCATCTAAACCCAAACTACGTAAATTCATCCAGACATAAACTACATTCATCCAAACATAAACTACATCCATCCAAACACAAACAATCTTATAGAAAAAAACAAATGAAAAGAGAGAGAGAACACATGAGAGGTGATCCAGAAAAATGAAAAAGAAAAACAACCTTAAGCTAAACCTAAACCTATAACCTACACTTATATGTTTAGGTTTGGGTTTTAGGTTTAGATTAAGGTTAGGTTATAGGTTATAAGTTTAGGTTATAGGTTATGGGTTATAGGTTAAGGTTTAGGTTATAGGTTTTGGTTATAGGTTTAGGTTATAGGTTTTGGTTTAGGTTAAGGTTATAGGTTTAGGTTATAGGTTTAGGTTTAGATTTAGGTTTATGTTTAGGTTTAGGTTATAGGTTATAGCTTTAGGGAATTGAGAATACGTTAAGGTTTAGGTTTAAGAAATCAGGTTCTAGTTCGGGTTCGGTATCGGGTTTAGGTTTCGGTTTTCAAGTTTAGGTTTAGGTTTAGGTTAGGGAGTTGAGATTAGGATTAGGTGTTGGTTTAGGTTTAGGGATTTGAGATTACATTTAGGTTATAGGTTTAGGTTATAGGTTTGGGTTTAGGTTATAAGTGTAGGTAATAGGTTTAGGTTTAAGTTAGGTTATAGGTTACGGTTTAGGGAATTGAGAATAGGTTAAGGTTTAGGTTTAGGAAATCGGGTTCTGGTTCGGGTTTAGGTTTGGGGTTTCAAGTTTAGGTTTAGGTTAATGAGTTGAGATTAGGATTAGGTGTAGGTGTAGGTTTAAGGATTTGAGAATACATTTAGGTTTTAGGTTTAGGTTATAAGTGTCGGTTATAGGTTTAAGTTTAAGTTAGGTTATAGGTTATAGCTTTAGGGAATTGAGAATAGGTTAAGGTGTAGGTTTTGGAAATCGGGTTTGGGTTCAGGATCGTGTTTAGGTATGGCATTTCAAGTTTAGGTTTAGATTTAGGTTAGGGAGTTGAGATTAGGATTAGGTGTAGGTTTCGGTTTGGGGATTTGAGAATACATTTAGGTTTTAGCTTTAGTTTATAGGTTTTGGTTAAGGTTAAGGTTTAGGTTTAGGTTTAGGTTTAGGTTATAAGTTATAGGTTATACGTTATAGCCTTAGGGAATTGAGAATAGGTTAAGGTTTAGGTTTAGGAAATTGGGCTCGGGTTCGGGTTCGGGATCGGGTTTAGGTTTGGATTTTCAAGTTTAGGTTTAGGTTAGGGAATTGAGATTGGGATTTGGTGTAGGTTTAGGTTTAGGGATTTGAGAATACATTTAGGTTTTAGGTTTAAGTTTAAGTTTAGGTTTAGGTTAGGGTTATAAGTTTAGGTTATAGGTTATAGGTTAAGGTTATAGGTTTTGGTTTCAGTTAAGGTTATAAGTTTAGTTTAGGTTATAGGTTTAGGTTTAGGTTTAGGTTTTAGTTTATAGGTTTAGGTTATAGGTTTAGGTTTAGGTTTTAGGTTTAGGTTAAGGTTATAAGTTTAGGTTATAGGTTATAGGTTATAGGTAAAGGTTTAGGTTATAGGTTTTGGTTTAGGTTATCGTTATAGGTTTTGGGTTTAGTGTAAGGTTATAGGTTTAGGTTAGGTTTAGGTTTAGGTTATAGGTTATAGGTTATAGCTTTGGGAATTGAGAATAGGTTATGGTTTAGGTTTAGGAAATCGGGTTCGGGTTCAGGATCGGGTTTAGGTTTGTGTTTTCAAGTTTAGGTTTAGGTGTAGGTTAGGGACTTGAGATTAGGATTTGGTGTAGGTTTAAGTTTAGGGATTTGAGAATAGGTTAAGGTTTAGGTTTAGGAAATCGGGTTCGGGATCGGGATCGGGATCGGGTTTAGGCTTGGGTTTTCATGTTTAGGTTTAGGTTTAGGTTAGGGAGTTGAGATTAGGATTAGGTGTAGGTTTAGGTTTATGGATTTCATAATACATTTAGGTTTTAGGTTTAGGTTTAGGTTTAGGTTTTAACTTATAGGTTTAGGTTATAGGTTTAGGTTTTGGTTTTAGGTTTAGGTTAAGGTTATAAGTGTTATAAGTTTTAGGTTATAGGTTAAGGTTTAGGTTATAGGTTTTTGTTTAGGTTAAGGTTATAGGTTTTGGTTTAGGTTATAGGTTTAGGTTTAGGTTTTAGGTTATAGGTTTAGGTTTAGGTTAAGGTTATAAGTTTAGGTTATAGGTTATAGGTTATAAGTTAAGGTTTAGGTTACTGGTTATAGGTTTTGGTTTAGGTTATAGCTTATAGCTTTGGGAATTGAGAATATGTTAAGGTTTAGGTTTATGAAATCGGGTTCGGGTTCGGGATCGGGTTTAGGTTTGGGTTTTCAAGTTTAGGTTTAGGTTTAGGTTAGGGAGTTGAGATTAGGATTTGGTGTAGGTTTAGGTTTAGAGACTTGAGAATAGGTTAAGGTTTAGGTTTAGGAAATCGGGTTCGGGATCGGGATCGGGTTTAGGCTTGGGGTTTCATGTTTAGGTTTAGGTTTAGGTTAGGGAGTTGAGATTGGGATTAGGTGTAGGTTTAGGTTTGGGGATTTGGGAATACATTTAGTTTTTAGGTTTAGGTTTAGGTTTAGGTTTTAGCTTATAGGTTTAGGTTATAGGTTTTAGTTTTGGTTTTAGGTTTAGGTTAAGGTTATAAGTTTAAGTTTTAGGTTATAGGTTATAGGTTAAGGTTTAGGTTATAGGTTTTTGTTTAGGTTAAGGTTATAGGTTTTGGTTTAGGTTTAGGTTAAGGTTATAAGTATAAGTTTAGGTTATAGGTTAAGGTTTAGGTTTAGGTTATAGGTATAGGTATAGGTTTAGGTTATAAGTATAGGTTTAGGTTGGGTTATAGGTTAAGGTTGGGTTATAGGTTAAGGTTTAGAGATTTGAGTTTAGGTTAAGGTTTAGGTTTAGGTTAAGGTTGTAAGTTTAGGTTTAGGTTATAAGTATAGGTTATAGGTTAAGGTTAAGGTTTAGGTTTAGGTTATAGGTTAAGGTTAAGGTTTAGGTTTAGGTTATAGGTTTAGGTTTAGGTTTTAGGTTTAGGTTAAGGTTAGGTTATAGGTTATAAGTTTAGGTTATAGGTTATAGGTTATAGGTTAAGGTTTATGTTATAGGTTTTGGTTAAGGTTATAAGTTATTGCTTTAGGGAATTGAGAATAGGTTAAGGTTTAGTTTTAGGAAATCGGGTTCGGGTTCGGGTTCGGGATCGGGTTTAGGTTTGGGTTATAAGTGTCAGTTATAGGTTTAGGTTTAGGTTATAAGTGTCGGTTATAGGTTTAGGTTTAAGTTAGGTTATAGGTTATAGCTTTAGGGAATTAAGAATAGGTTAAAGTCTAGGTTTAGGAAATCGGGTTCGGGTTCGGGATCGGGTTTAGGTTTGGGTTTAGGGTTTAGGTTTTAGGTTATAGGTTCAGGTTTAGGTTTATGTTTAGGTTTAGGTTATAGGTTATAGGTTATAACTTTAGGGAATTGAGAATAGGTTAAGGTTTAGGTTTAGGAAATTGAGTTCGAGTTCAAGATCGGGTTTAGGTTTGGGTTTTCAAGTTTAGGCTTAGGTTTAGGTTATGGAGTTGATATTAGGATTATGTGTAGGTTTAGGTTTAGGAAATCGGGTTCGGGTTCGGGTTTAGGTTTGGGTTTTCAAGTTTATGTTTAGGCTAAGGAGTTGAGATTAGGATTAGGTGTAGGTTTACGTTTAGGGATTTGAGAATACATTTAGATTTTAGTTTATAGGTTTAGTTTATAGGTTTAGGTTTAGGTTAAGGTTAGGTTATAGGTTCTAGGTTAAGGTTTAGGTTATATGTTTTAGTTTAGGTTAGGTTTAGGTTATAGGTTATAGGTTATAGGTTATTGCTTTAGGAAATTGAGAATAGGTTTAGGTTATAGGTTTAGGGTGTTGTTTAGGTTAAGGGTGTGGTCCCTGCAAATACAGATATAAACATGCCCTGTCCAAATGGCCAGGCCCCTCCAATATTGTCATGGTTATAACATCGGTTCCCACCTTCCAGGGACCCCCACTCATCCGGATAGCTCCAACACACATCCGGATGTGCTCCATTAATTTCGAGCAAATACATAAACACGACCTGTCCAAATGGTCAGGCCACTCCAATGTTGTCCATAGGAAATGGACAGCTTCATCATGGTCATAACAGCAGTTCCTACCTTTCAAGGACCCCTGCTCAACATCCGGATAGCTCCGACGCACATCCGGGTTTTCTCCATCAATTTCGAGCTAATACATTTACAGCTAGTTGATAAGAGTCACTAGACAGACCAAAAACAATAAGAAAGGATCCAGCCAAAACGTTGGGAATGAAATCCTGAAACTTCACCTACATAGGAATGACAATATGAGTGTCAGAATAGGTCGGTGGATTCATCAGGTGATCCACAAAGTGCAAACAAAATTCACGGTTTAAATCAATTGGCAAACAGCTCCTATTCAACACAAGTGCCTAACCCAATTCTAGGGTTATGACATACATACATACATACAACTTTTTGAATAATGCAATTCTCTGGTGCCCACTTGAAATTCTATTATCTTCTATTTCATGGTTTAAAAACTCAAAATTGACCTTTTAAAAGTAAATATCCATATAAAAGATATTGAGGGGAATTACTAGTGTATCTATATTCCTTCTATGTACTAGGTTGATTTTGAGTTGATTATGACTAAGATGTTGATATTACAATATATGTGATGAGGGTTGCATTACTAGTGTATCTATATTCCTTCAAAGCGATCACTTGGACAGTTATGGATCACCAAATGGTAGCCAACACAGTTATGGGGATGATCTATGCAATGTTTTACATCACATCACTGATGTGCCAAACATTGTAGCTATTTCATCCTATGTGATTGTGGTGCTCATTTTGCAAACAATTTCTGTAGATAGTATTTCTTGCTTCCATTTTCACCAATTTCATGACTATTTTTATCAATATAAATGAAAATAATTGGTCAGAGTATTTTACCCACATCAAACTTACCAGGCTTTAACTGTCATGGATGCTTTTTTGTTGTTATGGGTGGTGAAAAATGCTAATACATATTCACTTTTTTTAAAAAACTCGTGCATGTACCGGATGGGTGGATCAACATGAGTTTTGTGCCAGGCATGCTTCTCTGTGGCCCAACCTGATGAGTGGCTTAGATATCAGATAACAATTCTTACAAGGCATTGTTAAATGGAAACTATGAAGGGTGGCCAGGGATCTATATTTTGCAATGAGAGTCAGCATGCAAAATCAACATACATTTAGGGGATCCTTGCTATCAATTATGCAAGTTCCATTGCAAATGTGGTCAGCATGCAAAATCAACACACTTTAGAGACAATTTTCCATGCCTCATTGGGGGCATACGAAGAGTCGTGATGATGCATTTGATAGTCTTCTACAATTTATTTTTATTTATATTTTATGAAGATAATCTTTGGATTGGCTGTAACCAGTGTTCTGAAAACTCACAGACCAACTAGAACGTCTCCCAAGCGAATTTAGTTCAGCCAACCTCTGAGTTTAGTGTATTACAAGTTGGAAGGCTCGTTCATCGACTTGCCCAAGCTCTATAAAATTAATAAGGTTTTTATTGACTTGGTCAAGTAGACCAATTTCTCAGGTCAGTCTTGAGTTTTTGAACATTGGTTGTAACCATTTCTGATGTTAAATGCTTGGAACTCCTAACTGCAGATATCGACTTTGGAAGACAAACGAAAATAGCAAGAGTACAAAAGAGAAGGAAGAAGAAACAACATACTATAAATTCTCTATTTTTTGTTGAAGGACATCGCCCTTAACGCATTTAGTGCCAAAAGCAAAGTTATAATAATCAGTGGCAATCGTAGCCACCACAGCCAGCGCATTGACAACAAGCATTCCTCTAACAATAGATAGGCAAACTGAGAAATCCCAATTTGTGGGTTTTCCTTAAAAATCCATACTTTTGGTGAAATTGAGGAATGAGAATGAAAAAGATTTAGTTTATACGGTGAGAGCTGAATAAAGCATACAAATCAAAACAAGCCAATTGACTGGTTCCAAATGCAAGCTCCAAAGTAAAAGGTATTTACATCATGGAATCTCATATCCCAAAAGGTTTTTGAGTGTTCTTAAAAATCCAAACTTACAATGAAAGAGTTAAAAAACTCTTTTTAAAAAAAAAAAAAAAAAAAATCCAGCTCTTTTGAACACTGAAACTCTTTCAGGTGCTGATTCTAGACCAGTTGAATCTCAAATCTCATAAGATTTGGGATTCCTTAAAATACCAAACATGCACTGGGAAGTAATTTAAAAATGAAAGCTATATCAACTTAACAAACGATTTCAGTAATGTGGACCAAAAAGGTAGGCTTTTAGAAACTAAAACTCCATGAACCTACTAATTTTCCAGAATAATTCGAATCCCATACCCAGTAAATCTTTCCAGTCTTCTCAATAACCCAAACTTTAATGGAAAAAAAAAGCTTAATCTGTTAGAAGCTAAAATAAGATTCGAGGTGCCATCAACAATGCTAACAGAATCCTCCAGGTCAGATTGTTGATTGGACCTGATTTTATTTAAATGATCTTGATAATCCATTTTATTTAAATGAACAGACCCGGATGTGCGTCGGAACTATCCGGATGTTGAGCGGGGGTCCCTGGAAGGTGGGAACCGCTGTTATGACCATGATGTAGCTGTCCATTTCCTATGGACAACATTGGAGTTACCTGACCATTTGGACAGGCCGTGCTTATATCTTTATTTACTTGATATTGATGGAGCAGACCCGGATGTACGTCGGAGCTATGCGGATGTTGAGCGGGGGTCCCTGGAAGGTGGGAACCGCTGTTATGACCATGATAAAGCTGTCAATTTCCTATGGACAGCATTGGAGTCGCCTGACCATTTGGACAGGCCGTGTTTATATCTGTACTTGCAGGTACCACACCTTTAACCTATAACCTAAACCTATTCTTAAATCCCAAAACCTATAACTACAACCTAAACCTTAACCTGAACCTATAACCTATAACCTATAACCTAAACTCAATTCCCTAAACTCTAACCTACAACCTAACCTAAACCTATACTTATAACCTAAACTCTAACCTACAACCTAACCTAAACCTATAACCTAAACTCAATTCCCTAAACCTTAACCTATAACCTAACCTAAACCTATACTTATAACCTAAACCTATTCTCAAATCCCAAAACCTATAACTATAATCTAAACCTTAACCATAAACCTATAACCTATAACCTAAACTCAATTCCCTAAACCTTAACCTACGCCCTAACCTAAACCTATACTTATAACCTAAATCTATTCTCAAATCCAAAAACCTATAACTTAAACCTAAACCTTAACCTAAACCTATAACCTATAACCTAAACTCAATTCCCTAAACCTTAACCTATAACCTAACCTAGACCTAGACTTAGAACCTAAACCTATTCTCAAATCCCAAAACCTAGAACTATAACCTAAACCTTAACCGAAACCTATAACCGATAACCTATAACCTAGAACTTAAACGCAATTCCCTAAACGCGAACCTACAACCTAACCGAAACCTATACTTAGAACCGAAACCTATAACAAAACTCAATTCCCTAAACCTTAACCTATAACCTAACCTAAACCTATAATTATAACCTAAACCTATTCTCAAATCCCAAAACCTATAACTATAATCTAAACCTTAACTAAAACCTATAACCTATAACCTAAACTCAATTCCCTAAACCTTAACCTATGCCCTAACCTAAACCTATACTTATAACCTAAATCTATTCTCAAATCTAAAAACCTATAACTTAAACCTAAACCTATGACCTATAACCTAAACTCAATTCCCTAAACCTTAACCTATAACCTAACCTAAACCTATACTTATAACCTAAACCTATTCTCAAATCCCAAAACCTATAACTATAACGTAAACCTTAACCAAAAACCTATAACCTATAACCTAAACTCAATTCCCTAGACCTTAACCTACACCCTAACCTAAACCTATACCTATAACCTAAACCTATTCTCAAATCCCAAAACTTATAAACCTAAACCTTAATCTAAACCTAAACCTATAACGTAATGCAATAACCTATAACGTAAACCTAAAACCTAAACCTAAACCTACACTTATAACCTATAACCTAAATCTAAACCTAAAACCCATGCGTAAGCCCGATCTCGAACCCGAACCCGATTTCCTAAACCCAAACCGTCACGTATTCTCAAATCCCTGAACCTAAACCTATAACCTAAACTCAATTCCCTAAACCTTAACCTATAACCTAACCTAATCCTAAACCAATAACCTACACTTATAACCTAAACCTAAACCTATAACCTTAACCTAAACATAAAACCTAAACCTAAACCTATACTTATAACCTAAACCTATTCTTATAACCTAAACCTATTCTTAAATCCCAAAACCTATAACCTAAACCTAAACCTTAAGCTAAACCTATAACCTATAACTTAAACCTAAAACCTAAACCTAAACCTACACTTATAACCAATAGCCTAAACCTAAACCTAAAACCCAAACGTAAACCCGATCTCAAACCTGAACCCAAATTCTTAAACCTAAACCTTAATGTATTCTCAAATCCCTAAACCTAAACCTACACCTAATCCTAATCTCAACTCCCTAACCTAAACCTAAACCTAAACCTACACTTATATGTGAGACACGACCCGAGTTTGCATGTGTGCATGTGTAACTATGCATTTCGTTCATTTTGGTCCCACGGTCCTACTGGTCAAATTTTGGCGACCCGTGACCTTCGGATAGTGTTTGCGGTCACCCTTGAGTTCGGTCACATAGACCTGACTCGGATTGACCCGAGACCTACGCCATTGCGATCGCATCGTCGTCGCAGTTCCAACAACGCGTCTCGTGCGAAAATCCGACGTGTCCATCAAAAGTTATGGGCCGCACATCATTTGGACTATCGATCGCATTTTCGGTGGGACCCACATGATTTGCACATTTTCCCATGTGCACACTTGCCAATGGTGATGACATCATCATTTCCATGATGTCATATGGCCTAGTCTAGCAATGATGGACTCCCTTCTCCAAACTCATCATGACTCTTTCTTTTTCTCTTTTCTAGAAGTCATCATGTGATTTTTTTTCTTCCCCATGTAATTTCTCTTCCCCAATCTAAAATTTTTTGAAATTTCTCTTCTCTAGGGAGAGAGAGAGACCACCACATCCTCTTTTCTAGCAAATATAATCATTACTTTGAATAAAACTCCCTTCTTGCTAGCAAATGCATCCATTCCTCTCTCTCCTCCCTCATTTCTCTCTCTCTCTCTCTCTCTCTCTCTCTCTCTCTCTCTCTCTCTCTCCCTCTCTCTCTCTTCTCTTCTTCTCCAGCAATTTTTCACCCATTTTTCAGCCATTCATCCTCCCTTCTACCCCATAATCCAGCCCTTAGTCTAGCATCTTGACCATTAAAGCTCTTTCCTTGGAGCTTGAAGACTATCTTGAAGGTGTTTGCTTGAAGATCTTATAGGTGGGTGTGCATGTAATTGCAAAATTCAGAATTCTTATATTTCATACTTGTTCTTCCCTTTTCTTTCATGTTAAAGCTTGTGGTGCCCATCAAATGATGGTGGTGGCCCCAAGATTTCATGGATGAGGTTCATAGCCCATCTTACTTGCATGCATGTTCCATGCAAGGGGCCATTCTTCATGGACCCCTACATGGCTTTTCCTTCCTTGATCAGGGATCTTAGGGTCATTTAGACCCTTGATCCTTGGTGGAGATTGCATCTCACCATAGATCTCAAGTAGAAATCCTATGATCATGTAGATCTTGTATATCTTGTGATAGTGGAATGTGTGTGCATGAGTGATGAGGGGAAGGGCCTCAATGTGGAGAAGACCCTTCCCTTGTGGCCGAATCCTTATTTTTTTTTTCTTTTTTGATAACCTTATGATCATGTGTGTGTGGCCCACCTTGTGGACCAAAAATACCCAGACCATCCATGGAGGGTGGACATCCATGACAGTCCACCCTTGGACGTTGGAGCCCCCTTATCTACCTATATGGGGCACATGCAAGGGGTATTTTGTAATGGGAACGGTCTGGATGTTTGTGGGACCCACTGGGGTGGTCCATACCATGATTTTCTTGGATTAAATCCTCTTTTAAATAGTGTTTATATTTATTTATTTTCAATCATATGTTTCTGTCTAGAACTATCTAGATAGATTTTTAGGTCATTTTGAGGCCAGAGTTTTGGGCATTTGGAGGGGTGTTTGGTCCCATGTAATATATGTTTCTTGAAGGTGTGGACCCCACCTATAATTATGCCAAATTTTAGCCCAATCTGACCTTCATTGGGGTCCCAAAGGTGTTGTTCAAGTGAGGTGGACAGTCTGGATTTTCTACACTGTTCTAGCAACATTCCACCCTGGACAGGTTGAAATTCCAAAATTTATTAAAATACCTTTGGGAGTCTAAAAATTCTAAAAATTTATAGAGAGGTGGTCCACCCATGGTTGGACCCACCTACAAAATTTTGGGGCCAATGAATGCCTATAGACACCATGGTGGTGGCTGGACCGGCCCACTATAATATGGTGTCCAGATCAGTCCGATTTTCGTGACAAATTGATTTATTTAAATAAATTAAAATATTTATAGATGTCCAAAAATTATGAAATTTTATAGGGGTGTGTTCCACTCAAGTTAGGACCTAAATACTAAATTTCAGGGCTAATGGACCCTTTTACACACCGTGGCGAGGGCCGGACTGGTCCACCATGTTGGGACGTCCAGGTCTGTCTGATTTTTTGGACAGATTGTTTTATTTAAATTAATTAAAATACTTAGGAATATCCAAAAATTTTGAAATTTTGTGGAGGTGTGTCCCACATATGTATGTGTCACTCTGTAAAATTTCATCCCCAACTGACCCCATTTGGGCATCCAAAAGAATGGTCCAAGATGGTTGGACTGCCAGATTTTTCTTCTGTGCAGTCTAGCAATATGCCTTGATAAAAACCATAATTCAAAAATGTTTCCTCTGATGGTGGACCACCTTTTTGGATTTCCTCTTATTGTATGCATGATGAGGGACCTTGGCCCTTAATTCTCAGAGTTTTAGAGGCCCTAAACCCACTCTAATGGAGTGCCCAAATTTAGGACAACAACATGCATTGCAGAAATTTCCTATACATTATTGTCCCCTTTGTTATTTCAGAACTTTTGCGCTCCAGCCCATTAGGCCTTGTGTATGATTAGTTAGAGACCCATCTCTTATGTTCTAGGGCTCATTAGGGCCATGATTATGGGGCCCACCATATTGAGAAAATTGGGCATTTATTGCTCCCTTATATTTTAGAATACTCTTGGGCTTAATTAATGCCTTTTTGGGTCTCCATTGATGATCATTTGTGGGATCCAAATATAAACCAGATTTTGGGACTTCCTAATGGGCCCAGATTGGGCTGAAACGTCCCAGCTTGGTCTAGTCATATGTTTGGCTGACTTCCATCATTTTGATGGACTTATGGGCTGAGATAAGGGTGGTATTGGGCCCTTAGTTGCCCACTTAGATTGCAAGTTGTCGGGCTGATTTAGTGGGGCCCATTTCACCCAACTTAAACTTATTTTTAAGCCGTGTTTTTTTTATGCTCATGGGCTGGCCAATAATTTCAACTGAATGTATGAGTCCTTATTGCCATTGGGACTTGGGCCTTGGGCCTTGATTCCCCTCCTTGGGCCCATGTTGTTGAAGGTAGTATTGGACCCTTTTTTCTCATGCCTTTATGCAAGGATTATGTATGTGGTTTAGATGTGGGCCTTGGGCCTTATAGCTATATGGATTATGGTTGGTTACGCCTTGAGAAAATGGTGGTTAAATGTTCCCATTATGGACACCTCTAAGTGTGGTTAAATGCCCACCTTAATCTCTTGCTAGGCCCATCTCTATATTATTTAGACCCGTATCTTGTATGCTTAGTCTTGTGGCCTACCCCAAGTAAATGGGCCCCCACTAGAGGTTGTATTCCTTATGAGGAATTGGTTAAGTACCTAGACCCTTCATGGCTAGGTAGAGAGTTTATCTTTGTAAGTGCTATGGTTTGATTCCTCTTTGTTTGTCAAATTTTGTGTGTCAAAACCTCTGTATGTGTCTTGTGTTTATATCTTGATAAATTTGTTCGAGACACCATGTTAAGAAGATGAATTCCTCAACCTAGTTCAAGCTACAATATAGAAGATATTAAAGAAGAGTTCAAGCTCAAGACTCAAGCTCAAGTTCACATGTAAGAACTCAAGCTCAAGTTTATGTGTATTCAAGGTTAGACTCAAGCATAGTTTGGGACTCAAGTGCAACTCAAAATGACATTGATTTCAAAGCTTGTGAAGTAGTCAAGGTGCATCAAGAAGAACTCAAGCTTCATAATGATCAAAGTCTAAGCAAATGAAGTTTTCAATGTCCATACTTCATGTCCCAGGTATGATAAACCTTAGATTGACCTTAGGGTAAGTCACTTTGGCTACATAATTCATTTTCATATTAATAAATGAATTTGGTCTATTCTAAGACTAGTCCTAGACCTTGTTCGACTAGTCCTAGTACTGGTTCGACCAGTCTAAGAAGTTCCAGGACCAGTCTTAGAATTGTTGCATTTTATCGGATTTTCTGGTTCGGCTACGACCAGTCCTGGAGTCTGCTCGACCGGTCGTGGGATGGTCTCGACTCGACCTTCGACCAGTCATAAAGCTACGACTCAAACTCCAGCGACTAAATTTAGTGTCGCACGACCAGTCGTAGAGGGGTCTCGACCGGTCGTGGACTGCCTACGACCAGTCGTACAACGGTTTTATCCGATCGCACTCAAAAGTTCAAAAATCAGTTTATTCTTCGACCAGTCGTAGTGACCCTAAGACCAGTCGAAGACGAATTTCTGGAGCTATAAATAACACATGAATTTCAGAGTTTTTCATTGCAAAATTAAGTGAATTCAAGGCTCCACTCTAAGATAAGTTTATGTTTATTTTTAAGTTATATTGTGCATAATTCTATTTCCTTTTGTTAGCTTATTGTTATTTGATTTTGATTTGCATTCCAATCTGATTAGAAAAAGGGAAAATTCTTAATTCCATCTTCTCGGAATCAAAATCAAATACAGCTAGCCCTAAGTTGATTAAACTTAAAATCAATTAGAACTTAGAACCATTTTAAAGTGAGTATTAGACATTGAACTTCCATATTCGAACTTCTACTCCGATTGGTTCTTCCGGGCTGTTACAAGAGGAGAAATTCAGGTATTTTACAATTCTATAAAATTTTCATTCTTTTGGTTTTTGTCTAAGATTCACCAGAAAAATTCCATTTATTTGGTTATCTGAGGAGAGCCAGAAAACTCAGAAAGAGGGGTTTTTGGATTGTGTAAGCCTAAGTTAAAAAGACACAATCGTGAAGGTTTTAGGTGAACCTGTGAAACCTATTTTGATAGTGAACGCTAATATCCCCTGTGTGAAGATATTAGGAGTGGAGTAGCATTTTGTGCGGCTGTTGTTTAACAGTTGGTGAACACATAGGCGAACCACTATAATTCTTTGTCTTGTGGATTGAATGCTTGCTTAATCTTTTACCTTTTATCATTCGAAGCTGTGGAATGTATGTGTGGTTGTGAATATTGTAAACATTTACATTTCAAGCACATGTGGGGAATGTTGTAATAAGTTAAGATTTAAATTTTAGAAATCTATTTCAGTTCCTTACTATTTATTTTTGAGTTCCTGATACAAAGGACGTTCTAGAAATAATGTTGTCCTGCCATAAACCTTTGGTTTTTATGGTGTAAGGTTGTCCTTAGAACTGAATTCGTATCAACCTCTCAATACTTGTTAATTGAGGTTGAGTTTATTTCAGTTGTGAATTGATCTATTTTTGTAAGGCTATCTCTTTATTGTTTATTCCATTGTTTTAATTTTAATTTGGCATAGTCCTATTCACCCCCATCTAGGACATATAGTGTAACATCCCGAATTTTTACCAACCTGGGATTAGACGTCCTTAGGCAATGGGTCGATCCTAACACCTTATTAACTTATCAAAACTCAAATCCCAAATTCTAAAACACTTTTGAACCCTTTTCCTTCACAAATCTCACCTTTCACCACCTCGTTCTTTAAATCCTTCTAAGTACTTTCACATTAAACACTATCTTAAAGTTTAGGTGATGAAAAACAATACTTAAGCTAAACATTGCTACAAATGACTAAGTACCACCTCAGACAGAAATTACTCAGGACTAAATCCTTTAGAAATTAGGCGAGAATTAGCCAGTGTTAAGTTAGAGTACCTGTGAAATTAGCACCAATCACTTTAAATACAATCTGCAAGACCCAAAACTTGTAGAATCATTGACGCTAGGGTATCCTAAAATCTAGGATCAATCTCATTACCCGTCTGCTCTCGGGAGCATCACGAAACTCTGTATCAGATCTGGACCGCACGTCGGAAGTCCGATGAACACGAAGTTAAGGAATTAGGACTGCCTTGCTGGGCTTAACAACCATCTCAGAAATCAAATCCAGATAGTGTCCCAGCGCTATTCGCTTGAGTCCAGAGCAAGAGAGTGTAAAAACACTTGTTTTCTTTACAAAATAAATATCTTGAATAGTAATCTGGTACGTGTCGCTTGCGGATCAGTTTTAAGCAACCAGACTGTCAGAATCAGACCAAATTACACCCTCGGATCAGGAGAAATTTCATACACACATCCATGTACTCGAAAACTCCGATCGAGATCCGCTGACCGTTGAACTGAAACTGGTCAGCCACGCGTGATATGGAAATCCCACTGAAACGAAAACTTAACTAAACGTAAATCTAGTGTTAGTGATCTTAAGTCCGACCTTTGGCTCAAGGAGGCCCGCCAGAAGTCCTCCGTTGAGCTGAAACATGTCCTCTTTGGTTATAACCTAAGTATACTTTGACCTGGAGTCTATTTTGGTGAGTTTTTAGGTTATATAAGGACCTTAGAAACCTCTCTCTCACAGCCATACGAATTTGAGAGAAACCCTAGAGAGAGAAGAGAGAAAAGAGAGAGAAAGAGTGAGAGAAGTGGGAGAATCTCCCAACTGCTATTCCCTGCCACTACACAAGCTGCACCGCACCATTCTCATCGCTTTCCTGACGATTCCGACTTCGTTTCTAGGTAAGAAACCCTAACCCTAATCTATTTTGGGGTTGTATAGGTTGTAGGTTATGAAATAGCTAACCTATTTCGATCTATAGGTTACCAAACAGCCGTATACAAAAGCTTAGTAATTTTATCGACTCCGTTACGATTCTACGACAAAAGGTGTGGACTTTAGGTGTATAGGTTATGGTTTTCAATGCTTTCAATGTCAGATAATGATAGATTCATGATCTGCATGCAATTGCACATGTACAAAGTGCTGTCTGTTTTATGTTTCGATTAAAGATGAAGAATATGGAATTTTACATACTCTTGGTATTTGTAGAAAGTACCATATACGTATAAATTTTGGAAATGTGTTTGCGATGATTATTTGCTGTATTAATATATTATATATGGATAAAATACTTGTTTGGCGAAAGGACTCGCCCTAATACATGTTTTTACTAATATACATTATGTATGATAAAATGGTGTATTCTAAGTGTTTGTGAAAATGACTGAATGAGTATAGGATTCTCATTCGTGCTCGCCATGACTAATTTTCATGGATATATGATTGTTGTATTGGCGATACCCCTTTAACGAAAGGATTTGCCCTGAATCACGCCACGGCTACTATACGCTATATATGTTGAAATGGGTAGCCCAAGTGTTTGTGAAAATGTTCAAATGAATATGGAACTTGGATTCCTACTTTCCATGACTATCCGTCGTGGGTGTACGCGTGTTATGATTGGGGCAACTCCCTAGTGAAAGGATTTGGCCTAATGCCTATGTGATCAACATATGTCATATATGTTGATGTATGTCTTTTAAAGTGTTTGTTGAAATGTCTGAATGAGTAGTAGTTAGCAAATTGTAATGTATAAGAGTGTTGAGATATGATTCTCAACTTCTTTTAACTATGTGTATGTTTTCCTTAGTTGTGTGATTAGGAATTGAATATGTACAAACTCATGCTTGTGTTGTGCTTCATAACATGCTCAACTGTTTTTATGATTTTATCTATGTAATGCATATGTTTAAATTCATATTTACGTTGTATGATCCGTCATGGGTGATGGGGGAGTGGAGCAACGAGTGCGTGCAACAGCCCTGGCAGCCCTAAACGGATAATATCAAACTTTGGGTTGTACGACTTGAATCTTGATTCATTACTGCTTTAACTATCTGCAATTGAATGTGATTGGGTCTATGATTATAGTCCAGACAATCGGTAACGAAAATGAATGCGTGGCTGAGTTTCATTTGCCACGTGAGATGTGTTCGACGAACCCGAGTCGTACTTCGGTTGGCGATAGTGGTTGGCCACACGAAGTGCTTATGCACTTCATATCGTTCAACATGTTGTGCTCTCGAGCTAGCCGAGCTCGTCAAGTAACCCGATTTGTCTAATGTATGTTTACCATGTTTGGACGCTACTGCTTGAACCTAGGGTACCAAACTTACCAGTGAAATCCCTTTTAACCATGGTACCTCGATCCGCTAAGACTCATGAGCCAGGCATGGTGGTATGGGACACCGTAGTCGAGCTGTCGGCCTATGCTGGGGCCACGTGCCTCCCCGTAGTGACCAGTGAGCAACCAGACTCGTGAGCCGATTATGGTGGTATGGGACACTATATTCGAGCTGTCGACACCTATGGCGAGAGCCGAATATGGTGAGACCTGTATTCGTGCTGACGGGCGACGAGCCCTCCGTAATGTCTTCGAGTATACTCTAAGGTCTGTGATTGGCGACGAGCCCTTCACAACAACTAGAGCATGAGTTGAGTCGAGTACGGTGAGATCTGTATTCGAGCTGACGGCCAGCGATTGAGCCGAGTACGGTTAGACCTGTATTCGAGCTGACGGCCAACAATTGAGCCGCATACGGTGAGATCTGTATCCGTGCTGACGGGTGACGAGCCCTTTGTAATGCCTTCGCTACGCCTCTCAAACCATAATATCGTATGAGATTAACTAGGACTGACGACCCTAGAATGGATCATGTTTGGGAATGATATAAGGGAGGTACCTTAGTTTCCCAATACTGCTGTTTGAAATAGACTAATAATTACTCGATAATCATGCTCATCATCACACTGCATGTGCCTGGTAGATGTGGAGCACTGAGGGATGAACGCATCCGCGAATGTAAGATGGTGTGGCATGAGGGTGGTTTGGCAAGGGCATACATCATGTCATTTCATACTTGCATTAAATAAGAGTAGTTAGAATTGTTTGATTGTACTGCTTTATCATTACTGCTTGACTGAATTGATAACATGTTAACCTATGCTTTATTGTTCCACCGAATTGATCACTCACTCCACGTTACGGGACGGTGTTCCAAACACCCACCAGACTTTGTCTGATTGCAGATGGCGACACTACTCCTGAGGCGGAGCCGGACTTTTGTGACGACGAGGATGCTTTCTCGTATATGCGATTTTCGGGCGGCTTCATGTGAGTCGTGCCTTGATCGACGAGGTTACAGGGATGTTGACTAGATGACACTACACATTTGGTATCATTTCAATTGTACTTGTAATACTTTAACCTGGTAACCTTATCACACTCTGGAGACTTACCATAGTTTTTGTATTTTATATATCTATCATAGTCTTCCGCTTGCAAATTTAACTGTCTCTGGAGTATGATATGTTGTTTTGGCGTAATCTCACTCATGTTCAATGCACTAATACAGGCAACATTCAATCATCATTCATTTTGTTGCATTGGTGCGTTGGAACTCGGGAGTTGAGTTTATGCTCGACCCCCAATTTTCAGAGCGTTACATATAGCTTGGCCATTTCAAGTGGTATCAAAGCCTAATAGCTCGCTCTTATTGCTTTTTATTTGGATTTATTTTTTGAGCTAACGATCTATGCTATTTATATAAGATGTCAAATTTTGATAGCCTATCAGTCAGTAGGCCTCCACCCTTTGATGGCTCCAATTATGCCTATTGGAAAGCCAGAATGAGGATCTTCCTCAAATCAATGGATGAGAGTGTGTGGCAAGCCACTGTGACTGAATGGAGCCCTCCTACCATTGAAGTAACTGGTATCAATGGATCAAAATCAATGAGAATAACACCTTATACTTCTTGGTCCACACTTCAGAAAAGTGGGAGTAGTGCCAATGCAAAAGCACTAAATGCAATCACTTGCGTACTATCACCGGATGAGTTCAAAGGAATCATAACCTGTGATACTGCAAAGCAAGCTGGGATATATTAGAAATGACACACGAGGGTACATCAATTGTAAAAAAATCTAAAGTCCAACTCCTCACAACCAAATTTGAAGAAATTCATATGGAGGAAAATGAAATGTTTATGGACTTTTACACAAGATTAAATGACATTGTAAACTCAATGTGGGGTCTTGGCAATAAAATCCCAGAAAGTAAAGTGTGTGCAAAGATACTACGCTCACTTCCTGAACGGTTGAACTCTAAAGTAATCGCGATCCATGAACTTCGTGATACGGATAATATGAGGGTAGAAGAACTAGTTGGTTCTTTACAAACCTATGAGTTAAACTTTAAACCTCCTAAAGGTAAATCTATAACACTTAAATCTTCTAAAAATGTTTCTAAAGAAAACTCTGATTCTGAAGATGATATGGCTCTTTTAGCAAAGAAGTTTTATAAGATTTTCAAAAGTAAGAAAATGGTTGATTTTTGACAATCAAATGATAAAAAGAAATTTAGACCCAAAACTCAAAATCTTTGAAGGACAGTCAGTGTTACAACTGTCATGAATATGGACATTTACAAACAAATGTCCTAAAAAGGACAAACCCAAAAGGAAGGGTATGTTGGCTACTTTGGATGAATCATCTGATTCTCAAGCTACTTCTGAATCAGAAGATTCTGAAACCGAGTCGGGCAATGAAGTAAAAGCCCTTATGACTCTAGCCGAATTCACTTTTTCAGATCACGATGATTCAACTAGTGAAGAAAATTTGAATAGTGATCATGAAAATGAAGAAGATCTTCAAGATGCTTACAATGCCTTATACAAGGAAAGTTGTAAATTGCTGTGAAGCTTAAACTTCAAAAAGAAAAGTTTTGTAAAACTCAAAGAATGCTTCGACTCACTGTTTTAGAAAAATCTCAAATTTCAGATAGTTTTGAAAAATCAAAATGTGATTTGGAATTCAAAACCTCCCTGATTGAAGATTTGAAATCTGAAATTGAGAAACTCAAGAATGAAGTATCTTCTCTTCTGAGTTTGAAGGATACATAAAGATATGCCCAAGGAGATCCAAAGTTAGAAAAACTCTTATCCGGATCTAAAAAAATGTGGCGATAGATCCCGGTTGGGATATGATGAGAACATACCTCATAAACAGAAGAGTACTCCTCCTAACTTTGTGAAAGGAGAAGCCTCAAACTCAAAAGAAAAAGGTATTTGTCAAGGTTTTTTTAAAAATACAAAAATTTTCAAAAACTTAAACGTAACCATATCAATTTCAAAAATCAGAACAGAAACCCACTGGCTGAAAAAATAGTGGATTTACTCAAGGAGCTCTTAAAATGTAACTCAGTAGGTCATTCCCACAACTATAAACCGAAGAAGACCAATTATGTTCCTAAACCCAAAACAGTTCTGAAATGGGTTCCTAAAGTTGCTTGTTTGGTTGCCCACACTGCTTTCAAAGCAACAAGCCATTCAAAATGGTACCTAGACAGTGGATGTTCCAGGCACATGACAGGTGACAAGGCTTTATTCACCGATCTAAAAGATATGACTGATGGGTCAGTCACATTTGATGATGGTAGCAACTGCAAAATTATTGGTCAAGGTATAGTTCAACTTTATAATCTTCCTTTATTTAAGAATGTTTTATATGTTGAGGGACTAAAACACAACCTGTTAAGCATATCTCAAATATGAGACAACAACCATAGTGTTAAATTTTCTAATCAAGGTTGTGAGATTATAGATAAAAAGGGTTCTGTAATATTAACTGGTCGCAGAACTTCTGAAAACTGCTATATAGTAAGCAATGGTAGCTCATCTAATCAAACGTGCTACATGGTCCGTACCGATGAGACAGAATTATGGCATAAACGCCTTGGACATGTACACTACCGGAATTTATACAAATTGAGCAAAGGAGAACTTATTAGAGGTCTACCTAAGATTCAAAAAGTAAACAAGATATGTGGTGAATGTCAGTATGGTAAACAAACTAGGAGCTCTCACAAAAAAGTGAACTCCAATACCACATTAAGACCACTCGAGCTTCTCCACATGGATCTTATAGGACCAACTAGAACGGAAAGTTGAGGTGACAAAAAATACATCTTGGTTATTATAGATGATTTTACAAGATTCACCTAGGTTTCATTTTTAAAAGACAAATCAGAAAACCTTGATGAAGTGAAAAAGATTATCAAACGGATCCAAACTGAAAAATGTTCTCAAGTCAGTAAGATCCGAAGTGATCATGGATTCGAGTTTGAAAATAGTGGTTTTGAGAAATTCTGTAGCGATCAGGCAATATCACATGAATTCTCTGCGCCCAAAACTCCACAACAAAATGGTATTGTGGAAAGGAAAAATAGAGTGCTCTAAGAAATGGGAAATGTTATGTTGAATAGCATGAAGCTCCTTAGAAATTTATGGGCTGAAGCAGTAAATACCGCCTGCTACATTATTAACCGTGTCTATACTTGTAAATCTAATAATAAAATAGCTTATGAAATGTGGTTCGATAAGAAGCCGACTGTCAAATACTTTCGAGTTTTTGGCAGCAAGTGCTACATTTTGTGTGATCATGAAAATCTAGGAAAGTTTGACACAAAGAGTGACGAAAGAATCTTTTTAGGATACTCTTTAAACAGTCGTGCATATCGTGTACTGAACAATAGGACCGGTGTGATTCAAGAATCTATTAATGTGGTCATTGATGATCACTTGAATACACCTACACCTAGTTCAGATAATGATGAAGTTCTTGTAATTGAAAAACCAGATACTTCATCATGTGAAATTAATTCTGAATTAAGGACTGTTAAAGATCATTCAGTTGATCAAATTCTTGGAAACCCTCTCACTGGTGTGCGAACTCGAAGACAACTAGAAGCTATGTAATTACGTATGTTTTACATCTCAGATTGAACCGGTAAACGTAAAAGAAGCACTTTCTGATGAAAACTGGATAGTTGCAATGCAGGAAGAACTTAATCAATTTGTTCGTAATGATGTCTGGTATCTTGTTCCTAAACCTAAAGATAAACACATTATAGGAACTAACTGGATTTTCAAAAATAAGTCTGATGAACTTGGAAATATAATTCGAAACAAGGCAAGATTGGTTGTACAAGGGTATACTCAAATAGAAGGTATTGATTACGATGAAACCTTTGCTCCAGTTGCTCGCCTTGAATCAATTAGACTTTTTATATCCATTGCATGTTTTAAAAAGTTTAAAATTTATCAAATGGATGTAAAGAGTGCCTTTTTAAATGGTGATTTACATGAAGAGGTATATGTTGAACAACCTACAGGGTTTGAAGACCCTAAGTTTACTAATCATGTATACCGCCTTAAAAAAGCTTTCTATGGTTTGAAACAAGCTCCCAGGGCATGGTACAAAAAATTGACTAAGTTTTTACTAAGTCATAATTTTTAAATGGGTAGTGTCGATAAGACGTTTTTTGTTAAGAAACATAACGATGATATCTTAATGGTTCAGATCTATGTTGATGATATTATTTATGGATCAACTTGTACTAACATGACTGTTGAGTTTGCAGATTTGATGAAATATAAGTTTGAAATGAGCTTGGTTGGGGAATTAAATTATTTCTTAGGATTGCAAGTAAAACAGCAGTCTGATGGAATTTTTATTTCACAATCTAAATATGCTTTGAACTTGACTAAGAAGTTCGAATTTGAGAATGGTAAGAATTTTGATACTCCTATGTGTACAACTCTAAGACTCTCAAAAGACTTTACTGGTAAAGATGTATTTCCTAAATTGTATCGTAACATGATAGGCAGTTTGCTTTACTTAACTGCAAGTAGACCTGATATTGCTTTAAGTGTTGGAATCTGTGCTAGATATCAGTCTAATCCTAAAGAATCTCACTTAACTGTTGTTAAGCGAATTATTCGATATGTCGCAAGTTCAGTTAATTTGGGTCTTTGGTATCCTTATGATACTAGTGTTCAATTAGCTGGGTATTCAGATGCTGATTGGGCAGGTAATATCGATGACAGGAAATCAACCAGTGGTGGTTGTTTTTACATTGGAAACTGCTTGGTTTCTTGGTTTAGCAAGAAGCAAAGTTCCATATCACTCTCAATTGCTGATGTTGAATACATTGCAGCTGGAAATGCATGTACTCAGCTGGTTTGGATGAAACGTATGTTGAGTGATTATGGAATCGTACAGGACTCGATGGTTTTATACTGTGATAATTCCAGTGTGATAAATATTTCGAAAAACCCAATTTACCATTCACGAACTAAGCACATTGACATCAGATTTCATTATATCCGTGAATTAGTGGAAGAAAAAGAAATATCTTTAGAATATATTCCAACCGAGACTCAGCTTGCTGACATTTTCACTAAACCGCTCGACAAAAGCAGGTTTAATAAGTTGAAATTCGATCTCGTTATGTGCAATTTAAAATGATTGAGCATGCATCTTTGTATCATAGTGTAAATACTTTATTGGTTTATTTTTCAAAATTTCTCAAAAATGCATGTTTATTTATTTTTCTAGTACATGACCAGTCGAGGACGTGCTTGATCAGTCGTGGTACGACCAGTCGAGGACGTCCCACGACCAGTCGTGTAGCGTGTTGATTGCCTTTATTTGGGGAAAAACCACTTCTTCATTTCATTCCTCTTCTCCAACGAGTCGAGCTACGACTAGTCGAACCCCACTGTTCGATTCGCTCAGGTTAGAGTGTTTTTTCTTGATTTCTTGAAGAATCTTAGTCTTTTCTCTTCAATTTCTTGATTGTAGTTGTCTATTTCAACTCGTTCTTCAAGTTTTTGGGTTTTTCTTCTCATTTGCTGAATCTAGAGAAACTCATCTCTCTTTTCTTGATATTTCTGGTATTTCTTCAAGAAAATGGATTCCAGAGGTAAAAAGAAAAATCCTAAAGGTGTTTCTTCTTCTAGATTGAATGTTATCACTAGACGTCATCGTAGGGCTCCTGAAGATGATCCACCATATGTACGTGATTTGCGTATGCGCAATGTGATTGTTGAAAAAGCTGTCAGTTTAAACCATATCGCTCCTTTCAGTCTCCTTCATCTCCTTCAATCTGTCGGATGGGAAAACATTTTACACTGGGGCGAGCCGGCATACCAGTCCATAGCGCAGGCCATGGTTACATGCATAACTGAATTCTCTATTGAGCAATTGACTTTTACTAATGCTACTAGAGAAGGGCCTTTTCCTGTTGATCGACATTTAATTTCAGGCCTTATGGACAAGCTCCTATCCAACACCTAATATTCAACAACTCCAACATAAACAAAATGAAGTTGGAATTGGCTCCAGGGTAAGTTGATGGTGAAGGTGGAGTTGCTGCTGAGGGTAGGAATGATGAAGAAGGTGATGATCTTCCTCCAGATGATATCAATATGGACGATATTTTTAATGAAATGGATTCTGACTCAGGAAATAATCCTGACTTTGCGCCATCTGATTTCAATGCTCGTCTAAGTGCATTAGAGGAGAAGGTAGAAGATGAATGTTGGCCACAATCAACAATTTTAAAAATATGCGCAAGTATTTTAGGCTCTTACAAAAGGTCTTCATCAAATTGATCCTACCATACCTGCTCTCCTTCTTCTGGATCGGATTGAGATTTTACTCTTTGGTCTGTAATAACTATAATACTTTTTACTTTCTCTGGTTATGTTAGACTCTATCTGACTTGACTTTATAACTCCTTTTGTTATGTTCCGTACTCTTAATTTTCAATCTTTATATCTTTATGACTTGTTCATTACTTTCCTGTCCTTTCAATCCTATTTGTGTTTCGTCCTTTGTCATATTTTGACAAAAAGGGAGAGAAATTTGAGAATTTTCTATGACTTGTGATTGGATTGATGATGTGAATGGGATGGTTGCAGTGTACTACTAAGGGGGAGGGAGTTATACTAAGGGGAAGTTATACACAAGGGAAGTTAAGTGATTGTGCAAGAGGTTGTATGTTGTATGCTAGTTCATGACAACTGGTGCATGATTCGTTAATATACATGTTGTGCTTTTCTTGTTGAAGTATGTTTTGTTACAAATTTGACAAAGGGGGAGATTGTAAGTGCTATGGTTTGATTCCTCTTTGGTTGTCAAATTTTGTATGTCAAAACCTCTGTATGTGTCTTGTGTTTATATCTTGATAAATTTGTTCAAGACACCATGTCAAGAAGATGAATTCCTCAAGCTAGTTCAAGCTACAATATAGAAGACACTAAAGAAGAGTTCAAGCTCAAGACTCAAGCTCAAGTTCACATGTAAGAACTCAAGCTCAAGATCACGTGTATTCAAGGTCAAGACTCAAGCATAGTTTGGGACTCAAGTGCAACTCAAAATGACATTGATTTCAAAGCTTGTGAAGTAGTCAAGGTGCATCAAGAAGAACTCAAGCTTCATAATGAACATAGTCTAAGCAAATGAAGTTTTCAATGTCCATACTTCATGTCCCAGGTATGATAAACCTTAGATTGACCTTAGGGTAGGTCACTTTGGCTACATAATTCATTTTAATATTAATACATGAATTTGGTCTATTCTAAGACTAGTCCTAGACCTTGTTCGACTAGTCCTAGCACTAGTTCAACCAGTTTAAGAAGTTCCAGGATCAGTCTTAGAATTGTTGCATTTTATCGAATTTTCTGGTTCGGCTACGACTAGTCCTGGAGTCTGCTCGACCGGTCGTGGGATGGTCTCGACTCGACCTTCAACCAGTCGTAAAGCTACGACTCAAACTCCATCCTTCGACCAGTCGTGGACTGCCTACGACCGGTTGTACAACGGTTTTATCCGATCGCGCTCGAAAGTTCAAAAATTAGTTTATTCTTCGACCAGTCGTGGTGACCCTAGGACCAGTCGAAGACGAATTTCTGCAGCTATAAATGGCACACGAATTTCAGAGTTTTTCATTAAAAAATTAAGTGAATTCAAGGCTCCACTCTGAGATAAGTCTGTGTTTGTTTTTAAGCTTTATTGTGTATAATTCTATTTCCTTTTG
This sequence comes from Magnolia officinalis, assembly GCA_021015155.1. NCBI lineage: Eukaryota > Viridiplantae > Streptophyta > Magnoliopsida > Magnoliales > Magnoliaceae > Magnolia > Magnolia officinalis. The sequence continues at coordinate 26,412,645 of JAJHSJ010000009.1, forward strand.
TTAGCTTATCGTTATTTGATTTTGATTTGCATTCCAATCTGATTAGAAAAAGGAGAAATTCTTAATTCCTTCTTCTCGGAATCAAAATCAAATACAGTTAGCCTTAAGTTGATTAAACTTAAAATCAATTAGAACTTAGAACCATTTTAAAGTGAGTATTGGACATTGAACTTCCATATTCGAACTTCTACTCCGATTGGTTCTTCCGGGCTGTTACAAGATGAGAAATCCAGGTATTTTACAATTCTGTAAAATTTCCATTCTTTTGATTTTTGTTTGGGATTCGATAGAAAAATTCCATTTGTGTGGTTACCTGAGGAGAGCCAGAAAACTCAGAAAGGAGGGGTTTTTGGATTGTGTAAGCCCAAGTTAAAAAGACACAATTGTGAAGGTTTAAGTGAACCTGTGAAACCTATTTTGATAGTGAACGCTAATATCCCCTATGTA
>JAJHSJ010000009.1:26413191-26545696 GCA_021015155.1 Magnolia officinalis
AATCAACTGTGAAGATCCTTTCTCCACAAAAATGCAAGGTCTAGATGACCCTATCATATAAGGAAAATAAACATCATGATGGGGTCCATGAAGAATGGCCCCACATGGAATGATCATGAGAATCATGGTGGGTCATCGGCCACACCTAGGGTCTAAAGTGGGATCCATACCATCAATCGGTAGGCCCCACTTAGCCCCTCATCCCCTCATCAAAATACAAAAAGTATAAGCCCATGGAACACCCACCGTTGATCTTCTTGGTCCGATGGAAAGGTAGTCGCCTAGGCTTTGATTTCAACGGAAGATGATGAAGTTTTGATGGTTAAGATGGGAGATGAGAGGGTAGGAAGTGGGCTACACACAAAACTCTCTCATGGAGATTTGGGAGAGCTTGGACACGGGATTCTTAAGTTGCTTGGAAATGGGTTTGAGGAATGAGAGAGAAAGAGTTGTAAGGAAAGAAGGATGGGTGATGGAGTGATGGGTGAGGTGAGTGATGGGTGTGTAAGAGATTTATTGACTTTTGGGATAGTTTGTGTAAGAGGGGTATGTGTTGTGTAAGAGATTGTTGACTTATGAGGTTGCTTGGGGATGGGGTGTAAGGTGATGTGTACTTGACATGCACTTGACACTTGATGGGATTGATTGATTGATTAATGTGACATTCGTGTAGAGATTCTCTTGGGTTTTGCAATGCGCGGTGTTTTCCTCGAACTGAACGCGGGCCCATATCTCCTAGCCTGGGTATTGCCTCGGTGCGCAAGATGCGACATCAGCACCGCGACAACGACGGGTCGCTAGGGTATAAGTCTCGGGTTGAGTTAACTCAGCTTTGCAGGACTCGACTTAGGATCGCGTGGAAACGTCGGATAAAGGTCGAAGGTTACCGGAATTCGATCGAGAAGACCGCAGGAACCTATGGAATGGTACGGACTAAGATACGGGCCTTACAACTCTCCCCTCCAAATAAAATTTTGCCCTCCAAATAAAAATTTTGCTCTCAAAATTTATGCAATCATTGCAACTAGAAATAACTCATGAGGAAGAAGAAACATAACATCATTATATAAAATCGGAGACAACATACAAATACAACACATAATCAGTCATCAAAGAGATGGGGATAGCGCTCTCGAATCTCGACTTCACGCTCCTAAGAAGCTTCCTCAACAGAATGGTGACCCCACTGAACCTTCACCAACGGAATGACCTTGGTCCGGAGGACCTGCTCCTTTCGATCAAGGATACAAACTATCTGTTCAATGTAGAAAGCGTCCTCACGAACCTCTAACGGCTGCCAATCACACTACCAAAAAAATGACCAAAGGCTACGAACTATAGAGGTCTATGGCTACGGCTTTGATCCGTAGCTAAATAGCTACGGATATAATCCGTAGCTAAAACTTGCTTAATCTGTAGTTAAAACATCCCTCCCAATCAGACTTTATTAGAGACGGACGATGCTTAAGGGGCTCCATGGGGCCCATTGTAATATATTTATTTTATCTGATTGGTCCATTAATTTTGAAATATTATTTTAGTGCATGAACCCAATAATTAGATAGATCAAAAGTCTAAGTGGACCACACCATAAGAAAGAATGAAAAAATAAATTTGTATCGTTAATATGTGGTGTGGTCCACCTAAATCTTAGATCTGACTCATTTTTTAGATTAATCCTAAAAATGAGCTGTTAAAATGAATGGACGGAGTGGATAATTAACATAAACAATGGTGGGCCCCACAAGTCCTAAAATAAAAAACCCCTCAAATCTCGTCCGCTCTCCCGCGCACCTCCCCCGCGCACCTTTTTGTGAAAAATAAATCCCTCTCTCTCTCTCTCTCTCTCTCTCTCTCTCTCTCTCTCTCTCTCTCTCTCTCTCTCTCGCCCGCCCGTGACTCACCCTCCCTCGCCCCCTCTCTCTCTCTCGAGCGCGCGCGCACTCAGCCCTCTCTTGATCTCTCGCGCTGCCTCACCCTCTCTCTATCTCTTAACACAATTTTCCTCTCTGTTTCCCAACCTCTCTGTCTCTCTCTCTAAGGTTTTCAAAACTCCCTTTCGCACCACCATGAACAACAAGGTATGCATCGCAGCCCCCTCTCCGGCTTCTACACAGGGCTTTTGGCCGGTAATGGTTGATATCAGCCTCTCTCAGCTTCGGTTTTCGTCAAGCTGTGTCCCAGAAAATAGGGTTTGACATGAAGCTATGGTCATGGTGGTGTGACTGGATGACAGGGCCGCGAGGTCAGCAGTAACCCTATGTCGATTGGAAAGGAAAAACGGTAGCCACACGAGCTGATGAAGAGAGTTTAGCCACGGCATAGATCTGGGGAAGATCGACAGCCACGCGATGGCCTCATCAGTGAGATCTGGCCTTGAACAATCTGGTATTATATTTGAAAAGGGGCAACAATGGCTATCCAAGTCTGGATCGGGGGGTGAAATTGGACGAGGTCTGCTCAGGTTAGGGTTTTGTCCTCTCTTTCATATTCCGATTTGGGTATTAAAGCCAAAATTGTTGGATTTAGGGATTGTAATCTTAATCACTTGTTTTGGGAATTTAAATCCCTAATAGCTGATTTCGGAATCAAATCCCTGATTTCTGGATTTGAGATTGAAATCCCTAATTTCTGGATTTGGGATTCAAATCTGAAATCCCCAATTGCTTGATTTGGGATTTTGAAAACGCTGATACCTAATTCGGGAATTAAAATCCCCAACTTCTACTATTTGAAAAAAAAAAAAAAAAAAAACCCTTTTGCTGCAAGAAGGAAAAAGAGAAGGAGAAGGAGAAGAAGAACGGTGAGAGTTAACAACTACAATGCCTTTTGTTTATGGTTATTTAATGGTGAGCTGATCTGAGTAATCATTTGAGAAATGCAGGTTCAGGGTTGGACATTCACAATATTTGCTGGATCATGAAATTTTTGACGAGGTATGTTTGATTCCTTTGGCTATTGTTTGAATCTTTTGTTGGATTGGAAGATTTAGGTTTGGATCTGTGGAAAGCATTTTTTTTCCATGATTTTGTCTAGAATCTGTGAAGTTTTCATCAATCTTTTTTTAAAATTTGGTTATGTTATGCTTTGGCACCTTACATGCTAGATTACATGCCAAATTGCCCAAACTTGCTGTATTGTTAATTGAATCCATATATGCGGCCCATGTGTTGACTTTTTGTCTGATTTTTGTGTCATGTGACCTAAACTATGGGTTACCTGTTGCATGGTACTGATTGTTTAGGTGAGGGTATTTTGAGTAGACAGAGAGTGTTGTATGGCAGGTTAGTGTACAACCAGCTGTTGTATGGCAAGAAACGAAGAAGAAGAAAATATTTTTTTTTTTTTAAGGCATTCTATTAAGCTTCTAAAAATTTGTTTCACTGGTAAGAATGATATGTCATCCTTCGATGTGCTCCATTGGATAAAAGTTTTAATAAGAGAAGAGATTAAGGTCCAATGACAATATTTTCATCTTTTAAGAAAAGTGGTTCTAGTACCCACCTGTACCCTCTTAACAAAAAGAAAGCCAAGCTTGATGTTCCTTTAGGAGCCAACTATAGGCTGATTGATATTCCTGTTAGCAAGAACATATCGAAGATCTATGTTCTAGCACAATTCAATTTTGTTAGCATTCTACATCTAGTTCTATTTATTCCCATTCCTAGATTACTAGTCATCTTCCATATTTTCTCATTGCATAGGTTCTATGGATTTTTTTTTTCTTCAAAAGATTTGTATTGTAGCTACTATCTTGCCCAAGGAATGCCTTACTATTTGGTTGCTTAGGAATGGAGTATGTGACGCAGGGGAGGACGTGAGGTCGAGCACCGTCTTCCTCAAGAGGATAAATATTCCGAATCCACGGAACCTCTCTGGACTCCTCACAGAGACTTTCTCGAATCCACGAGAAAAGAGAGCAGGAAATATAAATAAATTCTAATAAATTTGAAATAGATTAATGAATCCATAAAAACGAGTTCACAACCCTTTAAATAAGGGTACTAAGCAATGGGAAAGAAATTAGAATCAAACTACAACTAGGACTCCTAGAATTCGCAACTTACTATAAATAGTAAGTTTACTATTTATAGACAGTCGTGATGTCTACTAGTGCGCAAGGTTTTCGGCCAAAAATAGTAAGTGTCATATTTGGCTTCGCCAACCTGTTCTCCTAATTATTCTAAGCTCTTTTCACGTTGGGCGCAACTCCTATAGCCCGACGGATAAAGAGTTATAAGCAAACTAAAACTTCCTATTTATAGTAAAAATGAAATTGAAACAGGGAAACGACCGTCAAATCAGGGGTTTCTCTCAATTCCGAGCGTCGTAACCCGGCGTAGCGGGGTTGGTTGGCTAAAGTAGCTCATTCTACCCCAAAATCATATATTTTTCGTCCGCTAACTCATCCCGGATTGCGAGATACGCCTGATTTAAGGTATGATGGTCCAGATCACTTCTGTCGCCGACCGGGCCTTTTCTGATCCATCTTTGCCATGTAATTGTCCGCGACCCGCTCTACATCAGTATGGCTTTACTATCTAGATGACCAAAACAGGGCTGCTTTTGTACGAAGGACCTGAGGATGGTATGCATATCCTTGGGTAAGCGGATCATATAATTTGTCTTCCTAATATGCCATTCTATGCAAGGATACCAAGTGGATGTATAAGTTGTGCATCAGGTGAGGCCAATGCATGGATGAACTAGGCTTTCAAGTCAAGTTATCAAGTTTTTGAATTATGCTTAGCTCAAGATAGTCAAGTTATCAATTGCCACATGAGGTGGTGTGTGGACGGGCTGCTTTATACAAATGTGGAACTAAAAAATCTGTCATGATATGTTATAATTCCCTCTATCCACCCCATCATAATATGAGCCCTATCCCAACTAATTGGGGTCAGCTTCCTCGTATCCAACTAAGCTTTTATTTAATCACACTTGTGCTCTTTATTAGTCCATTTACTTTCAGTTTAATCATCACCCAAATCCAGTTTGTGCACATGTTCATTTGACTTCATTAATTTTTCATTCTCTAATATTAGTTTAGTCCATATATATCCAATGCTTATCGACTAAAGAATTAGATTTCTCATTTTTCTACTATGCCCCTTTAGTAAAGGCATGGTTTCATTAAACGATCAGATAGGGTTCACTCTACCCACCATAGTAGTTCCGTTTGATTTCATCTTCTCCTCTGTGATCTAGGAGTTTTATCCACAACGTTCATCAAATGCCCATTTGGGATCCATTTGGGAACTAGATAACAAGTGGTGAACTAGATGCTATTAGAATGCTGAAATACTATTTTCATCATATGCTCATTTGGGATCCATTTGGGAACTAGATAACAGGTGGTGAACTAGATTAAGTAGAGTTTCTTTCATCGTGGCAGCTTAAGGCCTGTAGCTTACACACCATGGACCAGTAGAAACATTGCTTTCGAAATTAAAATTGTGTTATCTTGTTGAGATGACCAATGTTAGCTTGTTAAGGCTTGGAACTTTTGAGTTGGGCTATTGATACTCTATATCCCTACTCCTAACACCAAGACAAATGAGTGGGGTATAAGGTTGCTGATTGGATACTTTGGCTTGCAATTGGCAGGTGGTAAATGGTTTTTTTTGGGCAGGAAAACCCGTCCTGGCCACTGAAGCAGGGGGCTACACATGCAACTGCACTTGGTGTAAGTGGCTACAGGTTTTGCTTGATAACCATGCTACTTTCATTTTTTTTTTGAAATGTTTTCTTGAGCACAAAATCCAAAGGTATGTTGCAGGAAATTCATTGAAGTTATGGTGGCTAGGCACCCCACAATTTCTGCATGCTCATTTCAGTTATGCCCAAAAGATGTGGGCCACATTTCTAGGCAAATTCAACATCAAATGGGTTTCTCAGGTGGACCACACCATGAGAAACAGTGATGATGGAGAATTTTGTTATGGACCACACCATAAGAAATTTCTTAGATACATAATGTCAAAATGTTGCGTTTGATGGAGAAGTGTTTTTTACATGTAGTGAACTTAGAGTTGTGAACTTATTTTAACTAGATTGGGACTTTGATTTCCAACTACTCTATGCTTCTCAGTTCTTCAGTTTGTTTGCCACTTATGAGACATCTAAATCACCATCATCTAAGCCTTATCCCAACTAATTGGTGTTGGCTTCTGAGACATCTAAATAAATAGTGAAAATTACATATGAGCTACACCAACCAAGGCTTTAGAACTTGCCAAAACCAAGTGGACTTGGTTTCGCTAAGGAACAAATTGATAGGTCCCTTTGAAATATATATGTTTCAGGATGAGTTGTTGTGTGACAGGTGGCAGTTTTAACTCTCAGGAGTTTCAACACCTGGTTGAGGGTTTGAATACCCATAGATGGTGAGGATATTGCATTTAGTAAGACTAATTAATACATTTAGTAGCTCTTTGCTCTTAACGCTGCATTGATAAAATTATAATTCATCAAAAAAAAAAGCTAAAGATTTGCTACTGGTATCCTATAGTGGAGATGGTGAGAATATTTACCTATAGCCATTTGCAATTGGACTTCCTTACTAAAGATGGAGTGACTAGAGCATCAGTCATTGCCTGCTCTTAGTATTCTATTTTCAATCTTTTCTTCTAAACAAATACTGATACTGTCCCATCTCAGATTTGAAGCAAAACAGAGAGAAACTCCAATTGGACTTCCTTACTAAAGATGTGACTAGAGCATCAGTCATTGCCTGCACTTAGTATTCTGTTTTCAATCTTTTCTTCTAAACAAATACTGTTACTGTCCCATCTCAGATTTGAAGCAAAACAGAGAGAAACACTCTCTAAAAAAACATTTCTGTTACAGGCTCATTATCTATCATTGTGCTTTCTCCATGCAGAGATCTCAGCTTTAACAGCCTGGCTGGCGATATTCCTAGCTCCTTTGAAAGCCTTGCAAGAGTGGATTTCATGTAAGTCTAACATTATCAAATGAAAATTTGCTATTTGAGTCAATGCTTACCCTTGATAACAATGAAGTGGGGATTTTCTTTCTTTCTTTTTCTTTTCTTTTTCTTTTTCCTCCATTTAGGTATTTAACTGGGAATATGCTGACTGGGCCTATACCTGGATGGATCATAAAGAAATAATAATCTTACTCATTAGACTGATTTCCTTAAATGCAGGTAGTTTTGCACTGAAGAATCAAATGTTGGTTGACAGATTGAAGTAAATGTTAAAATCATTTGTTTTCAAATCTTTGTAGATGAGGTGATGGAACAAGTAGAGCTTGATAATCTTAAAGATGCGATAGTGGGCCTCCCAGGGATTACAGGACTGTCGACAGAACAAAGGAAGAGGTTGACAATAGCCGTGGAGCTTGTTGCTAACCCTTCAATCATCTTCATGGATGAACCAACATCAGGTCTTGATGAGAATCTTAAACAACAAAATTTTATTTACTCGAGTATTCATGACAAAACCATGAACTTTGTGTTTATGCTGCAGGGAAAATGCAAATGATCTAACCATCATTATTGGAGCCATCGAAAGGACAGTGTTTTACCTAATGGGTGGGTGCATTTCAGTCATAAACAGTATAAAAACTCAAAATGGGTGGGTGCACTTAAATCCTGAGAAATTTTACTTTTGCTCTTGTACTTATTGGTCATATGTTTTCTAGTATTGGAAATTCATGCAATTTTGGTGGTTTAAATAAGCTAGCCAGATTAACTATACACGTTATTATTTTATGAGCTTATTACTATATTGTTGTAAAATTTTCCTTCGTAAGGTTCATAAGATTGTGTATTTATCATCTAACCTATTCATAAGATCACACAAATAACTGGTTGGGTTTCTCACTCTCTCCTCACGTGAACATGGATGCGTCTACAGACCCACATAAGCATCATCATCATTACCACCATCGTCAGCAACATCATCATCATTATCATTAAACACAACCTGCAGCTGCTATTTCTCCTACAGTTCCAACCAGCTTCTTTCTAGCTCCTCAGATGGAAACACAAGGTAGGCCCTTTACTCCCAGTTGTCTGTAGTGCCACTGAAATCTGATGGCTCCCTTTGTATCATGGAAGCTCTTACAAGATCACAGCAAGGTGAAGGTATGCTTCTCTTCTTCCATCTCTTCCTTTCAGTTTCTTTTAAATAGCTTCTAAAAATAAAGTCATGTCTATCTCTTTGTTGATGGAAGGATTTATTTGTGATGATGGAAGGCATGCCATTTATTCATTACAACATGATCTAAATTTTGTAGTATATGTTTAGGAGTAAGTAGATAAGGTGGATATGGTTGCATTTTAAGTGGCATGATATTTGTTTGGATTATTTGCTGAAAATGATCACTGAAATCTTCAACGAAATAAAATTGATTGGTTCTTACTTATGCTGCTAGGAAGTCTCTGCTTTCTTGGTTAGGCGCTTTTGCTACAGCTACAATTACAATCTCACTTCTCATGCTTGTAGTTCATCAAAATCTGTAACTATCCTTATTTACAGCAAATCCTGCATTATGAAGTCTATTTGACACACAACCGAATTTTATTCCTTGATTTTCAAGAAGTCTAACTTTCATCCTATTCAGGTGGTTGCTAAGCTGGATGAATCGTTTATCACTCACTTCTGTCACATCTCTGTTTTTTTTTTTTTTTTTTTTTTTTTTTTTTTTTTTTTTGCAGCAGTACTAAGTAGCAGGATTCTTGCTGGCTCACAGGTTTTCTGCTTTCACATAGTGCATGGCAAGATTGTTGTTTCTTGTGCAGCACTAAATAGCAGGATTCTTGCTGGCTCACAGGTTTCTGCTTTCACATAGTGCATGGCAAGATTGTTGTTTCTTGTGTAGCACTAAGTAGCAGGATTCTTGCTGGCTCACAGGTTTTCTGCTTTCACATAGTGCATGGAAAGATTGTTGTTTCTTGTGCAGTTGATATACACTTATGACTTTGTGTCATATTACTTTGGCTCTCTTTGATAGTACTACTGGTAGCTTCAAGAGTTTATGAAGCATATAAAGTGCCACTTGATTTCTAAGTGATAGGTTGATCTTGAATTGCTCCCATTTGTTGAATTAGGCAACCATTTTAGATTGGTACATTTTAAGGCAGGTCCACGTCGATTAATGTGTTGCCCATTTGAATGACATTGTATGCTTTTCAACAGCCTCTGTAGCATCTTTTGTTTGAGCTGGCAACTGACAGGACTTTTAGCTTATATTTTATTACTAGCATTCCATTTGGATTGCTGGACAGCCAAATTATTCAAAAATTTCCTTTTACTTGTTCAATTCTTAGAATAATTTTGGTCTATTTTCTACTCTCCTTAGAATTCTGTTTGCACTTCAGCTGAATAGATGTGTATGCATTTTGTTTGGAAACTCTTGCCAGCAAGTTGATTCTGGAAGTCTTCAAGTCCTGAAAAATGCAAAATTGGCGTTAAGTCCTGAAAAACTCATGTAGAAGTTGTTTACCTGTAATCTGACATAAGCTATTATGTAAAAACTTATGAATTAGATCATATCAGTACTTGTCGTATCAATCCTTTAAGATTCCATTAGCATGAATGATTTTGCATTGTGCAGCTTGCTTCTTTTTGCATACTGAGCAAATTGTGTGAAAAGATAGGGCCTTCTAATTCTAAATGGTTGTGATGCTTGTGCATAGGTCTGCACCATGAGAGTAGAGAAGCGCCTGAATGAGATAGTGAATAGGTTGAACAAGACAAAAGTCGAAAGGAAGCCTGACTTTAAAGGTATGATGGTCTATATCCTAGATTTCATGTCTGAAGATCATATAAAGATTGTCTTTTGATTCTTGACCTTCAAATGTGCACACACAACCACAACCTTAAATTTGATTTATCAAAGTATTTTCTGGTTTGGTTACTCTGCAAATAACAACTCACATTATGTTTATTCAGCTGGGAGTCTGTTGCATGGTTTGTATGATGCAGTTGACCTTTCTCAAGGAACGCGATGTGGATCTCACTGATGTCAAGGTTATAATCTTAACTTAGCCATCTACATTCTTACAGTTGTGCTGCATATATGGGTAGCTTTGTCACAGTCATGTGCAACTGATACGGTTCCAAACCGAGCTGATGCCATCCGGAAGAGCGGGGGTCCCTGGAAGGTGGGAACCGTTGTTATGACCATGATGAAGCTGTCCATTTCCTATGGACGACATTGGAGGGGCCTGACCATTTGGACAGGCCGTGTTTATGTATTTGCTCAAGATTAATGGACCAGACCCGGATGTGCGTCGGAGCTATCCGGAAGAGCGGGGGTCCCTGGAAGGTGGGAACCATTGTTATGACCATGATGAAGCTGTCCATTTCCTATGGACGGCATTGGAGGGGCCTGGCCATTTGGACAGGCCGTGTTTATGTATTTGCTCGAGATTAATGGAGCAGACCCGGATGTGCGTCGGAGCTATCTGGAAGAGCGGGGGTCCCTGGAAGGTGGGAACCGCTGTTATGACCATGATGAAGCTGTCCATTTCCTATGGACGGCATTGGAAGGGCCTGGCCATTCGGACAGGCCGTGTTTATATTTGTATTATATTTGTATTTGCAGGGACCACACCCGAACCCATTCTCAAATCCTATAACCTAAATCAAAACCCCTAACCTAAACCAAAACCTAAACCTATAACCTAAACTCAATTCCCTAAAGCTAAACCTACACCTAATCCTAATCTCAACTCCCTAACCTAAACCTAAACCTTAACTTGAAAACCCAAACTTAAACCCAATCTTGAACCTGAACCCGATTTCCTAAACCTAAACCATAACCCATTCTCAAATCCAAAAATCTATAACCTAAACCTAAACTAAAACCAAAACCTATAACCTCTACCCGAACACATTCTCAAATCCAAAAATCTAAACCTTAACCAAAACCTATAACCTAAACCCGAACCCATTCTCAAATCCAATAACCTAAACTTAAAACTAAACCAAAACCAATAACCTAAACCAAAACCTATAACCTAAACTCAAATCCCTAAAACCTTAACCTGTAACCTAAACCCGAGCCCATTCTCAAATCCCAAAACCTATAACCTAAACCAAAACCAAAACTTATAGCCTAAACCCGAACCCATTCTCAAATCCCAAAACCTATAACCTATAACCTAAACCAAAACCTATAACCTAAACCAAAACTAAAACCAAAACCTATAACCTAAACCCGAACCCATTCTTAAATCCAAAAACCTAAACCTTAACCTAAACCAAAACCTATAACCTAAACTCAAATCCCTAAACCAAAACCTATAACCTAAACTCAAATCCCTAAACCAAAACCTATAACCTAAACTCAAAAACCTAAACCTTAACCTAAATCAAAACCTAAACCCGAACCCATTCTCAAATCCAAAAACCTAGACCTTAACCTAAACCAAAACCTATAACCTAAACCCGAACCCATTCTCAATTCCCAAAACCAAAACCTATAACTTAAACTCAAATCCCTAAACAAAAACCTATAACTTAAACTCAAATCCCTAAACCAAAACCTATAACCTAAACCCGAAAACCTAAACCTTAACCTAAATCAAAACCTAAACCCGAACCCATTCTCAAATCGAAAAACCTAAACCTTAACCTAAACCAAAACCTATAACCTAAACCTTAACCTAAACCTAAATCAAAACCTATAACCTAAACCAAAACCAAAACCTATAACCTAATTAACCCTAAACCCTAAACCTAAACTTGAAAACCAAGACTTAAACCCAATCCCGAACATGAACCCGATTCCTAAACCTAAACCATAACCCATTCTCAAATCCAAAAACCTATAACCTAAACCTTAACCTAAACCTAAAACAAAACCTATAACCTAAACCAAAACCAAAACCTATAACCTAAACCCGAACCCATTCTCAAATCCCAAAACCTATAACCTAAATCTAAACCTTAACCAAAACCTATAACCTAAACCAAAACCAAACCTATAACCTAAACCCGAATCCATTCTCAAATCCCAAAACCTATAACCTAAACCAAAACCAAAACTTATAACCTAATCCCGAACCTATTCTCAAATCCCAAAAAACCTATAACCTAAACCTAAACCTAAACCTTAACCTAAACCTTAACCAAAACCTGTAACCTAAACCCAAGCCCATTCTCAAATCCCAAACCTATAACCTAAACCAAAAACCAAAACCAAAACCTATAACCTAAACCCGAATCCATACTTAAATCCAAAAACCTAAACCTTAACCTAAACCAAAACCTATAACCTAAACCAAAACCTATAACCTAAACTCAAATCCCTAAACCAAAACCTATAACCTAAACTCAAATCCCTAAACCAAAACCTATAACCTAAACCTAAATCAAAACCTAAACTCGAACCCATTCTCAAATCTAAAAACCTAAACCAAAACCTATAACCTAAACCCGAACCCATTCTCAAATCCAAAAACCTAAACCTTAACCAAAACCTATAACCTAAACCTCAACCAAAACCTATAACCTAAACTAAAACCAAAACCTATAACCTAATCCCGAACCCATTCTCAAATCCCAAAAAACCTAAACCAAAACCTTAACTTATAACCTAAACCCGAACCCATTCTCAAATCTCAAAACCTATAACCTAAACCAAAACCAAAACCTATAACCTAAACCCGAACCTATTTTCAAATCCGAAAACCTATAACCTAAACCTAAACCTTAACCTAAACCTAAACCAAAACCTATAACCTAAACCAAAGCCTATAACCTAAACCCGAACCCATTCTCAAATCCCATAACCTATAACCTAAACCAAAGCCAAAACCTATAACTTAAACGCGAAACCATTCTCAAATCCAAAAACCTAAACCTTAACCAAGACCTATAACCTAAACCAAAACCAAAACCTATAACCTAAACTCGAACCCATTCTCAAATCCAAAAACCTAAACTTTAACCAAAACCTATAACCAAAACCAAAACCTATAACCTAAATCCAAACCCATTCTCAAATCCAAAAACCTAAACCTTAACCTAAACCAAAACCTATAACCTAAACCTTAACCTAAACCAAAACCAAAACCTATAACCTAAACCAAAACCAAAACCAAAACCTATAACCTAAACCCGAACCCATTCTCAAATCCCAAAACCTATAACCTAAATCTAAACCTTAACCAAAACCTATAACCTAAACCAAAACCAAACCTATAACCTAAACCCGAATCCATTCTCAAATCCCAAAACCTATAACCTAAACCAAAACCAAAACTTATAACCTAATCCCAAACCTATTCTCAAATCCCAAAAAACCTATAACCTAAACCTAAACCTAAACCTTAACCTAAACCTTAACCAAAACCTGTAACCTAAACCGGAGCCCATTCTCAAATCCCAAAACCTATAACCTAAACCAAAACCAAAACCAAAACCTATAACCTAAACCCGAACCCATACTTAAATCTAAAAACCTAAACCTTAACCTAAACCAAAACCTATAACCTAAACCAAAACCTATAACCTAAACTCAAATCCCTAAACCAAACCTATAACCTAAACCTAAATCAAAACCTAAACCCGAACCCATTCTCAAATCCAAAAACCTAAACCTTAACCTAAACCAAAACCTATAACCTAAACCCGAACCCATTCTCAAATCCAAAACCTAAACCTTAACCAAAACCTATAACCTAAACCTTAACCAAAACCTATAACCTAAACCAAAACCAAAACCTATAACCTAATCCCGAACCCATTCTCAAATCCCAAAAAACCTAAACCTAAGCCTAAACCAAAACGATAACCTATAACCTAAACCCGAACCCATTCTCAAATCCCAATACCTATAACCTAAACCAAAACCAAAACCTATAACCTAAACCCGAACCCATTCTCAAATCCGAAAACCTATAACCTAAACCTAAACCTTAACCTAAACCAAAACCAAAACCTATAACCTAAACCAAAGCCTATAACCTAAACCCGAACCCATTCTCAAATCCCATAACCTATAACCTAAACCAAAGCCAAAACCTATAACTTAAACGCGAAACCATTCTCAAATCCAAAAACCTAAACCTTAACCAAGACCTATAACCTAAACCAAAACCAAAACCTATAACCTAAACCCGAACCCATTCTCAAATCCAAAAACCTAAGCTTTAACCAAAACCTATAACCAAAACCAAAACCTATAACCTAAACCCAAACACATTCTCAAATCCAAAAACCTAAACCTTAACCTAAACCAAAACCTATAACCTAAACCTTAACCTAAACCTAAACCAAAACCTATAACCTAAACCAAAACCAAAACCTATAACCTAAACCCGAACCCATTCTCAATTCCCAAAACCAAAACCTATAACCTAAACCAAAACCAAAACCTATAACCTAAACCCGAACCCATTCTCAAATCCCAAAACCTATAACCTAAACTCGAACGCATTCTCAAATCCAAAAACCTAAACTTTAACCAAAACCTATAACCTAAACTAAAACTTATAACCTAAACCCGAGCCCATTCTCAAATCCCAAAACCTATAACCAAAACCTATAACCTAAATCGAAACTCATTCTCAAATCCCAAAACCTATAACCTAAATCGAAACTCATTCTCAAATCCCAAAACCTATAACCTAAACCTAAACCTTAACCTAAACCTAAACCTATAATCATATGGTGAGACCATTTCTTTTGTGTTAATTTCATTCCTCTTTAAGTTTTTTTTTTAAATTTATTAAGAAAAAAATGGTTATACATGATGCACTTCTTTCACTTTGTCTTTCTTTTCTCCAATGGGTATTCTAATTTATGAGTGACATGACTGTTTGTAGGATGATGGAATATACGAAACTGTTGAAATTTCATGCTGAAGTGCAAGCACATTAATTTCTCTAATGAAGCCAAAGGCTTGTATTTTCAGTATTATTGTAATTGTAATTGTAATTGATTGAATGAATTGGATTGTAATTGATTGTAATTGTAATTGATTGAATGAAGGATTGTAATTGAATGAATGAATGAATGATTGTAATTGAATGAATGAATGATTGTACAAGTGGTAATTGAATGAATGAATGATTGTACATGTGGTAATTGAATGAACAAATGATAATATAAAATTTTTTAATGTCCAAAATAGCTACGGATACTGACCGTAGCCACTAATCTGACAGGTGTAGCCTTAAATTTGGGATTTTTAATATTTTGCTACGGATTATAACCGTAGCTATTGGAATATATAGCTACGGATTAAATCTATAGCCATAGGTTGCATCGCGCCAATGAGTACGAGAGTGCTACGGACTAAAACCGTAGCCATAGATCTCTGGTACAGATTTGGTCCGTAGCCTTTGCCAGTTTCTGGTAGTTATTGCTACGGATCATATCCGTAGCTGTTGGGACATATAGCTATGGATTAAATCCGTAGCTATAGGTTCCAAACCTATTGTTTCGGGACCTACGACTACGCTAGTGCTACGGATTAGATCCGTAGCCATATATCTATGGCTACGGATTTAATTCGTAGCCTTTGCCCATTTTTCTGGTAGTGTCAATAACAGGAACGATGTCTGACCCACACTTCCTTAACATAGAGACATGGAAAACATTGTGGACGTCAGACAACTGAGATGACAAGGTAAGCCGATAGGCCAGGACGCCAACGCGCCCAGTGATCTTAAAAGTTACTATGAATCTCGGGGCAAGCTTGCCCTTTGCTCACCCTTCATGGGCGAGACCTTGAGATACACTCTGTCCCCAATAACGAACTCCAAGGGACGACGCTAGGAATCAGCAAAACTCTTCTGCCGGCTCTGAGCTGTACGCATCCTCTGCTTGATGATATCATTAGGCATCTGACGTCTGCTGCACAAGCTCGGGACCTATGAGACGGTGCTCTTCGACCTCGGTCCAATAACTCGGTGATCTACACGATCTGCTAAATAGTGCCTCAAAAGGAGTCATGCCTATGGTCGCCTGATAGCTGTTGTTATATGCAAACTCAGCTAATCGTAGATGCTCATCCCAGCTACCCCCGAAATCAATCGCTCAGGCCCGAAGCATATCCTCAAGGATCTGGTTGACCCTCTCGGTCTGGCCATCGGTCTGCGGATGATACGCGGTGCTAAGCTACAAATCAGTCCCCATTGCTCCCTGGAAGCTCCCCCAAAACTGAGACGTGAACCTCGGGTCTCGATCAGAAACGATTGAGACTGGAATGCCATGCGGTCTCATAATCTCCTCGATAAATAACCTCGCAAGCCGGTCCATAGACCAAATCGCACGCATCGTAAGAAAATGTACCGACTTCGTCAGATGATCAATAACAACTTAGATGGTGTCATGACCGTGCTGAGTCCTCGGCAAGCCCATAATAAAATTTATCGACACATGCTCCCACTTCCACGTCGATACGCTCAATGGTTACAATAGACCAGGGGGTCTCTGATGATCGGTCTTGACATGCATGTGTCACACTCGGCCACAAAACTGGCGATTTGACGCTTCATCCCCGTCTAAAAATACTATCGCATCATATCACGGTACATCTTCGTCGAGCTAGGGAAATAGAAAAATGCGATCGATGTGCCTCGGTTATAAGGTCTCTGCGTAACTCAGGAATATCCGAGACACATAATCGGCCTCTAAAGCGAAGTTCACCATCAGAACCAATTTGCCAATTTGTCTGACTCTTAGATGTTGCCTCTGCTCGATAATCCTGTAATGACTCGTCTGTCTGCTGAGTCTCGATCACCCTCGCGACAAGAGAGGGTTGAATCGACAGGCTCGATAACTGCACGATGGAAGACTGCAGACCGAACTCAAAATCATACTCTCATGAATCATCAAGCATCCGCCACTCATGAATCATCATATGCGCCACCAGGCCTCGTGGCTGATGGCTGAGGGCATCTGTTACTACATTCGCCTTGCCCGGGTGGTACTGAGGATCAAAATCATATTCTTTCAGGAGCTCCATCCAGCTCCTCTGTCTCATGTTCAACTCAGACTGCGAGAAGAGGTACTTCAAGTCTTGTGGTCAGAAAAGAGCTCGAACCTAACCCCATAGAGATAGTGCCTCCACACCTTCAGTACGAAGACAACTGCTGCCAGCTCCAAATCATGCGTGGGGTAGTTCTGCTCATGGACCTTGAGTTGGCGAGACGTGAAGGCCACTGGTTTCCCGTGCTGCATCAGGACATCACCCAAACCAATATGCGAGGCATTGGTAAATACGATGAATTCATCACTCCCAGAGAGAAGAGTGAGGACAGGGGTGGACGTCAGACGGTCCTTCAGCTCTGCGAATGCCTGCTCACATGCATCGTTCCAAACAAATTATGCGCCCTTCCTACTTAACCTGGTCAACAGGGCTGCAATATAGGAGAAGCCCTTAATGAAACATTGGTAATAGCCAGCCAAACCAAGGAAACTGTGGATCTCGGACGCGCTCGTGGGCTAGTCCCACTGACGCACTGCCTCAACCTTCGAGGGGTCTCCCGCGACACCCTCCCTCGTCACCACGTGACCAAGGAACTTCACATCATCCTGCTAAAACTCACACTTCTCCAGCTTCGTATACAGCTGGCGGGCGCGGAGGGTTTGCAATGCAATCTCCAAATGCTGCTCGTGCTCCTCACGGGTCCTTGAATTGATCAGAATGTCGTCAATGAAGACTATAATAAACTGACCGAGATACGGACGAAAGACCTCGTTCATCAACTGCATAAAGACCGCGGGTGCATTGGTCAGTCCGAAGGACATGACCTGAAACTTAAAATGACCATAACGCGTCCTGAAAGCCGTCTTCCGGATGTCCTCCTCTCGGACCCGAATTTTATGATAACTGGAACGCAGGTCAATCTTTGAAAAGAACTGCGCACCCCGCAGCTAATCAAATAAATCGTTGATCCTCGGGAGCGGATACCTGTTCTTGATCGTGACCTTGTTGAGCTCGCGGTAGTCTATGCAGAGCCTCAACGAGTCATCATTCTTCTTCACGAAGAGTACCGATGCTCCCCACGACGAACTGCTCGGACGGATAAATCCTAACTCGCGCAACTCGTCCAACTGCTTCTACAGTTCCCTCAACTTGAACGGTGTCATACGATACGGGGCTTTCGAAATAGGCGCGGTACCGGGCATGAGATCAATCTGAAATTCAGTGTGTCGGAGAGGTGATAATCTCGAAATCTCCTAGAACACATTGGGAAAATCGAAAACCACAGGTAACTGATCGATGCTCACCATTATGGGCTCCTCTATTGCACACGACATCAAGCAAGACAACGGTTCTCATCTGGGATCGGCAATGAACTTAAACTACGGCAAGTCGGGTATATAGAACGTGACTGTCCTCGCGAAGCAGTCCAATATGGTGTAGTACTCGGCAAGCCAATCCATGCCCACGATGACATCGAACTCGGACATCGGCAATGCAAACAGATCAGCAGGTAAAAAGATATCCCCAACCAGAACAGGGCAAGACGAGCAAAATCGGCCCAACACTGCAGTCTTCCCCAAGGGAGTCGATAATGACAAGCCCTCACAGGCAAACTCCAACGACAAACCAGTCGATAGGCAGAAATTCTCGGCCATAAAGGAATGCGATGCAATAGAGTCAAACAATACATGTGCAATGCATGCAGAAACTAAAAGTATACTCTCAACTACTCCTCCAAATGACTGCGGACCCTGCTGAGCCGCGTAGAACCTAGCCTAAGCTGGCTGGGGAGGTGTCTGTCCCCTCTGAGCGTGTTGTTGTTGCTACTGCTGTCGCTGAGGTGGCCGAAACTACTGCCTCTCCTACTCCGGCCTTGGAGGCTGGTATCGATGTTATTGTTGAGGGGGCCTCAGTAGTGGGGGCTACTGTCGTTGCTGTTGTGGGGGTCTCTGCTGCTGCTATGGTAGAGACTGCTGTGAACCTCTCGGCTGTTACTGCTGCTGGGGGCGGGGACACTCCCACATACAGTGCCCCGTCGCACCGAACTCAAAATAGGTGCCGGTGAACTGCCTCGGAGGTGGTGCTGGCGCTCGGAAGGTTGGACGACCTATGTGCCTCTGCTGTGATTGACACTGCTGGGAGTCACCAGAGGAAGCCTGCCTCTTCCGGTCTCTCCTTTGACCGCGATCACTCTGAGAATCGGCCCAATCAGCCTAAAAAATCTGGGCCTTTCGTACCACAGCCTCAAAATCGGGAACTCATGCCCAATAACATGGCCTCGAAGACCATAACGCAAGCCGTCCTCGAAGCAGTCGGCTCTCTTCTCATCATCTACCAAATATGGTGCAAATCTGGACAGCGCTACAAAACGAACCGCATACTGAGTTACGGTCATATCACCCTGCACTAAGGCCTCAAACTCCAATGCTCGCTATCATCGGATTTGATCAGGAAAATACTGTCGGTTAAACCGATCAACAAAGTCCTCCCAGGTCCACTCAAAATCGGTGCCTGCTGCTCGGGAGACTGACGTCCACCAATGCTCAGTCTCACCCTGGAGAAGGAACATAGCTAACCGGACTCGCTGCTGGGTCGTACATCCCATCGTATCAAAAATCTTCTCCATATCGGAGCGCCATCTCTCAGCTACTATCGGGTTTGGGTCGCCCTGGAAACACAGGGGATCGTGCTATCAGAATTCTCGAAGAAGGGCACTCGCATGCTCTTGATCTGCCTGGTCTGGCAAAATGACAGGGTGCCTGCCCTGCCCCTGAAGGGCGGCCGTCACAGCCTGCAACATCTACTGTAACTGGGAGGCACTCACAGGTACAGTCGAATCGGCACTGGTCTCTAGTGGAGGAACGATATCCTCTGGCTGGGGAGTCGGAATCTCTAGTGGTGGAGTGGGGAGTCGATCGGGTCACTCTCCTGGGCGGCATGTCTTACAGGAAAGGGTAAAGGCGCCTATTAACTTTGAAAATTCTCGAAGGCACGCACGTTACGGGTTTGTAACAAAAGATTGCTAAGCTATCCGAACTTGGGACTTAATAATTCTAAACTCCTAGTAGACATGTAATGTTGTTCTTAGCTATTCCCAAGTTATGCTCTGATACCAACTTCTGTCACACCCTAAACTCAGAAATCAGGCTCAAAAAATTTTCGATCATCGAATCCGGCACCGACAGCCTCCGTAGTTTTCCATTCTCGGCTCTTGGTACCCATTTACCAGGTTCCGATCCTGGGATCCTACAAGGAGGATTTCCAACATCAGTTTAATTCATAATAAGCATAACCAAAGGCATAACCCACAAACAACAACCAAAAACTCCATCACATTTCCACTATGATCAAAAACTTACAAGTATAATGTGCATAAAGGGAAATACAATGATGATAGACAAAAACTCCAAAATGATCTTGAAAGTTCCCTGGTTTGTCAATTAGCGTGATCGTTGAGTCAGCTAGACAGAGGAGCCCCATAAGAAGATTGATCAAGCGTCCGCCTCAACTGGATGTGTGATCGAACTCACCATAGGTAAATCTTAGCCTCACATCCATGTCCCAAAACACCAGGTAATTAAAATCCTTAAAAAATGGAAAGAACATCCTAGGGTTTTTGGTTAGAAAACTTTTTCAAAACTTTACGAAAATCCTCAAGTTTTCTACCTTTGTCGATTTATCGATACATGGTTCAATGAAATCGAACCTTGTTATCGATGTCCTCGAAGCTCACTCGATATTATTGAATTCAGGACATAAGATGTCCAACAACCACAAAGATCTCTGGATGGAATTATCAATGTATCGATAGATGGTTCGATATCATTGAAATTTGAATCTCGAGTCCATTGAAGTAGACTCGATAAAATCACCATCAAGTCTGTTATGTCCAAAGTTCTGCTAAGGCAAATCATGTTATCTTCGATATATCGAAGGTCTCCTTGATATCCTTGGAATTCAAATCTCGATGATATCGGAAGCCCTTCGATGATATCGGATTGGGACACATTTCTAACCAGCAAAGTTTTTAGGTTATTTTTCTCGGATCGAGGGTCACTCGATAAAATCGATATTCAAATATCGATTATATCGAGGCATAGTCGATGTCATAGAAAGTGGACAAAAACTGTCTGACAAGCTTATAGGAAAATTCCTTAGAATTATCGATGAATCGACACTGCCCTCGATTTCATCGATATTCAAATTCCGATGATATCGAGTGATGCTCGATCATATCGTTTTCCTAAAAATTTTCAAAGGCAAGTCTCCCACATTTTCAAATGTCAAGGAATTGAACCTCGTGTCGATGAATCGGAGTTCAAAACCCGATGACATCGACGCATGTTCGATTTCCTCGACTAGCTGGCAAAAGGTTTTAAAAGCATTTGACATTTGAGTTCGTATCATCGAGCGGCCAGTCGATGCGATCAAGAGTATACGCTTGATGATAACGACCCTGCTCAATGATATCGAACTCTGTAAAAAATGTGACCATTTTATATTCGTTGGAACCTTTTGCCTATTTAATGAGAGCATGCCCTTGGTTGTTTGTAGAGAAAATAGAGAGTGCTTTTGAGTGTTTAACCTTCGATCATATACCCAAAGCCTTTTCTCTCATGAGAGTTCATCCTCCAATCCACCCTCATCATTGACATTCAATAAAGTGAATTGGGGAATGAACTTCCGCATTCAAAGATCCTACAACTACCACCTTAATGACAAATCATTAAGCTAGGATGCCTTGAATGCATAGATGATTGGAATCACTCTATCTCCCTTATAGGAAAATATTTAATAGAGTAGGATTCCATCATAACCTTGACCCAACCCGTCACCATGTATTGGTACATCTTCTGAGTTACGGTTCAAGGAAGCTGAAGAGTCTTCGTCATCAAAGGAGGAGATCTTCAACAACGCGCTGAATGGGGCTCATCTACTTATCTGTAAGTCATAGAGTCCAGAGGACCCTTTGATCATTCATTCTGTAGGATTGGGTATAAGGTGTTTCTCACCCCTTGTAAGTCCTCGCAGGAGGCCTCTGGCGGGAGTGTACGTGGAGGTGCTTTGTGTTGACCCTTGCTCTATGGAGAGCATAAACTCTTAGGTCCTTGTGTAGGTCCGTGACCTGTGTGGTCTAAAGCTTGGGTGCTTTGTGTTTACCCTTGCTCTATGGAGAGCATAACTCTTAGGTCCTTCTATAGGTCCGTGACCTGTGTGGTCTAAAGCTTGGGTGCTTTGTGTTGACCCTTGCTCATGGGAGCATAAACTGGTGAGGTTCCTTGAGTGGATCCTTGGTCTGTGTGGCTTAAAAGTCGGGTGTTGTGTGTTGACCCTTGTTCATGGGAGCATAAACTGTGTCGTGTAGACACGTTGTGTCAACCTAAGTGTAGGTTGTATTGGCTAGAGGTGAACCTGATTTAAAACCTTCAGTTTGAGGTGAACCTGTTGTGAAACCTCCTTTAGTGAGATCCGGTATACTCAAGGGTTGAGTGCATTCGTCGGAAGTGGAGTAGACAAGTTGTCAAACCATTATAAAAATTACTGTATTTGAGATTGTTATTGTCTTCCATTACTTGTGTGATTTCCTTAACTGCTTTCATATTTGATCAATCTAAGATCACATTTCACATACAGTCACATCCATCATAAACTATGATCTACATCTTGCTCATCTTTCAAATAGTGTTATAACTGGATCCTCAACTTGGCTTGGAAGCCATTAGAGTTATTTTGAAGTAATCCTGATGCATGCATATTCTCTCAGGATAAGATTGATAGGATTTTAAAATTATCATAAAATATTAAAAAGTCCTATTCACCCCCCTCTAGGACATATTGGCGTATTCCCACTTCAACTAAAGTAGTCATTACCGCAATTTCAATTGATATCAGAGAGAGTCTCTCTTAAGGGCTTCACCGCCTAGAGAGTGATTTTGACTAAAGTTGGTAATATGGCCAAAGGAGAGGGCTCATCGGTCACTAGACCTCCAGTATTTGATGGATCAAACTATGCATACTAGAAGGTTAGAATGCACTACTTTCTGAGATCTTTGGATCATGATGTTTGAGACATTGTTGAAAGAGGATATATGCCACCAACCGAACAAATAATAGTTGAAAATGGCATAAGTATCACCATACCAAAATCCAAAGAAATGTCGACAGCATTCGATAAAGAAAAATAAACATCTGAAGCTAAAGCTATGAATGCTATCTACTGTGCTGTGGCCCAAGAAGTTCTCAATCAAATCAGTATGTGTGGGATAGCCAAAGAAGCATGGGATTTGTTGGAAACAACCCATGAAGGAACAAGCACTGTGAAGAGATCCAAACTACAACTCCTAACATCACAGTTTGAAAGTCTTAGATTGGAAGAGCATGAGACCTTTATGGAGTTTTTCACAAAACTGAATATCATTTGTAACTCCATAGGTGGATTAGGTGAGAAAGTTCCGGTCCCAAAAATCTGTAGGAAAATACTAAGATCATTACCGGAACGGTTTAATCCTAAAGTAACAGTCATTGAAGAGTGTAGAAACATAGATGAAATGAAAGTAGAAGAACTAGTAGGTTCCCTACAAACATTTGAACTACACTTCAAACAAACTCCCAAATCCAAAATTGCTGTCCTCAAAACTTCAAAGAATACAACAAATGAGGACATTGAAAGTGAAACAGAAAACGAAGATGAGGAAGTGGCCTTGCTGGCACAACGGTTCAGAAAGTTCTTTCAGAAAAATCGTGGCCATCCATTTAAAGGAAGAGAGGTGGACAACAAACATTTCACAGGAAAATCTACTACATAGTCTAAGGAACCTCAATGTTATACCTGTCCGAAGTTTGGACACCTGTCTACTGAAGGTTCAAATAGAAAAATCAAAGGAAAGGCAATGGCAGCCATATGATATGACACGGAAGAGTCAAACTCAGAATGTAGTGACTCAAGAGCGATGCAAACCAGAAATCTCTGAAAATTCTTATGGTCTCTACTACCTCAACTACTCACATTGAAAACTAAGAACGATAAAGAACAACATGCCACTGAATCATTTCCATCAGATAATGAGGAAACTGAGAAGGAAGAAGAAGAACAGGATAAACTACAGGATGCTTACAATCAACTCTACATTCATAACATCGATATTCTTAAAAGACTCGGAATAACTGAAAATAAAAATGAATTGCCGTAAAAAGATCTGGATAAAACATTGGAAATCAATACACACCTAATTAATGATTTACAACAATACCACTCAGTTAATGATAAACTAGAAAGAATCAATAACTTCCTCAAATCTGAGTCTGAAAAACTAAACAAACAGGTTGAGCTATTAAAAGATAAAAACATGCTCCTTTAAAGTGAAAATCACACACTCCTGTTTGATTTAGAAGAATCCAAAAAATTTACTAATCTAAACTATAAGTTTTCCTAGAGTGGTGAGAAATTAGAAAAACTTAGGTATGAGAAGACCCGGAAAGGACAAGAGTGGCTTAGGATATGATAAAACAAAAACTTGAAATGTAGCACCAATGGCTGAAAAAACTACTCCAGTTTGTCATTTATGTGGTGATTTGGGTCATTATAAGTTTGAATGCTTGTCACCTAGGAAGACATAACACAGTTCTGGTCAAAATTTTGGTAAATTCGAACCAACCAGAAAAGCACAAGACATCAAGAGACCATCTAGGAATATGGATAGAAGAAATACACATTCATCACCACCCAGGATGACTAACAGAATGAAGAAGTTATTGAATCAAGTGGCTGAATTAAACAAGAAAACTAATGAATTCATAAGACAAGGAAACACGATTCAATTGTCCAACTTGATTAAAGAAACTAAAACTACCACAGTTAAAAATCCTGTCACAAAATGAGTAGTGAAAGAAAAGAAAAATTGTCTTGTTACTCACTCAAATCATATAACAGGCAATGATACTAAGTGGTACCTGGATAGCGGATGCTCAAGACATGTCACAGGTGACAAATCCCTTCTCTCAAATTATTCAGATCTTAATGATGGGATAGTCACTTATGGAGACGAAAGCACCGCTAAGGAAATTGGACAAGGAATTATCAAAGGAATAAATTTGCTAAAAAATGAGAATGCCTTTTGCATAAAAGGATTGACACATAATCTTCTGAGCATTTCTTAAATATGCGACAATGAGCATGTGGTTACATTCAACAAACAAGAATGCGAAATCCTAAACCTATCAGGTAAATCAGTGATGAAGGGTTGTTGCACAAATAACCACTGCTACGTCATTAAAGGCAAAAGAAGGGCTGATCCATATGCCTAGAAATATTGAACATGGAAAAAACAAGTCCAAGTTATGCATCTAGACCTAGATAGTTGCTGAAAAGATGCAATTTTTGCTAAACTTTTAATGATTCATCTGAGGACCCTCACCTCAATCTTTTTGTATATAAACATCTTGATGTTTATAATTTTGGATTGTACAGCGCTTGTACAAATTTTTGCTGTGTATACTGTTTGATTTAAAGATATACTAAATTATACATGAAAATTATCGAAATGTTAAAAAATGAAAAATATTCATCTTCGATATGTCTGTCGATAAGTCATGTGGACTCTCGATTAAATCGACCAAGAATCAATATCATTGACGCCTCTTTGAAATGGGAAAAGTCACATGATCGAGAATGTTATCGAAGACATCCTCGATATAATCGAATGAGGTCCATCAATATCATCGAAACAGTGTTCGATGATATCGAAGCGTGCCACCCAATAAAAGGCGCTCGAGTGGGAAAATGGGATTTCACTTCTAAAAATCATTTTTACCTCTTCCCTGCTCGTCCCTCTCAGCTGGTCTGTAAGAATCTTCATCAGGGAGTCCTAGGCGTCATTCAAATTCGGTAATACCCCTTTCATTTCACTTGTGTTTGTTTCTTTTTGGGTGCCCATGAATGGGCTTTTTTTTTTTTTGGATGGATGTTATACTACTGCCAACCTTGGGCAGTATCTATTTTAGATATTTTGGGTTATGACTATTTATATCTCATATATCTTTACTGCCATTTGAATTTGGTCTGCCTTGAATGCTACTATCATCTCCTGTTATATCTGGTTTATATCGACTTTAGTATGTGATGCTTAATCTTTATCTCCATATTATTTGCTTATTTCACTGCTCTTCTTTATCCTGATATGCATAATGTAAGACCCGTACCATAAACCGTCTCATTCCTTAGGTTCCCGCGATCTTCCCAGTGGAATTCCGGCAACCTTCGACCCTTAACCGGCATTTGCATGCGACCTTGATTCACAGCCGTCAACCCGAGTCGACTCAACCCAAGAATTGTACTCTAGTGACTGCGCCGTCGCTGCGGTTCCAATGTCGCGTCTCGCGGGCAGAGGTGATACCCAGGCCAGGAGATGTGAGCCCACGTTCGGTGAGAGGAAAACTCACATCAATCAATCCCATCATGTCAAGTACACATCACCTTTCACCCAAGCAACCTCAAAGTCAAAAAGTTCTTACACAAGCCTATACTTTTCTTACACCAAGCAACCCCAAAGTCAAAAGCTTCTTACACACCCATCACTCACCACATCCATCACTCTATCACCCATCTTTCTCTCTCTCTCTTTTTACAACCCTCTCTCTCATTTCTCAACTCACTTTCCCAAGTAAGCAAGAAAATCCCACGTCCAAGATCTTTCTCTTCTTCATGAGAACTTTCTGTGTGGCCCACTTCTTACCCCCTCATCTCTCATCTCAACCATCCAAACTCCATCTTCTCCGTTAGGATCGAAGCTATGGAGCAAAGGAAGCCTAGGGAGCAAGAAGGAACGGTGGGTGATCTTGGATCTCCACTTATCTATTTGTTTTATGATTTAAGGGCCCACTTGTGGTGGGACCCACCTTGATGTAGGCATTGTATCAAACAGGGGCCCATACTGGCGGGGCCCCTCCATCCTTGCCGATGTCTCTCTCTTTCTCTCTCTCTCTCTCTCTCTCTCGTGTCTGGTGGCTTGTGGCCCACCTTGATGCTTGATATCATTCACCCTGTCCACCCATCCAAAACGGTGTGGCCCACTTTGATCATGCCTTTTAAACAGTGTCATCCATCCATTTTATCTAGGTCATTCGATGGGCCTAGATGATAAGAAACAAAAATATCAGATCCATCCAAGTCCAGTGGGCCACGTTTGTGTGGGACCCACCTTGATTTTTAAGAACACCGTCCGTCTAGCGTCCCTGGACGCTGGACTGTTGACTGTAGTGTGAACCGACAGTGCTGTGTACTCACAACAGCGTTGCTCTTTTTGGGCTTTTGAGTGGGTCACGTGTACATGCTCTACCTTGATGTGTACAACAAATCCACGCCGTCTATCCTATTCCTTGGCTCATTTTAGGCATTGAGCTGAAAAATGAGGCTAGTTCGAATATTTGGCGGGCCATAACATGGGAAAACAATGTTTTCTACCTTTGAAATCTTCCCTAATGTCTCTATACACCTAAATACCTTGAATATTGAGCTCATGTAGCTTGTCATGAGCCGTGGAATCCAATGGCTGGGTTGGATTTTCTGGATGTGGGCCCCACCTGTGAAAAATCACAGGGAAACAGAAAAAGGGAAACACAGCAGCTGACGCTGCTGCTGTCAGAAGGTGCGCAGGCAGTGCCTGTTGCGCTGATGGACGGGTGGACCCACGGTCCAAGCCGTGGGCTCCACTGTGATGTGTGTTGGGGATCAACACCATGCATCTAGTGGGCCCCTTTTTGGGCGGTGAGCCCTCCGAAAATCAGCCTCATTCGGAACTCAGGTGGCCCACATGGCAGGAAACAGTAGCGATTGACGTCCGCCATTGAAATCCCTTTTGGGCGTCCAGAAGTTTTGGATCATTTTTTAATTTGTTTTTCCTCTTCACCAGGGTCCGTGGGACCCATCCACCCCACCATCGTGTATGTGTGGTGACCACCGTCCTTGGACGATGGGACCCACCTCACGTGTGGGGCCAACACCCTGATGTATGTACTGTCCAGGCCCTGAAGGACCTAGACGTTATATATATATATATATGTGTGTGTGTGTGTGTGTGTGTGTGTGTGTGTGATGGTGGGCCCTACCTGGGACCCACCTCTTTCCCCTTTAATGCAAAGTTGTACTGATAGCTACTATATATTATATATATATATATATATATATATATATATATATATATATATGAGGGTGGGCCCTACGTGGGACCCACCTCTGTTCACTTTAAAACAACTGTAGCTGCAAACGTACAACAGCTATGTAGCTGTTGTGTACGTTCAGCTGGGGGAACCCACTGTTCATTCACGTCAGCACATTCCATGGGTCCCACGTGATGTGTATAATCATCCCAGCCGTCCTGATAGTGGGACCCGCACCTGGGTAATGTATGGATGGTGTTGGTGCACCTGGACAAACTTGGATGGTGCTGATGTATATGAACGATGTTTGGGAAGTGTTGGTCATCATTAATAGGCCATGTGCCCCATGGGTTGATAGTGTACAGTGATACACCTGTTACACCTACCACTACTGAAATGACTTTGGTATGGTCCAAGCCACTTGAGGACCATTGGTACGGCCCATCCATGAGGCCATTTTGGACCATGGGCGGGGCCCACCTATTGGTATGGTTAGGCCCATATCGCATGACCCATTTGATGTAATCAAGGCCAAGATACGTGGCCCATTTGTTATATATGAGGCCCACATGTGAGGCCCATGGTGATGCATTGAATCGGCTCATTTGATACGGCCCATTTGGTCAGCTCATTTGAATCGGCCCATTAGATCGGCCCATTCGATTGGCCCATTCGATCAGCCCGATGCGAGGTATGTGAGGCCTATGAGCGAGGCCCAATGTGATGTATGTGTGGCCGTTACATTGTGTATGAAGTCCTTATGTAGGCCACTCCTTGGGTGCAATGTTGGTTAGATGTCCACATTGATGGGCAATGATGGTTAGATGTCCTCAATTGTGACCTTCCCTTAGGCCTTGTTAGGCCTATTCTCTTCGTGGGTTAACCCAAATAAGTGGGCCTCATTCGCCATATGTGATGGATCGATTCCGATTATTGATTACGACTATCGATTTCGATTTTCGATTCTGATTATGAGTATATGACAACATAGCATCATGATATATGTCCATACGTATCATTTACATGCTTTTGATGAGATGAGTGATTGATCATAGCACATGTCATTGGATAGATTGTTATGGATTCCCTGGTAAGGGAAGTTGCCCGCACGAGTGTGCAGTATGCACATATTTGCTATATGACTGAATTGCGTGATTCATGTATCTTGCATTGCATGACATGGTTACTGTACGCCCTAGTGACATTAGGGCCGTAGCCTCCACTGGCTTACAATGGTTGGCAGGGCATGATACCGAAAATCTTGTTCTACATGGGGTGCTATAGATATCCCTGGGTGAGAGTCCCTAAACCTTATGGTACCAGGAGGTTGCTCCAACATCTAGACCGAGTGGGTGCATGAGCGTCGAGAGCCGAATACCAGGAGGCCGCGCTCTCCACTGCGTCGTGGTTGGTTGGAAGGGGGTGCGGCCTTACTCGCCCGAGAGGAGGGGACAAAGCTAGGCTGAGTTTGACTAGCTCAAGGAATGGGTCCACTATCAACGAGCCGGGCTCGATTTTGGCAGGCGGATAGTGAGCCGGGCCCGATGGGGCGGTAATCTGGTTCGGAGTGTACTAGACCCTGGTAATTTATAGTGTTGAGCTGTATTGATATGTTAACTTAGATAAGGATTGTATGCTTGAGTTGCATCTTGCATCGCATGGCCTTGGTATGGCCGACATCACTCATGTCTTGCATCGCATAGCCTTGGTACAACTTATGGTATTCATGGATTTATCAGCATGTTCCGCATTAATTTGATACTGCATAATTGTATTACTACCTTGCGCACACACTTTCACCACCCTCTAAGCTTTCCATAAGCTTATGCACGACCGTTGATATTATAGTGTTGAGCTGTATTGATATGTTAACTTAGATAAGAATTGTATGCTTGAGTTGCATCTTGCATCGCATGGCCTTGGTATGGCCGACATCACTCATGTCTTGCATCGCATAGCCTTAGTACAACTTATGGTATTCATGGATTTATCAGCATGTTCCGCATTAATTTGATACTGCGTAATTGTATTACTACCTTGCGCACACACTTTCACCACCCTCTAAGCTTTCCATAAGCTTATGCACGACCGTTGCGTGCAGGTGACGTTGGATCGCAACAGCGTTGAGGCTAGAGCGCGTGGCAGATCGTCTAAGAGCTTTTTGTCCATTATCATTATATTTCCCTTTATGCTCATTGTACTTATAAAGTTTTTGATCATAGTGGAAATGTGATGTAGTCTTTTGTTGTTGTTTGTGGGTTATGTCTTTGGTTATGCTTATTATGAATCAAATTGACGTTAAAAATCCTCCTTGTAGCATCCCAGGTTCGAAACCTAGCGAATGGGCGCTGAGAACCGAGAATGGGGTGCTACTGTAACGACCGGAAATTTTCCGTACAAGGGCTCGAGTACCACCTCGACCAGAAATTACTTAGGATTAAATCCTTTAGAAATTCAACAAATTTAGCTAAGTGCTAAACTAGATTAGCCATGAAATCCATTTAAATCGCTTTAAATATGATCTATAAGACCCAAAACTTGTAGAATCATTGAGGCTAGGTTACCCTAAAGTCTAGGATCAAACTCATTATCCGACTGCTCTCGGGAACACATTGAAACTCCATATCAGGTCTAGACCGCACATCGGGAGTCCGAATAATACGAAGTTAAGGAATTAGGATTGCCTCGCTGGGCTTGACAACCATCTCGGAAATCAAATCCAGACAGTTTCCCACGGCTGTTCGCTCGAGTTCGGAGCGAGAGAGTGTGAAAACCCTTGTTTTCTTTACAAAATAAATATCTTGAATAGTGATCTGACACATGTCTCTTGCGGACATTTTATAAGGAACCTGACCGTCAGAATCTGACCCAAATACACCCTCGGATCAGGGAAAATTTCACAAACATTTACATGTACTTGGAATTTTGGATCGAGACTCGCTGACCGTTAAACTGAAACTGGTCTGCCACGCGTGATCTGGAAATCTGACTGAAACGAAAACTTAACTTTGCCTGGATCCATGGTCGGTGAGCTTAAGTCCGACTTTTGGCTCAAGGAGGCCCGCCAGAAACCCTTCGTTGAGCTGAAACTGTGCCACTTTGGTTATAACCCAAGTATACCTTGACCTTAAGTCTATTTCAGAGAGTTTTTAGGCTATATAAGGACCGTAGAATCCCCTCTCTCACAGCCATACGAATTTGAGAAAAACCCTAGAGAGAGAAGTGAGAAAAGAGAGAGAAAGTGTGAGAGAAGTGGGAGAATCTCCCTATTACTGTTTCCTGCCTCTACCCTAGCTCCACCACTCCGTTCTTGCCGCTTTCCTGGCGATACCGACTTCGTTTTAAGGTAAGAAACCCTAACCCTAAATCTGTTTTGGGGAGTGAAGGTTGTAGGTTATGAAATAGCTAACCTATTTCATCCTTTAGGCTATTAAACTGTCGAATACGGAAGCTTAGCGAACCTAGCTGATTCGTTGCGATTCTACAGTGTAAGGTGAGGACTTTAGGTGTATAGGTTACGGTTTTCAATGCTTTCAATGTCAGATAATGATAGATTCATGATCTGCATGCAATTGCACATATACAAAGTGCTTTTTGTTTTCTGTTTCGATTAAAGATGTAGATTATGGAATTTTACATATTCTAGGTATTCGTAGAAAATAACGTATACGTATAAATTTTGAAAATGTGTTTGACATGATTATTTGTTGTATGAATATACGATATATGGATAAAATACTTATTTGGCGAAAGGATTCGCCCAAATACATGTTTTACTAATATACACCATGTATGTAGAAATACTGTATTGTAGAAAGTACCGTATACGTATATATTTTAGAAGTGTGTTTGCCATGATTATTTGTTGTATAGATATATTATACATGCGTAAAATACTTGCTTGGCGAAAGGACTCGCCCAAATACATGTTTGCTAACATGCACTATATATGTTGAAATAGTGTATGTTAAGTGTTTGTGAAAATGCTTATGTGAGTAAGTGTTTGGATGTTGATGCCTTAGGAGGGTATTGAGATGGGATTCTCAACTACCTTAGAGACATGTATGATTTCCTCCATGAGGTCGTTTACTTAAACCGCTTACTTGTGTATTATATGTGTTGGTATTCCTATTTATGTTGTGCTTTATGACATGCTTTATGACATGCTTACTAACATGCTTGAATTACTTTGTTTATCATGCTTTACTCCACATGTTACGAATAAAGTTTGATTGAGCTTGGGACTATGTCTATAGTCCAGACAGTCGGTATTAGACTTGAGATCGTGGTTGAGTTTCATGTCGCCACGTAAGATGTGTTTGACGAACCCGAGTCGTACGTCAGTTGGCGGCAGTGGTTAGGCCACGCGAAGTGCTTATGCACTTCATGTTGTCCAACTGATTGTAAGCTCAAGCTAGTCAGGCTCGTCAAGTAACCCGATATGTCTAATGTATGTTCACCATGTTTGGTCGCTACTACTTGAACCTAGGGTACCAAACTTACTAGTAGAATCCCGGTAACCATGGTACCTCGATCCGCTAAGACTCATGAGCCGGGTATGGGCCTGGGGGCCACGTGCCTCCCCGTAGTGACCAGTGAGCAACCAGACTCGTGAGCGGATTATGGTGGTATGGGACATTATATTCATGCTGTCGGCCTACATTAATAAGGTGATGGGGGAGCGGTGTAACCTTTATGCGTAACAGCCCTGACAGTCCTTTATAGTGACCTCGAGCATACTCTGAAATTGCAGTGAGCCTTAGGGTTTGCCGCGGTATATAGAGTATAAACTAGGCCTGTTTCTATATAGTGATGAATCGTTAAAGAGGTGATGGCGGAGTGGTGTAACCTTTGTGCGTAACAGCCCTGGTAGCCTTTGCAGTGACCTAGAAACCACACCATCGTCTGAGATTAACTAGGATTGACGACCCTAGACTGGATCATGTTTGGGAATGATACAAGGGAGGTACTTTAGTTTCCCAATCCTACTGTTTGAAATGGACTAATAACAACTCGGTAATCATGCTCATCATGCATTGCATGTGCCTGGAAGATGTGGAGCACTGAGGGATGAAAGCATGCCGCGAACGTAAGATGGTGTTGCACGAGGGAGGGTGTGGTGAGGGCATCTATCATGACTACATTCATACTTGCATTAATAAGAGTAGTTAGGAATGTTTGATTTTACTGCTTTATCATTACAGCTTGACTGAATTGATAACATGATAACTTATGCCTTATTGTTCCACTGAGTTAGCTACTCACTCCCACGTTACGGGACGGTGTTGCGCACACCAACCAGACTCTGTCTCAGGTTTAGATGAGCTGACGACTCAGGTGGTGGAGCCTGACTACGATGAGGACCAGGACGAGTTCTCATACATGCAGTATGCTGGCGGCTTCGACTAGACTGCCGGATCGACGGGATTTGCTGGGATTACATCTTTAGATGTATTTTTGACTTTTTAAAACGTTAAATAGATATATGTATATGGTGACTCAAATGGGTTCATACTCTGGAAAAAGAAATGATTTTGTATCTTTTACATACATGTATATACAGTTTCAGTCTTCCGCTTGCCTTTATACAATTGATCTGGAGTATGAATTACTGTTTTGGTATAATCTTACTCATGTTTATTGCTCTAACACAGACAACATTTAATCATCATTATTTATGTTGCATAAGTGATGCGTTGGAACTCGGGAGTTGAGTTATACTCGACCCCCGATTTTCAGGGCGTTACAAGTTGGTATCAGAGCATGATTTTGATTAAACTGGACCTGAGTTATGTTCCCACGATGTACGCTGACGCATTACAACTTAGGAGGGTGCGAGAAAAGTATAGAGAGTGACCTAGGTTTCCCGATTTCGCCATTTGGCGAAGTTCTTCAAAAAGGGGCATTTTGATCGAGTTCGTACTCGGTCCTGATCGCACGTATTGATCCCAAATCACTTCTAGACCGTCTATTGACGTGTCTAGATTACAATACACCTTATCCCAGTAGTTAAAAATCGGCAAAGGTCAGTCTAGATCGAAAATTCCTCGAAAACACCCGATCTGGAATGGAAAGGAGTCGTGGGCTTTCCCACTTAAAACTAAAGTGACCCAGGATATAGCCGAAGTGCATTTGGCACTTGGGGATGGTGGGGAACACAACCCCACCGCGGCGGTGCGGCGCCGGGCAAGGCGGACCGTGGTCAGGTGGGTCCACTCAGGTTGGGCAGGGCCTGGTCATGGTCGGCCCGACCCCTATTGTAACATCCCGAAAAATCGGGGGTCGAGCATAACTCAACACCCGAGTTCCAGAACATCACTTATGCAACATAGATAATGATGATTAAATGTTGTCTGCATTAGTGTATTGAACATGAGTGAGATTAAGCCAAAACAACATATCATACTCCAGAGACAGTTAAATTGCAAGCGGAAGACTGTGATAGATATATAAAATATATAAAAACTGTGGTGAGTCTCCAGAGTGTGATAACATTACTAGGTTAATAAATTTCATGTACATTTCTAAAATATACCAAATGTGTAAGTGTAATGTCTTCTATCCCAAGTACCATAGCCCCGTCAATACAATAACAGGTCTTCATAAACCTGTCAGAGAGCTACAAGTAGGAGAGCTCCTCCTCAACATCATA
The DNA here is from genome assembly GCA_021015155.1 of Magnolia officinalis. Lineage (NCBI taxonomy): Eukaryota > Viridiplantae > Streptophyta > Magnoliopsida > Magnoliales > Magnoliaceae > Magnolia > Magnolia officinalis. The sequence continues at coordinate 26,447,912 of JAJHSJ010000009.1, forward strand.
GTAGTCCGGCTCTGCTTGATAAGCATCGCCATCACCTGAAACTCAACAAATCTGGTTGGTGTGTACAACACCGTCCCGTAACGTGGGAGTGAGTGATCAACTCAGTGGAACAATAAAGCATAGGTTAACATGTTATCAACTCAGTCAAGCAGTAATGATAAAGCAGTACAATCAAATATTTCTAACTACTCTTATTTAATGCAAGTATGAAATGACATGATGTATGCCCTTGCTAAACCACCCTCATGCGACACCATCTTACGTTCGCGAATGCGTTCATCCCTCAGTGCTCCACATCTACCAGGCACATGCAATGCATGATGAGCATGATTACCAAGTTGTTATTAGTCCATTTCAAACAGCAGTATTGGAAAACTAAGGTACCTCCCTTGTATCATTCCCAAACATGATCCATTATAGGGTCGTCAGTCCTAGTTAATCTCAGACGATGGTGTGTTTTCTAGGTCACTGCAGAGGCTGCCAGGGCTGTTACGCACAAAGGTTACACCACTCCCCCATCACCTCTTTAACGATTCATCACTATACAGAAACAGGCCTAGTCCATACTCTATACACTGCGGCAAAATTCGTCGCCTCACCGCAATTCAGAGTATGCTCGAGGTCACTACAAAGGGTTGCCAGGGCTGTTGCTCGCATTTGTTGCACCACTCCCCCATCACCTTATCAATGTAGGCCGACAACACGAATATATTGTCCCATACCACCATAATCGGCTCACGAGTCTGGTTGCTCACTGGTCACTACGGGGAGGCACGTGGCCCCAGCATAGGCTGACAGCTCGACCACGGTATCCCATACCATCATGCCCAGCTCATGAGTCTTAGCGGATCGAGGTAGCATGGTTAAAAGGGATTTCACTGGTAAGTTTGGTACCCTAGGTTAAAGCAGTAGCGTCCAAACATGGTGAACCTACATAAGACAGATCGAGTTACTTGACGAGCTCGGCTAGCTCGAGCGCACAACAAGTTGAACGATATGAAGCGCATAAGCACTTCGTGTGGCCAACCACTATCGCCAACCGAAATATGGCTCGGGTTCGTCGAACACACCTCACGTGGTAAATGAATCACAGCCACGAATTCAATTCTGGTACCGATTGTCTGGACTATAATAATAGCCCCAAACACAATCAATTGCAGATAGATAAAGCAGTAATGGATCAAGATTCAAATCATACAATCAAAGTATGGTATTTTCTGTTTAGGGCTGCCAGGGCTGTTGTACGCACTCGTTGCTCCACTCCCCCATCACCCATGACGGATCATACAACGTAAATATGAATTTAAACATATGCATTACATAGATAAAACCATAAAAGCAGTTGAGCATGTTATAAAGCATAACACAAGCATGAGTTTGTACATATTCAATTCCTATTCACACAACTATCCAAGGAAAACATACACATAGTTAAAAGAAGTTGAGAATCATATCTCAACACCCTTATATATTACAATTTGCTAATACTACTCATTCAGACATTTCAACAACACTTTAAAAGCCATACATTAACATACATGACATATGCTGATCACATAGGCATTAGGCCAAATCCTTTCACTAGGGAGTTGCCCCAATCATAACACGCGTACACCCACGACGGATAGTCATGGAAAGTAGGAATCCATGTTTCATATTCATTCAGTCATTTCCACAAACACTTGGGCCACACATTTTAGCATATATAGTGTATATTGGACGTGGCGTGATTTAGGGCAAATCCTTTCGTCAAAGGGGTATCGCCAATACAACAATCATATATCCATGACAATTAATCAAGGCGAGCACGAATGAGAATTCTATACTCATTCAGCCATTTTCACAAACACTTAAAATACACTATTACAACACACATGGTGTATGTTAGCAAAACATGTATTAGGGCTATCCTTTCACCAAGCAAGTATTTTATGCATATATAATATATTTATACAACAAATAATCATGACAACCACATCTCTAAAATATATATGTATACGGTACTTTCTACAATACAGTATTTCTACATACATAGTGTATATTAGTAAAACATGTATTTGGGCGAATCCTTTCGCCAAATAAGTATTTTATCCATATATCCTATATTCATACAACAAATAATCATGTCAAACACATTTTCAAAATTTATACGTATACGGTATTTTCTACGAATACCTAGAATATGTAAAATTCCATAATCTACATCTTTAATCGAAACAGAAAACAGAAAGCACTTTGTACATGTGCAATTGCATGCAGATCATGAATCTATCATTATCTAACATTGAAAGCATTGAAAACCATAACCTATAGACCTAAAGTCCGCACCTTTTATCGTAGAATCGTAACAAATCAGCTAGGTTTGCTAAGCCTTCGTATATGCCAGTTTGGCACCTATAGAACGGAATAGGTTAGCTATTTCATAACCTACAACTATCAAAACTCCAAATCAGATTAGGGTTAGGGTTTCTTACCTAGAAACGGGGCTGGAATCGCCGGGAAAGTGATTAGAACGGTGTGGTGTAGCTTGTGTAGCGGCAGGATAAAGTGGTAGGGAGACTCCCCCACTTCTCTCACTCTTTCTCTCTCTTTTCTCTCTTCTCTCTCTAGGGTTTCTCTCAAATTCGTATGGCTACAATGAGAGAGGGTTTAAGGTCCTTATATAGCCTAAAAATTCATCGAAATAGACTTCGGGTCAAAGTATATTTGGGTTATAACCAAAGCGGGTCAGTTTTAGCTCAACGGAGGACTTCTAGTGGGCCTCCTTGAGCCAAAGGTCGGACTTAAGCTCACTAACACTGGATCTACGTTTAGTTAAGTTTTCGTTTCAGTGAAAATTCCAGGTCACGCGTGGCGGACCAGTTTCAGTTCAACGGTCAGCGGATCTCGTTGGAGATTCCGAGTACATGTAAATGTGTATGAAATTTCTCCTGATCCGAGGGTGTAATTTGGTCTGATTCTGACGGTCTGGTTGCTTAAAACTGATCCGCAAGCAACACGTGCCAGATTACTATTCAAGATATTTTATTTTGAATTAATTTCACATTTCTCACACTCTTCACTCTGAGCTCAAGCGAATAGCGCTGGGACACTATCTGGATTTGATTTCCGAGATGGTTATCAAGCCCATCAAGGCGGTCCTAATTCCTTAACTTCGTGTTAATCGGACTTCCGACGTGTGGTCCAGATCCGATACGGAGTTTCGAGATGCTCCCGAGAGCAGCCGGGTAATGAGATTGATCCTAGATTTTAGGGTAACCTAGCGTCAATGATTTTACAAGTTTTGGGTCTTGCAGATCGTATTTAAAGTGGTTGATGCTAATTTCATAGGTACTCTAGTTTAACACTGGCTATTGCTTGCCTAATTTCTAAAGGATTTAGTCCTGAGTGATTTCGGTCTGAGGTGGTACTTAATGTTTAATTTAAGTATTGCTCTTCATCACCTAAACTTTAAGGTAGTGTCTAATGTGAAAGTACTTAGAAGGATTTAAGGAACGAGGTAATGAAAGGTGAGATTTGTGAAGAAATGGTTTGAAAAGGGACTTAAGACCCTTGAGTTGAGTGTTTGTGAAGTTAAACAAGAGTTAGGATTGTCCCATCGCCTAAGGACGTCTAATTCCAGGTTGGGAAAAATCTGGGCTGTTACACCTACACACGTGTGGTGTGTGCGAAATGTGCAGGGGGTCCCTATTTCTAGGTCTGTAGCACCCCTCTCTCTCACATCTTTCCTTCCAAGCTCCCTTCCCTTCTACTTTCGATTTTTTTCTCTCAACCCTTTCCCCTAATCTATCAATCCACCATTTTCGACCATGATCCACCCACTTCCATCGATCACAGCAACCCTAACTTCCTACCCTTCCCCTTTCTTTCATGTTTGAGCCCTCACACCCCCCCATTTGAAGCTCAAAATCGTGTGACTTTCTAACCCATCCCATTTCTCCCTTGTTCTTTCTTCATTCCCTGTCTTTGTGTCTCTCCAACACCTACTGGGACTGTTGTGCGTGGAGAACCAAAGAAGTCAGCCCCTTCTCTCTCCTTCCTTCATTTCCATGGCCATTTTCGAGTTGATTACAGCCATTTTCTCTATTTCCTCCATCCTCTCTCTCATGGGAAAGAGGAAAATTGCTGCAGATGACGCTGGCCCAAGCAGCCCAGTCCATTCCAGAAGAAGGGCTGGTGATGAAGCCGGCACTAGCACCGTTCGGGAGTTTAGGTCGAAGCGAGACTTGGATCCTCAACATCCGGTCAGAAATGCCTTTCCGATAGGTATCGAATATGGTCGTTTTGCTGGCCATAAGATCGTGTTTGAAGCTCATGTGGATGAGAGAATGTTTGGGCTACACCCAATGATGGACTGCTTGGTGGATATTGGATGGAATTCTATATTTGACGGTGAGTCTCCTACATGTGAGAACACGGTTTGTGCCTTCTACGCCCACAACATAGACCCATCATTGGAGCCTCTTCAGTTCACTGTCTCTGTGAGAGGCATAAGGTGCACAATTACTGTGGATGAGGTGGCTCGGGTCATGAAGATCCCACGTAATCAAGTGCTTCCTAGTGACGACTTCTCCAGGAGTGCGCGAGAAAGAGATCGCCGTACGCGATACCTTTGTGGTCGACGGGTTTCTTGGATGCGAGGAAACTGTCTTGCGGTGACAAAGTTGGCTGAGGACTTCCGTTTACTCCACCACATTTTCACATATAATGTGTACCCACGGTCGGGTAACCGCACGGACTGCACTCGGTTGATGGTGGACTTTATGTACAAGATGGGACAAGGGGACAACTTATGCCTGCCCACGTTCATCCTATTTCAGATAGTCCAGGTCATTCGATCTGTCAGGAACGACCTTTCGCTTCCATTTGGCCGCCTGATCTGCAGGATGACTCGTGATGTCGGATATAGGTTGAACATGGAGGACCTTGCACCAGTCCAAGTCATAAGCGAGGCGACACTTAACAATATGAAGATCGGCCCTCGACAGCGGCAAGCCCGACTTAACGAGTCTGGAGATGAGTCGGATAGTGCCGGTGAGGAGAGTGTTGACCTCGAGGCAGGAAGCGATGAAGGGGGCAACGATGATGTACAGGAAGAGGAAGAGGAGGCTCAGGATACTGAGGAGAGCTCTCCTCCTGTTGCACCTGAGTCGGACGCTGCTCAGGCAGCGAGTGATGCTCGTATGGTTCGTATTGAGGAGAACCAGGCCGCCCTGCGGTAGGAGATTGGACAGGTTTGGGCTGAGCTTGGTGAGACCCGAGCCAAACTTGAGGTGGTTAAAGCTTACATGAAGAGGAGTTTTAAGAAGGTGTCTCGTACGTTGAAGGCCATCCTGTGCTGTGTACAAGACAAGGATGCCCCTCTTCTATCGTCTGACTCGGATGCCTAGCCATCCATACTGCTATTTTGTAGTTGTTTTGGTTTCCTCTGTAGTAGGTTTATATTTTCATGTTGATGATCTAGTAGTTAGTAATATGTTTTAAGTGTTTGATGTTGTGGATGTAATTGGCTTGCATGTAATTTCTGTCATGATTCATGTATCTTTGTATTCCATGTATTATGACAATTTTGGGTAAATGAAAAGCATGCAACCTCTTTTGCTATAAGATGTGTGGAATGCTTTAAGTGCTTAAATAATGTGTTGCTATGCTTTATCTCACATAAGTTGCACCCTATGTTGTATAGGGCATGCCGCGGCAGTATACACGGAGCACGGCACCCCTCTTGCTTACTGACTCTAAGGACCAGACTCCTTCCCGTAGGGGTGGTCCTACGGGCCAGGGTTCTGGCTCTGATCAGCCTCCTGCTGGTCCTACTGGTGGACTACCACCTTATACACCCCCGGTTCGCGAGCAGCACTGTGCATCTTCGTCTTCACAACATGACCCACTGGCTGCTCCACCTCCTGACGGGTTTGAGCAGATGATGATGCTGATGCAGCAGCAGCATCAGCAGCTTCTCGCAGTTTTATCGGCTCAGGGTGGCAGTGCTGCTCCACCTTCACCATCTGCACAGCCAGAGACCGCAGAGCCTCCTGCTCAGGCTGAGGCTACACCTCCCCCTACGCCTTATGTACCCCCTACTGGAGATGTCGGTACACGTGGCCTACTTGAGCGATTTCAGCGCTTGAGGCCTCCCACATTCATGGGTTCTCACAGACCCGAGGAGGCTGAGTTTTGGCTGCACTGTATCTCCAAGATGCTTCGGATGCTGCACTGTACTGAGGCAGAGCAGGTCGAGTTAGCCACTTTCATGTTCGAGAGGGAGGCCAGTCTATGGTGGGACAGCGTGCTGGGTCTATCGTAGAGGACTATGTGTGGACTTGGGAGGCATTTGAGTTCCGTTTCCACGAGAAGTATTACCCGCAGACCTACAAACACGAGCGGGAGGATGAGTTTTTACGCCTCAGGCAGGGAGGCATGACAGTCACAGAGTACGAGCATCGCTTCACCGAGTTTGGCCGCTTTGTCCCGACCATCCTCGTTGACGAGCAGATGCGGATGCGCCGTTTCTCTTGGGGTTTACGACCTGATATACGGTCGAAGATATGCTGTATCAGTATACCTTCTTATGCGGCGCCGGTTCACATGTCTATGACGGCCGAGCAGGATGTGGATAGGCTGGCACGTTCTCACGGTACTATGGTTACGAGGCCACGACCCGAGATGCAGAGCAGGCCTTTCCTAGGCAAGAGGCCTCGTGCTGACTCGCCTCCCAGGATCACAGCGCCAGTGGCTCCGATGAGGCGCCCTATTGTGACCTGTACGTACTACGGGAAACAGGGTCATCCTATTGGGAGTTGTTTCGCGTGGATGAAGGATAGTGGGTTCTCTCCGCCGCAGATGATTGGTCGTTCTTGCCCACAGGCTTTATTGACTCCACCTCTATAGACTGCCCCTGTTCATCCTTCCTTCCGACCTCCTGTATCACGCTTCAGGCCGCCTCAACGACCCTTGGCTCCACAGCCGAACCGTCAGCAGCAGGCTCGAGTGCATACGCTTGTTGCTGAGGCACCGGAGACGTTGATTTTGGCCCCGACGGCTTTTGAGGATACGACTCACATTCATGGTACTTCCATTTCCTTGTTGGTGGACACTGGGTCCACTACTTCTATTATTTCTTATGGGGCAATTAAGCATCTAGCTTTACGTACGACTCCCACGAAGGGAATGAGACTCACTACGGCCACTTGGACTTTTTCGGATGTCGTATGGGTATGTGAGGGTTGTTTCATGGATTTGGGTAGCAGGACAGTGCTCGTCGACCTCATTGTTGCTCCGCTATGGCACTATGACGTTATCCTCGGTATGAACTGGCTCATTAAGATGAGGGCAGAAATAGATTGTGATACTCGGGTCGTGACAGCCTACGGATCTGACGGCACAGCTTTCACGTTTCCAGTGCAGGTCAGTTGGCCCTGCCGCGTTGACTGTTATACTGTTTTATTAGCGCCGGTCGATGGTCCGACATTAGAAGATACGCTGGTGGTTCGGAAGTTTACAGATGTGTTTAAGACGATCCCTGGTTTGCCTCCTCGGTGCGAGATCGATTTCACCATTGAACTTATGCCTGGTGCGACACCTATCTCATTGCCAACTTATCGTATGCCCCCATGTGAGATGGAGGAGCTGCGGAGACAGATTGACGAGCTAGTAGAGAAGGGTTTCATACGGCCTAGTGTGTCTCCTTAGGGAGCACCTGTCCTATTTGTGAAGAAGAAGGACGGGTCACTACGGTTATGTATTGATTACCGTAGGTTGAACTAGGTCATGGTGAAGAACAAGTATCCTTTGCCCAGGATAGATGATCTGTTTGATCAGTTGAGGGGGGCGAAGTATTTTTCGAAGATTGATCTGCAGTCGGAGTACCACCAGTTGCGCGTCAGAGATGATGACGTGCAGAAGACGACTTTCAGGACGTGCTTTGGGCACTACGAGTTTCTAGTGATGTCGTTCGGCCTTACGAACGCACCAGCCGTGTTCATGGACCTGATGAACCGGGTATTTCGGTCATTCCTATACCGATTCGTCATCGTCTTTATTGATGACATTTTGATATACTCTACGAGTCGGGAGGAACACTTGAGAGCGGTGTTGGGTACGTTGAAGAAGAACTAGTTGTTCGTACAGTATAAGAAGTGCGACTTCTGGCAGGAGAAAGTCAAGTTCCTCGGACATGTGGTGTCCAAGGATGGGATAACAGTGGACCTTGCTAAGGTAGCTGCGGTTCAGGATTGGCAGTAGCCTGGCTCGGTTACCGAGGTGAGGAGTTTCCTTGGTCTGGCAGGGTATTACAGACGCGTCATTCAGGATTTCTTGAAGATTGCCAGGCCGTTGTCTCAGTTGACACGGAAGGACCTGAAGTTCGCCTGGAATGAGAAGGCGGAAGCAGCTTTCAAGGAGTTGAAGGACAGGTTGACGTCCGCCCCTGTACTAGTATTGCCAGAGCAAGGGGTGAAGTACACGATATACACTGATGCGTCTCGCGTTGGTTTGGGTTGTGTCCTTATGCAGAAGGACAGGGTGATTTCGTATGCCTCGAGACAATTAAGGAAGCACGAGGAGAATTACCCTACACACGACCTGGAGTTGGCTGCTGTTACTTTGCATTGAATCTCTGGAGACATTACCTCTACGGAGAGGAGTTCGAGCTTTTCTGTGACCACAAGAGCCTTAAGTATATATTCACGCAGCGAGACTTGAATATGAGACAACGACGATGGATGGAGACCTTGAAGGACTTCAAGTTCGAGGTTTCCTACCATCCTGGCAAGGCGAACCTTGTGGCAGACGCGTTGAGCCGCAAGAAGGCTATAACATTTGCGGCTCCGTTGATGATAACAGAGTAGGACATGGTTTAGTTCGTGCGGGACTTCGAGCAAAGACTCATCGTGGAGTAGTCATTTGAGTGTGTTGCGCACGTTCGGGTGCTACCACTTATTGACGACAGGATCATTGAGGCCCAGAAGCGCGATGAGCGGTTGTCTGAGCTTCGAGAGCAAGCTAGCGACGCCGAGGACTCCGAGTGGAGAGTTGGTTCTGATGGGGGTCTACGATTCCGTGGCCGCCCATGTGTTCCTAATATTCCTGACTTGAGACAGGAGCTTCTCGAGTCTGCTCACAATACAAAGCTCGCGATGCATCCTGGTAGCACGAAGATGTACCAGGATATGAGACGGTAGTATTGGTGGGATAACATGAAGGCCCACATCGCTGAATTCGTTTCTCGCTGTTTGACGTGCCAGCAGGTCAAGGCAGAACATCGCCGACCTCCTGGACTGCTTCAGCCCATGCCCATAACAGAATGGAAGTGGGACTTCATTCCATGGATTTCATATCGGGGTTGCCGAAGACGAGGAAGGGACATGATTCCATTTGGGTGATTGTGGACCGGTTGATCAAATCGGCCCATTTTCTCCCTATCAGAGTCACGAACTCTGCAGACGAGCTGGCTAGATTGTACATCAGAGAGATCGTCTGCATGGAGTTCCTTTAGAGATCGTGTCGGACAGAGACACTCGGTTCACATCTATCTTCTGGACTCGTATTCAGGAAGCGATGGGTGTGAAGTTGAAGTTCAGTACGGCGTTTCATCCTCAGACTGATGGGCAGACAGAGCAGGTGAATCAGATTCTGGAGGATATGTTGCGAGCATGTGTGTTGGACTTCAAGAACAGTTGGGATGACTGTCTTCCTTACGCAAAGTTCGCCTACAACAACAGCTTCCCGGCAAGTATTGGCATGGCTCCATATGAGGCTCTGTATGGTCGCCCTTGCAGGGCACCGCATTGTTGGGCTGAGGTTGGCGAGCGTAGCTTGATTGACCCAGAGTTGGTACAGGCGACCACAGAGAAGGTCGACATTATCAGGCGTCAACTTCTTACAGCGCAGAGCAGGCAGAAGAGCTACGCCGATACGAGGCGGTGACCGCTTGAGTTCGAGGTCGATGATCACGTATTCCTCCGAGTTTCCCCTATGAAGGGAGTCATTCGGTTTGGGAAGAAGGGGAAGCTCACACTGAGGTTTATCGGTCCATTTCAGATACTGGATCGAGTGGGTGATGTGGCATATCGTCTCGCTTTGCCCACACCACTTGCAGCTGTACACAACGTATTTCATGTATCTATGCTGAAGAAGTACGTTCCTGATCCTTCACATATCATTAGATGGGAGCAGGTACAGCTGAGCGAGGATGCTACGTATGAACTGCGTCCGACGCATATCCTTGACAGGAAGGAGCAGGTACTGCGTAGCAAGGTCATTCCACTTATGAAGGTACTATGGACGCATCATTCAGAGGAGGAAGCTACGTGGGAAACAGAGGTCGAGCTCAGAAAGAACTACCCTCAGATTCTCGAGGAGTACAAAAATGTACAAATTTCGAGGACGAAATTTTTGTTTAAGGGGGGTAGATTGTAACGACTCGAAATTTTTCGTATAAGGGCTCGAGTACGACCTCGACCAGAAATCACTTAGGATTAAATCCTTTAGAAATTCGACAAAGTTAGCTAAGTGCTAAACTAGATTAGCCATGAAATCCATTTGAATCGCTTTAAATACGATCTGCAAGACCCAAAACTTGTAGAATCATTGAGGCTAGGTTACCCTAAAGTCTAGGATCAAACTCATTACCCGAATGCTCTCGGAAACACATTGAAACTCCGTATCAGGTCTAGACCGCACATCGGGAGTCCGAATAATACGAAGTTAAGGAATTAGGACCGCCTCGCTGGGCTTGACAACCATCTCGGAAATCAAATCCAGACAGTGTCCCATGGCTGTTCGCTCGAGTCCGGAGCGAGAGAGTGTGAAAACCCTTGTTTTCTTTACAAAATAAATATCTTAAATAGTGATCTGGCACGTGTCGCTTGCGGATATTTTATAAGCAACCTGACCGTCAGAATCTGACCCAAATACACCCTCGGATCAGGGAAAATTTTACAAACATTTACATGTACTTGGAATTTTATATCGAGACCCGCTGACCATTAAATTGAAACTGGTTCGCCACGCGTGATCTGGAAATCCGACTGAAACGAAAACTTAACTTTACCTGGATCCATGGTCGGTGAGCTTAAGTCCGACTTTTGGCTCAAGGAGGCCCGCTAGAAACCCTCCGTTGAGCTGAAACTGTGCCACTTTGGTTATAACCTAAGTATACCTTGACCTTAAGTCTATTTCAGAGAGTTTTTAGGCTATATAAGGACCTTAGAACCCCCTCTCTCACAGCCATACGAATTTGAGAAAAACCCTAGAGAGAGAAGTGAGAAAAGAGAGAGAAAGTGTGAGAGAAGTGGGAGAATCTCCCTGTTACTGTTTCCTGCCTCTACCCTAGCTCCACCACTCCGTTCTTGCCGCTTTTCCGGCGATACCGACTTCATTTTAAGGTAAGAAACCCTAACCCTAAATCTGTTTTGGGGAGTGAAGGTTGTAGGTTATGAAATATCTAACCTATTTCATCCTTTAGGCTATTAAACTGCCGAATACGGAAGCTTAGCGAACCTAGCTGAGTCGTTGCGATTCTACAGTGTAAGGTGAGGACTTTAGGTGTATAGGTTACGGTTTTCAACGCTTTCAATGTCAGATAATGATAGAATCATGATTTGCATGCAATTGCACATGTATAAAGTGCTTTCTGTTTTCTGTTTCGATTAAAGATGTAGATTATGGAATTTTACATATTCTAGGTATTCGTAGAAAATACCGTATACGTATAAATTTTGGAAATGTGTTTGACATGATTATTTGTTGTATGAATATACGATATATGGATAAAATACTTATTTGGCGAAAGGATTCGCCCAAATACATGTTTTACTAATATAAGTATGTATGTAGAAATACTGTATTGTAGAAAGTACCGTATACGTGTATATTTTAGAGGTGTGTTTACCATGATTATTTGTTGTATAGATATATTATACATGCGTAAAATACTTGCTTGGTGAAAGGACTCGCCCAAATACATGTTTGCTAACATATACTATATATGTTGAAATAGTGTATGTTAAGTGTTTGTAAAAATGCTTATGTGAGTAAGTGTTTGGATGTTGATGCCTTAGGAGGGTATTGAGATGGGATTCTCAACTACCTTAGAGACATGTATGATTTTCTCTATGAGGTTGTTTACTTAAACCGCTTACTTGTGTATTATATGTGTTGGTATTCCTATTTATGTTGTGCTTTATAACATGCTTTATGACTTGCTTACTAACATGCTTGAATTACTTTGTTTATCATGCTTTACTCCACATGTTACGAATAAGGTTTGATTGAGCTTGGGACTATGTCTATAGTCCAGACAGTCGGTATTAGACTTGAGATCGTGGTTAAGTTTCACGTCGCCACGTAAGATGTGTTTGACGAACCCAAGTCGTATGTCAGTTGGCGGCAGTGGTTAGGCCACGCGAAGTGCTTATGCACTTCATGTCGTCCAACTGATTGTGCGCTCGAGCTAGTCAGGTTCGTCAAGTAACCCGATATGTCTAATGTATGTTCACGATGTTTGGTCGCTACTGCTTGAACCTGGGGTACCAAACTTACTAGTGGAATCCCGTTAACCATGGTACCTCGATCCGATAAGACTCATGAGCCGGGCATGGTGGTATGGTACACTGTGGTCGAGCTATCGGCCTACGCTGGGGCCACGTGCCTCCCCGTAGTGACCAGTGAGCAACCAGACTCGTGAGCTGATTATGGTGGTATGGGACACTATATTCGTGTTGTCTGCCTACATTGATAAGGTGATGGGGGAGCGGTGTAACCTTTGTGCGTAACAGCCCTGACAGCCCTTTGTAGTGACCTCGAGCATACTCTGAAATCGCGGTGAGCCTTAGGGTTTTACCGCGGTATATAGAGTATAAATTAGGCCTGTTTCTGTATAGTGATGAATCGTTAAAGAGGTGATGGGGGAGTGGTGTAACCTTTGTGCGTAATAGCCCTGGTAGCCTTTGCAGTGACCTAAAAACTACACCATCATTTGAGATTAACTAGGACTAACGACCCTATACTGGATCATGTTTGGGAATGATACAAGGGTGGTACCTTAGTTTCCCAATCCTGCTGTTTGAAATGGACTAATAACAACTCGGTAATCATGGTCATCATGCATTGCATGTGCCTAGAAGATGTGAAGCACTGAGGGATGAAAGCATGCCGTGAACGTAAGATGGTGTCGCACGAGGGAGGGTGTGGTGAGGGCATCCATCATGACTACATTCATACTTGCATTAGTAAGAGTAGTTAGGAAAGTTTGATTTTTCTGCTTTATCATTACTGCTTGACTGAATTGATAACATGATAACTTATGCCTTATTGTTCCACTGAGTTAGCTACTTACTCCCACGTTACGGGACGGTATTGCGCACACCAACCAGACTCTGTCTCAGGTTTAGATAAGCTGACGACTCAGGTGGCCGAGCCTGACTACGATGAGGACCAGGACGAGTTCTCATACATGCAGCATGCTGGCGACTTCGACCATACTGCCGAATCGACGGGATTTGCTGGGATTACATCCTTAGATGTATTTTGACTTTTTGAAACATTAAATAGATATATGTATATGGTGACTCAGATGGGTTCATACTCTGGAAAAAGAAATGATTTTGTATCTTTTACATACATGTATATACAATTTCAGTCTTCGGCTTGCCTTTATACAATTGATCTGGAGTATGAATTACTATTTTGGTATAATCTCGCTCATGTTTATCGCACTAACACAGACAACATTTAATCATCATTATTTATGTTGTATAAGTGATGCGTTGGAACTCGGGAGTTGAGTTATACTCGACCCCCGATTTTCAGGACGTTAAAACTACGGAGGCTGTCGGTGTCGGATTCAGCGATGGGAAATTTTGTAAGCCCAGTTTCTGAGTTTGGGGCGTGGCAGAAGTTGGTATCAGAGCATAACTTGGGAATAATTAAGAACAATATTACATATCTGCTATGAATGGCTAAGTCCCAAAATTTGGATAACTTAGCGATTTTTTATTGCAGACCCTTAACGTGCCTGCCTTCGAGAGTTTTTCAAAGTTAATAGGCGAATTTGCTAATTCCTGTAGGACAAGATGTCCAGGAGAGTGACCCGATCGACTCACGCACAACCACCTGAGACTCCTGCACTATCGCATGAGACCCCCACACTGCCACCTACGATTCTCGCTCCACCACTAGAGATTCCTACTGATCAGCCTGAGGATGCAGCTCCTCTACCAGAGACCGGTGCGGATCCGACCGTATCCGTGAGTGCCTCCCAGTTACAGCAGATATTGCAGGCTGTGACGGTCGCACTTCAGGGGCAGGGCAGGCACCCCGTTGTTTCACCAGATCAAGCTGAGCAGGAGCGCGTGAGCGCCTTCTTTCGTAAGTTTCGACGGCTCAATCCCCCACGTTTCCAGGGTGAGCTAGACCCGACAGTAGTTGAGAGATGACGCTCCAATGTGCAGAAGATATTTGATACGATGGGATGTTCGACCCAGCAACGAGTCCGGTTAGCAGTATTTCTTCTTTATGGTAAGGCTGAGCACTGGTGGACATTAGTCTCACGAGCAGCAGGCGCCGATTTTATGTGGACCTGGGAGGATTTTGTGGATCGGTTTGACCGACAGTATTTTTCTAATCACATCCGACGACAGTGAACATTGGAGTTTGAGGCCCTGGTGTAGGGTGATTGACAGTGGCTCAGTACGCGGCTCGTTTTGTAGCACCATCCAGATTCGTGCCGTACTTGGTAGATGATGAGGGGCGGAGAGCCGCCGTTTCGAGGATAGCTTGCGTTACGGTCTTCGAGGCCGTGTTATTGGGCATGAGCTTTCGACTTTTGAGGGGGTGGTACAGAAGGCCCAGATTTATGAGGCTGAGTGGGCCAGTTCTCAGTCTAATCGCGGTTAGAGGAGAGACCAAAAGAGGAAGGGTCCTTTCGGTGACTCCCAGCAGTGTCGACCACCGCAGAAGAGGGGCACAGGTCGCCCAACCTTCCGAGCACTAGCAGCACCAGCAGTACTACCACCGAGGCAGTTCACCGACACCTGTTTTGGGTGCAGTGCGACGGGGCACCGTATGTGGGAGTGTCCCCGCCCCCAGCAGCAGCAGCAGTTGAGAGGTTAATAGTAGCCTCCACCGCAGACACAACAGAGACCCCCACAGCAGCAGCGACAGCAGCCCCCCCCCCACTGACGCCACCTCAGCACCAGCCTCCGAGACCGCAGCAGTAGAGGCAATAGTTTCGACTGCCTTAGCAACAACAACAGCAACACGCTCAGAGGGGACAGACACCTCCCCAGCCGGCTCAAGCTAGATTCTACGAGGCCCAGTAGGATCCTCAGTCATCTGGAGAAGTCGTTGAGGGTATACTTCCAATCTCTGCATGCATCGCTTGGGTTCTATTTGATTCTGGTGCATCGCATTCGTTTATGTCCGAGGAATTTTGTCGTTCGACTGGATTACCGATAGAGTCTGTTCAAGAGGGGTTTACCGTATCGACGGCCTTGGGGAAGACTAAAGTATTAGGCTGTTTCTGTTCGTCTTGCCCAGTGTTAGTGGGAGAGGTTTTCTTGCCCGCCGACTTGTACGTGCTACCGTGTCGACGTTATCTTGGGCATGGATTGGCTTGCCGAGTACCACGCCATCTCGGACTGCTCTGTGAGGACAGTCACGTTTTGTATACCAAGCTTGCCGCAGTTTCAGTTCGTTACAGAGCCCCGGGGAGAGCCATTGTCTTGCTTGATCTCCTATGCCGTTGAGGAGTCCGTTGCCACTTGTATTGATCAGTTGCCTGTGGTTTGCTATTTTTTCGATAGGTTTTAGGAGATTCCGGGATTACCACCTCGCCGACTCACCGAGTCAGATTGATCTCGTGCCCGGTACCATGCCTATTTCGAAGGCCTCGTATCGTATGACACCTTTGGAGTTGCAGGAACTACAGAAGCAGTTGGACGAGCTGCGTGAGTTAGGCTTTATCCGTCCGAGCAGTTCACCGTGGGAGCGCTAGTACTCTTCGTGAATAAGAAAGATGGCTCATTAAGGCTCTGCGTAAACTACCGCGAGCTCAACAAGGTCATGATCAAGAACAAGTACCCGCTTCCGAGGATTAATGATTTGTTTGATCAGCTGCAGGGTGCATATTCTTTTTGAAGATTGACCTGCATTCCAGTTATCATCAGATTCAGGTCCGAGAGGAGGACATTCCAAAGACGGCTTTCAGGACGCGTTACGGTCATTTTGAGTTTCAAGTCATGTCCTTCGGACTGATCAATGCACACGCGGTCTTCATGCAGTTGATGAATGAGCTCTTTCGCCCTTATCTCGATCAGTTTGTTGTAGTTTTCATCGATAACATTCCGATCTATTTGAGGACCCGTGAGGAGCACAAGCAGCATCTGAAGGTTACATTGCAGATCCTTTGCGCACACCAGCTGTATGCGAAGCTTGAGAAGTGCGAGTTCTAGAAGGAGGAGGTAAAGTTTTTCGGTAACATAGTGATGAGGGAGGGCATCGCAGTGAACCCCTCGAAGATTGAGGCAGTGCGTCAGTGGGGCCAGCTCACGAACGTGTCCGAGATCCGCGGTTTCCTTGGTTTTTAGCTGGTTACTACCGACATTTCATTGAAGACTTCTCTCGTATTACAGCCCCGCTAACCAGGTTGACTCGGAAGGGCGCAGAGTATATTTGAAACGACCCCTGCGAGTGAGCATTTATGGAGTTGAAGGACCGTCTGACGTCAACTCCTGTCCTCACTCTTCCCTCTGGGAGTGACGGATTTATTGTATTCACCGATGCCTCGTATATTGGTTTGGGTGCTATCCTGATGCAGGACGGGAGATCAGTGACCTTCGCGTCTCGCTAGCTTAAGATCCATGAGCTGAACTACCCCACGCAAGATTTGGAGTTGGCTGTAGTTGTCTTCGTACTGAAGGTGTGGAGGCACTATCTCTATGGGGTTAAGTTTGAGTTCTTCTCCGACCACAAGAGCTTGAAGTACCTCTTCTCGCGGTCTAAGTTGAACATGAGGCAGAGGCGTTGGATGGAGCTCCTAAAGAACTATAACTTCGATCTTCAGTATTACCCGGGCAAGACGAACGTGGTAGCGGATGTCCTCAGCCGTCAGCCACAAGGCCTGGTGGTGTATATGATTATTCAGGAGTGACGGATGCTTGAGGATATAGCAGAGTATGATTTTGAGTTTGGCCTGCAGTCTTCTATCGTGTAGTTATCAAGCCTGTCGATTCAACCCTCTCTTGTCGCAAGGGTGATCGAGGCTTAGTAGGCTGATGAGTCGTTGCAGAGTTATATGGTTGAGGTAGCATCTGAGAGTCAGGCAGATTGGCAGATTGATACAGATGGTGGACTTCGCTTCAGAGGCCGATTATGTGTCCCGGATATTCCTGAGTTACGCAGAGATCTTATGATCGAGGTACATCGATCGCGATTTTCTATCCACCCTGGCTCGATGAAGTGTACTGTGATATGAGGCGATAGTATTTTTGGGCAGGGATGAAGCGCCAGATCGCTAGTTTTGTGGCCGAGTGTGACACATGCCAGCGTGTCAGGCCGATCATCAGAGACCTCCTGGTCTATTACAACCGTTGAGTGTCCCGATGTAGAAGTGGGAGCACGTGTCGACAGATTTTATTATGGGTTTGCCGAGGACTCAGTGCGGTCATGATGCTATATGGGTTGTTGTGGATCGTTTGACGAAGTCGGCACATTTTCATGCGATTCGTGCGACTTGGCTTTTGGACCGGCTTGCGAAGTTATTCGTCGAGGAGATTGTGAGACCGCATGGCATTCCAGTCTCGATCGTTTTTGACAGAGACCCGAGGTTTACATCTCAATTTTAGGGGAGCTTTCAGAGAGCGATGGGGACTGATTTGCAGCTCATTACCGCGAACCATCTGCAGACCGATTGCCAGACCGAGAGGGTCAACCAGATCCTTGAGGATATGCTTCGGGCTAGCGCGATTAATTTCGAGGGTAGCTGTGATGAGTATCTGCGATTGACTGAGTTCGCATACAACAACAACTATCAGGCGACCATCGGCATGACTCCTTTTGAGGCATTATACGGCAGACCATGCAGATCACCGAGTTGTTGGACTGAGGTTGGAGCGCGCCGTCTCCTAGGTCCTAAGCTTATGCAAGAGACGTCGGAGGCTATTGATATCATCAGGCATAGGATGCGCACAACTCAGAGTCGACAGACGAGTTTTATTGATCGTCGGCGTCGTCAATTGGAGTTTGATGTAGGGGACCATGTGTATCTTAAGGTCTCGCCCATGAAGGGCGTAGTTTGATTTTGAGCGAAGGGCAAGCTTGCCCCGAGATTCATAGGACCGTTTGGGATCACTGGGCACATTAGAGCCGTAGTCTATCGGCTTGCCTTGCCATCTCAGTTGTCTAGCATTCACAATATTTTTCATGTCTCCATGTTGAGGAAGTGTAGGTCAGACATCGTTCCTGTTATTGATTGGCAGCCGTTAGAGGTTCGTGAGGACGCTTCCTATATTGAGCAGCTAGTTCAAATCCTTGATCATAAGGAGTAAGTCCTCCAGACCAAGGTCATTCCATTGGTGAAGGTTCAGTGGGGTCACCATTCTGTTGAGGAGGCTTCTTGGGAGCGCGAGGCCGAGATTCGAGAGCGCTATCCCCATCTCTTTGATGATTGAGTATATGTTGTATCTTGTATGTTGTCTTTGATTTTATATGATGATGATTATGCTTCTTGTTCCTCATGAGTTATGACTAGTTGCGATGATTGTGTAAATTTCGAGGATGAAATTTTTATTAGGAGGAGAGAGCTGTGAGACCCCTACCCTAAGCCTTACCGTTCTGTAGGTTCCTGCAATCTTCCCGGTCGAATTCTGACAACCTTCGACCCTTAACCAGCATTTGCGAGTGACCTTGATTCACACGCTGTCAACCCGAGTCGACTCAACCCAATACTTATACCCTAGCGACTGCACCGTCGACGACGTTCCAATGCCGCGTCTCGCGCGCAGAGGCGATACCCAGGCCAGGAGATGTCGGCCCGCGTTCGGTGCGAGAAAAACGCCGTGCATGTAAATTCCGAGAGAATCTCTACGACTTATCACATCAATCATTCCCACCATGTCAAGTACACATCACCTTTCACCCATTCCCAAGCAACCCCAAAGTCAAAAAGTTCTTACACAAGCCCATACTTTTCTTACACTAAGCAACCCCAAAGTCAAAAGTTTCCTACACACCCATCACTTACAACATCCATCACTCTATCACCCATCTTTCTCTCTCTCTCTCTCTCTTTACAACCCTCTCTCTCATTTCTCAACTCACTTTCCCAAGCAAGCAAGAAAATCCCACCTCTAAGCTCTTTCTCTTCTCCATGAGAACTTTGTGTGTGGCCCACTTCCTACCCCCTCATCTCCCATCTCAACCATCCAAACTCCATCTCCTCCGTTAGGATCAAAGCTAAGTAGCAAAGGAAGTCTAGGGAGTAAGAAGGAACGGTGGGTGATCTTGGATCTCCACTTATCTATTTGTTTTGTGATTTAAGGGCCCACTTGTGGTGGGACCCACCTTGATTTAGGCTTTGTATCAAAGAGGGGCCCATAGTGGCGGGGCCCCTCCATCCTTACCGATCTCTCTCTCTCTCTCTCTCTCTCTCTCTCTCTTATGTCTGGTGGCTTGTGGCCCACCTTGATGCTTTATATCATTCACCCTGTCCACCCATCCAAAACGGTGTGGCCAGCCTTGATCATGCCTTTTAAACGGTGTCATCCATCCATTTTATCTAGGTCATCCGGAGGGCCTAGATGATAAGAAACACAAATATCAGATCCATTCAAGTCCAGTGGGCCACGTCTGTGTGGGACCCACCTTGATTTTTAAGAACACCGTACGTCCAGCGTCCCTGGACGCTGGACGTGTTGACTGTAGTGTGAACCGACAGTGCTGTGTACTCACAGCAGCGTTGCTCTTTTTGGGCTTTTGGGTGTGTCACGTGTACAGGCTCCACATTGATGTGTACAGTAAATCCACGCCATCCATCCTATTTCTCGGCTCATTTTAGGCGTTGAGCCGAAAAATGAGGCCAATCCGAATATTCGGCGGGCAATAACGTGGGAAAACAATGTTTTCTACCCTTGAAATCTTCCCTGATGTCTCTATACACCTAAATACCTTGAATATTGGGCTCATGTAGCCTATTATGAGCCGTGGAATCCAATGGCTGGATTGGATTTCCTAGATGTGGGCCCCACCTGTGAAAAACCACAAGGAAACAAAAAAAAGGGAAACACAACAACTGACGCTGCTGCTGTCAGAAGGTGCGCAGGCAGCGCCTGCTGCGCTGACGGACGGGTGGACCCACGGTCCCAGTCGTGGGCCCTATTGTGATGTGTGTTGGGGATCAACACCTTGCATCTAGTGGGCCCCTTTTTGGTCGGTGGGCCCTCTGAAAATCAGCCTCATCTGGAACTCAGGTGGCCGACACTACAGGAAACAGTAGTGATTGATGTCCGTCATTGAAATCCCTTTTGGGCGTCCAGAAGTTTTGGATCATTTTTAAATTTGTTTTTCCTCTTCACCGGGGTCCGTGGGACCCATCCACACCACCATCCTGTATGTGTGGTGACCACCATCCTTGGATGTGGGACCCACCTCACTCACGTGTGGGGGTAACACCCTGATGTATGTACTGTCCAGGCCCTGAATGGCCTGGACATTAGCTATATTATATATATATATATATATATATATATATATATATATATATATATATATATATATATATATATATATATATATATATATCGAAAACGCTCACCTGCGAACCAGTTTGTACGTAATACATACGAACTTTTTTGAGAACTCTTCATATCTGATGAGTCTCAAAAATCTGAACGGTCCACATGAAGCAGAACCTCATGAACCTCTAGGTACGAAATTTTACTTTGATCCAAAACTTTGGTGGGCCATGAAAAATGCAAATAGTTTCTTCCCTTGATTTGAATTTCCCTTTGCTATGGCCCACTAGAATCTTAGATCAGGGTGAAAATTCACCCCCTAAAGTTTCATGGGATATCGCATGTTATGGACCGTTCGAATTCGGCACCCATGACACGTGTGCAAAGGTGCGCATGTGCGTAGGTGCGTAGGTGAGCATGCCTCTCTCTCTCTCTATATATATATATATATATTATATTATATATATGTGTCATGGTGGGCCCTACGTGGGACCCACCTTTGTCCCCTTTAATGCAAAGTTGTACTGACAACTACTCTATATATATATATATATATATCTATATATATATATGTGAGGGTGGGCCCTACGTGGGACCCACCTCTGTTCTCTTTAAAACAACTGTAGCTGCAAACGTACAACAGCTATGTAGCTATTGTGTACGTTCAGCTGGTGGGACCCACTGTCCATTCAAGTCAGCACATTCCATGGGTCCCACATGATGTGTATGATCATCCCAGTTGTCCTGATAGTGGAACCTGCACCTTGGTAATGTATGGATGGTGCTGGTGCACCTGGACAAACTTGGATGGTGCTGATATATATGGATGATGTTTGGGCAGTGCTGGTCATCATTAATGGGCCATGTGCCCCATGGGTTGATAGTGTACAGTGATACACCTGTTACACCTACCACTACTGAAATGATTTTGGTATGGTCCAAGCCACTTGAGGACCATTGGTACGGCCCATCCATGAGGCCATTTTGGCCCATGGGCGGGGCTCACCTATTTGTATGGTTAGGCCCATATCGCATGACCCATTTGATGCAATCAAGGCCTAGATACATGGTCCATTTGTTGTATATGAGGCCCACATGTGAGGCCCATGGTGATGCATTGAATCGGCTCATTGGATTCGGCCCATTAGATCGGCCCATTCGATTGGCCCATTCAATCGACCCGATGCGAGGTATGTGAGGCCTATGAGCGAGGCCCAATGTGATGTATGTGTGGCCGTTACATTATGTATGAAGTCCTTATGTAGGCCACTCCTTAGGAGCAATGTTGGTTAGATGTCTACATTGACGGGCAATGATGGTTAGATGTCCTCAATTATGACATTCCCTTAGTCCTTGTTATGCCTATTCTCTTCGTGGGATAACTCAAATAAGTGGGCCCCATTCGCCGTATGTGTGGATCGATTCTGATTCTTGATTCCAACTATCAATTCCAATTACCAATTCCGATTATGAGTATATGACAACGTAGCATCATGATACATGTCCATACGCATCATCTGCATGCTTGTGATGAGATGAGTGATTGATCATAACACATGCCATTGGGCAGATTGTTATGGATTCCCTGGTAAGGGAAGTTGCCTGCACGAGCGCGCGATACGCACATATTTGCTATATGACTGAATTGTGTGATTCATGCATCTTGCATTGCGTGACATGGTTATTGTACGCCCTAGTAACATCAGGGCCGTAGCCTCCACAGGTGTATCATGGTTGGCAGGGTTGGATACCGAAAATCTTGTTCTACATGAGGTGCTATAGATATCCCTGGGTGAGAGTCCATAAACCCTTATGGTACTAGGAGGTTGCTCTAATGTCTAGACCGAGTGGGTGCATGAGCGTCGAGAGCCGAATACTAGGAAGTCGCGCTCTCCACTGCATCGTGGTCAGTTGGAAGGGGGTGCGGCCTTACCCGCCCGAGAAGAGGGAGCAAAGCTAGGCTGAGTTTGACCAGCTCGAGGAATGAGTCCGTTATTGACTTAGATGTATTGATATGTGGACTTAGATAAGGATTGTTTGCTTGAGTTGCATCTCGCATTGCATGGCCTTGGTATGGCCGACATCACTCATGTCTTGCATCGCATAGCCTTGGTATGGCTTATGGTATTCATGGATTCATCAGCATATTCTGCATTACTCTGATACTGCATAACTATATTACTACCTTGTGCACACACTTTCATCACCCTCTGAGCTTTCCATAAGCTTATGTACGACTGTTGCGTGCAGGTGACGTTGGACGCAGCAGCGTTGAGGCTAGAGCGCGTGGCAGATCGTCTTGGAGCTTTTTGTCCATTATCATTGTATTTCCCTTTATACTCATTGTACTTATAAAGTTTTTTATCATCGTAGAAATGTGATGGAGTTTTTGGTTGTTGTTTGTGACTTATGCCTTTGGTTATGCTTATTATGAATCAAACTGACGTTGAAAATCCTCCTCGTAGCATTCTAGGATCGGAACCTGGCGAATGGGCGCTGAGAGCCGAGATTGGGGTACTACGAAGGCTGTCGATGCCGGATTCAGCGATCAGGAATTTCGTGAGCCCGGTTTTCGAGTTTGGGGCATGACAATACATGTTTTCTATAATGAGATGTTCTTTTACATCTATCTATTCTACTTATGCTATATGAATTTTGGTTCTCCTATATGCTTCACTTCAGTCAATATCCATTATTATGTTATCCTTTGCCAATGACTGATAAAAAGGGGGACATCAAATCCACACCCTTGGACAAAATTATGTGTATCTGTTTGTGGATGGTGGTGAGGGTTTTAGGGGGAGCAGCTGCAAGAAGACATAGGGAGATTGCTGTTAAGGGGAACAACTACTAAATGTGTGTGTGTTCACTAGATAACTTTGTAAAATTGTGTAAAGTTCATGTACACATAATTTAGGGTGTTTGTATAGACGTTGTTTTAGGGTGTTTTGGTGTTTTGTCACGTAATTGACAAGGGGGGAAATTGAAAGTGTCCTAGTTTGTAAATTAGCGTGATCGTTGAGTCAGCTAGACAGATGAGCCCCATAGGAAGATTGATCAAGCGTCTGCCTCAACTAGATATATGCCCGAACTCACCACAGGTAAATCTTAGCCTCACATCCATGTCCCAAAACATTAGGTAATTAAAACCCTTAAAAATTAGAAAGAACATCCTAGGGTTTTTGGTTAGAAAACTTTTTCAAAACTTCATGAAAATCTTTAAGTTTTCTACCTTTGTCAATTTATTAATACCTAGTTCGATGAAATCAAACCTTGTTATCGATGTCCTCGAAGGTCACTCGATATTATCGAATTGAGGACATAAGATGTCCAGCAACCACAAAGATCTTTGGACAGAATTATCGATGTATCGATAGATGGTTCGATATCATCGAAATTTAAATCTCGAGTCCATTGAAGTAGACTCGATAAAATCGACATCAAGTCTGTTATGTCCAAAGTTCTGCTAAGGCAAATCATGTTATCTTCGATATATCGAAGGTCTCCTCGATATCCTCGGAATTCAAATCTCGATGATATGAGAAGCCCTTCGATGATATTGGATTGGGACACATTTCTAACCAGCAAAGTTTTCAGGTTATTTTTCTCGAATCGAGGGTCACTCGATAAAATCGATATTCTAATATCGATCATGTCGAGGCATGGTCGATGTCATCGAAAGTGGACAAAACTGTCCAGCAAGTTTATTGGAAAATTTCTTAGAATTATCGATGAATAGACACTACCCTCGATATCATCGATATTCAAATTCCGATGATATCGAGTGATTCTCGATCATATCATTTTCTTGAAAATTTTCAAAGGCAAGTCTCTCACATTTTCAAATGTCGAGGAATTGAACCTCGTGTCGATGAAATCAGAGTTTGAAATCTGATGACATCGATGCACGTTCGATTTCCTTGACCAACTGGCAAAAAGGTTTTAAAAGCATTTGACATTTGAGTTTGTGTCATCGAGCGGCCAGTCGATGCGATCGAGAGTATATGGTCGATGATATCGACCCTGCTCGATGATATCGAACTCTGTCAAAAATGTGATCGTTTTATATCTGTTGGAACCTTTTACCTATTTAATGAGAGCATTCCTGTAACGCCCTGAAAGTAGGGGGTCGAGCAGAAGCTCAGCTCCCGAGTTCCAACGCATCACTTATGCAACATAGATAATGATGATTGAATGTTGTTCGTATTAGTGCATTAAACATGAGTGGGATTCTACCAAATCAGCATATCATACTCCAGAGATAGTTAAATTATGTAAGCAGAAGACTGTGATAGATATATAAAATATCTAAACTATTGTAAGTCTCTAGAGTGTGAACATGTTACCAGGTTAAATATATATATGTATACTCCAAAAATGAACAAAATGAATATACATGGGTGTTGCAAAGGTGCAAAATAATAAGTGTAATGACATCTAATCAGCAACCCTGTAACCCCGTCGATCAAAACATGTTCTACATAGACTTGCCTAATAGCTGCATATAGGAGAAACCCTCCTCGTCATCATAAAAGTCCGGCTCCGGTTCGTAAGCATTGCCATCATCTAAAACTAAAACAGGGTCTGGTTGGTGTTTAAAACACTGTCCCATGACGTGGGAGTGAGTGATCAACTCAGTGGAGCTATAAAGCAAAGGTTAACATGTTATTAATTCATTCAAGCAGTAATGATAAAGCAATACAATCAAACATCCCTAAGTACTCTGATTAATGTAAGAATGGTATGTAGTAATGATGCATGCCCTCGCCTGCACTCCCTTTGCGATCTTCATCTCATGATCGCAACATGTCAGTCACTTCCTCATTTCTCTACCTAACGCCAAACGGCACATGCAATGCGGTGCATGAGCGTGATTTCCAAGTTCTTATTAGTCCTTTTCATACAGCAGGATTGGGAAACTAAGTACCTCCCTTATATCATTTCCTAAACGATGATCCATTCTAGGGTCGTCAGTCATAGTAAATATCATACGATGTTGCGGTTTTAGGTCACTACAAAGGGCTCGTCACCTGATCAGTGTAGGCTTAGTTTATACTCTAGTTGCTATGCAAAGGGTCGTCGCCTCAACGCAGTCTTAGAGTATGTTCGAGGTCACTTCACCAACACCCTACCACCTGGCAGTCTATTTTCGAAGGCTCGTTACCAACCCGACTGGGGACCACAGCCAGACTACACCAATGGAGGCCGACAGCTCAAATACAGTGTCTCATACCACCGTATTCGGCTCACGAGCTTAGGTTGCTCACTGGTCACTACGGGAAGGCTCGTCACCCCAGGGTAGGCCGACAGCTCGACCACGGTGTCCCATACCACCATGTTCAGCTCATGAGTCTTAGCGGATCGAGGTACCAAGGTTAACGGGGTTTCCACTAGTGAGTTTGGTACCTTAGGTTCAAGCAATAACGTTCAGACATGGTGAACATACATCGGGTCAATCGGGTTACTTGATGAGCTCGATTGGTACGAGCGCACATCGAATTGATCAACATGAAGTGCGTAAGCACTCCGCATGGCCTAACCATTGTCGACAACCAAAGTACGGCTCAGATTCATCAAACACGTCCTGTGTGGTGAAACAACCTCAGCCACCAAACTAGGATCTGTTACCGATTGCCTAGACTATACCATAGTCCCAAACACACTCCAGTTCAATAGCATTCAAATGTAATAGCCAAGACAGCATGTACAACCAAATCGCAAACAAATATCATTTAAGCATATTAACGCACACATAGTACACATGTTATTCTACATAGGCATGTTATACATAAATCACAAAATAGTAATGCATGTTATATGAAGGAATCTGTTAATATAGCTAAGGTAATTGAGAATCCTATCTCAACACCCTTAGTAAGTACAATTTATCAAACGCTCACTCATTCAGACATTGTATCAAATACATAGAACATGTTATTACACATATGCATTTTATACATAAATCACGTAGTTGAAATTAAGACTACGTGAAGGGAATTATACAATTAGATAAGGTCGTTGAGAATCCTATCTCAACACCTTTAGTAAAGACAATTCATCGGACAATTTCTCATTCAGACATTTTATTAAACACTTAGACTACACATTTTAACACACATGTAAGAGGTTAGTTATAACATATATTATGGTGAATCCTTTTATAAGGGAGTTGCCACACGCACAATGGTCAAGTATTCTCAAGTAACAAGAATGGCAAGCACAAATCATAATTCCATAGTCATTCAGACATTTCAACAAACACATAGAATGCATTATATTCAACATAGTTTATATCTATAGATACTATATGGAAAATATCACATCTAAGCACATGTGACAGCAATCAAGTCGGTCATAAATCATTACTGACATTGAAGGTCTTGAAAACCATAACCTAAACGTTTATAGTCCTCACCTTTCGCCGGTAGACTCGTAACAAACTCAGTTTAAACACTAAGTCTTTATCTACGGCACCACAACAACCTATAATATGGAATAAGTTAGCTATTCCACCCTTTACTCTATTTGAATCCCTAAAACAGGTTAGGGTTAGGATTTCTTACCCAAGTACGGAGTCGGAGTCGCCGGTATAGTGACACGGAAACGGCCATTCGGCCAATGGAGTGGTGGGATCGAATCCCGGGAACGATCTCTCACTTTCTCTCTCTTCTCCTCTCTCCTCTCTTTTCTTTCTTCTCTCTTCTCTCTCCTAGGGTTGAAATTCGTATGGAATGAGAGAAGGGTAGGTTTAGGCCTTTATATAGGCCCAGAACTGACCTCAATGGCTCCATGGCCATGGTATACTTAGGTTATAGCCAAAAAGTGGTTGTTTCGGTCCAACGGAGCTGATCTGGAGGCCCCTTTTCTACATGCGGTCAGACTTAAGCCTCCTGACATTGGATCTAGGTCGAGTTAAGTTTTCACTCCGATCGGATTTACAGATCGACCGCGTGGGACTAGTTTTAGTTCAACAGTCACCGGTGGGCCACAAGTGCACTGACATGAGTTGGAAATTTTCCCTGATCCAAGGTTGTAATTGGGTCAGATTTTGACAGTCTGGAAGCTTAGATTTGGCCCGCAAGCGAACGACCCAAATCACTTAAATTTGAGTTCAATTTCTAAAGATATCGCGTTTCTCACACACTTCGCTCCAGGCTTAAGTTGTGCGTTTCTGGACACTATTAGGACTTGATTTCCGAGATGGTTGTCAAGCCCAGTAAAGCAGTCATATTCATATAGTATCGTGGTCATCGGACTTTCGACGTGCAGTCCAGGTTCGATATGGAGTTTCAAGGTGCTCCCAAGAGCAACCGGATTTAGAGATTGATTCTAGATTTCAGAGTAAAGTAGCGTCAATAATTCTGCACATTTTGGGTCTTACAGATCACATTTAAAGTGATTAGTGCTAATTTCACAGGTATTCTAGTTTAGCACTAGCTAATTCTCGTCTAATTTCTAAAGGATTTTGTCTTGAGTGATTTCTGCCTGAGGTGATACTCGGGTCTTTGTACGGATTTTTTCAGGATGTTACACTGCCCTTGGTTGTTTGTAAAGAAAATATAGAGTTCTTTTGAGTGTTTAACCTTAGATAATATACCCAAAGCCTTTTCTCTCATGAGAGTTCATCCTCCAATCCACCCTCATCATTGACATTCAATAGAGTGGATTGGGGAATGAACTTCCGCATTCAAGGATCTTATAGCTACTACCTTAATGGCAAATCATTAAGCTGGGATGCTTTAAATGCATAAATGATTGGAATCACTCTATCTCCCTTATAGGAAAACATTCAATAGAGTAGGATTCCATCATAACCTTGACCCAACCCATCTCCATGTATTGGTACATCTTCTGAGTTGCGGTTCAAGGAAGTTGAAGAGTCTTCGTCATCAAAGAAGGAGATCTTCAATAACGCGCTGAATGGAGCTCATCTACTTATCTGTAAGTCATTAGAGTACAGAGGACCCTTGTAATCATTCCTTCTGTAGGATTAGGTCTAAGGCGTTTTTCACCCCTTGCAAGTCCTCACAAGAGGCCTCCGGCGGGAGTGTACATGGGGGTGCTTTTTGTTGACCCTTGCTCTATAGAGAGCATAAACTCTTAGGTCCTTGTGTAGGTCCATGACTTGTGTGGTCTAAAACTTGGGTGCTTTGTGTTGACCCTTGGTCATGGGAGTATAAATTGACGAGGTTCCTTGAGTGGATCCTTGGTCTTTGTGGCCTAAAAGTCAGGTGTTGTTTGTTGACCCTTGCTCATGGGAGCATAAACTATGTCATGTAGACACGTTGAGTCAACTTAAGTGTAGAATGTACTGGTTAGAGGTGAACCTTATTTAAAACCTTCGATTTGAGGTGAACCTGTTGTGAAACCTCCTTTAGTGAGATTTGGTACACTCAAGGGTTGAGTGCGTCCACCGGAAGTGGAGTAGACAAGTAGTCGAACCACTATAAAAATGACTGTGTTTGAGATTGCTATTGTCTTCCATTACTTGAGTGATTTCCTGATTTCCTTAATTGCTTTCATATTTGATCAATCTGAGATCATATTTCACACACAGTCTCATCCATCATAAACTATGATCTGCATCTTACTCATCTTTCAAATAGTGTTATGACTGGATCCTCAACTTGGCTTGGATGCCATTAGAGTTATTTTGAAGTAATCTTAATGCATGCATATTCTCTTAGGATAAGATTGATAGGATTTTAAAATTATCATAAAATATTAAAATCTAACATCCCGGATTTTTTCCAACCTGGGATTAGACGTCCTTAGGCAATGGGTCGCTCCTAACACCTTATTAACCTGTCAGAACTAAATCCCAAAGTCTAAAACCGCGTTTGAACCCATTTCCTTCACAAATCCCACCCTTCACCACCTTGTTCTTTCAATTTTTCTAAGCACTTTCATCCTAGACACTATCTTAAACTAGCTAAGTAGTATAACTTGGATCACTTTATATACAAACTACAAAGGCCCAGGTACCACCTCAGACAGAAATTACTCAGGACTAAATCCTTTAGAAATTAGGTGAGAATTAGCCAGTGTGAAACTAGAGTACCTGTGAAATTAGCACCAATCACTTTAAATACGATCTGCATGACCCAAAACTTGTAGAATCATTGACGCTAGGGTACCCTAAAATCTAGGATCAATCTCATTACCCGGCTGCTCTCGGGAGCATCTCGAAACTCCGTATCAGATCTGGACCACACGTCGGAAGTCCGATTAACACGAAGTTAAGGAATTAGGACCGCCTTGCTGGGCTTGACAACCATCTCGGAAATCAAATCTAGATAGTGTCCCAGTGAAATTCGCTTGAGCTCGGAGCGCGTAGTGTGAGAAATGTGAAATTAATTCAAAATAAAATAGAAATTTATGAAATTTGGCACCTCTCGCTTGCGGATCAGTATTAAGCAACTAGACCGTCAGAATCAGACCAAATTACACCCTTGGATTAGGGATATTTCCCCAAACATATCCATGTACTCGGAATCTCCGATCGAGATCCACTGACCGTTGAACTGAAACTGGTTCGCCACGCGTGATCTGGGAATCCGACTGAAATGAAAACTTTGTCAAACCTAGATCCAATGTCAGTGAGCTTAAGTCCGACCTTTGGCTCAAGGGGGCCTGCTAGAAGTCCTCCGTTGAGCTGAAACGGACCTGCTTTGGTCATAACCTAAGTATACCTTGACCTGGAATCTGTTTTGGTAACTTTTTAGGCTATATAAGGACCTTTAAACCCTCTCTCATTCAGCCATACGAATTTGGGAAAAATCCTAGGAAAAGAGAGAGAAAAGAGAGAGAAAGTGAGAGTGAAGTGGGAGCATCTCCCTGCCATGCTTCCCTGCTGCTATACATGTTCAACCGCCTCGTTCTAATCACTTTCCTGGCGATTCCGGCTCTGTTTCTAGGTGAGAAACCCTAACCCTAACCTGATTTGGGGTTTTGATAGTTGTAGGTTATGAAATAGCTAACCTATTTCGTTCTATAGGTTACCAAACTGCCGAATACGAAAGCTTAGCAAACCTATCGACTCTGTTACGATTCTACGACAAAAGGTGCGGACTTTAGGTGTATAGGTTATGGTTTTCAACGCTTTCAATGTCAGATAATGATAGATTCATGATCTGCATGCAATTGCACATGTACAAAGTGCTGTCTGTTTTCCATTTCGATTAAAGATGAAGAATATGGAATTTTACATACTTTAGGTATTTGTAGAAAGTACCGTATACGTATAAATTTTGGAAATGTGTTTGCCATGATTATTTGCTGTATTGATATATTATATATGGATAAAATACTTGTTTGGCGAAAGGACTCGCCCTAATACATGTTTTGCTAATGCACACTATGTATGTTGAAAAGAGTGTATTCTAAGTATTTGTGAAAATAACTGAATGAGTATAGAATTCTCATTCGTGCTCTCCATGACTAATTGTCATGGATATATGATTATTGTATTGGCGATACCCCTTTGACGAAAGGATTTGCCCTAAATCACGCCACAACCAATATACACTATATATGCTAAAACGTGTAGCCCAAGTGTTTGTGGAAATGACTGAATGAACATAGAACTTGGATTCCTGCTTGCCATGACTATCCGTCGTGGGTGCACGCGTGTTATAATTGGGGCAACTCCCTAATGAAAGGATTTGGCCTTATACCTATGTGATCAACATACGTCATGTATGTTGGTGTATGTAGTTTAAAGTGTTTGTTGAAATGACTAAATAAAAATGGATTTATGATTGATGCCTGCCAAATGTATTGAATGTAAGAACATGATTGATGTGTATGCGACAACTTCTTACTATAAGGATTTGTCACATACGTCATATATGTTGGAGTGTTGTAGTTTAAGTGTTTGCTAAAATGCCTGTGTTAGAAATTGTGTGACGAACTAAGTTTAATAGGGTGTTGAGATAGGATTCTCAGCTACCTTAGAGATGTATATGATTTCCTCCATGTTGCTTGTTTAATTTAACCGCTTACTTACGAAATATAGGTGTTTGTATTTCCTGTTTATATTGTGTTTTATTACATGTTTTATGACATGCTTATCAACATGTTTGAATTACTTTTATATTCTGTTTTACTCTACATGCTTCTGGTCATGGATTGATTGTGTTTGGGGCTATGATTATAGTCCAGGCAATCGGTAACGGGATTGAATTCGTGGCTAAGATTCATTTGCCACGTAAGATGTGTTCGACGAACCCGAGTCGTACTTCGGTTGGCGATAGTGGTTGGCCACACGAAGTGCTTATGTGCTTCATATCATTCAACTTGTTGTGCGCTCGAGCTAGCCGAGCTCGTCAAACAACCCAATTTGTCTTATGTATGTTCACCATGTTTGGACGCTACTGCTTGAACCTAGGGTACCAAACTTACCAATGAAATCCAGTTAACCATGGTACCTCGATCCGCTAAGACTCATGAGCCAGGCATGGTGGTATGGGCACCGTGGTCGAGCTGTTAGCCTACGCTGGGGCCACGTGCCTCCCCGTAGTGATCATTGAGTAACCAGACTCGTGAGCCGAATACGGTGGTATGGGACACTGTATTCGAGTTGTCGACACCTACGGCGAGAGCCGAATACGGTGAGACCTGTATTCGTGCTTGTAACGCCCTGAAAATCGGGGGTCGAGCATAAACTCAACTCCCGAGTTCCAGAACATCACTTATGCAACAAAATGAATGATGATTGAATGTTGACTGTGTTCGTGCATTGAACATGAGTGAGATTAAGCCAAAACAGCATATCATACTCCAAAGACAGTTAAATTTGCAAGCGGAAGACTGTGATAGATAGATAAAATATATAACCTATGATGAGTCTCCAGAGTATGATAACATTACCAGGTTAAATAAATACAAGTGCAGTTCTAAAATATACCAAATGTGAGGAAGTGTAATGTCTCTTATCCCAAGTACCATAGCCCCGTCAATATACTATCAGGTCTTCATTGACCCGCCAGAGAGATACAGATAGGAGAACTCCTCCTATCATCATAGAAGTAGTCCGGCTCTACTTCACAAACATCGCCATCACCTAAAACTCAACAAATCTGGTTGGTGTGTACAACACCGTCCCGTAACGTGGGAGTGAGTGATCAACTCAGTGGAACAGTAAAGCATAGGTTAACATGTTATCAATTCAATCAAGTAGTAACGATAAAGCAGTACAAATCAAACAAGTTTAGCTACTCTTATTAAATGCGAGAATGAAATGACATGATGCTGTATGCCCTTGCCAAACCACCCTCAAGCGACATCATCTTACGTTCGCGAATGCTTACTCCCTCAGTGCGCCACATCTACAAAGCACATGCGGTGCGATGATGCTCATGATTACCAAGTTTTTTATTAGTCCATTTCAAACAGCAGTATTGGGAAACTAAGGTACCTCCCTTGTATCATTCCCAAACATGATCCATTCTAGGGTCGTCAATCCTAGTTAATCTCATACGACATTATGGTTTTAGAGGCTTAGCGAAGGCATCACAAAGGGCTCGTCACCCGTCAGCACGGATACAGATCTCACCGTATGCGGCTCAATTGCTGACCGTCAGCTCGAGTACAGGTCTCACCGTACTCGACTCAATCACTAGCCGTCAGCTCGAGTACAGGTCTCACCGTACTCAGCTCCACTCATACTCTAGTTATTGTGAAAGACTCGTCGCCAATCACAGACCCTTGGAGTATACTCGAAGATACTACGGAGGACTCGTCGCCCGTCAGCACGAGTACAGATCTCACCGTACTCGGCTCTCGCCGTAAGTATCGACAGCTCGAATACAGTGTCCCATACCACCATATTCAGCTCACGAGTTGGTTGCGCAATGGTCACTACAGGGAGGCACATGGCCCCAGCGTAGGCCGACAGCTCGACCACGGTGTCCCATACCACCATGCCCGGCTCATGCGTCTTAGCGGATCGAGGTACCATGGTTAAAAGGGGGTTTCACTGGTAAGTTTGGTACCCTAGGTTCAAGCAGTAGCGTCCAAACAGGGTGAACATGCATAAGGCAGATCGGGTTACTTGACGAGCTCGACTAGCACGATCGCCCGTTGAGCTGCACGACATGAAGTGCATAAACAACTTCGTGTGGCCTAGCCACTGCCGACAGGCAACGCACAACTCGAGTTCGTCGAACACATCCCACGTGGCAAATGAATCTCAGCCACGAATTCAATCCCGTTACCGATTGCCTGGGCCATAATCATAGCACCAAACACAGTCAGTTGCAGATAGACAAAGCAGTAATGGATCAAGATTCAACTCATACAGTTAAGGTCTGGTATTATCCGTTTAGGGCTGCCAGGGCTGTTGCACGCACTCGTTGCTCCGCTCCCCCATCACCCATGACGGATCATACAACGTAAATATAGATTTAAACATATGCATTATATAGTTAAAATCATAAAGCAGTTGAGCATATTATGAATCACAACACAAGTATGAGTTTGTACATGTTCAATTCCTAATCACACAACTATCAAAGGAGATCATACACATAGTTAAAAGAGGTTGAGAATCATATCTCAACATCCTTAAACATTACAATTTGCTAACTACTACTCGTTCAGACATTTCAAGAAACACTTAAACAAACATATATCAACATACATGACATATGTCGATCACATAGGCATTAGGCCAAATCCTTTCACTAGGGAGTTGCCCCAATCATAACACGCGTACACCCACAGCGGATAGTCATGGCAAGCAGGAACCCAAGTTCCATATTCATTCGGCTATTTCCACAAACACTTGTGCCACACATTTTATCATATATAGTGTATATTGGCCGTGGCGTGACTTAGGGCAAATCCTTTCGTCAAAGGGGCATCGCCAATACATAAATCATGAATCCATGACAATTAGTCATGGCGAGCATGAATGAGAATTCCATACTCATTCAGTCAATTTCACAAACACTTAGAATACACTATTACAACATACATGGTGCATGTTAGCAAAACATGTATTAGGGCTATCCCTTAGCCAAGCGAGTATTTTATCCATGTATAACATATTATTACAGCAAATAATCACGATAAATACATCTCCAAAATTTATACGTATACAGTATTTTCTAGAATACGCAATTTCAACATACATAGTGTATATAAGTAAAACATGTATTTAGGCGAATCCTTTCGCCAAATAAGTATTTTATCCATATATCGTATATCCATACAACAAATAAACATGTCAAACACATTTCCAAAAAAAATACGTATACCGTACTTTCTACAAATACCTAGAGTATGTAGAAATCCATATTTTTCATCTTTAATCGAAACGGAAAACAGACAGCACTTTGTACATGTGCAATTGCATGCAGATCATGAATCTATCATTATCTGACATTGAAAGCGTTGAAAACCATAACCTATACACCTAAAGTCCGCACCTTTTGTCGTAGAATCGTAACGGAGTTGATAGGTTTGCTAAGCTTCCGTATTCGGCAGTTTGGCAACCTAGAGAACGAAATAGGTTAGCTATTTCACAACCTACAACAGTCTAAACCCCAAAATAGATTAGGGTTAGGGTTTCTTACCTAGAACGACGCCGGAAACGCCGGAAAAGCGTCAAGAAATGGATGGTGCAGCCCGTGTGGTGGCAGGGAACGACGGCAGGGAGATTCTCTCACTTCTCCCTCACTTTCTCTCTCTCTTTTCCCTCTCTCAAATCCCAAATTCGTATGGCTGCCATGAGAGAGGGTTTAAGGTCCTTATATAGTCTCAAACTCACCGAAATAGACTCCTGTTCAAGGGTTACTGCTAATATAGGTATTTCGTCACTCTTCCAGCTCAAAAGAGAGGTTCTGGTGGCCCTCCTTGAGTCAAACGTTAGACTTAAGCTCACCACACATGGATCTATGTGAGATTACGTTTTCGACTCGATCGGATTCCCAGATCACACGTGGCGGACCACTTTCAGTTCAACGATCAGTGGGCCACGATCCGAAATTCCAAGTACATGTAAATGTTCCTGAAATTTTTCCTGATCCGAGGGTATAATTTGGTCTGATTCTGACGGTCTGGTTGCTTAATACTGTGCGCAAGCGAATGGTGCCAGATCACTATTCCTGATATTTATTTTGGAATAGGAATAGTGTTTTTCACACTCCCTCGCTCCGGATCCAAACGAATGGCCGTGGGACATCGGCTGGACCTGATTTTTGAGATGGTTGTCAAGCCTAGCGAGGCGGTCCTAGTTCCTTAACTTCGTGTTAATCGGACTTTCGATGTGCGGTCTAGACCTAATACGAAGTTTCAAGTCATTCCCGAGAGTAGCCGGGAAAAGAGTTTGGTTCTAAACTTTAGGGTAACCTAGCGTCAATGATGCTGCAAGTTTTGGGTCTTGCAGATCGTATTTAAAGCGATCCCAACGGATTTCATGGCTAATTGAGTTTTGCACTTAGTTAACTTCGTTAAATTTCTAAAGGATTTAATCCTAATTGTTTTCTGGTTGAGATGGTACTTAGGCCTTTATAGTTTGTATATAAAGTGATCCAAGTTTTACTACTTAGCTAGTTTAAGTTAGTGTCTAGAGCGAAAGTGCTTTGAAAAATTGAAAGCACAAGGTAGTGAAGAGTGGGATTTGTGAAGGAAATGGGTTCAGAAGCGATTTTAGACTGTGGGGTTCAGTTCTGACGAAATAATAAGGTGTTAGGAGCAACCCATTGCCTAAGGACATCTAATCCCAGGTTGGCAAAAATTCGAGATGTTACAGTGCTGATGGGTGACGAGCCCTTCATAGTGTCTTCGAGTATACTCTAAAGTCTGTAATTGGCAATGAGTCCTTTGCAGCAACTAGAACATGAGTTGAGCCAAGTACGGTGTGACCTGTATTTGAGCTGACGGCCAGCGATTGAGCTGAGTACGGTGAGACCTGTATTCGAGTTGACGGCCAGCAATTGAGTCGCATACGGTGAGATCTGTATCCGTGCTGACGGGTGACGAGTCCTTTGTGATGCCTTCGCGATGGCTCTCAAAGCATAATATCGTATGAGACTAACTAGGAGTGACGACCCTAGCCATGATCCTTGTTTGGGAATAATACAAGGGAGGTACCTTAGTTTCCCACTCCTGCTGTTTGAAATGGACTAATAACAACTCGGTAATCATTCTCATCATCGCATTGCATGTGCCTGGAAGATGTGGAGCACTGAGGAATGCAAGCATGCCACGAACGTAAGATGGTGTCGCATGAGGGAGTGTGTGGTGAAAGCATACATCATGACTGCATTCATACTTGCATTAATAAGAGTAGTTAGGAGTGTTTGAATGTACTACTTTATCATTACTGCTTGACTAAATTGATAACATGTTAACCTATGCTTTATTGTTCCACTGAGTTGATCACTCACTTCACGTTACGGGACAGTTTGTACACACCAACTAGATTTGTTGAGTTTCAGGTGATGGCGATGCTTATGAAGTAGAGCCGGACTACTACTATGATGTTGAGGAGTTCTCCTACATGTAACTCTCTGACAGGTCTATGAAGACCTGGTATTGTATTGACGGGGCTATGGTACTTGGGATAGAAGACATTACACTTACACATTTGGTATATTTTAGAATTGTACTTATAATTATTTAACCTGTTAATATTATCACACTCTAGAGACTCACCATAATTTATATATTTTATTTATCTATTATAGTCTTTCGCTTGCTAATTCACTTGTCTCTGGAGTATGATATGCTGTTTTGGCTTAATCTCACTCATGTTCACTACACTAATGCAGACAACATTCAATCATCATTCATTTTGTTGCATAAGTGATGTGTTGGAACTCGGGAGTTGAGTTTATGCTCGACCCCCGATTTTCAGGGTGTTACATAAAAAGTCCTATTCACCCCCCTCTAGGACATATTGGCATATTCTCACTTAAACTAAAGCGGTCATTACTACAATTTTAGATCTGCTACGCGCTCCTGCCTTAGTGCTGCTGCGATCCAACGGTCGTGCATAAGCTTATGTAAAGCTTAGAGGGTGGTGAAAGCGTGTGCGCAATATAGTAATACAATTATGCAATATCAAAGTAATACAGAATATGTTGATGAATCCATGAATACTATTGGTTGTACCAACGCCATACGATGCAAGGCATGAATGACGTCGATCATACCAAGGCCATGCATTGCGAGATGCAATCTAAGCACACCAATCCTCATCTAAGCCAACATATCAATACAACTTAACTTTGAAATATCACCGGGGTCTAGTACACTCCAAACCAGATTGCAGCCCTATCGTGCGCAACAAGGTGAATGAAAGAGACCTCACTATCTGCTTGCCAATATCGGGTCAGGCTCGTCGATAGCGGACCCATTCCTCGAGCTGGTCAAACTCAGCCTAGCTTTGCCCCCTCCACTCCGGTGGGTAAGGCAACATCCCCTTCCAACTGACCACGAAACAGTGGAAAGCGTGACCTTCTGGTAATCGGCACTCGACGCTCATGCATCCACTCAGTTTAGACGTTGGAGCAACCTCCTGGTACCATAAGAGTTTAGAGACTTTCACCGAGGGACATCTATAGCACCCCATGTAGAACGGGATTTTCGGTATCCAATCCTGCCAACCACGATGTGCCTATGGAGGCTATGGCCTTGACGTCGCTAAGGCGTACAGTATACATGTCACACAATGCGAGATGCATGAATCATGCAATCCAGTCATACAGCAATCATGCGTGTACCATGCGCTCATGTGGGCATCTCCCTTTACAAGGGAGTCCTATAACAATTTGCCTAATAGCATGTGTTATGATCAATCACCCATCTCATCACAAGCATGTAGATGATGCGCATGGGCATGTATCATGATGTTATGTTGTCATATACTATAACATCCCGGATTTTTGCCAACCTGGGATTAGACGTCCTTAGGCGATGAGTCGCTCCTAACACCTTATTAACCTGTCAGAACTAAATCCCAAAGTCTAAAACCGCTTTTGAACCCATTTCCTTCACAAATCCCACCCTTTATCACCTTGTTCTTTCAATTTTTCTAAGTACTTTCACCCTAGACACTATCTTAAACTAGCTAAGTAGTATAACTTGGATCACTTTATATACAAACTACAAAGGCCCAAGTACCACCTCAGACAGAAATTGCTTAGGACTAAATCCTTTAGAAATTAGGCAAGAATTAGCCAGTGTTAAACTAGAGTGCCTGTGAAATTAGCACCAATCACTTTAAATACGATCTGCAAGACCAAAAACTTGTAAAATCATTGACGCTATGTTACCCTAAAATCTAGGATCAATCTCATTACCCGGCTGCTCTCGAGAGCATCTCGAAACTCCGTATCAGATCTAGACCGCACGTCAGAAGTCCGAATAATACTAAGTTAAAGAATTAGGACCGCCTTGCTGAGCTTGACAACCATCTCGGAAATCAAATCCAGATAGTGTCCCAGCGCTATTCGCTTGAGCTCGGAGTGAAGAGTGTGAGAAATGTGAAAATTAATTCAAAATAAAAAATCTCAAATAGTAATCTGGCACCTCTCGCTTGCGGATCAGTTTTAATCAACCAGACCGTCAGAATCAGACCAAATTACACCCTCGGATCAGGAGAAATTTCATAACATATCCATGTACTCGGAATCTCTAATCGAGATCCACTGACTGTTGAACTGAAACCGGTCCGCCATTTGCGATCTGGAATCCCAACCGAAACAAAAATTTAACTAAATGTAGATCCAGTGTTGGTGAGCTTAAGTCTGACCTTTGGCTCAAGGAGGCCCGCCAGAAGTCCTCCGTTGAGCTGAAACTGACCCGCTTTGGTTATAACCTAAGTATACTTTGACCTGGAGTCTATTTCGATGAATTTTAGGCTATATAAGGACCTTAAACCCTCTCTCATTGCAGCCATACGAATTTGAGAGAAACCCTAGAGAGAGAAGAGAGAAAAGAGAGAGAAAGTGTGGGAGATGTGGGAGAATCTCCCTGCCATGCTTCCCTGCCGTTCCACGAGCTCCACCACTCCGTTCTAATCGCTTTCCCGGTGATTCCAACTTCGTTTCTAGGTAAGAAACCCTAACCCTAACCTATTTTGGAGTTTTGATAGTTGTAGGTTATGAAATAGTTAACCTATGTTGTTTTATAGGTTGTCAAACTGCCGTAGACGGAAGCTTAGCAAACCTATCATATTCTTTACGATTCTACGAAAAGAAGGTGCGGACTTTAGGTGTATAGGTTATGGTTTTCAATGCATTCAATATCAGATAATGATAGATTCATGATCTGCATGCAATTGCACATGTACAAAGTGCTGTCTGTTTTCCGTTTCGATTAAAGATGAAAAATATGGAATTCCACATACTCTAGGTATTTCTAGAAAGTACCGTATACGTACAAATTTTGGAAATGTGTTTGACATGATTAATTGTTGTATGAATATATTATATGTGGATAAATTACTTGTTTGGCGAAAGGACTCGCCCTAATACATGTTTTGCTTATATACACTATGTATGTTGAAATTGTGTATTATAGAACGTACCGTATACATATAAATTTTGGAGATGTATTTGCCATGATTATTTGTTGTATGAATATATTATACATGGATAAAATACTTGCTTGGCGAAAGGATAGCCCTAATACATGTTTTGCTAACATACACCATGTATGTTGTAATAGTGTATTCTAAGTGTTTGTGAAAATGACTGAATGAGTATAGAATTCCCATTTGAGCCCGCCATGACTAATTGTCATGGATATATGATTGTTGTATTGGCGATACCCCTTTGACGAAAGGATTTGCCCTGAATCACGCCACGGCCACTATACGCTATATATGTTGAAATGTGTAGCCCAAGTGTTTGTGAAAATGTTCAAATGAATATGGAACTTGGATTCCTACTTTCCATGACTACCCGTTGTGGGTGTACGCATGTTATGATTGGGGCAACTCCCTAGTGAAAGGATTTGGCCTAATGCCTGATCAACATATGTCATGTATGTTGATGTATGTATTTAAAAGTGTTTGTTGAAATGTCTGAATGAGTAGTAGTTAGCAAATTGTAATGTATAAGGGTGTTAAGATATGATTCTCAACTTCTTTTAACTATGTGTATGTTTTCCTTGGATAGTTGTGTGATTAGGAATTGAATATGTACAAACTCATGCTTGTGTTGTGCTTCATAACATGCTCAACTGCTTTTATGATTTTATCTATGTAATGCATATGTTTAAATTCATATTTACGTTGTATGATCCGTCATGGGTGATGGGGGAGTGGAGCAACGAGTGCGAGCAACAGCCCTGGCAGCCCTAAACGGATAATACCAGGCCTTCATTGTATAATTTGAATCTTGATCCATTACTGCTTTAACTATCTGAAATTGATTGTGTTTGGGGCTATGATTATAGTCCAGGCAATCGGTAACGAAAATGAATGCGTGGCTGAGATTCATTTGCCATGTGAGATGTGTTCGACGAACCCGAGTCGTGCTTCGGTTGACGATAGTGGTCGGCCACGCGAGGTGCTTATGCACTTCATGTCGTTCAACTTGTTGTGCGCTCGAGCTAACCGAGTTCGTCAAGTAACCCGATCTGTCTAATTTATGTTCACCATGTTTGGACGCTACTGCTTGAACCTAGGGTACCAAACTTACCAATAAAATCCCGTTAACCATGGTACCTCGATCCGCTAAGACTCATGAGCCGGGCCTGGTGTTATGAGACACCGTGGTCGAGCTGTCGGCCTACGCTGGGGCCACGTGCCTCCCCGTAGTGACCAGTGAGCAACTTGACTCGTGAGCCGATTATGGTGGTATGGGACACTATATTCGTATTGTCGGCCTACATTGATAAGGTGATGGGGGAGTGGTGTAACCTATGTGCGTAACAACCCTGATAGCCCTTTGTAGTGACCTCGAGCATACTCTGAATTTACGGTGAGGCGACGAGTGTTGCCGCAGTGTATAGAGTATGAACTAGGCCTGTATCTGTATAGTGATGAACTATTAAAAAGGTGATGGGGGAGTGGTGTAACCTTTGTGCGTAACAGCCCTGGCAGCTTTTGCAGCGACCTAGAAATATACTATCGTATGAGATTATCTAGGATTGACGACCCTAGAATGGATCATGTTTGGAAATGATACAAGGGAGGTACTTTAGTTTCCCAATACTGCTGTTTGAAATGGACTAATAACAACTCGGTAATCATGCTCATCATACATTGTGTGACGCCCCGGTCACTGTTTCATGTGGGCGGGCACACGTGGGCGGGCACACATGTGGGCGGGCCCCCAAGTGCGGCTGGCAGGCTACTGTGTGGCTGGCAGGCTACTGTGCTGGGCGAGCTACTGTTGCAGTTGACTGTAGCGTAACTTGTCCCACATCGGAAGAGTTGTCTGGAGTTGTGGTGGTTATATGTTGGGTTTCTCCCTTAACAGACATGACGCGTTTTAAAGCCGTGAGCTACGGTAAAGCGGACAATATCATGTGCTGTGGGGGTGGGCCTTACAAATGGTATCAGAGCCGAGGACGGCTCTGCCCTCGGTGGGGGATAATGTGACGCCCCGGTCACTGTTTCATGTGGGCGGGCACACGTGGGCGGGCACACATGTGGGCGGGCCCCCAAGTGCGGCTGGCAGGCTACTGTGTGGCTGGCAGGCTACTGTGCTGGGCGAGCTACTGTTGCAGTTGACTGTAGCGTAACTTGTCCCACATCGGAAGAGTTGTCTGGAGTTGTGGTGGTTATATGTTGGGTTTCTCCCTTAACAGACATGACGCGTTTTAAAGCCGTGAGCTTCGGTAAAGCGGACAATATCATGTGCTGTGGGGGTGGGCCTTACACATTGCATGTGCCTGGAAGATGTGGAGCACTGAGGGATGAAAACATGCCGCGAACGTAAGATGGTGTCGCATGAGGGTGGTTTGGCAAGGGCATACATCATAACTGCATTCATACTTGCATTAATAAGAGTAGTTAGGAGTGTTTGATTGTACTGCTTTATCATTACCGCTTGACTGAGTTGATAACATGTTAACCTATGCTTTTATTGTTCCACTGAGTTGATCACTCACTCCCACATTACGGGACGGTATTGTACACACCAACCAGACTTGTTGAGTTTCAGGTGATGGCGATGCTTATGAAGCAAAGCCGGACTACTATGATGTGGAGGAGGAGTTCTCCTACTTGTAGCTCTCTATCAGGTTTATGAAGACCTGTTATTGTATTGACGGGGCTATGGTACTTGGGATAGAACACATTACACTTACACATTTGGTATATTTTAGAAATGTACTGGAAATTTATTAACCTGGTAATGTTATCACACTCTGGAGACTCACCACAGTTTTTATATATTTTATATATTTATAATATTCTTCCGCTTGTAATTTAACTGTCTCTGGAGTATGATATGTTGTTTTGGCTTAATCTCACTCATGTTCAATACACTAATGCAGACAACATTTAATCATCATTATCTATGTTGCATAAGTGATGTTCTGGAACTCGGGTGTTGAGTTACTACTCGACCCCCGATTTTCGGGATGTTACAGTTGGTATCAGAGCATGATTTAGATTAAACCAGACCTGGGTTATGGTCACACGACGCACTCTGATGCACTCTGACTTAGGAGGGAGCGACGAAACGTAGGAACAGTCATAGGTATCCCGATTTCGCCAATTGGCGAAGTTCACTGAAAACGAACGCCGAAATCGGGTCTATATTCAACCAAGGTCGCACGGGTCGACCTTAAAACATTCCTAAGCCGTCTATTGATGATTCCAGATTACAATCCACCTCACCCCAACCGTTGAAAATCGGTAGAATACGGGATAAGTGTGATGATGATAACTACTCCGAATCCTCGGAGCTTCTCTGGACTCCTCACAGAGACTTCTCGAATCCACGAGGAAAGAAAGCAGAAAATATAAATAAATTCTAATAAATTCAAATTTGATTAATGAATAACTAAAAATGAGTTCACAACCCTTTAAATAGGGATACCAAGTAATGGGAAAGAAATCAGAAACAAACTACAGCTAAAACTCCTAGATTTCGCGACTTACTATAAGGTCGTGATGTCTACTAGTGCGCAAGGTTTTCGGCCAAAAAAAAGTAAGTGTCCTATTTGGCTTCACCAAACCATTCTCCTAATTATTCCAAGCCCTTTTCACGTTGGGCGCAACTCCTAAAACCCAACAGATGAAGAGTAATTAAACTAAAACTACTATTTTTAGTAAAACGAAATTGAAACAGGGAAATGACCGTCAATCGGGGGATATTTTCCCAATTTTGGGCTACACAACCTAGCATAGCAGGGTTGGTTGGCTTCATTAGCTCGTTCTACCCTAAATTCATATATTTTACATCAGATAACTCATTCCGGATTGCAAGATACGTTCGATTGTCTCGAAACTACCCGAAATGGAGTGAATCGGGGTCGGGGGGCCAAACGGAGCACTTCCAGAGGGACCCAAGGTGGGACCCAGGGTTTTTTGGGGCCTAGGGGGCATGAGGGTCTCGCCCATGGGACCCCCCTCAAAAACTGAATAGTTTGTCGGCGAGGCCTCGCCGGTTTTCAGCCCGGCCAGGCGGGCCAGTCGGGTCGATCGAGTTTGGGGGTTGTGGGACCCCCCTGATGTATGCCCCTTCCATTGAAACTCTCCCCAAACCCTACCTCCTTCACAAACCACCCCTCTAAGCTCCCTTTTCCTCTCCAAGTTGCTGCCCTCTCTCTCAAAACACCCTTCCAAACGCTCAATCTCCCATTTTCGACTACCACCCATCCCTTTCCTTCGTGCACAGCAGTCCACACCCCCTACCCATTTGATTCCCTCTCATGTCAGCCCCTACCCCACCCGTTTGAAGCTCCAAAACGTGTAGCCTCCTATCCTACCCCATTCCTCCCTCTTATCTCCTTCATTCTCTGTCACTCAGGCCTCTACAATATCTGTTGGACCCTAAATTCGTGGAGAAATCACTT
Source organism: Magnolia officinalis (assembly GCA_021015155.1). Lineage (NCBI taxonomy): Eukaryota > Viridiplantae > Streptophyta > Magnoliopsida > Magnoliales > Magnoliaceae > Magnolia > Magnolia officinalis. Next base: position 26,492,632 of record JAJHSJ010000009.1, read on the forward strand.
TTCCAGCCCTTTCCTTCACTTTTCCATAATTCTATTCGAGAACGTTTAGGGCCCGTTCGGCCAAACTGCGTTAGGTGAGTTAGGTGAATAGAATTGTATAAGTAATAATAAATGTATGTGTAGGTATGGTCCCTAGATTGGGTGTATCCCATGTTTTTCGCCACCATGTTTAGAATGTACGCAATTAAAAGTAAATTCCAAGATTTCCTTTCAAATAACACTTAGAAATTCATTATCTTGGGATTTGGAACTCCCATCTCGCGCTTTCTCACACGAGGCTCATTTTCTAAAGCCTATACCATTATTTTTAATCCCCACCCACCCTCCTACCAACCATGTCACTCTCAATCCCGAGGAGGGATTAGCAATGCAAGCCTATTAAATACAACTTAAGACCACTGACCAAGTAGTGTTGAAGTGATAAAGTCCCTTGATATATATTAACCCACCATACTCTGATAGCTTAAGCTTTTAGAGTAAATGGTTGTTTGACAAATAGATCCTTGGAGTTTTGGACTTAGAGCGGTGCTTCGACAGACCTGACAGTATAGGAAACACAACAAATTAAGAACATGAACTCTAGAACCCCCTTAGTTGGTTTGAGCATGTATATAGTGCTCGAGTATGCTAAATTCAAGTTTGGGCAACTCGATTCCACTTAGACAACGTTTGACCCTACGCGATAAATGATTTCTTGTATTAGAAATGATCCGAAATCATCCAGTGTATATGAATAGACTTTGGATTACACCTAGAGGATACCGTTACTCCTGAATTAAGACTAGACTACTGGTTAGGCTAAGGAAAGACAAATTAATTATGCTAAGCCAATTGAGTGATAGACTTAGTTAGTTGGCTTAAGTCGGTTGGAGTGAGACCCATTCGTGTCAAGGATAGGTCCTAAATTACACCTTGTTCCGATGTACGGATCAGGACATAGCTCTTGAGCCTTGAGGGTGGAAAAAAAATAATAATAATAAATAATAAAATAAAATATAATAAAATAAATAAATAGAATAAAATAAATTTTAAGGGGGGTAGAACATTATGAGCCTAATCTAGTTAAGTCAGTTTATATGTCCTCTTTGATCAAAGTGGCGCAACGAAAGCATGGTGGACTCTACCCCACTGGCCCAGGATTGAAACTGTGCTGGTTGAATACTAACATTATAGAAGCCCTAACAAGTACTACTATGAGAAACCGTTTTAGGATGATTTAGTAAGATTTGATTCACCATTTCTTTTGACATAGATAATAACAAGGACTCTCTTAGACTAAGACCTAAAGGGCAACCGTAGAAATAAACAATTTGAGCCTTTCAATGATGGACATTCCCTACGTTTCTACAGTGATCGGACTACGGAGTTACTGAAATATACAACTGCGAAACATTCGCGGCTTGACCCAATTCTCAATCCTGGGCGACTACCAATGGACTCACTGCTTGGCCGAGTAGAAGACCAGGATCCACCAGGATTCGGAAGGGATACGATGAGCTTTCTACCCTGGCCCGGTAGATGATCGATGTATCGGGATTAAGCCCACCATAAACGTCTCTCCGTGTTGGTCAAACAATGAAAATAGCTATCTTACTCTAAATTGTTGGGAATTGTCGTCGAGACTCCAAATAGGTAAAGAAATAAATTGTAGCGAACCATTAGGGTATGAGAAATGGATAAAGAAATAAGTTTTAAGAGGGGGTAAACTAAAATGAACCAGACTAGTATACACCCTACCACGCGTAGAAACTTGAAATCAATAAAACTTAGGCAAAAGAAATAATTAAATCTTTCCTTATTACCCTTAGCCAATTTCGGGGACGAAATTTTGTTTTAAGGGGGGTAGATTGCAACATCCCGGATTTTTATCAACCTGGGATTAGACGTCCTTAGGCGATGAGTCGCTCCTAACACCTTATTAACATGTCAGAACTAAATCCCAAAGTCTAAAATCGCTTTTGAACCCATTTCCTTCACAAATCCCACCCTTCATCACCTTGTTCTTCCAATTTTTCTAAGTACTTTCACCCTAGACGCTATCTTAAACTAGCTAAGTAGTATAACTTGGATCACTTTTTATACAAACTACAAAGGCCCAAGTACCACCTCAGACAGAAATTGCTCAGGAATAAATCCTTTAGAAATTAGGCAAGAATTAGCCAGTGTTAAACTAGAGTGCCTGTAAAATTAGCACCAATCACTTTAAATACGATCTGCAAGACCAAAAACTTGTAAAATCATTGACGCTAGGTTACCCTAAAATCTAGGATCAATCTCATTACCCGGCTGCTCTCGGGAGCATCTCGAAACTCCGTATCAGATCTGGACCGCACGTCGGAAGTCCGAATAATACCAAGTTAAGGAATTAGGACCGCCTTGCTGGGCTTGACAACCATCTTGGAAATCAAATCTAGATAGTGTCCCAGCGCTATTCGCTTGAGCTCGGAGTGAAGAGTGTGAGAAATGTGAAAATTAATTCAAAATAAAATATCTCAAATAGTAATCTGGCATCTCTCGCTTGCGGATCAGTTTTAAGCAACCAGACCGTCAGAATCAGACCAAATTACACCCTCGGATCAGGAGAAATTTCATAAACATATCCATGTACTCGGAATCTCTGACCGAGATCCACTGACTGTTGAACTGAAACTGGTCCGCCATTTGCGATCTGGTATCCCAACCGAAACAAAAACTTAACTAAATGTAGATCCGGTGTTGGTGAGCTTAAATCTGACCTTTGGCTCAAGGAGGCCCGCCAGAAGTCCTCCGTTGAGCTGAAACTGACCCGCTTTGGTTATAACCTAAGTATACTTTGACCTGGAGTCTATTTCGGTGAAATTTTAGGCTATATAAGGACCTTAAACCCTCTCTCATTGCAGCCATACGAATTTGAGAGAAACCCTAGAGAGAGAAGAGAGAAAAGAGAGAGAAAGTGTGGGAGATGTGGGAGTATCTCCCTGCCCTGCTTCCCTGCCGCTCCACGAGCTCCACCACTCCGTTCTAATCGCTTTCCCGGCGATTCGAACTTCGTTTCTAGGTAAGAAACCCTAACCCTAACCTATTTTGAAGTTTTGATAGTTGTAGGTTATGAAATAGCTAACCTATGTTGTTCTATAGGTTGCCAAACTGCCGTAGATGGAAGCTTAGCAAACCTATCGTATTCTTTACGATTCTACGAAAAAAAGGTGCGGACTTTAGGTGTATAGGTTATGGTTTTCAATGCTTTCAATGTCAGATAATGATAGATTCATGATCTGCATGCAATTGCACATGTACAAAGTGCTGTCTGTTTTCCGTTTCGATTAAAGATGAAAAATATGGAATTCTACATACTCTAGGTATTTCTAGAAAGTACCGTATACGTACAAATTTTGGAAATGTGTTTGACATGATTAATTGTTGTATGAATATATTATATGTGGATAAATTACTTGTTTGGCGAAAGGACTCGCCCTAATACATGTTTTGCTTATATACACTATGTATGTTGAAATTGTGTATTATAGAACGTACCGTATACGTATAAATTTTGGAGATGTATTTGCCATGATTATTTGTTGTATGAATATATTATACATAGATAAAATACTTGCTTGGCGAAAGGATAGCCCTAATACATGTTTTGCTAACATACACCATGTATGTTGTAATAGTGTATTCTAAGTGTTTGTGAAAATGACTGAATGAGTATAGAATTCTCATTCGAGCCCGTCATGACTAATTGTTATGGATATATGATTGTTGTATTGGCGATACCCCTTTGACGAAAGGATTTGCCCTGAATCACGCCACGGTCACTATACGCTATATATGTTGAAATGTGTAGGCCAAGTGTTTGTGAAAATGTTCAAATGAATATGGAACTTGGATTCCTACTTTCCATGGCTACCCGTCGTGGGTGTACGCGTGTTATGATTGGGGCAACTCCCTAGTGAAAGGATTTGGACTAATGCCTATGTGATCAACATATGTCATGTATGTTGATGTATGTATTTAAAAGTGTTTGTTGAAATGTCTGAATGAGTAGTAGTTAGCAAATTGTAATGTATAAGGGTGTTGAGATATGATTCTCAACTTCTTTTAACTATGTGTATGTTTTCCTTGGATAGTTGTGTGATTAGGAATTGAATATGTACAAACTCATGCTTGTGTTGTGCTTCATAACATGCTCAACTGCTTTTATGATTTTATGTACGTAATGCATATGTTTAAATTCATATTACGTTGTATGATCCGTCATGGGTGATGGGGGAAGTGGAGCAACGAGTGCGAGCAACAGCCCTGGCAGCCCTAAACGGATAATATCAGGCCTTCATTGTATGATTTGAATCTTGATCCATTACTGCTTTAACTATCTGAAATTGATTGTGTTTGGGGCTATGATTATAGTCCAGGCAATCGGTAACGAAAATGAATGCGTGGCTGAGATTCCTTTGCCATGTGAGATGTGTTCGACGAACCCGAGTCGTGCTTCGGTTGACGATAGTGGTCGGCCACGCGAGGTGCTTATGCACTTCATGTCGTTCAACTTGTTGTGCGCTCGAGCTAGCCGAGTTCGTCAAGTAACCCGATTTGTCTAATTTATGTTCACCATGTTTGGACGCTACTGCTTGAACCTAGAGTACCAAACTTACCAATGAAATCCCGTTAACCATGGTACCTCGGTCCGCTAAGACTCATGAGCCAGGCCTGGTGTTATGGGACACCGTGGTCGAGCTGTCGGCCTACGCTGGGGCCACGTGCCTCCCCGTAGTGACCAGTGAGCAACCAGACTCGTGAGCCGATTATGGTGGTATGGGACACTATATTCGTGTTGTCGGCCTACATTGATAAGGTGATGGGGAAGTGTTGTAACCTATGTGTGTAACAGCCCTGACAGCCTTTGCAGCGACTTAGAAATATAATATCGTATGAGATTATCTAGGATTGACGACCCTAGAATGGATCATGTTTGGGAATGATACAAGGGAGGTACTTTAGTTTCCCAATACTGTTGTTTGAAATGGACTAATAACAACTCGGTAATCATGCTCATCATGCATTGCATGTGCCTGGAAGATGTGGAGCACTGAGGGATGAAAGCATGCCGTGAACGTAAGATGGTGTCGCATGAGGGTGGTTTGGCAAGGGCATACATCATGACTGCATTCATACTTGCATTAATAAGAGTAGTTAAGAGTGTTTGATTGTACTGCTTTATCATTACCGCTTGACTGAGTTGATAACATGTTAACCTATGCTTTTATTGTTCCACTGAGTTGATCACTCACTCCCACGTTACGGGACGGTGTTGTACACACCAACCAGACTTGTTGAGTTTTAGGTGATGGCGATGCTTATGAAGCAAAGCCGAAATACTATGATGTGGAGGAGGAGTTCTCCTACTTGTAGGTCTCTATCAGGTTTATGAAGACCTGTTATTGTATTGACGGGGCTATGGTACTTGGGATAGAAGACATTACACTTACACATTTGGTATATTTTAGAAATGTACTGGAAATTTATTAACCTGGTAATGTTATCACACTCTGGAGACTCACCACAGTTTTTATATATTTTATATATCTATCACAGTCTTCCGCTTGCAATTTTACTATCTCTGGAGTATGATATGTTATTTTGGCTTAATCTCACTCATGTTCAATACACTAATGCAGACAACATTTAATCATCATTATCTATGTTGCATAAGTGATGTTCTGGAACTCGGGTGTTGAGTTACTACTCGACCCCCGATTTTCGGGATGTTACATATACTCATAATCGGCATCGATAATCGGCGTCGGCCTCGTTAATTGGAACCCATAATCAGCATCAATAATCAGCCTATATACATGACGAGATCCATAAATGAACGGCCGATCAAACCAAAATATAAAGATCGGCCCTCGGCCGTGGTTATATCAAATCTGATAGCCCGGAGCCATCCGTTTGTGGCGAATGGGGCCCACTTATTTGGGTTAACCCACTAAGAGAATGATGAGAATAGGCCTAACAAGGCCTAAAGGAAGGTCACAACGAGGACATTCAACCATCATTGCCCATCAATGTGCACATTTAACCAATATCGCTCCCAAGGAGTGGTCCACATAAAGCCATACGTATAGTGGGCCCATGACCCCACATAAGGGCCTCACATAAGGGCCTCAAACGAATCACAATGGGCCATGCCCATGGGCCTCGAATACATCACAATGGGCCTCGCCCATGGGCCTTGAATACATCACAATGGGCCTCATCACTGGGCCTCATATGTCAAGTGGGCCACATCACATGGGCCGCATCCTAATGGCCGTGCAGTGGGCCTCATATACATCAAGTCGGGCCCACCCTTATGTATTTTGAGATCCAACTTATTCATAAGTTAACATTGAGATAGATGAAGTGAAAACCAAATATCAGCTTGAGTGGGAACCACTGTGGCTACTAAGAAATTTGAACAATGGATGTTACTGTCCACTATTTCAATGGTGGGGTCCACTTGAACTTGAGATCTGACTCATCCTCTCATTCATGCCATAAAATGATATCTCAAAGTGTTTGGACGGTATGGATACAACGCGTGCATCATGGTGAGTCCCATAGATAGACGGCGTGGATGGAACAGGTGGGACCCACGGGACTTGCTGCTGTCTATACAGCAGCTAGCGGTGGGGTCCACATAGCTGGACGTGTGGATTACACCCACACGTGCAGCATGCCCTGTAGACCTTGCTGACGTCAATAAAGTGTAGCGTTGCTGCTTTAAAAAGGCAGAGATGGGTCCCACATAGGGCCCGCCATATATATATATATTACAATATAATATATAATATATATAATATAATAATATATATCTATTATATCAACATCTAGGCCCTAGACGGCCTGGACAGTACATACGTGTATACACTGGAAATCGGTGCCCACGCTGATTTTTGTGATATGTTTTGGTAGTGGGGGTGATTAAGCTGATTTGTGGATGTTTGAGTCGCCACTAGCCAATTAATCTCAGAATCCCACTGTCGGCTAGAACCCACGAAATATGTAAGGTTAGAGAAATCCGAAGACTCTCCTACCTTAGATTGACTCCTGGTCTGCGATCTTGGATTATGGGTAAGAGACTTCGGTTACAAAGAGGGAAAGTATTAAGCACACTCTCTGCTCGTACAAACGTACGGTCTCTACTTTGTGTGGTAAAATAATCTCAAGGGATAAATGATGTGGTGTAGATAAGACTAGGCACACACGTGGATTTCTGATGCGGCAAGATCCGAGATTTGGGAAGCCACATAACATACGTCCAACGGCGTGTCTAGAAGGCGGATGTGATGATGCTTATGTAAAGAGGTAAGAAAAATGGACTAGAATGGACTGAGCCATGATCAATCTGGGCTAGTCTTGGGGATCAGGATGGTTGGTACGATAGGAAATGGGCTAAGGGGATAGCTGAAAAATCTGGACTTGGAGGCTTAGTAGCACCTCCTCACCCTCTCTCTCTCTCTCTCTCTCTCTCTCTCTCTCTCTCTCTCTCTCCCTCACTTGGATTTTAGGCTCTCTTGGTTGTGTGTGATATGTGAAGGGGGAGAGGGCTATTTATAGCCTTCTCCAATGGCATTGTTGTAATTATTGGGTTTGAGAGGGTTGAAAGGTGAGGTGGCAAGTGGTGGTTGGTGGAGGGGAGAGAGATGCCACATGGCACACTCCCATTGGTTCTTGAGGCCCGTAAAACTATAAATAGTGGAGATGGGAGGGGTAAATCCAGGGGAAAGTTAACTTTTGGACGCTGGGACAGCTGTCCACATGCGGGCCGCGAGCGGCGGAATTCGGAGTACCGCAAGCGGTAGTCAGACTACTGCCCGCGGTAGTCTGACTACCTCCTGGGCCGCGTTCGGGCCTGGCTCGAGTCGTGTGGGTTTTATGTGATGTGCTGGTTCGTCCGATGGTACTTTCTAGGGTTTTTGTAGCTCGGATAGATGGGTTTAGGTTCATGTTGTAACGACCCGGAAATTTCCGTACAATGGCTCGAGTACCACCTCGACCAGAAATCACTTAAGATTAAATCCTTTAAAAATTTAACAAAATTAACTAATTGCGAAACTAGATTATCCATGAAATCCGTTGGAATCGCTTTAAATACGATCTGCAAGACCCAAAACTTGTAGAATCATTGACGCTAGGTTACCCTAAAGTCTAGTATCAAACTCATTACCCGACTGCTCTCGGGAACGAATTGAAACTCCGTATCAGGTCTAAACTGCACATCGGGAGTCCGAATAATACGAAGTTAAGGAATTAGGACCGCCTTGCTGGGCTTGACAACCATCTCGGAAATCAAGTCCAGACGGTGTCCCACGGCCGTTCGCTCGAGTCCGGAGCGAGGGAGTGTGAAAACTCCTGTTTTCTTTACAAAATAAATATCTTGAATAGTGATCTGGCACGTATCGCTTGCGTACATTTTATAAGCAACCAGACCGTCAGAATTTGACCCAAATACACCCTCGGATCAAGAAAAATATTAGGAACATTTACATGTACTTGGAATTTTGGATCGAGGCCGACTGACCGTTGAACTGAAAATGGTCCGCCACGCGTGATCTGGGATTCCGACCGAGACGAAAACATAACCCCACGTAGATCCAAGGTTAGTGAGCTTAAGTCCGACTTTTGGCTCAAGGAGGGCCGCCAGAAACCCTCTTTGGAGCTAAATTAACGCGATTTGCTTATAATATAAGTATACCTTGAACATAAGTCTATTCCGAAGAGTTTTTAGGCTATATAAGGACCTTAGGGTAGCCTCTTTCACAGCCATACGAATTTGGGATAAAACCCTAAGGAGAAGAGAGGAAAAGTGAGTGAAAGCTTGAGAGTTGTGGGAGAAACTCCCTCCTACTGTTTCCAATCACCACACGGACTACACTACCCCTTCCTTGCTGCTTTCCCGGCGATACCGACTCCATTTTAAGGTAAGAAACCCTAACCCTAGATCTGTTTAAGAGTGTGAAGGTTATAGGTTATGAAATATCTAATCGGTTTCGCTCTTTAGGCTACAAAATCGCCGGATACGAAAGCTTAATAAACCTAACTGATTCGTCGCAATCCTAAGGTGTAAGGTGATGACTTTAGGGGTATAGGTTACGGTTTTCAACGCTTTCAATGTCAGATAATGATAGATTCATGATCTGCATGTATTTGCACATGTACAAAGTGCTTTCCGTTTCCTGTTTCGATTAAAGATGCAGAATATGGAATTTTACATACTCTAGGTATACGTAGAAATACCGTATACGTACAAATTTTGGAAATGTGTTTGCCATCATTAATTGTTGTATGATTATATAGTATATGGATAAAATACTTATTTGGCGAAAGGAATCGCCGTAATACATGTTTGCTTATATACACTATGTATGTTGAAATTGTGTATTCTAGAAAATACCGCATATGTATAAATTTTGGAGATGTAATTGTCATGATTATTTGCTGTGTAAATATGATATACACGGATAAAATACTAGTTTGGTGAAAGGACAGCCCTAATACATATTTTACTAACATACGTCATGTATGTTGAAATAGTGTACTCTAAGTGTTTGTGAAATTGCTTGTGGGAGTAAGTGCTTAGATGTTAGTGCCTTAGGTAGGTGCTGAGATGGGGTTCTCAACTACCTTAGAGACACGTATGATTCCCTCCATGTGGTTGCTTACTCTAACCACTCACTTATGAAATATATGTGTTTGTATCCCTATTTGTATAATGCTCTATAACATGCTTTTTAACATGCTTTGTAACTTGTTTCATAACATGCTTTATAATATGCTTTATGACATGCTTGCTAGCATGCTTGAATTACTTTGTTTATCATGCTTTACTCCACATGCTATGGTTGAGAATTGATTGAGTTTGGGACTATGTCCATAGTCCAGACATTCGGTACCAGACTTGAGATCGTGGTTGAGATTCATCTCGCCACATATGATGTGTTTGGCGAACCCATGTCGTACTTCGGTTGGCGATAGTGGTTGGCCACATGAAGTGCTTCTACGCTTCATATCGCTCAACTTGTTGTGCGCTCGAGCTAGCCGAGCACATCAAGTAACCCGTGTCTTATGTATGTTCACCATGTTTGGTCGCTAATGCTTGAACATAGGGTACCAAACTTACCAGTGAGAATCTCGTTAACCATGGTACCTCGATCCACTAAGACTCATGACCGGGCATGGTGGTAGGGACACCGTGGTCAATCTGTCGGCCTACGCTGGGGCCACTGTGCCTACGCCTGTGTGTACCAGTGAGCAACCAGACTCGTGAGCCGATTATAGTGGTATGGGACACTATATTCGTGTTGTCGGCCTACATTGATAAGGTGATGGGGGAGCAGTGCAACCTTTGTGCGTAACAGCCCTGGCAGCCCTTTGTAGTGACCTCGAGCATACTCTGAAATCGCAGTGCGCCTTAGGGTTTGCTGCGGTATATAGAGTATGAACTATGTTTGTTTCTGTATTGTGATGAATCGTTTAAGAGGTGATGGGGGAGTGGTGTAACCTTTGTGCGTAACAGCCCTGACAGCCTTTGCAGTGACCTAGAAAACACATCATCGTCTGATATTAACTAGGACTGACGACCCTAGAATGGATCATGTTTGGGAATGATACAAAGGAGGTACCTTAGTTTCCCAATCTTGCTGTTTGAAATGGACTAATTAAAAATTCGGTAATCATGCTCATCATGCATTGCATGTGCCTGGAAGATGTGGAGCACTGAGGGATGAAAGCATGCCGCAAACGTGAGATGGTGTCGCACGAGGGAGGGTGTGGTGAGGGCATCATCATACCTGCATCCATACTTGCATTAATAAGAGTAGCTAGGAGTGTTTGATTTTACTGCTTTATCATTACTGCTTGACTTTGTTGATAACATGTTAACCTATGCTTTATTGTTCCACTGAGTTAGCTACTCACTCCCACGTTACGGGACGGTGTTGCGCACACCAACCAGACTCTGTCTCAGGTTTAGACGAGCCGATGACTCAGGAGGCGGAGCCTGACTATGACGAGGACCAGGAGGAGTTCTCTTATATGCAGTACTATGGCGGCTTCGACTAGGCTGCCGGACTGACGGGATTTGCAGGGATCACTTTTTAGATTATTTTTGACATTTTGTTCACAAAAAAAACATATGTATATGGTAACTCAGATAGATTCATACTCTGGAGAACAAAAATGATTTTTGTTTCATTACATACATGTATATGTAGTTCAGTCTTCCGCTTGCCTTTATACAAATGATCTGGAGTATAAATTACTATTTTTGGTATAATCTCACTCATGTTTATTGTTCTAACACAGACAACATTTAATCAGCATTATTTATGTTGCATAAGTGATGCGTTGGAACTCAGGAGTTGAGTTATACCCGACCCCCGATTTTCAGGGTGTTACAAGTTGGTATCAGAGCATGATTTTGATTAAACCGGACCTGAGTTATGTTCCCACTACGTACGCTGATGCATTACAACTTAGGAGGGTACGCAAAAATAAAGAAACAGTCTTAGGTTTTCCCAATTTTGCCATTCGGCGAAGTTCATCAAAAATAGACATTTTGATCGAGTTCGTACTCGATCCCGACCGCACGTATCGATCCCAAATCACTTCTAGACCGTCTATTGATGTGTCTAGATCACAATACACCTTACCCCAGCAGTAAAAAATCTACAAATGTTAGTGTGTGTCCGAAAGTGCCCGAAGGTGCCCGAAATAGAGCGAATCGGGGTCGGGGGCCTACCCACGCTATTCCAGAGGTACCCAGGGTGGGACCCAATGATTTTTAGGGCCCAGGGAGCTGTACGAACAGGGCCATCGAGCTCCCTTTTCGAAATCCCAAAAAATTTTGGCGAGGCCCTCGCTGGGTCTACGAGGCCTCGCCGATTTTCTGGCTGGGCCGGGCCCGCGGGCTGGGTCGATCGTGTTTGGGGGTTTTATAAACCCCCTAGTGCCCACGCCATCCCACTCCCATCACCCAAAAGTGCATCCCCTTCACAAACGCCCTCCCCTAGCCATTTTTCCTCTTACCTTGCTGCCCTCTCTCGCAAATCGCCTCTCCAACCCTCTTCTCTACTGTTTTGGACCACACCCTACCCTCTTCCATCGTGTATTGCAGCCCCCTTCTCCATTCCCTCTTCGTTTCCCTCTTTTGGACCCCCACACGCCATTGGAGCTCAAAAACTCATGGGAGTCTCCATCTCCACCTATTTTCTCCATTCTCCTTTTTAATCCCCTCTCTTTTGGGCCCCTACAAAATCTGTTGGGCCTTAAATCCGTGGAGAAACCATATTCCCAGCCCTTTCTCCCCTATTCCGTCCTTTTCCATGGCCCTTTTTGAAGTTGTGGCGGCCATTTTCTTCTTCTCCACCATCCTCTCTCTGATGGGCAAGAGAAAGAGTGCCGCTGATGAGGCTGGGCCTAGTGGCCCTACACGATCAAGGAGGCCGAGAGGCACCGCCGCTAGTTCGAGCTTTACCCGGGAGTTTCGCACGAAGCGGGACCTTGATCCCTGGATCCCTACTGAAAGGGTACAGTTGACGACACTACCTCATGAAGTTTATGATGACTGCAGAGTTCTTTTTGAAGCCCAGGTGGATGGTCGGCTATTTGGGGAATATTATTTGTTCGATCAAGTGGAGGCGGCCCTCTGGGGTCCGCTATTTGAGGTCAGAGGTCATGCCAATTCTGGCACTGTCAGAGCCTTCTACGCCAACATTCGTGAGCCTACACTAGAACCTTTGCAGTTCCGGCTCTTAGTTGGGGTGGATCTGTTTGTCACCATTGATGTGAGGGTGATCGCACGGCTTATGAATATGCCCCTTGGTGACGTACATACTAGCAAGCTAAATTTGGGGACTGCTCGTGAAAGGGATCGTCGCACACGATACCTTTGTGGTGGCCGACTAGCTGAGTGGCAGCCGAACAAAAGCCTGCTAGCGTCCCACATGTCTGACGACTTTCGCCTACTACATCACATCTTCACATACAACCTTTACCCCAGGCACAGTAATCGTAGCGAGTGCACGCGACTTATGGTTGACTTTCTGTACCAAGTGGGGCAGAGGGCGAACTTGTGTGTACCCACTTTCGTGTTGCGACAGATCGTGAATGTTGCACGCTCCACCAGGAGCTCTTTCGACCGACTCATATGCAGGATTGCACGGGAGTATGGCTATAGTCTGGGGGCGAAAATGCCTGTACCGGTCCACCAAATCGACGAGAATACTCTCAAGCAGATGAAGCTTGGGGCACAGCGACAACGGGCCCGACAGGGGGAGAGTGAGGATGAGATTGAGAGCGAAGAAGACAAGAGTGAAGATGGGAGTGAAGCTGAAGAAGAGGAAGAGGAACCTGAGGCCCAGGACACAGAGGAGAGTTCACCTCAAGTGGCTTAGGAGCAGGACGTGGATCGGACTGCCATAGATGCACGTTTAGCCCGTCTTGAGGAGGGCCAAGCCGCCCTACAACAGGAAGTCGGGCCGGTCCGAACCAAGCTCGGCAAGGTGTCTCGCACCTTGAAGGCCATCCTATGTTGTCTGCAGGACAAGAATGCCCCTCCTCCATTGCCTGATTCGGATGCCTAGCCATCCATACTGCTGCTTGTAGTTGTTTTGGTTTTCTCTGTCGTAGGTTTATGTTTCATGTTTATGATGTAGTAGTTAGTTATATGTTTTAAGTGTTGATGTTGTGGATGTATTGGCTCGCATGTAATTTCTGTCATGATTCATGTAACTCTGTATTCCATGTATTATGACAATTTTGGGTAAATGAAAAGCATGTAGCCTTTTTTGCTATGAGATGTGTGGAATGCTTAAAGTGCTTAAATGATGCGTTGCTATGCTTTATCTCACCAATGTTATACCCTATGTTGTATAGGGCATGCCGCAATAGTATATGCGGAGCACGGTACACCTCCGTCTTACTGGCTCGATGGACCAGACTCCTTCTGGTAGTGGTGGTCCTGCGGACCGAGGGTTAGATTCTGATCAGCCTCCTGCTGGTCCTACCGGTGGACTGCCACCTTACATGCCCCCGGTTCGTGAGCAGTACCAGGCATCATCATCTGCGCAGCATGACTCACAGGCTGCTCCGCCTACGGATAGGATCGAGTGGTTGATGTTGATGATGCATCAGCAGCAGATGCAGCAGCAGAAGATACAACAGCAGCAGCACCAGCAACTTATGGCCACTATTGCTGAGGCCTTATCCCAGGGTGGTAGTGCGACTCCACCTACGACATCCGCACGTCCTGCTAAGCATTCGGAGCCTCCTGCTCAGTTTGAGGATGTGCCTCTGCCCGCACCCGTCGCACCTCCTACTGGAGATGTTGGTAACCGCAGTTTACTCGAGCGATTTCAGCGCTTGAGGCCTCCCTCATTCATGGGTTCTCACAGACCCGAGGAGGCAGAGTTTTGGCTTGACTGCATCTCCAAGATGCTACGGATGCTGCACTGTACTGAGGCAGAGCAGGTCGAGTTGGCCTCTTTCATGTTCGAGAGGGAGGCCAGTTTATGGTGGGATAGCGTGCTGCGGTCTGTCGCAGAGGGTTATGTGTGGACCTGGAAGGCATTCGAGTTCCGGTTCCACGAGAAATATTACCCGCAGACTTACAGACATGAGCGGGAGGATGAGTTTCTACGCCTCAGGCAGGGAGGCATGACGGTTACTGAGTACGAGCACCGCTTCACAGAGTTGGGCCGTTTTGTCCCGACTATCCTCATCAACGAGTAGATGCGGATGCGTCATTTTTCTGGAGGTTTGCGACCTGACATACGGTCGAAGATATGCTGCCTCAGTATACCTACCTATGCAACACTGGTTCACAAGTCTATGACGGCCGAGCAGGATGTGGACCGGTTGGCCCGTTCTCGTGGTGCTATGGTTGTGAGACCACGACAGGAGGTACAGAGCAGGCCTATCCTAGGCAAGAGGCCTCGTGCTGACTCGCCTCCCAGGATCGCAGCGCCAGTGGCTCCGATGAGGCGCCCTATTGTGACCTGCACGTACTGCGGAAAACAGGGTCATCCTATTGGGAGTTGTTACGCGTGGATGAAGGATAGTGGTTTCTCTCTGCCACAGATGTTGGGTCGTTCTCGCCCGGAGGCCTTATCGACTCCACCTCTACAGACTGCCCCTGCTCATCCTTCCTTCCGACCTCCTGTATCACGCTTTAGGCCGCCGCAACGGCCCTTGGCTCCACAGCCGAACTGTCAGCAGCAGGCTCGCGTACATATGCTCGTTGCTGAGGCACCTGAGACGTCGTTTTCGGCCCCGACCGCTTTTGAGGGTATGGCTCACATTCACGGTACTTCCATTTGCTTGTTGGTGGACACTGGGTCCACTACTTCTATTATTTCTTGTAGGGCAGTTAAATGTCTATCTTTGCATACTATTCCCACTAAGGGATTGAGACTCACTACGGCCACTGGGACTTTTTCGGATGTCGCACGGTTATGTGAGGGTTGCTCTCTGTGGATTTGGGTAGCAGCACAGTGCTCGTCGACCTCATTGTTGCTCCATTATGGCACTACGACGTTATCCTCGGTATGGACTGGCTCTCTAAGATGAGAGCAGAGATAGATTATGATACTCGGATCGAGACTGCCTATGGAACTGACGGCACAGCTTTCACGTTTCCAGTGCAGGTCAGTTGGCCCTGCCGTGTTGACTGTTATACTGCTTTATTAGTACCGATCGATGGTCCGACATTGGAAGAGACGCCGATGGTTCGGGAATTTATAGATGTGTTTAAGACTATTCCTGGTTTACCTCCTCGGCGCGAGATCTATTTTACCATTGATCTTACACCTGGTACGACACCCATCTCATTGTCGACTTATCGTATGCCTCCATGTGAGATGGAGGAGCTGCGGAGATAGATTGACGAGCTTGTAGAGAAGGGCTTCATACGACCTAGTGTGTCTCCCTGGGGAGCACCTGTACTATTTGTGAAGAAGAAGGACGGGTCACTACGATTATGTATTGATTACCGTAGGTTGAACCAGGTCATGGTGAAGAACAAGTATCCTTTGCCGAGGATAGATGATCTGTTTGATCAATTGAGGGGGGCGAAGTATTTTTCGAAGATTGATCTACAGTCGGGGTACCACCAGTTGCGTGTCAGAGATGAGGACATGCAGAAGACAGCCTTCAGGACGTGCTTTGGGCACTATGAGTTCCTAGTGATGTCGTTCGGCCTTACGAACGCACCAGCCGTGTTCATGGACCTGATGAACTGGCTATTTCGGCCTTTCCTATACCGATTCGTCATCGTCTTTATTGATGACAGTTTGATATACTCTACGAGTCGGAAGGAACACGAGGAGCACCTGAGAGCGGTGTTGGGTACGCTGAAGAAGAACCAGTTGTTCGCACAGTACAAGAAGTTCGACTTCTGGCAGGAGGAAGTCAAGTTCCTCGGACATGTAGTGTCCAAGGATGGGATAGCAGTGAAACTTGCTAAGGTAGCCGCGGTTCAGGATTGGCAGCAGCCTGGCTCGGTTACCGAAGTGAGGAGTTTCCTTGGTCTGGCAGGGTATTACAGGCGCTTCATTCGGGATTTCTTGAAGATTGCCAGGCCGTTGTCTCAGTTGACCCGAAGGACCTGAAGTTCGCCTGGAATGAGAAGGCGGAAGCAGCTTTCAATGAGCTGAAGGACAAGTTGACGTCCGCCCCTGTGCTAGTATTACCAGAGCAAGGGGAGAAATACACGATATACACTAACGCGTCTCGCATTGGTTTGGGTTGTGTCCTGATGCAGAAGGACAGGGTGATTTTGTATGCCTCGAGATAATTAAGGAAGCACGAGGAGAATTACCCTACACACGACCTGGAGTTGGCTGCTGTCATCTTTGCATTGAAGCTCTGGAGACATTACCTCTACGGAGAGGAGTTCGAGCTTTTCTGCGACCACAAGAGCCTTAAGTACATATTCACGCAGCGAGACTTGAATATGAGACAACGCCGATGGATGGAGACCTTGAAGGACTTCAAGTTCGAGGTTTCCTACCATCCTGGCAGGGCGAACCTTGTGGCAGACGCGTTGAGCCGCAAGAAGGCTATAGCATTTGCAGCACCGTTGATGATAGCTGAGTGGGACATGGTTGAATTCGTGGGGGACTTCGAGCAGAGACTCACTGTGGAGGAGCCATTTGAGTGTGTTGCGCACGTTCGGGTGCGACCACTTATTGACGATAAGATTATTGAAGCCCAGGAGAGCGATGTGCAGCTGTCTGAGCTTCGAGAGCAAGCTAGCGACGCCGAGGACTCCGAGTGGAGAGTTGGTTCTGATGGGGGTCTACGATTCTTTGGCTGCCTGTGTTCCTGACATGCCTGACTTGAGACACGAGCTTCTCGAGTCTGCCCATAACTCGAAGCTTGCGATGCATCCTGGTAGCACGAAGATGTACCGGGATATGAGACGGTCGTATTGGTGGGATAACATGAAGGCCCACATCGCTGAGTATGTGTCTCGTTGTCTGACGTGCCAGCAGGTCAAGGCAGAACATCGCCGACCTCCTGGACTGCTTCAGCCCATGCCCATACCAGAGTGGAAGTGGGACTTCATCTCCATGGATTTCATATCTGGGCTGCCGAAGACGAGGAAGGGACACGATTCCATTTGGGTGATTGTGGACCGGTTGACCAAATCGGCCCATTTTCTCCCTATCAGAGTCACGAACTCTGCAGACGAGCTGGCTAGATTGTATATCAGAGAGATTGTGTGTCTGCATGGAGTTCCACTTGAGATTATGTCAGACAGAGACACTCGGTTCACATCTATCTTCTGGACTCGTATCCAGGAAGCGATGGGTGTGAAGTTGAAGTTCAGTACGGCGTTTCATCCTCAGACTGATGGGCAGACAGAGCGGGTGAATCAGATTCTGGAGGATATTTTGTAGGCATGTGTGTTGGACTTCAAAGACAACTGAGATGACTGTCTTCCTTATGCAGAGTTCGCCTACAACAACAGCTTCCAAGCGAGTATCGGTATGGCGCCATATGAGGCCCTGTATGGTCGTCCTTGAAGAGCACCGCATTGTTGGGCTGAGGTTGGCGAACGTAGTCTGATTGGCCCGGAGTTGGTACAGGCGACTACAGAGAAGGTCGACATTATCAGGCGTCGATTACTTACAGCGCAGAGCAGGCAGAAGAGTTAGGCCGATACGAGGCGGCGACCGCTTGAGTTCGAGGTCGGGAATCATGTATTCCTCCGAGTTTCCCCTATGAAGGGAGTCCTTCGGTTTGGGAAGAAGGGGAAGCTCAGGCCGAGGTATATCGGTCCGTTTCAGATACTGGATCGAGTGGGTGATGTGGCATATCGTCTCACTTTGCCCACACTACTTGCAGCTGTACACAACGTATTTCATGTATCTATGCTGAAGAAGTACGTTCCTGATCCTTCACATATCATCAGATGGGAGCAGGTACAGCTGAGCGAGGATGCTACGTATGAGTTGTGCCCGACACCTATCCTTAACAAGAAGGAGCAGGTACTACGTAGCAAGGTCATTCCACTTGTGAAGGTACTGGACACATCATTCAGAGGAGGAAGCTACTTGGGAGACTGAGGCCGAGGTCAGGAAGAACTACCCTCAGATTCTCGAGGAATACGAAAAGGTACAAATTTTGAGGACGAAATT
This sequence comes from Magnolia officinalis, assembly GCA_021015155.1. NCBI lineage: Eukaryota > Viridiplantae > Streptophyta > Magnoliopsida > Magnoliales > Magnoliaceae > Magnolia > Magnolia officinalis. Next base: position 26,511,297 of record JAJHSJ010000009.1, read on the forward strand.
TTTGTTTTAATGTTTTAAGGGGGGTAGATTGTAACGACCCGAAAATTTTCGTACAATGACTCAAGTACCTCCTCGACCAGAAATCACTTAGGATTAAATCCTTTAGAAATTTAACAAAGTTAACTAAGTGCGAAACTAGATTAGCCATGAAATCCATTGAAATCGCTTTAAATACGATCTGTAAGACCCAAAACTTGTAGAATCATTGACGCTAGGTTACCCTAAAGTCTAGGATCAAACTCATTACCCGACTGCTCTCGGGAATGAATTGAAACTCCGTATCAGGTCTAGACTGCACATCGGGAGTCCGAATAATACGAAGTTAAGGAATTAGGACCGCCTCGCTGGGCTTGACAACCATCTCGGAAATCAAGTCCAGACGTGTCCCACGGCCGTTCGCTCGAGTCCGGAGCGAGGGAGTGTAAAAACTCCTGTTTTCTTTACAAAATAAATATCTTGAATAGTGATCTGGCACGTATCGCTTGCATACATTTTATAAGTAACCAGACCGTCAGAATCTGACCCAAATACACCCACGGATCAGGAAAAATTTCAGGAACATTTACATGTACTTGGAATTTTGGATCGAGGCCCACTGACCGTTGAACTAAAAATGGTCCGCCACACGTGATCTGGGATTCCGACCGAGACAAAAACATAACCCCACGTAGATCCAAGGTTAGTGAGCTTAAGTCCGACGTTTAGCTCAAGGAGGGCCGCCAGAAACCCTCTTTTGAGGTAAATTAACGCCGATTTACTTATAATATAAGTATACCTTGAACATAAGTCTATTCCGAAGAGTTTTTAGGCTATATAAGGACCTTAGGGCAGTCAGGGCAGCCTCTCTCACAGCCATACGAATTTGGGATAAAACCCTAAGGAGAAGAGAGGAAAAGTGAGTGAAAGCTTGAGAGTTGTGGGAGAAACTCCCTCCTACTGTTTCCAATCATCACACGGACTACACCACCCCTTCCTTGCTGCTTTCCCGGCGATACCGACTCCGTTTTAAGGTAAGAAACCCTAACCCTAGATCTGTTTAAGAGTGTGAAGATTATAGGTTATGAAATATCTAATCAGTTTCGCTCTTTAGGCTACAAAATCGCCGGATACGGAAGCCTAACGAACCTAGCTGATTCGTCGCAATCCTAAGGTGTAAGGTGAGGACTTTAGGTGTATAGGTTACGGTTTTCAACGCTTTCAATGTCAGATAATGATAGATTCATGATCTGCATGTATTTGCACATGTACAAAGTGCTTTCCGTTTCCTGTTTCGATTAAAGATGCAGAATATGGAATTTTACATACTCTAGGTATACGTAGAAATACCGTATACGTACAAATTTTAGAAATGTGTTTGCCATGATTAATTGTTGGATGATTATATAGTATATGGATAAAATACTTATTTGGCGAAAGGAATTGCCGTAATACATGTTTGCTTATATACACTATGTATGTTAAAATTGTGTATTCTAGAAAATACCACATATGTATAAATTTTGGAGATGTAATTGTCATGATTATTTACGGTGTAAATATGATATACACGGATAAAATACTAGTTTGGTGAAAGGACAGCCCTAATACATATTTTACTAACATACGTCATGTATGTTGAAATAGTGTACTCTAAGTGTTTGTGAAATTGCTTGTGGGAGTAAGTGCTTAGATGTTAGTGCCTTAGGTAGGTGCTGAGATGGGGTTCTCAACTACCTTAGAGACATGTATGATTCCCTCCATGTGGTTGTTTACTCTAACCACTCACTTATGAAATATATGCGTTTGTATCCCTATTTGTATAGTGCTCTATAACATGCTTTTTAACATGCTTTGTAACTTGTTTCATAACATGCTTTATAATATGCTTTATGACATGCTTACTAGCGTGCTTGAATTATTTTGTTTATCATGCTTTACTCCACATGCTATGGTTGAGAATTGATTGAGTTTGGGACTATGTCCATAGTCCAGACATTCGGTACCAAACTTGAGATTGTGGTTGAGATTCATCTCGTCACATATGATGTGTTTGGCGAACCCGTGTCGTACTTCGGTTGGCGATAGTGGTTGGTCACACGAAGTGCTTCTGCCCTTCATATCGTTCAACTTGTTGTACGCTCGAGCTAGCCGAGCACGTCAAGTAACCCGTGTGTCTTATGTATGTTCACCATGTTTGGTCGCTAATGCTTGAACCTAGGGTACCAAACTTACCAGTGAGAATCCCGTTAACCATGGTACCTCGATCCGCTAAGATTCATGAGCCGGACATGGTGGTATGGGACACCGTGGTCGAGCTGTCGGCCTACGCTGGGGCCACGTGCATCCCCGTAGTGACCAGTGAGCAACCAGACTCGTGAGCCAATTATGGTGGTATGGGACACTATATTCGTGCTGTCGGCCTACATTGATAAGGTGATGGGGGGAGCAGTGTAACCTTTGTGCGTAACAGCCCTGACAGCCCTTTGTAGTGACCTCGAGCATACTCTGAAATCGCAGTGCGCCTTAGGGTTTGCTGCGGTATATAGAGTATGAACTAGGCCTGTTTCTGTATTGTGATGAATTGTTTAAGAGGTGATGGGGGAGTGGTGTAACCTTTGTGCGTAACTGCCCTGGCAGCCTTTGCAGTGACCTAGAAAACACACCATCGTCTGATATTAACTAGGACTGACACCCTAGAATGGATCATGTTTGGGAATGATACAAGGGAGGTACCTTAGTTTCCCAATCCTGCTGTTTGAAATGGACTAATTAAAAACTCAGTAATCATGCTCATCATGCATTGCATGTGCCTGGAAGATGTGGAGCACTGAGGGATGAAAGCATGCCGCGAACGTGAGATGGTGTCACATGAAGGAGGGTTTGGTGAGGGCATCCATCATGCCTTCATCCATACTTGCATTAATAAGAGTAGGTAGGAGTGTTTTTATTTTACTGCTTTATCATTACTGATTGACTGTGTTGATAACATGTTAACCTATGCTTTATTGTTCCACTGAGTTAGCTACTCAGTCCCACGTTACGGGACGGTATTGTGCACACTAACCAGACTCTGTCTCAGGTTTAGACGAGCCGACGACTCAAGAGGCGGAGCCTGACTATGACGAGGATCAGGAGGAGTTCTCTTATATGCAGTATTATGGCGGCTTCGACTAGGCTGCCGGACTGACGGGATTTGCAGGGATCACTTTTTAGATTATTTTTGACATTTTGTTCACAAAACAAACATATGTATATGGTAACTCAGATAGATTCATACTCTGGAGAACAAAAATGATTTTTGTTTCATTACATACATGTATATGTAGTTCAGTCTTCCGCTTGCCTTTATATAAATGATCTGGAGTATGAATTACTATTTTTGGTATAATCTCACTCATGTTTATTCTTCTAACACAGACAACATTTAATCAGCATTATTTATGTTGCATAAGTGATGCGTTGGAACTCAGGAGTTGAGTTATACTCGACCCCCGATTTTCAGGGTCTTACCTATGTAAAGGGTTCTAACTAGGGTGTAGGGTACAGATGAGGCTACATGGGTGTTGAACTGTTTGGATCGCTGCTCCTGGTTGCGGATTGGCAATTTGAGACTTTCAGGTTGGGTTTTTAGGTTTAAGCTGGGATCAGTGCTTGGTTCGGAATATGATCATGGTTTATGAGCTGTCTTAGCCTCTTCAAGGTGTTAGCATGGGTGGGGTGTCTACCGATGCCCCAAGGCCAAAGCGAGTGAACACCCCACCCTTCTAGTCAGAAAGGGTAGTGATTTGAATCTGTTGCCTGCCGTTGTATCATTGTCAGTTAACTACTTTGAAAGAAGATGACTTGCACATATCACGAGGGTTGAGAAAAATATTGTGATTGTCCCCTGCGCATTTGTCGCGGCTTTATGGGTCACCAATCACAAGTCTTTCACGTCAGATTGTTAATAGCATTGGAGGGTAAGTCTAAAAAGTAGGGCCTCTACGCATTAGTGCGGCTTTACGAGGATTCTAGTACTGTTTGGTCTATCGTTCCTTTGCTACGTAGTCACTCTAGGAGTATTTGATCCATTTGATCGTCAAAGTGGTTAGCTGCCCTGCGCGTTGGTGCGGCCTTACGTAGAACTCACTACGTTGACTTGGACTCAATCAAATTTTGTGAACATCTCGGACTAGGTATGTGCAGGTAATCCTTTGCCATATAGTCTGCTGATTCTGATACTTTGGTTACAATGGATTGTTGTCACTTTGAGTTTGATTATTCTTTCCAGAGATAGATCGACTCATTTTTACTAGCATTCGTACGACTGTTCAAATATCGAGATCGGGCCAATCGTACATGTATCATGTACGGATTCGATCATCCTCCAGGGAAACCGGAAGATATTGAACCTCATTTAGCTATTTGCACTGACCGCAACTAGAGAATATGGAAGATTCCTTAGTGTATTACATGCCGCGTGTGGTTTTTTTTTTTTTTTGAAAATTTTGTTTGAAAGATATTCCTTTTGGAATTAGACTCCTCGAGGATTTTATTTGAAAGTATTTTTGGATTTTAGAAAATATTTGTTCGATCTCGCGGGTGGGCGTCGTCGTTCGGTTTTTATTTGTGAAAATTAACAGTCATGTTGCCTCCACTGATAAGCTAGCGGGGCTAACGGTTTTTATTCGAAATATTTTTGGGATTTTTGAAAGATCCGTCCAATCTCGCAGGAGGGCATCGTCATCCGGTTTTTATTGTGTAGTGATCTGGATTGAATAGCTAGATGGCCTCCACTAATGAATTAATGGGGCAATTGGGGAACACGGGCCTGATTTAGACATGTGACCCTTTTGAACTTATAGGCCTTGAAATCAGGTTTGTATGGTGGGCCTTGCTTTGAATATGTGGACCAGGAAATGGGCTTGAAAACATGGGCTTTAAACCATGGGCCTTTGAACAATGGGCATGGTGACCTTTTGAACTTGTGGGCCTTGTGGGTTTTGAAATGTGGGCCTTTGGGGCTTTGAACTTGTGGGCCTTGTGAGCTTCGAAATGTGGGTCTCTTGAGCTTTGAACTTGTGGGCCTTGTGGGCTTTGAAATGTGGGCCTTTGGCGCTTTGAACTTGTGGGCCTTGTGGGCTTTGAAATGTGGGCCTCTGGGGCTTTGAACTTATGGGCTTGTGAGCTTCAAAATGTGGGCCTCTTGGACTTTGAACTTGTAGGTCTTATGGGCTTTGAGATGTGGGCCTTGTGGGCTTTGAGATGTGGGCCTCTAGGGCTTTAAAATATGGTCCTTGTGGGCTTTGAGACGTGGGCCTCTGGGGCTTTGAAATGTAGGCCTCGTGGGCTTTGACTTTGACTTTGTGGATCTCTGACTTTGTTGGCTGCTTGTCCTGTATATGCACGTATGTTTTTATTTTTTTGTAAAGGAAAGAAAACAATGTACTTATAAAAAATGATGTTTTAAAGGAATTTTTGTGCCAAATTTGTCAATGTTTGCTTGCGTTTGAGCTTGTGCCTGGATGGTGGAATCAGAATATTGAACTTAGCCCATGTTGAATCCGGTATTCTGAGTTGTTTACCAGGGATCTCGATTCCCTGACTGTAGCGCATACTAGAATCATGTCCCTTGGATTTGAGTAGAGTTTGACAGAATTCTGATCCAGGACTTATCTTTTCCTTGTGCTTCTTCACTTTGTTTGTTGCCTTGGATTCTCCTGTTCCTGCACTTTTTATTTTCTATTTTTTTCTTTTCTAACCATTTTTGCCCGTAGCGCCTTTTCAAGTTTTCACCACAACTGACTTTCTCATTATTTTTGCCCATGGCGTCCTTTCAGATTTTCACCATATCCCGAGTTTTTGCTCTTACTTGCCCCTTGGCAGCTGTGCTCTTTTTACCCTTGGTGCCTTTTCAGGTTTTCACTAAGTCCGCTACATGCCCGCTGTTTTTACTCGAGGCGCCCTTTCGGGTTTTTACCTCTCCCGTTTTGCTTAGGCACATTACTTTTTCTGTTGATTTCTCTTTTTCTTGTACAAAGGTGAGAGGCTAGACTCCATTTATTGCAGGTGACTGGTGAGCTTCCTAACTTTGTCTTCAATCACGATCGTGAAGCTGCTGACATTGGGTTAAACAATCCTGAGGGGAAAACGGGCTGGTGACTTGTGTTCTCACTCATTGGGTTCGACTCTTCTTTTCTTTTCTTTTCTTTTCTTTTTTTTTTTCTTTTTTTTTGGACTGCGCGCTTTATTCGTCCATTTTTTTTAAACTTTTTTTCGAACCCTTTATTTTTTTTTGGAACACTTATTAGAAGGAAGGAATGATGATGGAATGTACCTCAGGATTGCTAACCTCTTATTGTTTGTCTTCAGCTTTACGATTATGGTTGTTAACATAGTCAGGTAGGATTACCCATGTTGTCGGCATTTATGGGCTTTGGAAGATCACTGCCTTTAATAATGATGAGACAAAAGGGCACCTCCAGGAAGAACTTCGCGAGCGATCAGCGGATCATCCTAGGATGGCTTGGACTTGCCCCCTGGATCTAGTAGGTGCAATGATAAGATATGCATTATTACCATGTTGCTAACCTTTCTTTCAGACTTGATAGTCGTTGGTCCTAGAAATTGCCGTGTGTTTTATGTCTGCAAGATGTAGTTGGTTGTATCGAGATTACCACCGATCATTTCTTTGACTTCTTTTTTTCATTCGTACCAATGATGTAGGATGTTGTTGGCGCCGGCTTTTGTCTACCACGAGAATGTACTCATGACCATTGGATACCTTTGGGCTCATTCTTTCGATGATGTCCACACCCCATAATGAAGAGGGGATAAAGAGTTGTCAGGTTATAAAGACTCGAAGCATGCACATGAATCCGTTATGCAAGCTTTGAATACTTGAAGCACTTCCTGACATGCTGCAATAGCTTATCTCCATCGTTCATCACAAGTTCTTCTTGGACATTGCATATTCCTTTACGCGCAAATTGTGGACTCCATTGTAGACTTCAGACATGATCTTGACAGCTTTGCTTGATGGGCTTGACTTCAGGCTTCATAACAGATGGTGTATGATTGGTTCTTCATTTGATCTGAGTAAGGCTCCATAGGAGAACCCACAGTTAGATAGCCTCGGGCCTCAGGAATTCTGTCATTATTTGCTTATATTCATGAGGCGAGGATCTCTTAATGCGTACTGTTCTAGGGAGCTCAAGGGATCGCAAGTTCACAATTTCAAAATCATCCGTGACAACATTGGCCTTTACCTCGAACTTTCGAAGGGAATCCTCTAGCTTGAGAGTTGGATCATCATTTTCCCCATCCTAGGCTTTGTCCAAATCCATGAGTTTGAAGTCTAACTCTAGATCAAAATCATGTGAGTCGACTTTAAACTTGGGTGTTGTAACAGACGTATTTGGGACATTATAGCTTGCGAGTTTTGAAAGATTTTCTATTATTTTTGTGTTTTGAGAAATTTCTGTTGTTTCTGGATTTTGATAAGCATCTGAATTTTTTAGCATTTTGAAAATATCTAATGTTTTTAGTTTTTTGAAATTTTCTGATTTTTTTTTTTTTTTTGGATTTTGACAAGTATATGATTTTTTTTTAGCATTTTAAAAATATCTAATGTTTTTGGCTTTTGAGAATTTTATGATTTTGTTTTTTTTTTTCGATTTTGAGAAAGACGGCGATGTGAACCAGGGATTGTCTGATTCTGTTCGAGGAGCCAAACATTGCTTTTATTGTGCTATCTTGGGGACTTCGAACTAGTTATTGCCTTGCACTCCCTCCCCTTAGGAGGCAGGGCCAGACAGATCAGTAGGTGAGCCCTCATCGTCGTGCCCAAATGTCGTGATGAGTTTGGGATTGGGGTTTGAGTTGGTGTTGGATGTCACTTTCCTCAGCTCATCCCCGATGCATTGTGAGTTTTTGGATTGTTCCTGCTCGGGTGGGATCCAGACTGTGGTCCAGTCAATCAGAGACAATTCTTGTCCCTTGCCCAAGTCATTTCCAAACAGCCCAGTTAGACTCATTTTGCTCATTTGATCCTCCACGGTAGATCTCGGCCTGGCAACTAGACAGATGATCCCTTCTCTGATGGATTTGATTGATGTGTGGATGAAGGGATCATCCTCCTTTTGCTGATCTTGCCCTCCTTTGATACATTTGTGCTTTGTTATCTCAACCATATGAGGTTGATATCCCAGTCCTCTCATGTCTGCATTTTCTTGATATTCGAGCTGATAATAAAAATGTTGGTGCTCGACTAGAGGGAAGATATAGTTTGATCCGATGGGACATGCAAGAGGCATGCAATTCACAGTCTCGAACTCAAGACCATGGTATGGAATGTCCGCGTCGGGGCATTGTATGTCTGTGATCGGGATATCTAGCTCTTGACGGTTGACTGCTTCTATCAGAAAGATTTGTTCAAGATCATCCAGAATGATCAGCGCATTGTCTTTGAAAATGTACTTGGCCTTTTGGTGAAGAATTGAAGAGAGAGCCTTAACTCTATGGATCCAAGACTGATCAGGGAGGAGATGAAATGAAGCTGTTATGTCAAAGACCTGAAAGGTGATGGTTGATGCTTTAGGACTAATCAAGATCTCGACGTTAATCTCTTCCTCGACCTTTCTCCTAGAGGCGGGAACCATTCGTCCTAGACTCTTCTCTTAACGGATCGAAGACTGAGGAGAGCTAGGAAAATCTCTTTAAGCAATAAAATGTTCTTCTTGAAAAGTTACCACATGATTGAAGCTGGGCCCTGATTTTACTAGGGCATGCGGTATGTTGATCGGAGAAGGAGCATTTTCTTGGATCACGAGGGTTGGAGTAGGGGCTGAATAGGCAGGTGGTGCCCCATGTGAGGCAAAGGATGTATGGATTGGATTGATCGGTGGTGGCTCCTGTAGACTTGGGGGCATGGAGATTGGACTGGATAGAGATGCCCCTTGTATATTTGAGAGCAAAGAGATTGGACTGGCAGGGTGTACCCCTTGTAGACTTGGGGGAATCGAGACTGGACCGGCTGGAGATGCCCCTTACGTATTTGAGAGCGAAGAGATTGGACTAACAGGGTGTGCCCCTTGTAGACTTAAGGGATTCGAGACTGGACCGGCTGAAAATGCCACTTGCATATTTGAGAGCGAATTGATTGGACTGGTAAGATGTGCCCCTTATAGACTTGGGGGAATGGAGACTAGACTGGCTGGAGATGCCCCTTGCGCATTTGAGAGCAAATAGATTGGACTGGTAGGGTGTGCCCCTTGTAGACTTGGGGGAATGGAAACTGGACCGGCTGGAGATACCCTTAGCGTATTTAAGAGCGAATAGATAGGACTAGTAGGGTGTGCCCCTTGTAGACTTAGGGGTATTGTTGTTGGGCTGGCAGTGATTGAATGGATGCATTGGACTGGATTGACCAGGGGTGGCTCTCCTTGACTGATATTGTTAGTAGGGGTTCCTGATGAACTGGGGCATACTTGATACGATGGCAGGGAATTCTGGAGGATGTAGTCGGTGGTAGCGACAACAGGAGGGGTAACCACAATCCTTTGGTTATCAATCAGATATTGGACCACATGTTTCAGGGTGAAACAACGGTCTGTTGTGTAGCCTCGGGACTGGTGGTATGCACAGTACTCATTCTCATTATAGTTTGGCGGCAGAGGGTTTGGTGGGGACCTAAGCAGTAGCGGAGTAAGTATTTGCCTTTGGACTAGCATGGCTAGTATCTCACTGTAAGTTTGGGCTATCGGTGTAAACTGCCTAGGTTCCCGGGTCATCCTCATCTGGTGACCATGATTGGGGTATTGAGGAATCTCCCTTTGTTGTTGTTGTTGTCATTGTCCTTCTTGAGGAGCGAATTGAGCACCTTGGGTAGAGGTGACAAGATTGTCTTGTTCTGTTGGATGGAGGTCAGGAACAATTCTGTTACTATTCTCGTATCCAATAAGCCTTCCTTCCACTATCCATTGTACTGGGGAGGCCTGATGAGGCCACCAGGAGAGATTGCCCAGCCCTTATTCCAGCTTCGACTTGTTCCCTGGCGCGGATAAGTTGGGTAAAGTTGACATATGGATACGAGACGAGGTATCAAGAGATACTCGGGTTTGCCGAGTGGATTATCATGTAGATTTGCTCCTCGTCATCAATGGGTGTTTTCATTCTAGTGGTCATTGCCCGCCACCGTCCAACGTAAGCTGACAATGACTTATCATTCCTCTACCTTAGGCCAGCGAGATCTACCCTTTTGGGTGTTACATTAAGATTGTACATGAAACGATCAATGAAAGCTTGGGAAAGTTGTTCCCAAGTCTTAATTCGATGGTAGTTTAATGACGTGTACCAATCTAACGCATCGCCTTTCAAGGATTTTTGAAACAAACGGATCAACGCTCCGCATTATCTGTCATAGTATTAAGCTCTCCACAGAATGCTCTTAAATGGTCCATAGGACACCTTGTACCATCATATCTCTTGAATTTTGGTACCTCAAAGTTTTGAGGTACCCTGGCATTGGGAAAGGGACATAAGTCCCTGAATTTGGTGGATGGATGATCCACTCCTTGCTGCCTTTGTAGTTTCCTCTGCACCTCTCGCAATTGCTCCCGGAGCTCTTCGATTTCGGAGAGATCGGTCGAGGCGGGTTTTGCCCCCTAGAATTGATTGGATCTCCTATTAAGAGGAAGATGTTGGAACTGGCTGGGATTCCTGACTGTGGGAGATTGTATTTGATAGCGGTTCTCATCAGTGAGAGGTTGCTGGAAAGGATTCTCAGTTGTGGAAAATTGGCCTTGAAGGTGACTCCCATTATGGGGAGGATGCTGGAAAGTTGAGATGACTGGGGCACTAGGTGATGACACTTGCATGGTTAGGACAGTCTCTTTTTGAACACATTGGGCAAGAAGGGCCTGTAAAGCCTTAAAATTTTGGGTTATTTCGTCCATAGTTGAGGTGAATGCGGTATTATCAGCCATGAATTCAAGTCATCCGGGGGTGCCTTTTAGGTGTAATGGTTTCTTCTTTTGGTTTGTCATGGCAACTTTGGATTGGATAAGCATGGGGTGAGTGAAAGCCTTAAATGGGTACAAGCCAATGATCGATCCTCATTTTTTTTTTTGTTTAATGCAAGGTATGAATGCAAATGTAGAATATCCCCTAAGATTATATTACCACACTATTTCGAGTCGGGTCTCAGCTAGTACGATCTAGCAAATTCCCAGCAGAGTCGTCATTCTGTAGACACTAGAAATCGACGCCCACGCTGATTTGCATCATATGTTTTGGTGGTGGGGGTGATTTGATTTGTGGATGTTGGAGTCGCCACTAGCCAATTAATCTCAGAATCCCGCGGTCGACTAGAACCCTCGGAATATGTAAGGTTGAAGAAATCTGAAGACTCTCCTACCTTAGATTGACTCCTGGTCTGCGATCTGGGATTATGGGTAAGAGACTTTGGTTACAAAGAGGGAAGGTATTAAGCACCCTCTCTGCTCACGTACGGTCTTTACTTTGTGTGGTAAAACAATCTCAAGGGATAGATGATGTAGTCAAGATAGGACTAGGCACACAAGTGAATTTCTGATGAGGCATGATCCGAGATTTCGGCAAGCCACAGAGATGCGTCCAACGACGTGTCTAGAAGGCGGATGTGATAATGCGTATGCAAAGAGGTAAGAAAAATGGACTAGATCATAAGGAATTTCTGATGTGATAGGATCCGGTGTACGGCAAGTCACAGATCATACATTCACTAGAGATCTAGAGAAGCAAGGGGGTTGAGAAGAAAATAAATGTCATGATGAATGCTTGTATGTAAAATGAATGGATCTTTAGCTTGAGTAAGCTAAGACATAGATTGAGCCATGATCAATCTGGGCTAGTCTTGGGGATCAAGATGGTTGGGAAGATAGGGAATGGGCTAAGGGGATAGCTGAAAAATCTGGACTTGGAGGCTTAGGAGTACCTCCTCACCCTCACTCTCTTCCTCTCTCTCCCTCTCCCTCTCCCTCACTTGGATTTTAGGCTCTCTTGGTTGTGTGTGAAATGTGAAGGGGGATAGGGCTATTTATAGCCTTCTCCAATGGCATTAGTGTAATTATTGGGTTTGAGAGGGTTGAAAGGTGAGGTGGCAAGTGGTGGTTAGTGCAGGGGAGAGAGATGTCATATAGCATACTCCCATTGATTCTTGAGGCCGGTAAAACTGTAAATAGTGGAGATGGGAGGGGTAAATCCAGGGGAAAGTTGACTTTTGGACGCTGGGACAGCTGTCCACATGCGGGCCGCAAGCAGTGGCATTCGGAGTACTGCAGCCGATAGTCAGACTATCGCCCGCGGTAGTTTGACTACCTCCTGGGCCGCGTTTGGGCTAGGCTCGAGTCGTGTGGGCTTTATGTGACGTGTTGGTTCGTCTGATGGTCCTTTTTAGGGTTTTCGCAGCTTGGATAGATGGGTTTAGGTTCGAGTAAAGAGTTCTAACCAGGGTGTAGGGTAAAGATGAGGCTACATGTGGGTTGAACGGTTTGGATCGCAGTTCCTAGTTGCGAATTGGCAATTTGAGACTTTCGAGTTGGGTTTTTAGGTTTAAGCTGGGATCAGTGCTTGATTCGGAATATGATCATGGTTCATGAGCTGTCTTAGCCTCCTCAAGGTGTTAGCCTGGATGGGGTGTCTACAATACGTCAAGGTGTATCCCCACATGTGGGGTGGGTCCCACCGTCTAAGGACGGTGGATACCTCACATGCATTGTGGTGTGGCCCATCTAAATGGATGGACATCGTGGATGGGTCCCACAGACCCCACTGCCAGTTCACACTTCACGGTTAACCACACCCCACCGTCAGTTCACACTACACTGTTAGCCACACCCCACTGTCAGTTCACACTCCTTTGCTAGCCACCTCCAATGTCCATGGACGCTGGACGGACAGTGATGAAATAGCAGTGAAGACCACTTGAGTTGAAGTTGGAATATGTCAATATGTCCTAGAGGGGGTGAATAGGACTTTTTAAAGATTTACGTGTTATTAAAAATCCTATCACTCTAATCTTAATAACAAGTATAAATTAGGATTACTTAAAATTAACTCTACTGGCTTCCAAGCCTTGTAGAGGATCCAATCACAACCTACTTGAAGACTAAGCAAATTACAAACAAGATTGTGAAGGATATGACTGTGTGTGTGTATAAGATGTGATCTCAGATAATCAGATATAAATGCATATAAAGAAATCACATAAATGAAAGACAGTAACCATCTCAAACACAATCATTTTTATAGTGGTTCGACTACTTGTCTACTCCACTCCCAGCTGTCGCACTTAACCTTTGAGTGTACCAGATTTCACGAAGGAGGTTTCCCAGGGTTCACCTCAAACCTAAGGTTCTAAATCAGGTTCACCTTCAACTTTTACAGAGGTTTTACGTGGTTTACCTCAAACCCAGAGTTTTGCTGGTTCACTCCTAACCAGATGTTTATGCTCTCCATAGAGCAAGGGTCCACACAACACACCCGGATTTTAGATCACATAGGTCAAGGACCTACACAAGGACCTAACAGTTTATGCCCTACACAAGAGCAAGGGTCCACACTGTGCACCCACTACATACACTCCCACCGGAGGCCTCCTTGAGGACTTCAAAGGGTGAGAACCACTTAAGACCAAGACCTAGAAAGGAATGATCACAAGTGACCTCTGGACTCTAAATACTTACAGATAAGTTGATGAGTCCCGTAAAGCACAATGCCAAAGATCTCCTCCTTCTTGTTGACGAAGAGTCTTCAGCTCCCTTGATCCGCAACGCAAGATGATATATCAATACTTGGCTTAGGGTTGGGTCAAGGGTGAGATGGAATCTACTCTCTAAAGATTTTCCTATAAGGACGATGGAGTAGTTCCTCTCTTATGCATTCAAGGCATCCCAGCTTAATGATTTGCCATTAAGGTGGTAGCTGGAGGATCCTTGAATGCAGAAGTTCATTCTCCAATCCACTCTATTTAATATCAATGATGAGGGTGGATTGGAGGATGAACTCCCTCGAGAGAAAAGGCATAAGGTATATGATGTAAGTTGAAACACACAAAAGCTCTCTCTATTCTCTCTTTCAGCAACAAAAGACAAGTCCTCTATATATAGGCAAAAAGCTTCAGCAGATATAAAACGGTCCCATTTATGACAGAGTTCGATATCATCGAGCAGGTTCGATATCATCGAGCGTATACTCTCGATAGCATCGATGGTCCGCTCGATGACTCGGACTTGATGTCATACGCTTTTGAAACTCTTTGCCAATTGGTCGATGAATCGAAGCTATTGTTGATGTCATCGGATTTCGAACTCCGATTCCATCGATGACAGGATCGATCCATCGACACTTGAAAAATGAGAGAGACTTGACTTTGAGATATTTCAGGTTTTTATGAATGATCGGGGAAACCGTCGAGGTCATCGAAATTTGAATATCGATGACATCGAGATCAGAGTCGAGGCATCGATAATTCCAGCTGATTTAACTTTGAACTTGCTGGACAGATTATGGCTTCGTTCGATGCAATCGATCTGGTGTCAATATCATCGATATTTGAATATCGATTAAATCGAAGGGCCCCCGATCATAGTTAAAACAACCTGAAATAACTGTTGTAAGAAATGTGCGCTCACTGTCGATATCATCGATGGACCTCCGATCTTATCGATGTTTGAATTCAGATCATATCGGACGGTCATCGATATATCGAAGACTTTTGAGATTTTCATTAAAAAACAGGGGCGCCGAAAATCTGCCTATCGATCTTATCGAGCCACTCTCGATGGGATCGAGATTTGAATATCGATGATATCGATATGTGTATCGATACATCGATAATTCGTCTTGATATATTGTGAAGTTGCTGGACATATTTAGTGCTTTTATCGATGATATCGATATGTGTATCGATACATCGTAAATTTGTCCAGATGAATATTCGGTTGCTGGACATTTTGGTCCTCTTATCGATAATATCATTAAGGTATCGAGGACATCGACAGTACAAGTCGATCATATCAAGGTGCTTCGATAAAATCGACAGGGCGAGAAAAACTTAGAGATTTTTCTCTTTTTGAAAAAGTTTTCTCACCACAAAAACCCTAAGATGTTTATCTTGTTTTAAGGGTTTTAATTACTTGGTGTTTTGGGACATGGGATGTGAGGTTATGGTTTACCTATTGCGAGCTTCCACACATCCGGTTGAGGCAGACGCTTGAATTGTTCTTCCTATCGAGCTCTGCTGTCAGTCTGACTCACCATTCACGTAACTTGACAAACCAGGGCACTACCAAGTGCACTTTCAATCTCCCCATTTGTCAATTATGTGACAAAATACCCAAAATACCCTAGAACACATCTAGACACACCCTAAATTGTGTGCATATGCATTTTCACAATTTTACAATTTTTCTACCCCATGTACACATTCTAGAAGTATCCGCTCCCCCTTACTTCAAAACTCCCCCTTTCTTGGTGCAGCTGCTCCCCCTAACACCTGCAACACATTAGATATACAATTTTTCGCTCGGGGTGTTTTGAACTGTTCTCCCCCTTTTTGTCAGTCATTAGCAAAGGTATAGTAAGTGATATTGACTGAAGAATGAATTGCATGTGAGAACCAACAGATACAGTTGTATAAAGATGAAATCATTTTGAAACAAACATCATTTCAGAAGTCATAAATGCATGTAGGATAAGATAGAGCAGTTGTAAAGCAGTTGAAATATTCATTAAAGGCATCTCATGCATTCCAAATCAGAGACTTGATAAACCAGGGGGGAATTAAGAGAAATATGACATTAAGGATATGAGTTATACACAACCATATTCAAAATGAAGCCAAAATGTCCACGTATACTGCCACAGACAGCAGTACATTATCCCAACTAAAAAAACAAAAACACATTCAACTATCCAAAATTCATACTGCCACAGATAGCAGTAATCTAACAGTTATCCAAAAATTCATCATGCTTATGTAGGTTTCAGTACTACTGACACTATTTGGATATCATTGAGAGTGTCATAACCTGACTTCCAAAAATGTACATGGTTTATATAGGTAGTTTAGACGTGTGACTGTCATATAAGCATGAATGTCCCAGTGTGGAGATTTACCTTTGTGGCACAAGTTCACTGGGATATTTTCTTAGTGAGTGCAGACACCAATGGATTTCTGAAGGTCACTAAACCTACTTGTATCAAGAGGTTTGGTGAGGATATCTGCGAGCTACTTTTCTGTAGAAACATAATCCAATGTAATAATCTCGTTTTCAACAAGTTCTCGAATAAAATGATGACGGATGTCAATGTGCTTAGTCCGAGAATGTTGAACAGGATTCTTTGAAATATTGATTGCGCTTGTGTTATCACATAAAAGACTCATAGTGGGTTATTCAATTCCGTAGTCCAACAACATCTGCTTCATCCAAAGGAGTTGTGCACAGCAACTTCCAGCGGCAATGTATTCAGCCTCGGCAGTGGATAATGGTATTGAATTTTGTTTCTTGCTCTGTTAGGAGACCAGACAGTTACCAACATAGAAACACCCTCTGCTTGTTGATTTTCGATCATCCAAATTTCCTGCCCAGTCTGCATCAGAGTACCCGGCGATGATCGTGGATGTTTCAAATGGATACCATAGTCCGTAACCGGTAGTTCCTTCTATGTATTTAATTATCCTTTTAATAGCTGTTAGGTGGGATTCTTTAGGATCAGCTTGATATCGAGCACATACACCCACACTAAAAGATATGTCGGGACGACTAGCTGTGAGGTATAATAGACTTCCTATCATACTCCTGTAGAGATGTTGATTCACACTCTTGCCATTTGTATCTTTGGTGAGTTTGAGTGTGGCGCTCATGGGAGTGTGATAAGAACGACCAAATTCAAGACCAAACCTTTTTACCAACTCGTTCGCATACTTGGTTTGACAGATAAAGATTCCATCATGTTGTTGCTTGACCTGCAAACCTAAAAAGAAGTTTAATTCACCAACCATACTTATTTCAAATTCCGATTTCATGAGGTCAGCAAAGTTATATGCGATATCTTCACATGTTGAACCAATGACTATATTGTCCACATAAATTTATGCAATAAGTAGTAAGTCTTTTGTTCTTTGGGTAAATAGGGTTTTATCAACACTCCCTCTGCAGAATTTATGGTCCAAAAGAAATTTTGTCAATTATTCATACCAAGCACGTGGTGCCTATTTAAGACCATAGAGAGCTTTGTTTAGACGCTATACGTATTGAGGGCACTTAGGATCTGAAAATCCCTTGGGTTGTTCCACATACATTTCTTTAGCGAGATCTCCATTTAGAAAAGCACTTTTAACATCCATTTGAAATAGTTTAAATTTTAATGCACATGCAATGGATAAAAGGATTCTGATAGACTCGAGGTGAGCTACAGGGGCAAATGTCTCATCAAAATCAATGCCTTCTATCTGCGAGTACCCTTGAGCTACAAGTCTTGCTTTGTTTCTAATCACATTCCTTGATTCATCAGATTTATTCTTGAAGACCCATTTGGTTCCAATGACATTAGTATCGAGTGGTCTGGGAACCAAATTCCATACCTCATTTCTTTGAAATTGTTGAAGTTCTTCTTGCATTGCATTTATCCAGTGTTCGTCTTGAAGGGCTTCAACAATGTTCTTAGGCTCAATCTTTGAGGTAAAGCAGAAATGACTATAGATATTTTCTATCTGTCGTCGAGTTCTTACACCAGCATTAGGATCTCCAATGATTTGCTCTCGAGGATGGTCTTTTATAATGGGAATGTCAGATGATGGTTGAGGTTCACTAGGTGATAAAATTTTGCTTTCAGGTTTTTCCAATATGTATGAATCAACATCATCTTCTAATTCATTCACAAGTGCCTCTTCTTCATGAGGTTGATCATCGATTACCGCATTTACTGATTCTTGAATAGTAAGAGTTCTTAGATTGTATACTCTGTACGCACGACTATTCATGGCATACCCCAAGAAGATTCCTTCATCACTTTTAGAATCAAATTTTCCTAGGTGATCTCTATCTCTGAAGATATAACATTTGCTACCAAAGACTCGAAAATATTTCACGCTAGGCAGTTTTCCATACCATAGTTCATATGGGGTTTTGTTTAGGCCTGCTCTAAGATATACTCTGTTTATGATGTAGCAAGCAGTGTTGACAGCTTCTGCCCAAAAACTTTTAGCCATATCCTTCCCATTTAGCATAACTGACCCCATCTCCTGCAGTACTCGATTTTTTCTTTCAACAACTCCATTTTGCAGTGGGGTTTTTGGAGCTGAGAATTCATAATGAATCCCTTTCTCATTGCAGTATTTTTCAAATTTTTCATTTTCAAATTCTCCACCATGATCACTTCTGATGCGATTAATCCCGTATCCTTTTTCATTTTGTAGTCGTTTTGCCAGAATCACGAATTCCTCAAAAGCATTTGATTTTTCTCAAAGAAATGTGACCCAAGTAAATCTGATGTAGTCATCTACTACCACCAGGAAATATCTTTTCTTGTCATGACTTTCCACTTTAGTTGGTCCAACTAGATCCATGTGTAGCAGATCCAAAGGTTTTGTTGTTGCAATGGAGGTTGTTTTCTTGTGTTCGGCCTTTATCTGTTTTCCTTTTAGACATTCTCCACAGACAACTTTTTCTTCTTTATAATCTTGCGAAGTCCCCTAACTAGATTCTTTGAACTGAGCTTTGCTAAATTTCGGTAGTGGACATGTCCCAACCTTTGGTGCCATAGTTTGGATTCATTTTTCACAGCCATGTTACACTTTGTGGATAGCCCCCTCTCACTCGTACTTTCAATGACATAACAGTTATCACTAGTATGTAAACCTTTTATGAGAGATTTTCCTGTATGATCCAAAATTTTACACACATCCTTTGAGAAAGTGACAAGATGTTCTTTATCACAGATTTGGGAGATACTCAGGAGATTATGTTTTAGGCCTTCTACATAGAGTACATATTTGATCTTTGGAAGGCCTGGTACTACTATAGTTCCTTGTCCAATTATCTTGGCTGAGCTTCCATCACTAAATGTGACAGATCCCCCATCAAAGTTTGAGTACTCACAAAAGTGTGTTTGGTCACCAGTCATGTGTCTGGAGCATCCACTGTCCAAATACTACTTTAAACTATTTCCGACTTTCAAGGCTGTATGGATTACTAGACAACTATTCTGGTTTGTTACACTCTCTTGGACATTTTTTACCATGATTCCAACTTCAGTCAAGATCACTCTCTATGCGATGAAGCCCTTAAAGAGAGACCCACTTTGATACCAATTGAAATAGCGGTGAAGACCGCTTGAGTTGAAGTTGGAATATGTCAATATGTCCTAGAGGGGGGTAAATAGGACTTTTTAAAGATTTACATGTTATTAAAATCCTATCACTTTAATCCTAATAACAAGTATAAATTAGGATTACTCAAAATTAACTCTACTGGCTTCCAAGCCTTGTAGAGGATCCAACCACAACCTACTTGAAGACTAAGCAAATTGCAAACAAGATTGTGAAGGATATGACTGTGTGTGTGTGTATAAGATGTGATCTCAGATAATCAGATATTAATGCATGTAAAGAAATCACATAAATGAAAGACAGTAACCATCTCAAACACAGTCATTTTTATAGTGGTTCGACTACTTGTCTGCTCCACTCCCGGCTATCGCACTCAACCCTGGAGTGTACCGGATTTTACTAAGGAGGTTTCCTAGGGTTCACCTCAAACCTAAGGTTTTAAATCAGGTTCACCTTCAACCTTTACAGAGATTTTACGCGGTTCACCTAAAACCCAGAGTTTTACTGGTTCACTCCTAACCAGATGTTTATGCTCTCCATAGAGCAAGGGTCCACGCAACGCACCCAGATTTTAGACCACACAGGTCAAGGACCGACACAAGGACCTAACAGTTATGCCTTACACAAGAGCAAGGGTCCACATTGTGCACCCACTACGTACACTCCCGCCGGAGGCCTCCTTAAGGACTTCAAAGGGTGAGAACCACTTAAGACCAAGACCTAGAAAGGAATGATCACAAGTGTCCTCTGGACTCTGAATACTTATAAATAAGTTGATGAGTCCCATTAAGCACAATGCCAAAGATCTCCTCCTTCTTGTTGACGAAGAGTCTTCAGCTCCCTTGATCCGCAACGCAAGATGATATATCAATACTTGGCTTAGGGTTGGGTCAAGGGTGAGATGGAATCCTACTCTCTAAAGATTTTCCTATAAGGACGATAGAGTAGTTCCTCTCTTATGCATTCAAGGCATCCCAACTTAATGATTTGCCATTAAGGTGGTAGCTGGAGGATCCTTGAATGCGGAAGTTCATTCTCCAATCCACTCTATTTAATATCAATGATGAGGGTGGATTGGAGGATGAATTCCCTCGAGAGAAAAGGCGTAAGGTATAAGATGTAAGTTGAAACACACAAAAGCTCTCTCTATTCTCTCTTTCAGTAACAAAAGACAAGTCCTCTATATATAGGCAAAAAGCTTCAACGGATATAAAACGGTCACATTTATGACAGAGTTCGATATCATCGAGCAGGTTCAATATCATCGAGCGTTTACTATCGATAGCATCGATGGTCCGCTCGATGACTCGGACTCGATGTCATACGCTTTTGAAACTCTTTGCCAATTGGTTGATGAATTGAAGTTATTGTCGATGTCATCGAATTTCGAACTCCGATTCCATCGATGACAGGATTGATCCATCGACACTTGAAAAATGAGAGAGACTTGACTTTAAGATATTTCAGGTATTTATGAATGATCGGGGAAACCGTCAAGGTCATCGGAATTTGAATATCGATGACATCGAGATCAAAGTCGAGGCATCGATAATTCCAGCTGATTTAACTTTGAACTTGCTGGAGAGATTATGGCTTCGTTCGATGCAATCGATCTGGTGTCGATATCGTCGATATTTGAATATTGATTAAATCGAAGGGCCCCCAATCATAGTTAAAAATAACCTGAAATAACTGCTGTAAGAAATGCGCGCTCACTGTCAATATCATCGATGGACCTCCGATCTTATCGATGTTTGAATTCAAATCATATCGGACGGTCATCAATATATCGAAGACTTTTGAGATTTTCATTAAAAAAACAGGGGCGCCGAAAATCTTCCTGTCGATCTTATCAAGCCACTCTCGATGGGTTCATGATTTGAATATTGATGATATCGATATGTGTATCGATACATCGCTAATTCATCTAGATATATTGTGAAGTTGCTGGACATATTTAGTGCTTTTATCGATGATATCGATATGTGTATCGATACATCGATAAATCTGTCCAGATGAATATTCAGTTGTTGGACATTTTGGTCCTCTTATCGATAATATCGTTAAGGTATCGAGGACATCGATAGTACAGGTCGATCATATCGAGGGTTCTTCGATAAAATCGACAGGGCGAGAAAAACTTAGAGATTTTTCTATTTTTGAAAAAGTTTTCTCACCACAAAAACCCTAAGATGTTTATCTTGTTTTAAGGGTTTTAATTACCTGGTGTTTTGGGACATGGGATGTGAGGCTATGGTTTACCTATTGCGAGCTTCCACACATCCGGTTGAGGCAGACGCTTGAATTGTTCTTCCTATCGAGTCTCTGTAGTTCACGTAACTTGACAAACCAGGGCACTAGCAAGTGCACTTTCAAGTGAAGGCATAATATATATTACAAGGTGGGTCCCAAATGGATGTGGCCCACCTAATTTGGATCAATCTGACATTTGTACTTTCCCTACATTCGGGCTTGTCTAGACGGGATGTCAGGTGGGTCCATTCGATGGACAGTAAGGATAAGATGCATACTTCATAGTGGGGACCATCCGAGTGGGCCACACGGCTATATCATCATCAAACAAAATGAAAGAGAGAGAGAGAGAAATAGAGACGTGTGATGGAGGGACCCCGGCACTATGGGCCCTCCCTTCCATGATTCAGAACATACATCAAGTGGGTCCCATTACATATGGGCCCACTGATCAAAATCAACGGTGAAGATCCTTTCTCCACAAAAATGCAAGGTCTAGATGACCCTATCATACAAGGAAAATAAACATCATGATGGAGTTCATGGAGAATGGCCCCACATGGAATGATCATGAGAATCATGGTGGGCCATCGCCCACACCTAGGGTCCAAAGTGGGATCCATACCATCAATCGGTAGGACCCACTTGGCCCCTCATCAAAATACAAAAAAATATAAGTCGATGGAACACCCACCGTTGATCGTCTTGGTCCGATGGAAAGGTAGTCACCTAGGCTTTGATTTCAACGGAAGGTGATAAAGTTTTGATGGTTAAGATGAGAGATGAGAGGGTAGGAAGTGGGCCACAAACAAAACTCTCTCATGGAGATTTGGGAGAGCTTGGACGTGGAATTCTTAGGTTACTTGGAAATGGGTTTGAGAAATGGAGAGAGAGAAAGAGAGAGAGAGAGAGAGAGTTGTAAGGAGAGAGAGAGAGAGAGAGAGAGGAGAGAGAGAGAGAGGGATGGGTGAGGTGAGTGATGGGTGTGTAAGAGATTTGTTGACTTTTGGGGTAGTTTATGTAAGAGGGGTATGGGTTGTGTAAGGGATTATTAACTTATGGGGTTGCTTGGGGATGGGGTGTGAGGTGATGTGTACTTGACATGCACTTGACACTTGATGGGATTGATTGATTAATTGATTGATGTAACATTCGGGTAGAGATTTTCTTGGGTTTTGCAACGCTGGCGTTTTCCTTGAACTGAATACGGACCCATATCTCCTGGCCTAGGTATCGCCTTGGTGCGTGAGACGCGGCATTGAAACCGCGGCGACGGCGCGGTCACTAGGGTACGAGTCTTGGGTTGAGTCTACTCAGGTTTGCAGAACTTGGCTTAGGATCAAGCGCAAATGTCGGATAAAGGTCGAAGGTTGCCAAAATTCAATCAGGAGGACCGTGGGAACCTCCGGAATGGTACGGACTAAGATACGGACTTTACATATTCTACTTTCCTTCAGTGCATTTTCTGACTCCCCTTCCACCTTATTGTGTGAGAGGTATCGCACCTCCTTAGGATCACCCTAGGTTAGCTTAACCCTAATGTATGATGGGCCTTTTTTGGTAGTTATATTTTGTGGATCAGCTCAGGCATACCGAGCTAATCGCGGATGAGCTTCTATATTTGTACAGGGCTAAGAGCAACCCAAGTGCTCAGGGCTGGTATTATTTCTCTTCCTGGCCGAACAAAGGTCAGGCCCTCATCACCAATAATCCTTCCTCCGATAAATGTTGGAATGACAAATGGTTCTTCTCTTTAGAGGAGTGGGAGGCCCCGATGATGGTACTAGGTAGATTACGCTCTCGGGTCCACACCTAGTTTTCTTTTCCAGGTTAGAGTTCCCGATCCGCAACTTTGTTCGTTGACTTTATTCCTTTTTAAGTTCTGGTTTTTACTGGTTATAGTCATTCATTCTTATAGCTCTGTCCTAGCTCCAACCCCAAGCCTACCTAGCTACTGCTCCGCTAGGTTAGGATCCCCCAGGAGTGTAGGCTAGACCAGAGGAATTGGAGGAAGCTTGTCACCCGACTCTCTTGAAGGAATCTAGCTTGGCAGTAGTCAGGTTGTCGGGTATATCGCTTTTGTTGGTCCGTTGCTTTATTTTCTCTCTCTTTCTTCCTCTTTTTTTTTCTCTTTGAAGAACTGACTGCCCCCTTCTATATATTACAAAGATGGCAGATCGTCCTGGGGCAAAGAGATTGAGGCTCCCCTCCACAGCCTAGCTAAAGCAGCTGAGGAGGAACGCCAAGAAGGATAACCCCTCATCCTCAGTTCGCCTAGTCGAGACTCTGGAGATCATCACTAGTGGCCCGACGTCCGCCCCTGGGACCCTTCCCTAAGTCGCGCAGCTGGCATATGTGAAGGAGGCTACCGAAGCTGGTGTCGAGAGGCCCCAGGAGGCTGCCCCAAATGGTTCAATTCGGGGCATCCCTCCTTCAGATTTGGCCCTGAGGGAGGTTGTGGACTTGGAGTTGTCCTCGACCCACGCAAATGCTAAAGGGCAAACAGAGGTTGTTGCAGTTGCAGGGCCAAAGGTTGGAGATAGGAGTAGCTCCGAGCATATGGCGATGTTAGCCCACTAGAATCACCATAATGTGAGTGATGAGGAGATCAACTCCATGCTTGCCCTGCAACTCGAACTCTTGATGAGAGAGGTAGCATCGATCTTAATCAAGATGAGGACATGTATCCCCTCTTTTTTGTATGTGCCTAACTTTGATGGTGGGCTGACCTTTCGTTACTCTTTCTTTATAGAGTGTCATGGGGGTTCTGGCCTTGAGGAGCTTGTCGAATTCCTCACCAATGGTCGTGTATTGTTCTGGGTCAAACGTGTGTCACTTTTGTCTTACAGGCCTGTGATCAGGGTCGACATTCAGCCTATGGACCATCACATACGGGTCTATACCGGGCATGTCTTGGTGCAACCAGGTAAAGATGTCAGTGTGTCACTTCAGTAAGCCAGTGATTTTGTCTTGCTAATCTAGATCCAGTAATAAGTTGACTTGAATCGTACGGGTCAGGTAGGCCTCACAAAGGGGCATAGGCACTAAGTCCTATACTGGTGATCCCCTCTTGGTTGACTTTCCTCGCAGATCTAGAGAGACGATGGTCATCGTATATTGCTGCGATTTTGCTCAAAGTGATGTCAAGTAGCGTTGTCGGGCTTTATACTAGTCACCCCTAACCTGACCAACATCGTGCTCGATCATAACTTCATTGCGAGGTGATATGTGGACACCATGGCTCTCATGGTATTAAGTGATGGTCTGCCCAAGATCACATTGTAAACTGATGGGCAATCAACTACAAGGAAGTTGATCATGACGATTGTCTGGTTAGCACCCTCTCCAACAGTGACCAGCAACCATATGCTTCCTTCAGGGGTGATCTTTCCTCATACAAATCCGAGCAGGGGGGTGTGGATGGGACGTAACCTAGACCTCCCAACTCCCATTTTTTTAAAGGCGGTGATGAACAGGATGTCGGCTGAGTTGCTGGTGTCAACTAGTATCCGATGCACCTTCTGGTTGGCCACATTCATGGTGACTACTAAGGCATCGTCATGAGGGTGATGGATTCCTCTTGCATCTTCTTATGTGGAGGTCAAGCTGTATGAACCCATCCTCTACTCTTTCGCAGTCCGGCTGGTGAGGTATACGTGATGCTCTGTATCCTTATTGTTCGCATTTCGGGCGTGTGCGCTCTATTCGAGTGTGATGGATTCCTCGTGCATCTTCTTATGTGGAGGTCAATCTGTATGAACCCATCCTCTACTCTTTCGCAGTCCGGCTGGTGAGGTATACGTGATGCTCTGTATCCTTATTGTTCGCATTTCGAGCGTGTGCGCTCTATTCGAGTCCCCCCCCCCCCCCACCCCACCGGCCGGTCCGCTGAATATGGTGCGTATCTCGCCCGTGGCCTCATTGTGGTTTTGGTTATCATGCTGCTCATTCTGCTTGTCTAGTTGGTTGTCCCCTCCTGTCGACAAACTCTCATAGGTTCCCCTTTCAGATGAGGGACTCAATCTCTTCCTTGATGTCGAAATATTTTACGATGCTATAGCCATGGTCTCGGTGGAAATGACAGTATTTCTACTTATCCATATTCTCGGCGTCATCCTTCATTCTGCTCGGCCACTTCAGGATTCTTTTGTCAAGTATCTCCATGAGCACTTGTCCAGGCGTGACATTCAGAGGAGTATACGAGTGGAATCATCTCTCCGGTCGTCAACTTGTACGCTGACCTCTGCATTGGTTATCCTCTTTTTTTTTTTTGTTGTTAACAGCGGATGGCTCCCCTTCCTCCTTTCGCTTGCTGCTCTTAGCCAAGCTACTTATGTTGTTTGAATACTTTTGAGTTCGATTAAGGAGGTCTACTAGAGTGGCTGGTGGGTTCTTGCCAATTGAGAAGAGGAACTTCCCTTATTTGAGGCTAGCTATCATAGCAGCAAGAGTAATCTTGTCGGAGTAATCGTTGACCTGTACTGTTTTCTCATTGAAACAAATGATATAATCCCCTAATAGCCCATCCTCCCTTTGTGTGATCGTGAGGAGATGAGTTGAGGCATTTCTTTTATATTTTCTATTGATGAACTATATGATGAAGGCCTTTCTGAGTTGGGCGAAGGAGCTGATGGATTTTGGCTTTAACTGTCTTTCCGTGTTGCTCTCGATAAGGTTAGGGAGAACACTCTACATATTACGGGCCCTGACGCGCCGTGTAGCTCCATCCAGGCTCTAAAGGACTCGAGGTGTTTGGACAGGTCCCTGGATCCAAAGTAAGGGGTGATATGGGGCATCCGAAACCTAGAAGGGAGCTAGGATATCATCATGTCGTCAGTAAAGGGAGGCTCGACTTCTTCTAGCATGGCTTCGATGGAAACGAGACTTTGGCTTGGAATGCTTGCTGGTTGAATATCACCGAGCTGATCTCGAATCTTTTTGAGCTTTGCCTCCCACGGTACCTTGCTTTCCACCTCGACTTCGGGGGCCTCCCATACCTCCTTTTTTCTAGGGTATGGTGTAAGTCAGACTCAACGAGCATGATCGCTCCCACAGTATATGCGAGAGCCTGCCCATATTATATTGGTTGGTCCTTCATCTCATGTGGATCATGAGGTACTTGTGAAGGTCGGGATTGCTCGTTTGTTGCGCCCACTTCCACACCTTAATCGAGGAATGGCTCTTGCCTCTCAAATATCCGGATTATCCAATTCATGTTGCCGCCCAAGGCCTCAACTTGGTTTTCTAAGGAGATGAGCCAACCCCCTATGAGGGGGGGGGGGGGGGGGTCAGTGTGGTCATCTGAATGTGGGGCTTGAGGATCTTTAGGATGTTCTTCCAGCATGGGGATCGGTTCAGTAATGGCGGTTAAGGCCATTTGTAGGGTAAAGGGGGAAAGAGGGCTGCTAGTGATACGGGAACTTACGAACGACTTTGGTGTCGTTCCCACATACAGCGCCAAACTATTAATGCTCAAATATGGTCGATCCTCCTTTGCTTCCTATGAGACTCTTGGATACCTGCAAAGGAACGGTGAACAAGGAGACATTAGGGGTGCCGGTTGTGGTTGGAGACCCTCCAATGCCTAAGTCAGACATATGGACTCATAGTAGATGTACTAGAATCGGGATAGTTGTGCGTACCTTTCTCTTGAATAATGTAATGTATTCATAGGTTGGCAGGCAGCTTACGTATCTGGGAGATTCTATGAGATATGCTAAAGGGACCCGTATTGGAGTTAGACACTACTCTCGGATATTTCTCTGACTATACCTCGATTTGCGTGATCTCCGGCTAAGGCCTCACTGGGCAGTCTTACCCATATATGGTACTGGATTCTTTCTAGATGTTTATATTTCGAGATTGAGGTCGGTATCTGAGGTTGAGATCGGTATCCAGGCTCGAGATCGGTATCCGGTCTTGAGGTTGGTATCCAAGGTCGAGGTCGATATCCGAGGTCGAGATCGATGGGTCCGTTGACAAGTCTGGTTTAACTATTTCGTCTCTTGTTCGATAACCCTTTTCAGATAGTCCTTTCCAATGATGGTTTTGCTATGCGTATTGTACAGTAGGTTAGTTCAATTTTACCCATAGATCATCAATGAAGAATGATTACAGGATTATAACTTCTACCTAGAAGTAACTAGAACATGAATGGTTGAGATCACCGTCTAAGACGCAGTACCGGCTAAATTTGCAATTTGGGGTGGAAGCGGGGTCAGGTGAGATACTTTGTAGGGCATCATGTCTTATGCAAACCTAGCAAAACATTAAGCTACCTGTTACTCGAAAGGATAGTTTGATCATTTAATAATTAACCTTTCGACCACCTACATAAGGGAAGTATTATGAAATTTCTAGGATATAACTGGAATTAGATTATTAATAGGGATAAAAAGTAAAGATTCTACAAGTTTCCCATCTTAATTTTGCTACAACGCAACCATCGTGATTTTGCCGAGCGCCGATTGGGTACTTCCCCTGTTTTCCCAAGCTTGGGACAGGCTAGGGCTCTGAGGGCCACCGTGATGTATGATTTTTTCCACACCGTCGGTGCATTTTTCCATGTCATTTTACGTTCTGTACCCAAAAATAAGGTAGATCTGATGTTCAATTGGGCCACACCACAGAAACGTGGTGCTAATGATGCATATCATTGAAACCTTCTTAGAGCCCAATGTGATGTTTATTTGCCATCCCATATGTTCGTAAGGTTAGATACCTGAATGAAGGTAAAATAAAAATATTAGCTTGATCTAAAACAAAACATATGTTATGTGGCACTCAAAAAGCTTTTAATGTTATGCATTTAATCCTCATTTCGTGGTTCACTTGAGCCTTGATCCACCTCGATTTTAGCTCCATTATCGAAAATGACATGGAAAAAATGCACAGACACTGTGGATCCAGACCTCATGGTGGCCCTCAAAGGCCTAGCCTGTCCCGAACCCAGAACGGGGTCACCATGATGTAAGTATTTTATTTACACCGTTATCGTATCATTTTAATGTATGATTCTAAAAATGAGGCAGGTTCACAGCTCCAGTGACAATGACACCCACCGTTTAAAACCTTTCCAAGGGCCACGAAGATGTGTTTTTTTACCATCCAACCTATTCGTAAGGTCACGTAAACACGGCTAAGTGAAAACACAAATACCAGCTTTGATCCGAAGCTTCTACGCTCCTGATAAGTTTTTAATGGTGGACGTACGATCCCCACCTTATGATCTACTTAAGCTTTCCTCAAGCTACCTCATTTTTTATGCGAAGAAAAAGAAGAACGATGTGGATAAAGTACTTACATAGGCGTTACCCCCACATCCCTGCCCGGTTGAGTTGCTGTCGTTTTTGCTCACTTATCGTACGGGTTGACTGGTCGTTGAAGGAAAATATTTGGAAAAATCGTAGCTCTCTAAAATTTTGCCGAGAAATAAACTAATAAAAAAATGAAAATAATTCATCACGTGTTGCAGTTCATAACAGCCTGTCTTTTTGGCGGTGCTATCTACTGCTTAGTGGTCAAGATATCCCTGATACTTGTGCCATCTTGGTACTTGTGCCACTGACCATTCTAACCAAGCCTCGATGCAAGAGACGGATTGGCTACTCCCCCTCCTCCGGCCGGTGGCTGCTGGTCGGTCCTCCGTGAGCTCACCATGATGTATGTGTTTCATCCATTCCGTTTATCCATCTTTATCGATCATTTTACAATTATAACCCAAAAATAAGAGGGATATAAATCTCAGGTGGACCACACCACAGGAAAACAATAGTGATTGAATGTCCACCATTAAAATTCACCTAAGGCCCACCGTACTGTTTATTTGACATCCAATCTTTTGATTAGGTCATAAAGACCCGGATGAAAGTAAAAAAAATAAAGATCAGCTTGATCCAAAACTTTTATGGCCTCAAAAAGCTTTTAATGGTTGACGTTCATTCCACCCTATTTTCATAATTTCGTCCACGTGATATTTGGATATACCTCATTTTTGGTACCACACAATGAAATGATCTCGAAAAATAGATGGATGGCATAGATGTGCGTGATGGCATGACCCACACAGCACTGGACCATCAGCCATTTTGGCCGGTGGCAGGGGAGTAGCCAATCCGTTTATCTATGGTAGTGGCGGAGACCTACTCTGGTCACCGTGATAATCTCCTTCCATCCATTTTAACACATAATTTAAAAGCTTAGGCCAAAAATGAAGTATATCCAAATCTGAAGTGAGCCTCACCTCACAACTGTGAACCGAAATTCTAGTGTTAAATTTTTTTAGGGTGCAATTGATGTTTTGGATCAAGCCGTTATTTGTATTTTCCTGTTATACATGTCCGCCGATATGAAAAGGTTAGATGCCAAATAAGTATCATTGTCGGCATAGCAAGGTTTTGATAGTAGATGTCATTATTGCTGTTGTTTCTCACGGTGTGGTCTACTTAATAGCTTTAAGGCCTGTTTGGGAGCGTGGATTTGAAACTCCCTGGATTGGAAACCCCATGGATTGGCAATACTATCGGTGTATTTGGCACCCTGGAGTGTGAATCAACTTTAATTCAAAAATACTTATATATTTGCAGGGGTTTAAATTTAATTACTAAATCAACTTTAATATCTCTGATTAGTGAGATATATAATTTTTAACACTATGATTGTGATAAGCCCGTTAAAATATCTGTTTTGCCTAAAAATGATGAAATTCCAAGTCTTAGATGGACCGCAAGCACAAGATCATGTTTGAGTGACTAACCAGCGATTTTTAATCGTTGATTAATATGGACAATGTTTGGACGGTATTAGATCAAATTTGGACGGTGCTGATCTACATGAACAATGTTTGGACGGTACTGATCATCGTTAGTTGGCAATGTGCCCAGTAAAATGATAGTGTACATTGACATACATTTATACCTGCAACTGTTGAAATAATTTCGCGTGTAATCCAAGCTCTTACTGTGGATTACAAACCCCCGGATTGGCAATCCGCAGTTGCTTTATGCTGCCAAATAACCAAGGAGATTTGAAACCCCTCTGATCCCCTCCAATCCAAGGTGCCAAACGACCCCTTAGAATACTTTAATTTTGGGCAATGATCTCGAGAACAGATGAACACCGTGGATAACGCACGTACATTCACGGTATACCCAACTGTGTTTACTCAGTAGGATAACAGATGACCGCAGGAAAACAGTGGGATTTTAACACCTACCATTAATATTTATTTGCCATCCAACCTTTTAATTAGGCCATGTAAACAAAGATAAAAGGGAAAACGCAATACCACCTTCATCCAAAACTTTTGTGGCCCACATGAAGTTTTTAATGGTAGGCATTCAATCACCATCCTTTTTTTTGTGTGCACTCCATCGGAGTTTTGGATCTGCCTCATTATTAGGGTCACACACTGAAATAAACTAGCAAAATGGATGGATAAAGTTGATAAAACAAATACAGCATGGTGGGCCCACAGATCTCTTTATGCAAACCATGTTGGTATTTGCAACTGTTTTTATTGCAATCCACAAAGGTAGATCATTCTTTTATTATTTAAAATACCACAGTATCAAGTTCTTTTTAACTTGGTCCGGCTTTTCAAGAAAGTAGCCCTCTATTGTTGAGTGCAGATCCTCTGTGTTGAAGGCACGTGAAATTCTCGAGCCCTCGGCAACTCATTGATATATGTCATTGCGGATGGCACGAGCTCACAAAACATGACTATTTTTTCTTCCAAATAGGTTGTGAACTATGCAACACAAAATTTTATGTGTGAAACCTCTCTTAAGCGCAACCATGATTTATGTGTTAAATCCACACTGTCTACCGTTTTTTTTTTTTCAGATAATTCTAGAGCATAAGCTAAAAAAATAAGATATATCCAAAGATCAATTGGACCACACCATTAAAAGTAACAAGGATTGAAAGAACTATTATTGACACTTTCATAGTATCCACCGTAAAGTATATTTGCTATCTAACTTATTTATAAGGTCACACAAACTTAGATAAAAGAAAAATACAAATGTCAGCTTTATTAGAACTTTTCGTGGCCTCCATAAGTTTTAGCAGAAGACATCTAATTCCTACTATTTCATGTGGTGTGGTCCACTTGAGCTATAGATGTGTTTTGTTCATGGGATCATCCTAGAATGATATAAAGATATGGATGGACAATATGGACCTAAGAAATACCTCATGGTAGGGCCCACGTGAATTTCACATGTCAAAAAATTCCATTATTACCACGCGGTGTAGCACATTCCAAAAAGAGAGAAGAAAACCGAAAGTGTTGACATATGAAACTTTCATGGGCCATCATCTTATGTTTCAGATCCACTCTCCATACATTTTTCCATATCACATCATGATGTATGTGTTAGATCCAACAGTCCATCCATTTTTTCCATATCATTTCAGGGCACACTACAACAAACCAGAGGTTACCCGACACTTTGGGTGTACCTTTCACCAGCGCTAAGTAAAACAGGGCACCGACAAACCTGTGTGTATATATATATATATATATATATATATATATATATATATATATATATATATATATATATATATATATATATATATATATATCTATATATAAAAAACCCTACGACCTCATTTCGATCCCAGCCCTGACTCTCTCTCTCTCTCTCTCTCTCTCTCTCTCTCTCTCTCTCTCTCTCTCTCTCTCTCTCTCTCTCTTCTTCCCCTCTCTCTCGACCCTTGATCTCTATAGATCTATGTCCTCGGATCTCTAGATTAGAACCCTAGAGCCCATTCTACACTTCGTAATTGGAATTCTCTAGTTTTCGTGAAATGGGATAATCGGTTTTTGATGTTTGGATGCAGTTTGCAATTTGTTAGGGGTTTGAGAGAGTAAGAGAGACAAAAATGCTGACGAAATTCGAGACAAAGAGTAATAGGGTAAAGGGGTTGAGCTTCCACAGCAAGAGGCCATGGATCCTAGCGAGCCTCCACAGTGGTGTCATCCAGCTCTGGGATTACAAGATGGGGACCCTCATCGACAGATTCGACAAGCACGATGGCCCTGTACGTGGGGTCCACTCCACAAATCTCAGCCACTCTTCGTCTCCGGAGGTATATCAATCACCTCTTGCATTCTCTTTGTGCTGCCCTTTTCCTTTTTAATCAATGTTTCATTTCATGGTTCCTGGAGGTCATTTCCTGATGAACAATGCTAAGAGAATTTGTGACACACATGCGATATTTGGGCCACCGTCATGTCATGATCATGGTGGACGTTCCCTGGACTAGAGACCTAGATGGTCCACCTTTCATGTGGACGATAAGTATACTGAATGTAGACCATTGGTCATCCTTTTGTAATTATTATTTTCTATCCATCTGCTTTCTTGTACATTTGTGGTCCCTCCTGATGAATGGGTCATCATAATTTTTGGGCCGGTGCATGTTCACGGTGGGACCGACCTGATGAATGCCCCCTATTTCAAAAGTTAACATACATTCTAAATATACTTCCAGCTGTAAGAATAGTTGTCTACCTTATTGTTATTTATTTTATTCTTTAAATAATGAAAAACATTTTCAGTTGGGATTACAAATGTTGATGATATCTTAAAAGTTAACAAATTTAGAAAGAGAAAACCAGGCATACTTTTATGCACTTTATTCACACAACATACAAATCATGACACTAATGATAAAAGGTGGTAAAACAAATCATACCAAACAAAGCACGGGCAAGACTGTTATTTTCCATATACTCATATATGAGCAATAGATGATTTCCTTCCATACAGTATCATAGAGCTTTACAAGATACGGATGTTGCAAAACAAAAAATCATGCCTATCTCATTCACAAACTCATGGTTCCCTTGCTTTGATTTAGAAGAAAGCTGCTTCATTGCAATTATGTTACCATCTGATAGTAGGCCCTACATTAGGGTAATAAAGTTCTCTTAATGACCTTGATGGGGAAAAGAACTGAATAAATCAACATTTATTTATTTTTGTATATTTGCATGTCCTTATTCTGTCACGATTTGATTTGTTTTTACAACTAATTGATGACATTACCTTCTCAATTAGGCATGAATCTATGTTTGTGTGTAGGTCAAGGGCATTGAGTACAAAGTATAACTATCTATTTTGAAAATAGTGTTTTGATTGATTCAGTTCCATTTTTCATTGCGGCTTGTTCCTTTACAACTATTGTAGAATAAGCTTATTTTACATCTACGTGTGGGACTCATATGCACTCCCTCTTTTTCTTCCTTTCTTTTTGTTTTTTTTTTTTTTTCCAGTTGTCGTTAGTTGGAGGGAGTAGGAAAGAAGAATCTGAATTTCTTCATTTTTTGGTTAGTCTTTTTCCTCTCAAAATCTTTATCATCAAGAAATGTCATGATATTTAACGATTAATTTGTATAATTTTGAGAAAAATATTATGAATTGGTATGTTTGAGTGTTTTGGCTTTGTGGTGGATCGACGCATTCTATCTCAATGTGCATAAGATTGTGGGACACTTGAGTTCTATCCCAATGTGCATCAATGGTAGGGCACTTGATGTTTCTTTGCATGTCCAAACCAAGTTTTGGTTCAGCTTGAATTTTGTCTCCAAAAGTAAAATGAGGGGGGCACACATGATGGATAGTGGAACCTGCACAGATCATGATGGGCTCCACACATATTGTAGAATAAGCTTATTCTACAAATGTCACTAAGGAATCTGCCTAGTTGTAGAATAAGCTTATTTTACTAATGTTGCAGAGAAACATTATCATGCATGAAATATCTTTCAAAATTTCTTTTGTAGGATGCTCCTATTGATTAGTCG
>JAJHSJ010000009.1:26545796-26638032 GCA_021015155.1 Magnolia officinalis
TATCTTAAAAATGCAGGTAGTGGTCAAAGAAAACCTGGATTACTGGCACGCTATATGAGGATAAGGTTCAACGATATATTTTTTCTCTACCAGTAATGATTTTTTTTCTTTTATGATTACTAATTGAAATATCTTTCTCTGTGTACCAATTTTTGAAATATACTTTAAATTGGTTAATCTGTTCCTTTTTTAGAATTGAACTTTGTGTTTTTATTTATTTGATGCAATTAATTTGGCTTTTGGTACATTATTTTCTTTTTTCTTAAAATATTGTGGCACACTACTGTTGGAATGTTATGTAGGCATGTACTCATGGAGGCAAGGAGTGCCTGTGGACAAATCACTTTCAAAATGCATATTTATTGATGGTGCACACGTGTGACACAAAAAAGAAAAGAAACAGAGACAATTTCAAGTCTAAACCAAACAATTAAGCAAAGAACTTTCCATTTTCTGGAGAAAATGGGATTGAACAGTTTCATAAGTTTTAATATTTGTTCAGCACAAGGATTCTTTCTCACTATCCATTACAACATAATTGTACAACACCCTGTCTCTGTTCCATATCTGTTCACCACAATGGTTTGCTAATCCAGAGTCTAATAGTCCCATAGTGGATAGACCATGTCAAAAAAAATCTCCCCCATGAGAGCTAATTCTTCCATTGATGATCATCACATAGACGTGGTTTTAAGAAAATACAGCAACAGTTCACATTCAATTCAGAAAGGCCAATGATTGCATGCATGACTAGGACCTTCCAATGAAGGAGACATTGAGCATGGTCTATACACAATTGACCATCATATCAATGGTCTGGGATTGCCAAAAAATGGACAACTGACCAAAACTCCTCCATTTGATACCTTGTCTGCTTTTAACACTGACATTTATGGCCGTTTCTAAGTTTTGTAGCGTATCAATAACTGGAAAAAATATTTCATAGTATTAAAACTAGTCGGTTCAATTTGTTATTGGAAAAAAAAAAACTGGTTGGTTAAATTGTCGAATGTTGTCTATTGAATGGCCCATCTAGCCATTGATAACTCTGTTATATAGTTTCAACCTTGTAATTAATGGATTATTTTTTAATTCATTTATTCTATCTTTATTGAATGCTACTTTTTGATTTTTTTTTTTTTCTTTGTGCAAGATTTTAATCAATCATGCCTAAATTTAGGCCTACAAGCACTTCATTCTTTTGACGCTACTCGTGCTAGGAGTAGACCATGCAGAGGATTTTTATTTATATATTTTTCTTTAAAGACCATTATTTTCAATTTATTGCAATAAATATTATATATTTTTGTATTGCGAAGTACTATAAATTTGGTTTAATATTCAGTTTAAATTGTATTGCAACATTTTTTACATTTCAAAATTTTTTGAGATACAGGTAGAAATTGAATTCTATACAATAGTAATAATAAAAAAAAAAATACTAGCATGTGATAAGGCCTCTCAAAAATGTGCAAGGATTTATACCGGCGCTTGTATAGATCTTCTGCGGCGCTTTGTGATTACAAGTTTTCTCAGCTCTTTTGCCAGAAACAATAGTATAGCACCGGCGCTCTGGCAAGCGCCATTAAATTAAATTAGCGCCGGTAGAGATAGTTAAAAAGGCCATTTTATTGTAGTGGCATGAGATGAAATACTAGGCAAATCCCCCTTCAAAGGAAACAATGGGAATTGAATGCCACCTATAAAAACATTGTGTGATCACATAACCTCTGATTAAGCTGATATTCCTGCTTTTTCCTCCATCCAGGACCACCTTATGAGAAGGTTATATGGCTAATAAACCTTATGTGGACCACCAAGCTTTCAACAATAGTTGTTCAATTCCACTACTTTTTGTGGTGTGGTTCATTTAAGCTCCCGGTGTACCTCATTTTTGGGCCCGTGCTTTACCAGATCTGAAAAAAAATAAAAATAAAATAAAATAAAAAAAATAAAATGATAGACCGTATAGATTCAACAATAAATCATGATGGGTAAGATAAGTTCCAGACGTTAAAAATTTGTACCGGGTAGTACCCAATATAATGGGAGGAGCTGCAGTCATCCACGATGACATGGACCAATGAAAATCGTCGCTGAGGAATCCCCTGTGATTTCAACGGGAACGGATTGGCTACTCCCCTGCCACCAGCTAATGGCTGGTGGTTGGTGCTCTGTGAGCCCTACCATGATGTATGTGTTTCATCCATGCCGTCCATATATTATTTTCAGATTATTTTATGATATGGCACTAAAAAATTAGGTATATCACAATCTCAAGTGGACTACATTAAAGGAAAAAGTGTTGAATGAGTGTCGACAATTAAAAACCTTTTGGGGGCAATAAAAGTTTTGTGTCAAGTTGATCTTTGTTTCTTCCCTTCATCTAGGCCTGTATGACCTAATAAACAGATTGTATGTCAGATAAAAAATACAGTGGGCCTTAGGAGGATTTTAATGATGAATATCTAATCATTATTTTTTTCCTACGGTGTGGTCCACCTGAGATTTATATCCCTCTAATTTTTGAGATCAAGTAGTAAAATAATCATTAAAAATGGATGAACGGAATGGATGAAACACATACATCATGGACGGGCCCACAGAGCACCAACCATCAGCCACGGGGATGGTGGCACGGGGAGTAGCCAATCCGTTTCCGACTTCAACACGGACGATCCGTGCTCATTTGCATTGGACGCGGATCACGCCCTACCCTCGCCCGGACGGTAATCCGTCTGGGCAGGGCTATGTGGAGCCCACCGTGATGTAACTGTTTTATCCCGCCGTCCAATGATTTTTTCAGAAAATTTTAATATGTGAACCAAAAAATGCAGTAGGTCCGAGGCTTGAGTGGACCACACCAAAAGAAACCTGCACTGATATGAC
The DNA here is from genome assembly GCA_021015155.1 of Magnolia officinalis. NCBI lineage: Eukaryota > Viridiplantae > Streptophyta > Magnoliopsida > Magnoliales > Magnoliaceae > Magnolia > Magnolia officinalis. The sequence goes on from JAJHSJ010000009.1 coordinate 26,548,686, forward strand.
ACCCACCGTTGAAACCTTTCTAAGGGCCCAAGTGATGTTTTTTTTTAGCATAAAACCTGTTCATAAGGTCACGTAGACGTGGATAAAGTGAAAACACAAATATCAGTTTGATCCGAAACTTCTCTTGCTCCCAAGAAGCGTTTAATGGTAGACGTTCAATCTCAACTTTGTGGTCCATTCAAGCCTCGGACCTGCTGCATTTTTTGGTTCACATACTGAAATTTCCTGAAAAAATCGTTGGACGGCAGGATCAAACAGTTACATCACGGTGGGCTCCACGGAGCCCCGCCCGCCCGGATTACCGTCCGGGCGGGGGTAGGACGCAATCCGCGTCCAATTTGCATTCCATTCAAACCGGCCCTTAAATCTTTTTTTCTTATTTAAGTAAGACATTGCTTTTTCCTCTCTTCAAGTCTCATTCCCTCTCTTCTAGTCTCATTCCTTCTCTCTCCATGGCTTCCCTCCTCTGTTCTATTTTCCTTTGTCTCCTCTCTCTATCTCTCACCTATGCCGCCAAGCAAACCTACATAGTCCACATGAACCAAAACCACAAGCCCTTATCCTACGCAACCCATGCACAATGGTACGCTGACCACCTCCAATCCCTGTCAATAAACGCTGGCAGTGCATTGCTCTATACCTACAACTCTGTCTTATCTGGCTTCGCCGCCATCCTCGACTCCTCAGAGGCCGAATCCCTCTGTTGTTCTGACTCTGTACTCAGTATCTATCCTGATACGGTCTACCATCTACATACAACCCGTACACCCGACTTCCTAGGCCTAAGCGACATGGCGGGCCACGGCTACGACGCCTATCTTGATCATGCCTCTGAAGACATCTTCATTGGAATTCTTGATACCGGCATCTGGCCTGAGAGCTCGAGCTTCTACGATGCCGGAATGCCCCCAGTACCCTCCCGGTGGCAGGGTAGCTGTGAGGAAGGTGTAGATTTTAGCACTTCAATGTGCAACCGGAAGCTCGTCGGCGCAAAGATCTTCTCGAAGGGGATGGCCGAAGTGGGGATACCGGAAGAAATTACATCAGCACGTGACCGGGATGGCCATGGGACCCACGCTGCTTCCATTGCAGCAGGCTCGCATGTGCCAAACGCAAGCCTGTTTGGGTATGCGGCCGGCATGGCCCGTGGAATGGCTCCAAGGGCCCGCATCGCCGTATATAAAGTGTGCTGGGAGTTGGGGTGCTTCGGGTCTGACATCCTTGCGGGTATAGATGCTGCGATTGCCGACGGCGTTGATATCCTCTCACTCTCATTGGGTGGGGGACCCGTGCCGTACAAGAATGATCCTATCTCCATTGGATCATTTGCGGCCGTTGATCATGGTATCGTCGTTGCGTGCTCTGGAGGAAACGATGGGCTGGAGCGAGGTTTAGTAGGCAATGTGGCACCGTGGGTTATAACAGTCGGAGCGGGGACACTCGATCGGACGTTCCCAGCTTACGTTAGCCTTGGCAATGGGAAGAAGTATGCCGGTGTGTCTATATATAGCGGGGAAGGGATGGGCACTAAAATGCGCTCCATAGTTTATAACGTAAGCAAGGGTGCGGTGGTTGCATCAAGTAATCTGTGCTTGCCTGGCACGCTGGATCCCAATCTCGTACGTGGGAAGGTGGTGATCTGTGACATGGGCCAGATCTCACGCGTGGAGAAGGGATTGGTGGTCAAGAAGGCAGGTGGGGTTGCCATGATCTTAGTCGATGCGGTGGCCGAAGGGGTGGAGTTGATAGCAGACAGCCATTTGCTGCCGACGGTAGGGGTGGGGGGGACGGCCGGTGATCTGATTAGAAAATACGTGCGGTCAGATCAGAATCCGACGGCTGCGATAAGTTTTGGCGAGACTGTTTTGGATGTGAAGCCTTCGCCTCAGGTGGCTGCTTTCAGTTCGAGGGGGCCGAATGCTGTGGCGCCTGAGATATTGAAGCCGGATTTGATCGGACCGGGTTTGAATATATTGGCGGCTTGGACCGGTTCGGCCGGCCCGACCGGGTTGAAGGAAGATGCACGGAGAACCAAATTCAACATCAAATCGGGTAAGCAGCTAACATTAGATAAGCATAAGGGAATTTTACGAGAAACTAATTTACATTCTGCAACCTTTTTGAAACGTACGTCATTTACATTCTGCAACCTTTCCCTTCCATTTATCAGATGGATTAGCTGCTTGGATTCGCCCCATGTTCATGTAAAATTCATCCCGATCAACCAACCCCGTGTGGCACCTCATGTTAAGTGAAAGGCCCAAAAATCACAAAAAATCCATGATTCAAGTAGGCCGCATGATTGAAAACAATGCGTAAGGAATGATCACTCTCCAAATTATTTTCCTTTGTATGGCCCGCTTAAATCAGAGATGAGCCTGATTTTTAGGGTATAGGCTTAAATTTTGTTGTGTCATCTAATAGTTAGAGTGGATTTCATATAATCATCATGGTGGGCTTATAAAAATCAAGAGTGAACGTAGCTCTTTCAACCGCTTTTTAATGCTACTCACCTAAATCACAATTCAGCCTGATTTTATTTTATTTTATTTTTTTTTTTATTTTTTGTCTCAGGTCATAAACTGGGATTATTTCTAATGGTTGGAGTGGATTTTGCACGCACACTGTAGAGACATCCGATAAAAACAAGTACTCGTGAAAGCAAAATTGTATAGGATGCAGTTGTTGATTTTGACAGGTCCACCTTGATACTTATGTAAGACCAATATTGCCATTAGATAGTCAATCCTGTATTAGGCCTAAATTAAACAATCCGATGACTTGTGATTATGATGGGCCCTACTAAAGGAAGACTTTGTGAGAAACGTCTACCCTTGATTTTTATAGGGCCACAGTGATAATTATATGAAATCTACTCTAATCATTAGATTCCATACAACTATCTAAGCCGTTGGCCACACTAATGAAAACAGTTAAGAGTGTGAGTTTTGCCTTGTACATTGTTTTCAATTATGTGATCCACACAAATCATAGATGGAACTGATTTATGGTCCCTTGTAACATGAGGTGACTCACCTACTAGTTGGGGTGGATTTTAAGTAAACATTACAGTGGAGCCCACCAAATCACAACCAAAGGTGGTGGAATGATAATTATATAAATTAATTAGGTAGCTTTTTAAAAAAGGTACTAAATGTATTATAGAGTAAGTGTGTGTGTGTGTGTGTCTATATATATATATATAATTCCCATCAACTATAGAAATGGTCCTTCTCCTTTGAGCGCAGTTAGTTAAAGTGCTCTTGGTGGCATCGGTTCACTTGGGCAATCTAACTGTCCATTGTGAGCCGTCCATTTATCCTAAAATACATTTCATCGACCGCCATGCAAAAACTGCGGTGAGCTAATTTAATTCATTGCTGATTGGGCATTATTTCTATATATAGCCATTCTTTTTAATGTTGTGGATGGGAAGGCTATGATTGTCAAACACAAGCAATTAATAAATCAGCGAGTAGGAAAAAAAATCACTTATGGTCTTGTTGTACCCTATTTATGGCTATTTTAGGTTAAGCAATAGGAGAGCGACATATGACATTGCATAAGAAATATGAGTTAGATGAAAAGATTTTTTAAATATTAGGAGTATTTTTTTGCGGAATCATAACTAGTGTAAATCTAGTTTTACGCGTAAATGAATGGTCGACGAAGTGATGTGGTCGAGTTACTCAAAAGTCAAATGAGTGAAGAGGGAAACATGGTCGATCAATTTAAGTTACAAAAGATGATCGAGAGGAACAAAGTTTGGCCGGCATAAGAGCAATAGTCACAAAAAGAAAACGTAACAAGAGAAGGATCTAGATGAGAGAATGATCTAAAAAAGGCTTTTCGACTATTGTAACCGTTGCAATAAGGGAAGAAGGATCCGGAAGAATAAATTGTAACCAAACTTTATAAATAGCGGAGGAATCTAATAGAAGAAGATATTTACACTCTAAAACATCTAACAAAGTCTAATAAAAACAACCAGTCTATCAATTTATCTTTTATCTCAGCTTATCCTAAGAGTATTGATAATTCTTGGCTATAATCTTTAGTTGTAATCCAAATTCATGCTCATACACTGGATTTATTCTCTATCTATATCATGTAATTATTTTAAGAGATGCATTCTTACAGTAGCTCCTACTGACTGATCGCATTCTCGGGCCATGTGATATCTTGTGGATAGGACATTTTCTTCACTGCTTTATATTACATAGCAATTATCACTTGTGCAGAGACCTTTCATGACTAATTTACCTATATGGTCCGAGATCTCACACACATCTTTGGAGAAAGTGACTGAGTATTCTTTATAACATATTTGGGAAATGCTCAATAGATTATGTTTCAGTCCCTCAACACAAAGAACATTCCCAATCTTGGGCAATCTAGGCCCAATTATTGTCCCACATCTATTTATCTTGGTGGTGATCCCATCTCCAAATGTGACTAACCCTCCATCAAACTTAGTGTAATTACAAAAATGGGTCCTGTCACCAATCATGTGCTTCGAGCAACTGCTATCAAGATACCATTTAGAGCTACTACTTGTTTTGAGTGTTATATGAATTACAAGGCAGTTAGCTTTGTTTTTCACAACCCATTTGGTAATGATTTTCTTTGGAGATGATGTATTCCTTTTGGTTTCTCCTTTAGGTTGGTTATACCTAGGTGATTTGGATTTTTGGGGCAACTGATCTAGATTCGCCTGATTCATCATTTCTTTGGTTTTCTGATTCAGTTGTGCTACTTGTTTCAGCAACTCCTCCATCCTTTTTGTCATTTTAGGAGTAGGTAATTTCCTCCTTTCATTTAGAACTTTTGTAGGAGGACTTTAGTTTCTACATCATTTTACTGGTTGGTTTGAATTTATTAATATTGCTTGAACTGGAAGTCGAATGGAGTTGTCTAAATGCTAGACATTCAAATTAAAAATGTCCCATGTCTCCACATAAATCGCAGATAGGGGTAGCTTTTGTTTGACTGATAGATGCAACTGTTTTCTTAATCATAGGAGGTGCAAGAGAATGACTAGATTTGCATGTTTCATAGCCTAATCCCTTCTTATTCGTAGAGTTTCTTCTCAACCTAAGAGTCTTTCTAGTTTTTCATCACTTTGGGAGAACCTATGACTAAGTTCAGTTGAGTGTTTGGATTTTTCTACATTTAGTTTCAGTTTTTCATTTTAAGTTTTCAACTTTTCATTCTCTGTTTCTAGATGTTGAATATTCTTAGTCAACTCTTCAATTTTAATATTAGCATCAGCTGCTTCTTTTCCAAGCAAGGTTTTTTCAGCATAGAATTTTTTATTATCATCCGCCAACTTGTTATTGACAGCAAATGCCTCATCCAAAACCTCTTTCAGTTGTTTCATCTCATTGTTGGCTTGACCAAGCTTTCTAAGGATGTTTTTACTGAGAGTATAAAGTTGTTCATAGGACACCTGAGTGTTATCACTTTCTTGTTCTTGTTCTTCTTTTACTTCTTCTTCTTCTTCTTCTTCTTCCGAGGAGGAGGCAGAAATTGCGATAGAACTGTTAATACTGAAAGTATGAAGTATGACCAAGTGTCCTAGAGGAGGATGAATAAGACATTTTCAAAATTTGTTATCTTTTAATAACAGCCTATACCTAACTTTTAAAACAAGAAAGTAAGACAAAGTAACTCTATGACTTCCAAGCTAATAGAGGGTCCAATTCATATAGGCTTATACAAGATTTATATGTAAAATCAAAGCCTATAAGGATAGTATGTATCATGTGTGGGATGTGACTTCTATCAATACTTATACATTAAGTAAATCATGCATCATTTTAAACACGTGATGAACATAGACATAATTAGATAAATGTATTCAAAACAATCCCAAACACAATCATGTATAGTGGTTCGTTTACTTGCCTACTCCACTCCCGACAAACACACACTCTCCTAGAGTGTACTAGATTTCACTATCCAATGGTTTTAAATCAGGTTAACCATGAACCTTCACAACCTATATAAGGTTAAACTAGGACACCTACACAAGGCTCATACATGCCTACACAAGGCGACACGTCCTACCTAAGGACACAACACTGGAAGCCTACACAAGGCAACCTAGCCTACACAAGTCACAACCTACGTAAGCTACATGTCCTACACAAAGACACAACATATTTTTCCGTTGGAGGCCTATAACTAGGACTTGGCGAGTTTGACACTTAAACTCTGAATCCTAATCCTATACAAGGAAAGGGCTTCAGACACATTAGATTCTAAATACTTACAAAGTAAGTGGGTGGGTCCCGTTCTCGCGCAATGTGAAGATCTTCTATGATAACGAAGAATCTTCAATTCCTTGAACCGTAACCTATTGATGATGCTTCGTGAAGGCTCTGAGGTTTTGAGTTTTGATCTTCTTTATTTAAATGACAAGATTTAAATTAATAGAGAAGGTTCTCATGAGCTAGGCATTCAGAAGTTCCAAGGATAATATGATTAGTTGGAAACTTCATGAATACTAGAGTTCATAATTCAATTCAAGCATATAAAATAAGAGTTGATGCTCAAACAAAGGATTGAATGATGAACTCTAATAGGAAAGAGAGAGTGAGTAAGAGGGTAGATAGATCTTGGAATAACAGGCTCAAACTCTCTTGGATACTATATTAGCTCATTTTAACAAGAAGCAACCTGATGTTTTTATAGAGAAAGAATCCCAACAGTAATAAAACGGGCAGAAATCTGTCATTGTCGATACTATCGAACAGTCTTCGATATTATCAAAATTTAAATTTCAATTATATGGAGTCTCATTCGATTGTATCGACTTTCTACACATATATGTTCGTTTTTTTGTAGAATAGACTGCTCGATTTTATCAAATACCATTCAATTCCATCGATGTGCACTTCGATGTTATCGAGGGTTAGTTCGATCCCATTGGATTCTCTTTAGAAATGTACCTTTAGTTGCTGAAGGATTTTGTCCAGAAGTTCGTTGCTATTGAATTTTGAAGTTCGATTACATCAAATAGTATTCGATATGATCAAATATATATATATATATATATATATATATATATATATATATATATATATATATATATATATTCTTTAAAAGCTTGCTGGACGAAATGTTCCTCAAGTTCGATGCAATCGAGTCTGATTCGATACAATCGAGAACTTACTACATCGAAGGTGACTTGATTCGATCGATGAACACTTTTGAGAATGTCTTCTATTTAGAGGAAGTCCCTGAGACGATATTATCGAACTGTATTCGATATTATCAAGATTTCCAACAAATAGTTCATTTTGTTGCTGGACAGAATGAGACTCTTTATCGATAGTATCGAACCATCTTCGATAATATCGAAGATGCCTTCGATTGCAAATCGATATAATCGACTGGCTAGTATAATGCATTTTTCATTCCTCTTAACATTCTAAGTGTCTTTCTTACTTAAGCTTACTAATATGTTTTTTAATGAGTTTAGAGGTAAATTTTAAGTTGGAACGGGGTTATATACTTTAGGGTTTAGTTTAGGGAAGTGAGGCTTCATTACCTATTTGGAGCACTCGAGTTTTTCTCTGTTTGAGGTCTTCATTTTAAAATCTTTGTCTTGGGACTCACTTAAAGACAAACCCAACATTCATGTAACTTGACAAACCAGGGCACTTTCAATCTCCCCCTTTTGTCAATTACGTGACAAAATGAACTAACAAATCCTAGGTTATTACAAACAACTCAGTACATGATAAAATTTCAAATAAATCCACTCTAAAGTTGATTATAGCTCCCCCTTTGTTCATGCTCCCCCTCAGTTCCTACATTAAGATTCAAGAAACATAAAACAATATCAAACTTGGGAGCATAAAATGTTCTCCCCCTTTTTGTCAGTGATTGGCAAAGGTTAAGTAATAGACTAATGTAACTGAAGTTTGCTTATATCTAAAGCTAGATGGAGAATCTAAGAAATCACATAAGTTCATAATATAAAAGAATGAAACATAGAACTAAATGTTAACTAATCATGCCTTCTAGAAATATACTGATATAGGACATAAATGGCATGAGAATTATAAAAAAGAAGGTGATTAGATATCATCATTCATTCACCAAATAATCAAAATAACTACCCCAAGCTTGAGTAGTATAATCATCATCCAAAAAGAGCAAGCCCTTAAGGGCATAAAATATCCAAAATAATACAAAATATTAGCCCAAGATGGGCACCACAAACCAAAACACAAATAAAGACTATCAAACATGTCCAAGACTGATCATAAAATAAGATTGGAAATAGATCAGATTGGCTTGGCATCCCAAAAAGATATTTAATACCCAAGCCAGCATTCCTAACCATGCACAAGCTGAACTAAAAACTAAGTGGACGGTCCTCCCTCGGATGGAGAGACATCATCACACTGACAAGTGATCGTGGCAATTAGGTTTTGAATCTTTTACTCCACCCGCTCCAGGCTTTTCTGAATAACCTCTGATAGCTGCTCCACACGAGAAAGACGACGTCCTTATTCATCCCTCCATACCAAAAGTGATTCCCGTCGGTTGTGGTATGATGTGCGGCGTCTGGTGTGCCTATTTGAGGTACATGGTGCCTCACGATGCTCATCCTCAGTAGGAAAGTCAGTCTCAGCCGCCTCCGTCTTTGCTACCTCTGCTTCTGTTTCTCTTCAAAAATCTTCAGTATGCGCTTTAGATGAGGATGCCCCTTTGTTCTCCAGACCCATGCGCTTGATATTGGTTTTTGAAAATAGGCATGCAGGTCTGGGATGATCAGTTGTTGGCATCAAGCCAACATAGTAAGAGAGCAAACAAATGAGGTATGGAAATGGAATGCATGTGTTTCTCATGCTCTGAATGCATTCGGCAATCAGATGAACCATGACAGTGGGTAAACACAGTGGAATACCCTGGCAGATGCTATAAAGAGTATCTAGAATGTATGGGGTCAAGTCTGACTTGTTAATCCCTCGTGGATAAACATTGACGCAAAAGATATTGTGAAGTACCTTATACTTGTCTACCATATTGTGACAATATGACAAGAACCGAATCACCTGTTCATTCTGAACTGTTCCTCCCAAATCTAGGATGTTTTTCTAACCAACTTTATCCAGGATCTCTAGAATCCCAAACGGTCTGACGCATTCTCGATCTATCTTTTTCTCATATACAATCCCCCTAACTCGAAATTTGTCATACAGATTCTCAAGTGGAGGAGGGACCTGAGGGATCAAGATTTTAGGTTGAACAGGTGTAGGAGGGGCTTATGTAGGTGCATTCCGTTGAGTTCTAGTTCATCTAATAAGTGATTGAGACGGGGAGGTTGGTTCATCTGGTAGGGGCCATTCAGATCTAGGTCTTGATCAGAGTTTAGTTCGAAAACCCCTAGAGAACTCTCCAACTTCAGGTGTTTTCCCTTTCTCTTTCGGCATTAGGAATAGACAGTTTAAGTAGGGTTTTTCAGAATGGAAAACAGAAAAATCCCCAAATCTGTTGTGAAGAGTTCCAAAAAGAGAGTGAAGATTCAAGAATGATAATCTTACCTAACAAGGGTTACAGAGAAGATGAAGAAACAGGTGCAAGGTGGTCGGTCTTCATACCTTCAGGGAGGTTGAAAGATGAACGGTCGCTGGCAGAAAGTGAAATAGAAAAAAATATCTCGCCCGCGCGATTTTTATAACCTTGATTTCTCGATACTATCAAGGTATGTTCGATATTATCGAAGATAGGTCTTCGATATCATCGAATATGTTTGATAGTATCGAGCAATTGTCTAAATAGGTTAGTGACTTTTGCAAGATGTTCGATATCATCGAGTAATAGTCAATATCATCGAAGTATGTTCGATGATATTGAGTATCCTTTAATGTTATGGAAGCAGTTCAGACATAGACTTTACCTATTTCAACTTGAATTGATCATTCTAACTGGTGTACATGAATATGTATAAGGACATTAGTATTTTGTACATCAAAAAATAAAAAATAAAAATCTACACATGTTAGAAAAGAATGGCGAGGCTATGAATGTAACATCCCAAATTTTCATGGCCAGAGTTTATACTCGTGTCCGAGAAAACTGGGTGTTAATAATGTATAAATTGGATGCTTTAAAAATCGCACCATATTTTTTTCATTTAGATCACATCCAGATACATCCATGAAGGTAACGTTCATGAGAATAAAATTGACTGTATTGATTATTTCAAATAATCATCAGAATAAAAGAATAATTAAATGCCTTTCAATGAGAGCTTATTACAATATCAGAGTTCGCAGTGGAAGTATAAAGCTAATTCATAAAGCTATCTTCTCATTCTTTCAGTATAATCTTCCTTAGGGATATTGTTCACTAGGTCTTCAATCTGTACGTCACTTGTATGATCCGTACGATTGAGAAAGGATCAATGCCCTACTCATAGTGATGGTTATCCTTTAAAATTAACAATGATTTAAGAGATGAATAAAAGTAACTTAAAGGTTCTGATACGTCACGTACTCCACCTCTATGAGAGATATCAGTATGCATAAACAATCTATATGAATGTATGCCTAGCAATGTGTGTGCATCTCATCATACGTAGTTATCACTATCACAATGAGAAAGCAGTCCATGATATCTGGCTCGACCTGCACTCTCACTATACGGATATTCACCAGCGTGTCCCATGTTAATGTGAATTTATGCAAACATCTCAAGACGACACAACAACGTGGTTAGAGGATTTACATAACACGATGTGTTTATGGAGCGACTATTTATGACATCCAATCTCGAAAAGTTGATGTAGCACTGCATTTACGATTTACATACATCGATTATGCACCACACCAACCAACCCACGGAATTACGTGCAGACTAAGAGGGCCACTACTCGTAACACATTACGTCCATGATAAATATTTGATTCACTAATTGTGAAACCTTTAACACAACACTTGCACTGATAGAGAATGTAAACTGAATCATGATTCCCAAAAAGGTAAATAAATGATGGTAATAAATCAATTGAAAGGATAACTATCAGTAATATGTGAACATAAAAAGGCAGGACAATAATCATTAATTAAATCAAAGTAAGCTTAAAGGATAAAAGCCCTCACCTCTAATTATTCGGTTGTTCTCAGGAAGATTAGGGTCCTAGGGAATCTTGGGATAAAACTTGTTTCTCCTTATCCTATTTCACATTATTCAAGTAGTTAGGATTAGTTATAACTAAATTTCACTTAGACTTAGGAAATATGAAGGGTGTCTTAGCTATGCTCTATCTTAGAATTCTAAATTCCTAGCTGAGAAGAAAGAAGAAAAGTTTTGGGAAGGGTGGAGAGGATTAAAGATCTCAGACCTGGTTTGGGGAATCAAGAACGAAATCGAATGCTCGTGTGGGATCAGATAGGCCTTCCTCGCTTCCTTCTTTTCATTATTTCTTTCTTTTTTTTTTTTTCCCCTTTCTCGTTTCTTTCTTTTCTGCCTCTCTTCGTGGTGTGTTATGCAGTACGGGTGGATGTTTTTATATCAGTTGGGGCTTGCCAGGCCCTTCTTGCGTAAGTTGCGCAAGAGACAGCTACCTTATGCAACACTATCAGTTTTCCTCGAGGAAACTGATTGTTGTTTCCCTTACTTTCGGCAGAAGTTTGGTTGAGTTCTATAAATGTTTGATAAAGGAGTGTGCCCTATCCATCGGACATCTTGGATTAGTCTAGCTCTTCTGATCTGACCGAAATCATCACCTACAGCGGTCCGTTTTTCTTGCCATGGCGTGTTAGCGAAGGAGACCTGTGTTGGAGATGCCCATCCAACTCTTTCAGACAACTAGGTGAGAGTCTGAATTGCCCCAGCCAAGTATTGGATTACATCCAGGATGTCCCCCCATGGTTTCCTACCCGTGAGAAGGAATACATGCGTTTCCTCTTTCGTTATGGAGGGAGAGCAGCTGGTTTGCGGAAATAACTGGTTTCTTGCTAGCTTTCGTGGGGCCCACTACTCTGGACATCCGGGAGATCTGGTCCCTCTATCCAGATCTCCATGATGTCCCCGTCCAGGGATCAAGATATGACCCAGATCCAAGGTTCGGATAGTCTATACGGCTGATCGTGGTGCGGCCCACCTTTCGCTGGTCATGGAATGAAAACACCGAGGTTTGATTGTAATCTTCACTAGCATCAGATGACGGTTTGGATGAATCATATGGCCAGGCTGGTGGGCCATGAATGATGGCCATGGTCCGTCCGGTCAAATCCCATGTGGGCGGAGAAAACAATTTGAAACAAGGAAGGATTTCCTTCCTATTTTGATGGGTCAAGGGAGCTTTGACCGAGGGTGTTGGTTTGGTGCACAGCGGATCTTCACCTGCTGTGTACATGCACTTTGCAGGGTGGGGTCCACCGTGATGATTTGGTGGATCTACTCCGTCCATCCATTTTTCCATCTAATTTAAGGGATTGGGCCCAAAATTAAAGCATATCCAAAGATCAGATGGGCCATATTGTACGAAATAGTGGTTGTTGTGATTTCCACCGTTGAAATCTTTCCAAGCCCTACAGTGATGTTTGTTTGTCATCCAACCTATTCACAAGGTTACACATACATAGATGAAAGGGAATTATCCTACTATGACTACCCATGACCCTACTTCACTCGATAGACACCAAACTCAATGTTTATGCGCTGATCTGTAAATTGGATCACTTTTACCATGATCTAAGGGTTAAAATTTGACGTGTACGGTTAATTTATGAGTCATAGTCATGGTATAAAATTCTACGTTAAACAGATAGTGGGAACTACGTGATCTTAGAATTTAGGAGTCTAGGTTAGTGGCATTCTCGTAATTATTGTGATCTAGGAGTTTTGTGAAATCTAATGGTTCTACGTGATTGTATGCATCTTTCTAAACAATTCTCACAAACAAACTTATATCTAAATCATTACGGATGGAGAATTATTTGCCAATTCATTTACGAGAAGGTTCATATGTCAAATCACATTATGGGTGGCCCTGTCTTAAGTTTAACAGTCAGATGGCTTGATCTAGGCATGGATATTATTTCTCACGGTCAGATTAGTGTTGGGGAATAGATGTAAGGTTAGGTTAGCTAGGTTGGTATCGTACTCATGTACATAATAAGTTAAGTTTCATGGTAACACTCGAGAACTTTCAATACTCGGGTATTGAAATGTTCGGGGCATTACAATGAATCCTCAGATGATATCTTTATGGCAAATGAAACATTAATCATTCTTTATAGATGGTTGATCTTCTGAATATAAATATTGATTGTAGTATGAAGATTAACCTTCTCTGGTTCAAAATAAGTATCATTACATACATAACGATTTTCAGAATGATTTCAAAATTATGCATGATACCTGGTTTATATGGAGATGCTTATCATGAAGGCACTTTTACTGAAATGTATGAGTCTCAACAAACTCCATATATAATGAAACCATTAGTTAAGAGATAGATTGAAAATTGATTCCAAAAAGAATATTATTACATATCCATGCCTTTTAATGTTCTTAAATCAATTCTATATGACAAAGATTTACTTCTAGACCAATATTATTAATCATCCTCAGAAATTTCTATGGCTCACTTTTACTTCCAACATCTCCCTTATAAAGTACCTGACCCATTACAATAAGTATCAAAATATGAGTCAAGGTAATAAATTGTTTTACTTGGACTGAATGTTGCAAGTGCCTGAATTAATCAATTTCAAGGCACTTGTATTTGTTTTGTGTTACCCATTTGGTAACAACCCTTTTTGAGCTAGAGGAATTTTCTCAGGGTGACTTCCAGACGATTTGGATAAGTCTTTGTGATTCGTCTTGGAAGCAACATGAGGATTTCTGAATATAGGACATTCCCATTTGTAGTGTCCTATCTTTTCACAATGATGGCATGATAATTTGACTGAATTTTTTTGGTTTGGAGTAGTTGAATTTGTCATCTTTGATGAGGTAGAGGAGGAATCTGATTCATATATATCTTAGGCATGCCATATTTTTGGAGTTTCTACCCATGTCTAGGAGTTTTTCAAACTTTTCATTGCTTTGAGTGAATTTTCGAGTTAGTTCTGCTAAATTATCAGAATTTTTTACTTCTAGTTTTAAAATTTTATTTTCTCTTTTTAATTTTTCAACTTTTAGTTCTAGAAGTTCAATTTTCTTAATCAGATTATCAAAAGTTATACTTCTAATAGTGGTTCCTCTCTCATCTTTAATTCTTTTAAGATTAAGTTCATCTTCCTCTTCCAATATCTTAGGAATGATTGAAGTGGTGGAGGTCATGAGAATCTTCAACGATTTTATTGTCTTCATCACTTTCTGACTTGAATCTAAATTAGAGTCTTCATTATCATCCCAAGTGGCTGCCATGGCTTTCCGTTTAGACTTCTTTGTTGGACATTCCGTAGATATGTGACCATATTTTCTATAGTTGTAGCATTGAAGCTCTTTGGACTTGTTGAAGATTTTGCCGGTTTGATGCTTGTGGTCCAGTTGAACTCCTTTGTTATTGTATGATCTCCCACGGTTCCTATTAAATAATCTTTTAAACTTTTTAGCTAGAAGGGCAACCTCCTTATCTCCATCTTTGTTCTTACTGTCTTCTTCATCTATTGTATTCTTATTTTTAGAGGTTTTGAAAACGTTATTTTTGGATTTTATGGGTGTTTTAAGATGTAGTTCAAATGTTTATAGAGAACCAACCAGTTCTTCTACTTTCACCTCATCAATGTTCCTACATTCTTCAATGGTGGTTACTTTATAGTTAAACCATTCCATAAGTGATCTTAGGATTTTCCTTCAGATTTTAGGTACAGGAACTGTTTTTCCAAGTCCACCCATAGAGTTGCATATGATATTTAGTTTTGCAAAGAACTCCATGAAAGTCTCATCTTCCTCCATTTTCAATTGTTCAAATTGGGTTGTCAAGAATTGCAACCTTGATCTTTTTACTGTGCTGGTTCATTCATGTGTGGTTTCCAACAGATCCCATGCTTCTTTTGGGGTTTTACTCATACTGATTTGGTTGAATACCTCTTTAGAAACTGGACAATAAACGACATTCATAACTCTTGCTTCATATGTTTTATTTTCTTTCTCAAAAGCTGTCCATTTCTCTTTTGGTTTGGGTTTGGTGATGGTTGTGCCATTTTCTAATACAATTGGCTCGGTTGGTGGCACATATCCATTTTCAACTATTTTCCAAACTTCATGATCCAAGGATTGCAGAAAGTAGTTCATTTTTGCTTTCTAATATGCATACTTTGAACCATTGAAAATAGGAGGATGAGAGACGGTTGTTCCCTCTCCTTTAGCCATATTTTTTACTTTAGTTTAAGGATCTCCCTCTAGTTTGTTAAACCCTTTAAGAGGAACCTGCTCTAATACTAATTGAAATTGCGGTAGAACCACTAGTACTGAAGCATGAAGTATGACTAACTGTCCTAGAGGGGGGTGAATAGGATTTTTTCAAATTTTGTTATCTTTTAATAACAACCTATGCCTAACTTTTAAAATAAGGAAGTAAGGCAAAGTAATTCTATGGCTTTCAAGCCAATAGAGGGTCCAATTCATATAGGCTTATATAAGATTCATATGTAAAATCAAAGCCTATAAGGATATAATGTATTGTGTATGGGATGTGACTTCTATAAATACTTATAAATTAACTAAATCATGCATCATTATGAACATGTGATGAACATAGGCATAATTAGATAAATGTACTCAAAACAATCCCAAACACAATCATGTATAGTGGTTTGACAACTTGCCTACTCCACTCCCATCGGACGCACTCTCTCCTAGAGTGTACCAGATTTCACTATCCAATGGTTTTAAATCAGGTTAACCCTAAAACTTCATAACCTACACAAGGTTAAACTAGGACACTTACAAAAGGTTCCCAGATGCCTACACAAGGCAACACGTCCTACCTAAGGACACAATACTGGGAGCCTACACAAGGCAACCCAAGCCTACACAAGGACACAACATATTCTCCCGTTGGAGGCCTACAAATAGGACTTGGTGAGTTTGACACTCAAACTCTGAATCCCAATCCTACACAAGGAAAGAACTTTAGACACATTAGACTCTAAGTACTTATAAAGTAAGTTGGTGAGTCTCGTTCTCGTGCAATATGAAGATCTTTGATGATGATAAAGAATCTTCAGCTCCCTTGAACCATAACCTATTGATGATGCTTTCGCAAAAGCTCTGAGGTTGTAGGGTTTAAGGTTTTGATCTTCTTTATTTAAATGATAAGATTTAAATCAATAGAGAAGGTTCCCATGAGCTAAGCATTCAGAAGTTCCAAGGATAGTATGATTAGTTGGAAACTTCATGAATGCTAGAGTTCATAATTAATCCAAGAATATAAGATAAGAGTTGATGCTCAAGCAAATGATTGAATGATGAACTCTAATAGGAAAGAGAGAGTGAGTAAGAGGGTAGGTATATCTTGGAAAAACGGGTTCAAACTCTCTTGAATACTAGCTTATTTTAACAAGAAGCAACCTGAGGTTTTTATAGAGAAAGAATCCCAACGGTATTAAAACGGGCAGAAATCAGTCATTGTCGATACTATCGAACAGTCTTCGATATTATCAAATTTTCAATTTTGATTATATCGAGTCTCATTTGATTGTATCGACTTTCTACATGTATATGCTCGTTTTCGTGTAGAATAGACTCTGCTTGATTTTGTCGAATACCATTCGATTCCATCGATGTGCACTTCGATGCTATCGAGGGTTAGTTCGATCCCATTTGAATTCTCTTTAGAAATGTACCTTTGGTTGCTGAAGGATTTTGTCCAGAAGTTCGATGCAATCGATCATCATTCGATGTTATCAAATTTTGAAGTTCGATTACATCGAATAGTATTCGATACGATTATATATATATATAATTTGAAAGCTTACTGGACAAAATATTCCTCAAGTTCGATGCAATCAACTCTGATTCAATACAATCGAGAACTTACTCTCGATGTAATCAAAGGTGACTCGATTCGATTGATGAACACTTTTGAGAATGTCTTCTGTTTAGAGGAAGTTCTTGTGTCGATATTATCGAATAGGGTTCAATATGAACTTCGATATTATTGAACTGTATTCAATATTATCGACATTTTCAGCAGATAGTTCATTTTGTTGCTGGACAAAATGAGACTCTTTATCGATAGTATCGAACCATCTTCGATAATATCGAAGATGCCTTCGATTGCAAATCGATATAATTGACTTACCAGTATAATGCATTTTTCATTCCTCTAACATTCTAAGTGCCTTTCTTACTTAAGCTTACCAAGGTGTTTTCTAATGAGTTCAGAGGTAAGTTTTAAATTGGATGGGGGTCATATACCTTAGGGTTTGGTTTATGGAAGTGAGGCTTCATTACCTGTTAGGAGCACTCGAGCTTCTCTCTAGTTGAGGTCTTCATTTTAAAATCTCTGTCTTGGGACTCACTTAAACACAGACTCAACATTTACGTAACTTGACAAACTAGGGCACTTTCAGAGGCCTTTTCAGTTTGTTGTTCATTTATCTCCTCATTGTTCCCTAGACCTGGGATGACCGTAGTGGTGGAGGCCATGAGAATTTTCAACGATTTTTTGTCTCTATCACTCTCAGATTCACTTGTATCTGATATGAAGTTTTCAGTATCATCCCATGTGGTTGTTATAGTCTTTCCTTTTCATTTCTTTGTGGGACAATCAATAGATAGATTATCATACTTCTGGCAATTGTAACATTGGCGCTTCTTTGACCTTTTAGATGCTTTTCCTATTTGGCACTTATGGTCAGGATATTTCTCATTTTTGTTGAATGTTCTTCCATGGTTCTTGAAGAATTTTTTAAACCGTTTGGCAAAAAGGACCAACTCCTCATCTTCATCATCCTCTTCACTATCCTCATCAGATTCAACTTTATTTTTAGAAGTTTTGAGGATAATATCTTTAGATTTTGTGGGGGTTTTAAAGTATAGCTCAAAAGTCTGTAAGGAACCTATGAGTTCTTCTACTTTCTTTTCATCGATATTTTTATACTCTTCTATGATGGTGACTTTGAATTGAAGTGTTCCGGTAGGGATCTTAAGATTTTTCTACAATTTTTTTTTTTTTTTTTTTTTTTTTTTTTTTTTTTTTGTGTTAGAACCCTCTCTCCAAGTCCCCACATGGAGTTACATATATCATTCAAATTTGTGTAAAACTCTATAAAGGTCTCGTGTTCTTTCATTTTTATATTCTCAAATTCGACCATTAGGAGTTGTAGCTTTGAACATTTCAGGTGCTTGTTCCCTCATGGGTGGTTTCCAAAAAATCCCTGAAATTGCGGTAAACCACTATTAGTGAAGTACAGAATTATGCCCAAGTGTTTTAGAGGGGGGTGAATAGGACTTTTCAAAATGTTAATCCTACTTAATATAAATATTAAATTCTAAATACTAGTAAGCAGGATTAATTAAAAATCAAGCACAATCAAAAGATAGGATAGTGAAATGTACAACAGTTGTAATGCATCAAACATGTAGTATGTGAAATTACTTACATCATGAATCAACACAACATAGACCAAAGAATGCATCACAAACACAGCGATATATAGTGGTTCGGCTATGTGCCTACTCTACTCCTAGCTGATATACTCATCTCTATGAGTGTATCAAATTTCACTATCTAATTAGGTTAACCATATACCTTTACAACCTACACAAGGTTAACTAAGGTGACTACACAAGACAACCCTAAGTGGCTACATAATGCAACTTATAATGCCTACACAAGGAAAACACAAATGCCTACACAAGACAGTGCTTACACAAGACAGTAATCCTACATAAGGACTCTACACGTATTCTCCCGTTGGAGGCATACGAAAGGTCTGAGCGAGTTTGAAGAACCGAACTCTGAATCCCGAGAGTGAGCCCTGTTTTAGCACATGTTGATGAAGATCTTCCTAGTGATGAAGAGTCTTCAGCTCCCTTGAACTGCAACCACTTGTAGATGCTCCAATCGAGGTACCGAGGTTATTGGGTTAGGGTTTGGTTTGATCTTCTCTAATTTATAATGGGTCTTTAAGAGCCAGAGAAGATTCCTAGAAGCTAAGCATTTAATGATCCCAACACAATGATTTGCCATTAAGGAGTGCCGCTGGATAATCAATGAAGGCTAAAGTTCATTATTCAATCCATGGTATGAATATACCAATAAATGCCTTTAAGCCATGGATTGAATGATGAACTCCTATGGGCAAGAGGGCTTGAGAGTAAGGGTATTAACTCTAACAATTACTATCTCAACGCTCTCTTCAATACTCGCTCGAAAGCCAAAGAAGCAACCCTAATGGTATATAAAGCCAAATTCCAAAGGTAAAAAAAATGGGTAGAAATCTGTTGCTGTCGATGCCATCGAACCTTCTTCGATGTCATCGACTTACTGCACCAAGATATTCAAATAGGTGCAAGACAGATTTTTTCTGATGCCATCGAACCTCATTCGATTCCATCGAATGACCCTTTGATGTCATTGAGAGATGGCTCAATGCCATCAGTATTTTTCTTGAAAAATACACTTTGGTTGCTGGACATATTGAGCTCTTTTTCGATACCATTGGGATTTGAATCTCGGTGTCATCAAAGTCATTTCGATTACATCGAGAATAAATAGATTTTCCTTTGTAAACTCACTGGATAGTTTTGTCCATATTTTGATGTCATCGAATAGCCTTGGATGTCATTGAAATTTGAATTTCGATGTCATCGAATGACCTTCAATGCCATCGAGAATATATGATTTTCCTTGTAAGCTTGCTGGATAAACTGGTCCATATATTGATGTCATCGAACTGTGTTCGATCCCATCGATAACTTTGATGCCATCGAAAGCGATTCAATTACATCGAGTATACTTAGAAAATTTCAAAGTTTGCTAGAGATATTTGGCCTTATATTGATGTCATTGAAGTGGGTTTGATCCCATCGAAACTTAAGTTTCGATGTCATTGAACTGCCTTCGATTCCATCGAACTTATACCTGATTTTCACTGTTTGGTTGCTGGACTGATAGGCCTGTCTCGATGCCATCGAATAGGTGTTCAATGCCATTGAAGCTGCTCGATTGCACTTTGATTGCAATCGACATAACATGAATTTTATCTATTTGCTTCTATCTCCATAAACTTTAAACGAACTCTAATCTAAGCTTACCAAGAGCTTTAGAAACATGGTTTTGGGCAAGTTTAGACTTATTTTAAGTGGTTCTTTTACCTGATAAGGTTTGGTTAGGAAGTGAGGCTTAATGTACCTATATAGCACACTCAAAAACTTCAACTTGATGAGTTTTTGGTCTTATAGTCTTCATATGGGGTTCACTTGACTTTAGGACTCAACATTCACGTACATTGACAAACAAGGCCACTTTCAATCCCATGCTTGTTTTGATGTTTCACACATACATATGCGTTTAAACTCTTCTTGTGAAACAACACAGTAGATTGCATTCATTGCTTTAGCATCACATGTTTTCCTTTGTTTATAATAATCAGTCCAAAATGCCTTTTGTTTTGGTTGAGATATGGTAGTTCCATTATCAAGTACAATTTGTTCCATTGGTGGCTCATACCCATTCTCAATAATATCTCATACTTCATGGTCCAAAGATAATAGAAAAATATTCATTATAGCTTTCTTATATGCATAATTTGAACCATTAAAACTTGGCGATCAAGAGACCGATGTTCCCTCTCCTTTGGACATACTTCCAACTTCAATAAGGATCTCCTTCTAGGTTGTTAAACCCTTCAAGAGGAACCCGCTTTAATACCAATTGAAATTACGGGTAAACTGATATAAGTGAAGTATGGAGTTATGTCCAAGTGTCCTAGAGGGGGATAAATAGGACTTTTCAAACTTTTAATCCTACTTAAAACAAATACTAACCATTAAGCACTTATAAGAAGGATTAATTGAAGAAAAAAAATCATAATCAAAAGCTACGATAGTGAAATATATAAAAGTTGTATTGTATCAAACATGTAGTTTGCAGAAATTAAACATACCATGAATCGACATGAACATAAGCAATAACATACATGTTAAGGGTCAAATATTGCATATTAGACCCCAGTTATTGCTTGGTTTTACGAACATGATACTGTTTACCGTCCTATTTTAATCGTGTTTTTATTGCAAAGTGAATTTAAGAGCTTGGACTGAAAAAGGGTGATAACGGCATGAATTTGATGCTCAAGAGTCACCAAGGCAAGGGACGGATCTTAGAGGACTGAGACCGAAGAATTTACACGCTAAAGATCCAAGAAAATCAAGTGATCAACGATAAAGAGGCCTGAAAGTCATCCTGAATGTAAGATCGCAGGATTCCCATCACTCGAAACTTTATATCTGGCCTGAGGACCCTAAATTAACTGTACACGTCAAATTTTAGCCATTGAATCCTTGTGGAAGTGGCCCAATGGACAAATCAGACTATAAAACACTGATCTGAGGCCCACCTAATATCTAGATATGCTTCAATTTTGGTATGAACCCCTTAAATAAGGTGGCAAAATGGATAGATGGAGCGGATTCCTTACGAACATAATAGTGGATCCCACCTGGGGTTGTGCGAGTGCACAGGCGGTGCACTCCCGCGCTGCACCAGACCCCAGCTTGGGTCAAAGTCAGGCTGACCCGACTCTCTTGGTAGTGGACGGACTTGCGTCCACTAGGATGCATCAGTGGGCCACTGTGATCGTCCCATTGGACAATCTGAACCGTCTAACGTGCTCAGGGGGTGGGCATAACCATACTCATGCTCTCCCTTTGGTCCCCATGAACGTGTACACACGTAGATCGCCGTAAAATGCAGGATGAATGGTGGAAGATTCGATACAGTGGGCCGCACCAAACTCGACTAAAACCACCTATTTTCGACCGAAAATTCACCAGGAATCTAATGAACTGGGTGGATTTCTCCAAAAACATCACTGTGGGGCCCACCGAGCATGAGGATGAATGGTGGGAAGATTCGATACAGTGGGCCGCACCAAACTCGACTAAAACCACCTATTTTCGACTGAAAATTCACCAGGAATCTAATGAACTGGGTGGATTTCTCCAAAAACATCACTGTGGGGCCCACCGAGCATGTCAGCATAGTTCCAAACGCAAGTACGTGCGTAAATGCACGTTCAAAAATTGCGAGCCATAGTGCGATCATGGTTGTGATCTGCCGACCAATCCGGACTGTCCAAAAGATCCAGAAGGGGGCCAAGACCATAGCCATGAAGTCAGAATGGAAGATGGGATGGCCACCATCCTGAAAACTCAAACCAAACGCAATGAGTTTGCATTTTTCGTTGATTGCTACGTAAGGAACTTGCGCACGCCCTTCTGCCGACTCTAGCCACTCCACCGACTTCTCCCACCGACTCCTAGCCTTCATGTCTATAAAAGGAGAGAGTAAAACGTGGAGAGAATCAATCTTGGACGTGGGATCCAAGCAAGGGCAGCCGTGGAGGCAATTCAGAGTCGTAGAGACGTGAAGAAGAGAGAAGGCAGTGAGAGAGAGGACGTGGAGTGTGGTAGTCTTCAAAAGAGTCTTTTCTTTCCTTTTCTCTTATACTTTTATTGAGATTTTAGCCTAATCATGTCGATGACAGGCTAAACCTCTTAACTAGGGCTAAGACGTGAAGCTTGTAGCGTGATTGGGATGTTTGCCTTGTTTTGATTTATATTCTATTGAACTCTCTTGGATTCTAGTTTGATTATATGATATACTTTTAGTTTTTAATGGTTTGTTGTGACTTAAATTACAATGGATCTGTGATAGCTTTAAGTATGTTCTTTACATCATTGAGATTGTAAAATTAGCATGTCCCGTTATTCACCATCGTCCCATGGGCATAATAGGGTGACGGAATCATTCCTAACTTTCACAAATCTCTTATGATTGGTTGTGGGTTTGGTAAATTGCTGTTGTTTGTCTTGTCTCCTGGGCATGGTTAGGTGACAGAATCACTTCTAAATCTTCACCACTCTCATCTATTGATGATTAGATCCATGAGAAGTTTAGAGATTTGACAAATCTTTTATTACCAACTGGATAAGATAGTACTCCGATGCCAGTTGTGTCCTTGAATTATGCAAGGTAGTTTCCCGATTGCTACAAGTGGATCCTTGACACCCTAGTTTCCTACATTTGAATTTACAAGTTTTAATTACTTTAATCACAATTATTTTCTCAATTATTTCAGATTTAAATTTCATCTTTTTCTAATTCTAGTTCTAGTTACTTTCAAAATATGTACAAGGTTCAGTCCCTGTGGATTCGACCTCGATCTTACCGAGATTATTACTACATCGCAACCCTATAGTTGGGGTGTGAATAATACACCACAAACACAGTGATATATAGTGGTTCGGTTATGTGCCTACTCCACTTCCAGCGGATGCACTCATCCCGTGAGTTTACTGAATTTCACTATTTAATGGTTTTAAATTAAGTTAACCATGAACCTTTACAACCTACACAAGGTTATCAAAAGTTCCTACACAAAGAAACCTAAAATGCCTAGCCAAGGCAACTTGAAATGCCTACACAAGGCAATAGATCCTACACATGGACTCTATACATATTATCCCATCGAAGGCCTATAAAAGGTCTGGGCGAATTTGAAGTAACTAAACTCTGAACCCCAATCCTAAACAAGAAAAATGTTTCAGATTTAATGGACTCTAATATTTACCTCTAAGTGAGTGGGGTCCATTCAGCACATGTTGATGAAAATCTTCCTGTTGATAAAGATTCTTTAGCTCCCTTGAACCGCAACCCGCTGTAGATGGTCCAATCGAAGATGTTGAGGTTGTTGGATTAAGGTGTTGGTAAATCTAATCTAGTTAATAATGAGTCTTTAAGAGATAGAGAAGATTCCCAAAGCTATGCATTCAAAGATTCCAGCAAAATGATTTTCCATTAAAGAGGTTGGTGGATCATCAATGAAAGCAGGAGTTTATAGTTCAATCCAGGCAATGAATGTTCCAATATATACCTTTAAACCATGGATTGAATGATGAACTCTTATGAGAAAGAGGGCTTGAGAGTGAGGGTATTAACTATAGTAATAACTCTCTCAAAGCTCTCTTTAATGCATGCTCAAAAAGCCAAGAAACAACGTCAAGTAATATATAAAGTAAAATTCTAACGGTAAAAAAATAGGTAGAAATCTGTCATTATCGATGCCATTGAAGTTTCCTTCGATGTCATTGAACCTTCTTCGATGCCATCAAAGTTTCCTTCAATGTCATTGAACCTTCTTCGATGCCTCGACTCCTACACCAAGGTTTTCAAATAAGTGTTAGATAGATTCTAACCGATGTCATCGATTATCCTTCGATGCCCCCTTCGATGTCATCAAAAGATGACTCGATGCCATCGAAAATTTTCTTGAAAAATGCATTGAGGTTGCTAGATAGATTGAGCACAATATCGATGTCATCGAACATACTTCGATGCCATCGAAGACATTTCGATGCCATCGAGAATATTTTGATTTTCCTTTGAAAACTCTCTGGACGAATTTTTCCATATTTTGATGTTATCAAACAGTATTTCGATGTCATTGAAATTTAAATTTTGATGTCATCAAAAGTACTTTGATGCCATCGAGAAATATAGGATTTTCCTTAAAAGCTCTCTGGACAAACTGGTCCATGTTTCGATGCCATTGAACATCCTTCGACGTTATTGATGACATCGAAGGTGGTTTGATTGAATCGAGAATATCATAGTTCCTTTAAAACTTGCAGGAGAGATATAACCTAAGTTCGATGTCATCGAAGTATGTTTGATGCCATCGAAACTTAAGTTTTGATGTCATTGAACTACCTTCAATACCATCGATAATATCCAGGTTTTTACAAGTTTGTTGTTGGACTATTTGGCCACTATTTTAATGCTATCGGACAAGTCTTCGATGACATTGAAGATGTGTTGATTGTACTTCGATGACATCGACAGAACATTAAATTAACCAATTTGATTCATTCTCCACAAACTTTAATTAACTCTAATTCTAAGCTTACCGAGGGTTTTGCAAATATAGTTTTGGATAAGTTAGGATCATTTTAAGCGGGGTTATTACCTGATAGGGTTTGGTTAGGGATGTAAGGCTAAATATACCCATGTTGCGTACTTGAACCTCTTTAACTTGGTGTGTCTTTGGTCTTGTAGTCTTCATGTGGGGCTCATTAGACTCTAAGACTCAACATACATGCATATTGACAAACAAGGACACTTTTAGTACTACCATAAATATAAGTTCCATTCATACTTAGTCACATTTCATGAATAAGAAATTGATCATCAATTCCAATGATCAGTTATTAACATAGTTAAGGACCCTCCCATTCATGGTCTTATGTAATAAAATAAATCTTGTCTAACAGACTTGAAAGAAATAATTAATAATCCAAAAACATTAAATATAATTAAAATATAATCATGGCTAGTCTAGGGCAGCTACTTCTTCGTCTGTTAAGTAGGGTCACGTGTCCCTAAGGTCCTTTTATGGCTTGACCACGTACTCCTGTTCTTGAGCCACTGGCTCACTCTCAATCACATCTGTACCCTTCTACATCAATACATGGTAAGCTGGCCATGCCTAGTGAGAAATCTTGACATGAATTTTCACATCAAATTATAATAGAATAACAACAATCATAGACAATATAAATTCAGAAAAATGCAAATGTTATGCATGAATACATCAAGTGGGAATCTATCCACTTGCTTGAGTCCAAAACTTTGTCAACCCACATCTGCCCCTTAGCATGCTTCTACCATTTGGTAGACATAGGAAGGCCCACATCTACTCCATAAGTAAGCTTTTAGTAGTATAGTGCACTTCTGGTAATGATTCTACCAGGTATACCATTCATGGAGGTTCCTTAGGAATTCAATACGTGTTGTGCATGTAAATGATGGATGCACAAACATATTAAGTAGTTATGAATCATGCACTGTATGGATCATTCTGATTTTCAAATTTAAATCAACAGTCCCATACTATCTAATAATATTAGTATATCTTTTAATTCATGTCCAATTAGTAATTCAACATATTTGTTGCATCAATACAGCAAATCAGATCATTGATTATACTAACACATTAATCATATCATATTATTATTACTATATTAATACAAAAATCACACATTCATCCAAATCAAGAAAGAGTATATGACAACTACATCAGAGTAAGTATACAACATATCAAACAATCCGTCTATTTTAACTTAATAGAGGGAAAATATATCGAGATTCACTTGATGCGATAAAGATGATTTTGTAACCCAAATGTTTAATTTGAATTAAAATTCTCTAAAATCACATGAATGAAAATTATTTTCTAATATAATTAGTTCATATGGTGGGGCTCACCTTTGATCGATTTAAATAACAAAATACCTTATTTAAATGAATTCATAAATTAGAAAATAATATTGCAAACATTAAGGTGCCGTTAGAATTAGCCCCAAGAAATTTCTACAGATTCGGGTTGTTTTCAGTAACAGTATTAAAAGTTCATTTTTCTGAAAGTTCGAGCAGCATTTTATAATATTCTAAAATTTTATGCCAGAACCCCCTGATCTTGAAAAAAAAATAAAAATAAATTCTAATTTAGCCATAAAATTCTGAATTTTTATGTAGTTTGTGATGATTTACATAATTTTTTTGGGATTTATCTACTTTCATAATTTAAGGGGCAAACCACATTTGATAGATGGATCAAGGCCAACAATTGATTGTCACTTAATCAATTTCAAGGGACAACCGATGATCATCTTAATCCGACCATCCATACATTAATTTATTAAAATTCTTAATGATCACATTATTTGATCAATGCAGCCCACTAGATGGCCATATTGGTCATCAAACCTAGATGTCGTCATCATCTGATGTCCATATTTTGATAATCGGTCCAGATTGAGTTAGATCTCAAACATCTAATTGTTCCACACAATAAATCTACATATGATTCATTGTCTACTATTTCCTTAGATTGATGCGGCCCATCCAATGCTTCGATCTATCTGGAATTTAGGATTTTAATTATTTTTATTTTTAAGAATCTGATGAATGGCGATGATTTAATCACACGTTTCAAATTATGTTATATAATTCTTTGTGTCAAGTTGTAGCTTGTGTAAAGAATTACTCTTTTGGTATTAATTTAATTTGCTTAAATTAAGGAAGAACCTTGGTAAATATATGATTGGTATGGTCTATTGAGGTGTCAAATAGGTCTGATTCTTGGAATCATTACATAATTAAGTCTTAGAAAACCCATGAACTGTATAGATCATATCGATCATTGTCCATCACGGAAAAATCCCACCTTCTGCACATCAGCCATAAAGCCATGCGCATCAATGCACCTTTCCACATGGATGAATTTAATACACACAATAGATGCTTGATTGATCTAATCAGTCCAATGTGTAGATCAATACCGAGTTAAACTACTACAGAAAGAAAATAATGAAAAGATCATTATACTAATTTGAATAAGTGAATTCCAAAAACCTCTCTCCCACTTTCTCTCTCATTTGATTTCTCTACAAAAATTTTCTTTGATTCTTTAAGTCTTAGTAGGACTCTCGCTCTCACATGCTCCATCTTTAAGAGAGAGGGTTTGTTGGGAGACTCTGAGATACGAGGGAGAGTTGGAATAAAGAAAGATAAGATGAGATCGGCAGATCTCTCTCACTCAAAATTCAATTTTAAAATTTTAAATTTTATTTTATTTTTTAAAAATATGGGCGTTACAACATACCCACCGTCAACATGGTTTAGCTCTTTAATTTAAGTCATCTACAATAGTAGAACTAGGTAGACATGGTCCCTGCCGCCAAAAGATTAAAAGATTAAAGCAAGTGGGCCTCATGCTGGAACTTCAATGAGATTCACTTGCAGCTACTCTCACACAAGTCCATGTTTGGGATACAATGGATTCCAAGCCAAACAACATAAAATGATTTTTATTTGATTTGTGGCAATTTATGTTGTTTGGATGGCAAAGGATAAGGTGAATTCTACAAAATCATCACCATACTTTTTAACTGTTTGAATTCTAGGCAGAAAAAAATTAGGTGATTTTGTTAGAGGATTAAGAAATTTTTAGTTGCCATCCAAACAAGAACCCTAAAATTGAATCCATAATTTAACAGTGCTAGTAAAAATCAGCATTAAATTATTATTAGTTTTTCCTCTGCTTTCCCACGGATTCCACTTTTGAAAGCTTGCCATGTATGAGAATTCCAGCTATTAAACAATAAGGATCTTATGATTGCCCATGCTAGGACTACATGCATCATAGACAAAAATCAAGATCATCAGAGTTTCTTCGCCATTCGATTCTTAGCCGTGTCAAAATAACCCAAGGTCCCCATTCCATAGCTAAAACGGAAATCAAATAGTTAGGATCATATGATTATTACCAATGCTTTTGACTCACATGAGCATTTCTACAGATCTCTTTTGCTTACTGTAAACGCTGGTTTCTTCGTGATGCAGGTACATCAATGTCATGCCCACACATTGCGGGTGTGGCCGCCTTGATCAAGGCCGCACACCCTAACTGGAGCCCAAGTGCCATCATGTCGGCTCTCATGACCACAGCCTACATACTTGACAACACAAAATCCCCCCTCCATGATGCAGCCGGGGGTAGTTCCACCCCATTAGCTCACGGTGCAGGCCATATCAATCCCCAAAAGGCTCTCTCCCCGGGCCTCATCTATGACATCACAACTGAAGACTACATCAACTACCTATGTTATTATTACTTCGCCAAAGATATGGAAGAGATCGTCGGAAAGCTCAACTTCACGTGCAACCACAAATTATCAGACCCAGGCAATCTTAACTACCCATCCTTTGCGGTACAATTCAAATCGCGCATGGTGGTCAAGTATGGCCGTGAGGTAACGAATGTGGGTCCGGCACGATCAGCCTACAGTGTAACAGTTGATGCGCCCATGAGTGTTGGAGTGAAGGTGAGGCCCACCAGACTTGTGTTTAAGGAGGTGGGGCAGAAGTTGAGATATAATGTCACTTTCGAGTCCAGGAAGGGTGGGAACTGGACGGACTCATTTGGATGGATTACTTGGAGCAGCGAGCAGAACCAAGTGAGGAGCCCGGTCACCTTTGTTTGGCGATAGTAGTAGAATCTTGTGGTTTTATAATAATCTCATCGTGTTTTCCCCACCGTACCCTTGTGGGCCAGAACCAATGTGTCGGAATAAGGACATGATATTCTCGAGTTTCGGAGTCAGAGAAATGGTTTGTTCTAATGGACTGAGACTTCTGCCGTTGTTATTATTATTATTATTTGCAATTATCTCGCGAGGAGAGCACGTGGGGTTGGAGAGCGGATTAGGTGAGACCCCGGCCTCATCCAATGCGTGCGGCCCTTACAGTGCGGATACCGTGGGCCCACCTTGATGTATGTATTATATATGTATCCATGTTGTTCATCCATTTTCCAGATCATTTTAGGGCATTATCCCAATAATGAAGCATATCCAATAATCAGGTGGACCATATCATAAGAAACTGTGGTGATTTTTTCTGCTTTTATGATAGGCGGGCCCATCCCTTTTTGTCGTTGGGCCTGCCCGAATGTCCAGTTGTAAAGTCTTCTCGTTTACATAATGAAATCAAATTTCAAAAAAAAAAAAAGAAAAAAAAGAGAAGAGAATCTGTGGTGATTGACTCTCTTACTATTAAAAACTTCTTAGGGAGCACCTTAATCCTTAAGGTTCCCGTAGTGTTTATTTACCATCCAATCTGTAATCTGTTGATGAGGTCACATGAGACTGGATGAAGGGAAAAACAAAGATCAGCTTGATCCAAATCTTTTTTGGCCCGTTAATAGTCAATCAACACTGTTTCTTTTGGTATGGTCCACCTATTAATTGGATGTACTTTATTTTTAAGATAATGCCCTGAAATGATCCGGAAAAATAGATGAACCGCTTGGATAAGTAATACATACATCAAGGTGAGCCCCACGGTAAGGACTTCATGGTCTTGGGTGAGGGCGGGGTCTCACCTAATGCGCTCTGGAGGGGTTGAGAGAGGATTAGGTGCAGCCTCGGCCTCACCCAATGTGATGTGGGCCTAACCAGGGGGCCCACCTTGATGTATGTATTATATATACACGAGGTCCATCCCTTTTGACAGCTCATTTAAGGACTTGAGCCGAAAAATGAAGTAGATCCAAATCTTAGATGGACCACATCACATGAAATAGTGCTAATTGACCATAAAAGCTTCTTTTTTGGGCAATGCCCTTTTTAGATCAAACTGATACTTGATATTCACCCTTCATCCAAGTCTGTGTGTAGCCTTATCAACAGGTTGGATGACAAACAAATATTACAAATGGGCATTAAGGTGGGCCTTAGGAAGTTTTTAATGGTAGGCGTTCAATCACTATTGTTGCTTATTTTGTAGTCCACCTGGGATTTGGATATGCTTCATTTGGGCTCATGACTAAAATGATATGGAAAAATGGATAGATGAATGGATGTACAATACATACATCAAGGTATACCTATGATCATGGTCACACCATATTAGGTAAGGCCCGACCACAACTAATCTTCTCCTTGTGTGGCTGGGGGTGTAGAGATGTCATATATATATATATATATATATATATATATATATATATATATATATATATATATATATATATATATATATATATAGTTCACCTATGCACGTGCGCACCTTTGCACACGTGTTATGGGTGTTGAATCCGAACAGTCCATAAGATGCGGAATCCCATGAAACCTCAGGGTGTAAATTTTCACCCTGATCTAAGATTCTGGTGGGCCATAGAAAAGAGAAATTCAAATCAACAGAAGAAACTGTTTGCATTTTTCATGACCTACCGAAGTTTTGGTTCAAAGTAAAAATTGGTACTCGTGGGTTTCATGAGGTTCTGCTTCATGTGGACCGTTTAGATTTTCGAGACTCATCAGATATGATGAGTTCTTAAAAAAGTTCGTTTGTAGTATGGGACAGCGTTCCGAGATATATATATATATATATATATATATATATATATATATATATATATATATATATATATATATATATATAGTAATGGTCTCTTGCGAACCATTCCGCATGCTACTTCATGCGGTCTAATTCCAACGCAAAGAGGAAATTTGGATTGCGTTCTGAGTAAACTTTGTTGGGCCCCGTGTGAATGGATGTGGTCTATCCACGCCGTCCATCGGTTTCTCAAGCGCATTTTAATGGTTGAGACAAAAATTGAATCATTTCCAATGCTCAAGTGGACCATAGAACAGGAAACATTGGGAATAATAATTTCCACTGTTGAAACCTTTTTAGGGTCTATAGTGATGTTTAGTTGTCATCTGACCTATTCCTGAGATCACACAGATATGGATGAAAGGAAAACACAAATATTAGATTGATCCAAAACTTGTGGACCAAAAGAAAATTTTCAACGGTTGACATTCAATTCACACTGTTTCCTGTGGTGTATCCCACTCGAGCTTTGGATATACTACATTTTTGGGCTTAAGCCTTAAAATTATTTGTTAAAATAGATGCAAGGAGTGGATGGAAATTATTGACAGGGTGAGAAGTGACGTCACCAAATTTTGTGGCCTCACCATGATATATGTTTTGTATCCATGCCGTCCATCCATATGGAGAGATCATTTTAGAGTAATATCTAAAGAATGAGTCACATCCAAAGCTCCAGTGGACCCCACCACAA
Organism: Magnolia officinalis; assembly: GCA_021015155.1. Taxonomy (NCBI): domain Eukaryota; kingdom Viridiplantae; phylum Streptophyta; class Magnoliopsida; order Magnoliales; family Magnoliaceae; genus Magnolia; species Magnolia officinalis. The sequence continues at coordinate 26,580,545 of JAJHSJ010000009.1, forward strand.
AAAAACAATGGTGAGAGTGTAAGTGCTATGGTTTCTAGCTCTTATATTGTCAAATTTTGTAGTGTCAAAACCTCTCTTGGAATCTGTGTCTTGTGTAGCTCATCTACATAATGAAGTCTGTGCATCTCTCAAGGACAAGGGTCCTTAGTTCAAAAACTTCAAAGGCAAAATTACTTGTTCATGTTTATGTACAACATCAATTGTGAATTCAAGCTTTCAAGTTTCAAGAGTTCAAGATTTTCAAAGCTTCATACAAGTTAAGACAATGTCTCTAGATTTTGATACTCAAGTTCAAGCTTCAACGTTAGTCAATTTCAAGCTTCAAGAGTCTCAAGTTCAAGCTTCATCCTATGACAAGATCTCAAGCTTCGCGAACTTCAAAGAATGACTATCAACTAAAGAAAAAGACGACTCAATGTTCTTACTTCACTAACAAGGTATAAATGACCCTAGATTGACTTTAGGGTAGGTCATTTTGAATACATAATTCAATTAACTTATTTTATAAGTGAATATACTGTTTCTCGACTAGTCTTGGACTATGTTCAACTAGTCCTGGCACTGGCTCGACCAGTCCAAGAAATTCCACGACCAGTCTTATGGTTGTTGCAAATTTTTAAAATTTTTTGTTAAGCCACGAACAGTCTTGGAGACTGCTCGACCAGTCGTCTGAACAGTACTCGACTCGTGCTCGACCAGTCCTGCAACCACAACTCAAAGTCCAACGACTAAATCAGGCTCTACACGACCAGTCGTGGACAGGTCATGATCAGTCGTGGAGGTCCCTCTACCAGTCGTGTAACGACTTTATCCTATCGCGCTCAAAACTTAAAAAATCTGTTGGTTCTACAACTAGTCGTGGTGTCCTCAGGACCAGTCGTGAATGCGATTTCTTCACTTATAAATAGAGGATGAATTTCAGAGTATTTCATTCAATTCAAGCTAATTCAATTCGTCACTCTAAAAGATAAGTTAGTCATCTTTTAAAGCTATACTGTGTCATTTAATATTCTCTTAATTTAGCTTTTCTATATTTGATTTTGTATTATTTATTCCAATCATATTTGAAGAAGGGATTGAGATTGCCCTTTTCTTGGAATCAAAATCAAATAGATCTAGCTCAACTTAATTTAATTTAAAATCAATTTAGAACCTAAAATCATATCATAAGTATGCGTGGACATTGAACTTCTACGTTGAACTTCTACTCTGATTTGGTTCTTCCGGGCTGCATAAAAAAGAGAATATCCAAGTATTTTACATTATTATAAATTTCTGTTTTTGGTTTCATTGAGATTGTGCCAGAAAAATCTCTCTATTTTGATTTGTCTGAGGTGATCCAGAAAACTTAGAGTGTGGGGTTTTTGAATTGTGCAAGTCCACTTGAAAGACACAATTATGAGGGTTTTCGGTGAACCTGGAAAAACCTATTTTCATAGTGAACGCTAATATCCACTGTGTGAGGATAATAGGAGTGGAGTAGTTATGTAGATGTTTTTCTAAACAGTTGGTGTACACACAAGCAAACCACTATAATTTCTTTTCTTGTGGTTTGAATGTTTATTTCTTTTTGTGGATGGTTGTAATTTCCCTTTTTACATTTGTGGAGAATGTTGTAATCCTTATGTGGATGTGTGAGAATGTTGTAATAGCTTAGGTTTTTTTCCTTGCTATTTATTTCTTTATTCCTCTGTATCAGTTTGAGTTTCTGATACACAAATCGTTCTAGTAAGGTTGTCCTGCCATAAACCCTTGGTTTTTATGGTGTAAGGTTGTCCTTAGAACAACATCTGTATCAACCTCTCAATACTTGTTCATTTGAGGTTGTCTTTCAATTCAGCATTGTGGGATTGTCTATTGCTATCTGTATTGAATTTATTTAAATTCTGCTGTTATTTTTTTAATTTGGCATAGTCCTATTCCCCCACTCCCCCCCCCTTCCCCCTCTAGGACATATAGCTCGGCCTTGTCAAGTGGTATCAATGCCTAATAGCTCGTTTTAATTGTTATTACTTTTTAGATTAATTTCCTGAGCTAATCGATCTGAGCTTTGTAAGATGTCAAATTTTGATAGTCTATCAGTCACTAGGCCTCCACCATTTGATGGCTCCAATTATGCCTATTACAAAGCCAGGATGAGAATTTTCTTACAATCCATGGATGAGAGCGTCCGGCAAGCCACAATGACTGATTGGACCCCTCCTACTATTGAAGTAACTAGTATCGATGGATCCAAATCTATGAGAATTACACCATATTCTCTTGGACCACTCTTCAGAAAAGTGAGAGTAGTGCCAATGCAAAAACATTAAATGCAATCACTTGTGCACTATCATTGGATGAATTCAAAAGAATTATACATGTGATACTGCAAAGCAAGCTTGGGATATTTTAGAAATGACACACGAGGGAACAACAATTGTCAAGAAATCTAAAGTCCAAATCATCACAACCAAATTTGAGGAAATACGTATGGAGGAAAGTGAAACTTTCATAGACTTTTATACTAGATTGAATGACATTGTCAACTCTATGTGGGCTCTTGGTGATAAAATCTCAAAAAGTAAAGTCTGTGCAAAGATACTACGCTTACTACCTGAACGGTTCAATTCAAAGATGACTGCGATCCAAGAACTTCGTGATACAGACAATATGAGGGTAGAAGAATTACTTAGATCATTACAGACTTATGAGTTAAACTTTAAAGCTCCCAACGGTAAATCTATCACCCTTAAATCTTCTAAATGTATTTCTCAAGAAAATAGTAATTCTGATTTAGAAAATTCAGAAGATGATATGACCCTTTTAGCTAAAAAGTTTTACAAAATTTTCAAAAGTAAAAAAAGGGTCGATTTTTAAAAATCTAATGATAAGAAAAGATCTAAATCTAAAACTTGGAAATCATTAAAAGATAGCCAATGTTACAACTGCCATGAATATGGGCGTTTAACAAACAAGTGTCCTAATAGGGACAAACCCAAAAAGAAGGATATGTTGGCTACTTGGGATGAATCTTCCTGCTCTGAAGCCTCTTCTGAGTCAGAAGATTCTGAAACCGAGTCGGGTAATGAAGTTAAAGCCTTTATGACTCTAGCCAAGTTCACGTTTTCAGATAATGATGATTAACCTAGTGAAGAAAATCTGAATAGTGATCATGAAAATGAAGAAGATCTTCAAGATGCTTACAATGCCCTATACAAGGAAAGTTGTAAAATTGCCGTAAAACTAAAACTTCAGAAAGAAAACTTTTCGAAACTTAAAGAACATTTTGATACTCTTGTTTTAGAAAAATCCCACATTTTAGATTGTTTTGAAAAGACTAAATGCGATTTATATTTCAAAACCTCCCTTATTGAAAATCTTAAATCTGAAAATGAAAAACTAAAACTTGAAGTCTCTTCACTTTTGAGTTTAAAAGACACTTAGAGGTATGCCCAATGAGATCCTAAGTTAGAAAAACTATTATCCGGATCCAGAAAATGTGGCGACCGATCCGGTTTGGGCTACGACAAAAATACTCCTCCCAAACATAAGAATACTCTTCCTAAGTTTGTAAAATGAGAGTCTTCAAACTCAAAAGGGAAAAGTCTAAATCAAAATTATCCTAAAAATGTTAAAACTTTTCAATCTTTAAAACCTAAAAGCAACTATATCAACTATAAAAATCAGAATCATAATCCTTTAGCTAAGAAAATTGTTGATTTACTTAAGGAGCTCTTAAAATCTAACTCAATGAGTCAGTCTTACATCAACCACAAACATAAGAAGACCAACTATTCTCCTAAACCCAAGACTGTAATGAAATGGGTTCCTAAGGTTACTTACTTGGTTGCCCACACAACTTTCAAAGCTTCAAGCCATTCAAAGTGGTACCTAGACAGTGGATGCTCCAGGCACATGTCTGGTGACAAAGGTCTGTTCACCAATCCTAAAGATATGATTGATGGTTCAATCACATTTGGTAATAGCAGCAACTGCAGGATTATTGGTTAAGGTACGGTTCAACTTTTTAACCTCCCTTTATTTGAGAATGTTTTATATGTAGAAGGTTTAAAACACAACTTATTAAGCATCTCTCAAATATGCGATAAAAATCATAGCGTAAAATTTACTAACCGAGGGTGTGAAATTTTAAATAAAATGCTTCTGTAATATTAATTGGTCGCAGAACTTCTGAAAACTGCTATATTGTAAGTGATTCAAGCTCATCTAATCTATCGTATTACATGGTCCATACCGATGAAACCGAGTTATGACATAAACTCCTTAGACATGTACACTACGACAACTTATATAGATTGAGCAAAAGAGAGTTAGTAAAAGGCTTACCCAAAATACAGAAAATAGATAAAATATGTGGCGAATGCCAGATTGGCAAGCAAACTAGGAGCTCTCACAAAAAGGTGGACTCCAATGCCACATCGAAACTACTCGAACTCTTCCATATGGATCTTATTGGACCAATTAGAACGAAGAGTCGAGGTGGTACAAAGTATATTTTGGTAATCGTTGATGACTTTACCAGATATACTTGGGTAGTCTTCTTAAGAGACAAATCAGAAACTCTCGATGAAGTTAAAAGGGTACTTAGACGTATCCAAACTGAAAAAGAGACTCAAGTCTGTAAGATTTGTAGTGATCATGGATCAGAATTTGAGAATAGCGATTTTGAGAAGTTTTGCAGTGATTAGGGAATATCACATGAATTCTCTGCGCCCAAAACACCACAACAAAATGATGTAGTAGAAAGGAAAAATAGAGTGCTTCAAAAAATGGCAAATGTAATGTTAAACAGTATGAAGCTCCCTAAAAGTCTTTGGACCGAAGCTATAAATACTGCGTGTTATATAATTAACCGCGTCTATACTAGAAAATCAAATTGTAAAACGGCTTACGAAATGTTGTTTGATAAGAAGCCTACTATCAAATACTTTCGAGTTTTTGGTAACAAGTGCTATATTTTATGTGACCGAGAAAATCTGGGTAACTTCGACACCAAAAGTGATGAAGGGATATTTTTAGGGTATGCTCTGAATAGTCGAGCATATTGGGTTCTTAATAAAAGGACCGTTGTAATTCAAGAATCCATTAATGTAGTTATTGACGATCACTTGAATACACCTATCTCAAGTTCAGATAATAATGAAGTACTTCTAATTGATAAAGCAGATTCTTCATCAAGTCAAAATAACTCTGAACTGAGGATTGTTAAAGATCATCAAACTAATAAGATTCTTGGAAACCCTCTCACTGGTTTGCGCACTCGTAGACAACTTGAAGATGTGTAATTACGTGTGCTTTACATCTCAGATAGAACCGGCTAACGTAAAGGAAGCTCTTACTGACGAAAACTGGATAGTTGGGATGCAAGAAGAGCTTAATCAATTTGTTAGAAATGATGTTTGGTACTTAGTTCCTAGACTGAAAGATAAACATATTAACGGAACTAAGTGGATTTTTAAAAATAAGTCTGATGAACTTGGTAATATAATTCGAAACAAGGCTAGACTGGTTGTACAAGGGTACACTCAAATTGAAGGAATCGATTATGATGAGACCTTTGCCCCAGTAGCTTGTCTTAAATCAATCTGACTATTTATATCCATTGCGTGCTTTAGAAAGTTCAAAATATTTCAAATGGATGTAAAGAGTGCTTTCTTAAATGGTGATTTGTATGAAAAAGTGTATGTTGAACAACCAACGGGTTTTGAAGACCCTAAGAATACTGATAATGTCTATCGCTTAAAAAAGGCTCTCTATGGTTTGAAACAAGCTCTCAAGGCATGGTACGAAAAATTGACTAAGTTTTTACTAAGTCATAACTTTATAATGGGAAGTGTTGATAAGACTCTGTTTGTAAAGAAACATAATGATCACATTTTAATAGTACAAATTTATGTTGATGATATTATTTATGGATCTACCTGTGCTAACATGACTGTTGAGTTTGCAGATCTTATGAAATCTAAGTTCGAAATGTTCATGGTTGGTGCAACATCCCGGATTTTTGCCAACCGGGAATTAGACGTCCTTACGCAATGGGTCGCTCCCAACACCTTATTAACCTGTCAGAACTGAATCCCACAATCTAAAATCGCTTGTTAACCCTTTTCCTTCACAAATCCCACCCTTCACCACCTTGTTCTTTCAATTTTTCTCAGTACTTTCACCCTAGACACTATCTTAAACTAGCTAAGTATTATAACTTGGATCACTTTATATACAATCTACAAAGGCCCAGGTACCACCTCAGACAGAAATTACTCAGGACTAAATCCTTTAGAAATTAGGCGAGAATTAGCCAGTGTTAAACTAGAGTCCCTGTGAAATTAACACCAATCACTTTAAATACGATCTACAAGACCCAAAACATGTAGAATCATTGACGATAGGTTACCCTAAAATCTAGGATCAATCTCATTACCCAGTTGCTCTCGGGAGCATCTCGAAACTCCGTATCAGATCTGGACCGCACTTCGAAAGTCTGATTAACACGAAGTTAAGGAATTAGGAACGCCTTGCTGGGCTTGACAACCATCTCGGAAATCAACTCCTGATAGTGTCCCAGCGCTATTCGCTTGAGCTCGGAGCGGGGAGTGTGAGAAATGTGAAATTAATTCAAAATAAAATATAAAGTTATGAAATCTGGCACCTCTCGCTTGCGGATCAGTATTAAGCAACCAGACCGTCAGAATAAGGCCAAATTACACCCTCGGATCAGGGATATTTCTCCAAACATATCCATGTACTCGGAATCTCCGATAAAGATTCGCTGACCGTTGAACTGAAACTGGTCCGCCACGCGTGATCTGATAAGCTGACTGAAACGAAAGCGTAACCATACCTAGATCCAGTGTTAGTGAGCTTAAGTCTGACCTTTGGCTCAAGGGGACCCGCCAGAAGTGCTCCGTTGAGATGAAACAGGTTCACTTTGGATATAACCGAAGTATACCTTGGCCTGAAGTCTATTTCGGTTAGATTTTAGGCTATATAAGGACCTTAAACCCTCTCTCATTTCAGCCATACGAATTTGAGAAAAACCCCAGGAAAAGAGAGAGAAAAGAGAGAGAAAGTGAGAGAGAAGTGGGAGCATCTCCCTGTCATGCTTCCCTGCCACTGCACGAGCTTAACCACTTCCTTCTAATCGCTTTCCCGGTGATTCCGGCTCCATTTCTAGGTAAGAAACCCTAACCCTAAATTGATTTGGGATTTTGATAGTTGTAGGTTATGAAATAGCTAACCTATTTTGTTCTATAGGTTACCAAACTGCCGAATACGAAAGCTTAGCAAACCTATTGGATTCGTTAGGATTCTACGACAAAAGGTGCGGACTTTAGGTGTATAGGTTATGGTTTTCAACACTTTCAATGTCAGATAATGATAGATTCATGATCTGCATACAATTGCACATGTACAAAGTGCTGTCTGTTTTCCGTTTCGATTAAAGATGAGGAATATGAAATTCTACATACTCTAGGTATTTGTAGAAAGTACCGTATACGTATAAATTTTAGAAATATGTTTGCCATGATTATTTGCTGTATTGATATATTATATATGGATAAAATACTTGTTTGGCGAAAAGATTCGCCCTAATACATGTTTTGCTAATGTACACTGTGTATGTTAAAATAGTGTATTCTAAGTGTTTGTGAAAATGACCGAATGAATATAGATGTTGCATTCGTGCTCACCATGACTGATTGTCATGCTTACATGATTGTTGTATAGGTGACACCCCTTTGACGAAAGAATTTGCCCTAAATCACACCACGGCCAATATACCATATATATGCTAAAATGAGTAGCCTAAGTGTTTGTGGAAATGACTGAATGAACATGGAACTTGGATTCCTGCTTGCCATGACTATCCGTCGTGGGTGCTCGCGTGTTATAATTGGGGCAACTCCCTAGTGAAAGGATTTGGCCTTATTCCTATGTGATCAAAATATGTCATGTATGTTGATGTATGTAGTCTAAATTGTTTGTTGAAATGCCTGAATGAGTAGTAGTTAGTAAATTGTAATGTATAAGGGTGTTGAGATATGATTCTCAACTCCTTTAACTATGCATATGATTTCTTTAGATATCTGTGTGATTAGAAATTGAATATGTACAAACTCATGCTTATGTTGTACTTCATAACATGCTCAACTGATTGTACGATTTTATCTATGTAATGCATATGTTTAAATTCATGCTTAAGTTGTATTCCATAAAAGCCGTGAAGGGTGATGGGGGAGTGGTGTAACGATTTCGTGCAATAGCCCTGGCAGCCCTAAGCGGACTATATCAGACTTTGATTGTGTGGTTTGAAATGTTGATCCATTACTGCTTTAACTCTCTGTAATTGATTGTGTTTGGGGCGATGATTATAGTCCAGGCAATCGGTAATGGGATTGAATTCATGGCCGAGATTCATTTGCCACGTGAGACGTGTTCGACGAACCCGAGTCGTACTTCGGTTAGCGATAGTGGATGGCCACACGAAGTGCTTATACGCTTCATATCGTTCAACTTGTTGTGCGCTCGAGCTAGCCGAGCTCGTCAAGCAACCCGATCTGTCTTATGTATGTTCACCATGTTTGGACGCCTCTGCTTGAATCTAAGGTACCAAACTTACCAGTAAAATCCCGTTAACCATGGTACCTCAATCCGCTAAGACTCATGAGCCGGGCATGGTGGTATGGGACACCGTGGTCGAGCTGTCGGCCTACGCTGGAGCCACGTGCCTCCCCGTTGTGACCAGTGAGCAACCAGATTCGTGAACCGATTATGGTGGTTTGGAACACTATATTCGTGCTGTCGGCCTACATTGATAAGGTGATGGGGGAGTGGTGCAACGAATGAGTGTAACAGCCCTGACAGCCCTTTGTAGTTACCTCGAGCATACTCTGAATTTGCGGTGAGGCGACGAGTTTTACCGCGGTGTATAGAGTATGAACTAGGCCTGTATCAATTTAGTGATGAACCGTTAAAAGGGTGATGGGGGAGTGGTGTAACCGTTCCGTGTAACAGCCCTGACAGCCCTTGTAGCGACCTAGAAATATACCATCGTATGAGATTAACTAGGACTGACGACCCTAGATTGGATCATGTTTGGGAATGATACAAGGGAGGTACCTTAGTTTTCCAATACTGCTGTTTGAAATGGACTAATAACAACTCGGTAATCATGCTCATTATTGCATTGCATGTGCCTGGAAGATGTGGAGCACTGAGGAATGCAAGCATGCCGCGAACGTAAGATGGTGTCGCATGAGGGAGTGTGTGGTGAGGGCATACATCATGACTACATTCATACTTGCATTAATAAGAGTATTTAGAATTGTTTGATTGTACTGCTTTATCAATACTATTCGACTGAGTTGATAACATGTTAACCTATGCTTTATTGTTCCACTGAGTTGATCACTCACTCCCACGTTACGGGACAGTGTTCCAAACACCCACCAGACTTTGTCTGATTGTAGATGGCGACGCTACTCCTGAGGTGGAGCTGGACCTTTATGATGACAATGATGCTTGTTCGTATATGCTGTATACTGACGGCTTCAAGTGAGCCGTGTCTTGATCGACGGGATTACAGGGATGTTGACTAGATAACACTACACATTTGGTATAATTTGAAATTGTACTTGTAATTCGTTAACTTGGTAACATTATCACACTCTGGAGACTCACCACTGTTTTTATATTTTATATATCTATCACAGTCTTCCGCTTGCAATTTAACTGTCTCTGGAGTATGATATGCTGTTTTGGCTTAATCTCACTCTTGTTCAATGCTCTAATACAGACAACATTCAATCATCATTCATTTTATTGCATAAGTGATGCGTTGGAACTCGGGAGTTGAGTTTATGCTCGACCCCCGATTTTTAGGGCATTATAAGATAGTATTAGAGCATGATTTTGGTTACACCGGACCTGAGTTTTGTTCCCACGACGTACGCTGACACCTTTTGACATAGGTGGGTGCGAGAAAAATGTAGAAACAGTCTTAGGCATCCCTGTTCCGTCCAACGGCTAGTTCACTGAAACCAAACACCGAAATCGAGTTTGTATTCAACCATGGTCGCACGGGTCGACTTTAAAACATTCCTAGGCCGTCTATTGATGAGTCTAGATGATAATCCACCTCATCCCAACCGTTGAAAATCGGTTGAATACGGGATAAACGTGATGAGGATAACTACTCCGAATCCTCGGAGCTTCTCTGGACTCCTCACAGAGACTTCTCAAATCTACGAGAAAAGAAAGCAGAAAATAAAAATAAATTCTAATAAATTCAAAATTGATTAATGAATGACAAAAAAAAAACAAGTTCACAACCCTTTTAATAGGGATACCAAGTAATGGGAAAGAAATCAGAAACAAACTACAACTAAAACTCCTAGAATTCGCGACTTACTATAAGGTCGTGATGTCTACTAGTGCACAAGGTTTTCGGCCAAAAATAGTAAGTGTCCTATTTGGCTTCACCAAACCGTTCTCCTAATTATTCTAAGCTCTTAATTATTCTAAGCTCTTTTTACGTTGGGCGCAACTCCTAAAGCCCAACGGATGAAGAGTAATCAAACTAAAACTACTATTTATAGTAAAGACGAAATTGAAACAGGGAAACAACCATCGATCCAGGGTTTTTTTGCAATTCCGGGCTGCACAACCCAGCTTAGCAGAGTTGGTTGACTTCATTATCTCGTTCTACCCCAAATCATATATTTTACGTCAAATTACTTATTCTAGATTGCAAGATACGTCTGATTTGACCGGAAAGGACTTGAAACGGAGTCGGGGGCCACACGCGACAATCCGGGGGGAACCAAGTGGACCCAGGGTGCATTTGGCACCTTAGGAGGATGGTGAACACCACCCCACCGCGGCGGTGCGACACTCGGCCCATCGGACCACGGCGGAACCTCGGTCACCGTAGTCGGGTCCGGACAGGGTGGTCGAGTCTGTTCGGGTCTTGGTCGGCCCGACCCCTAGGCACGTGTGGTGTGTGCGAAATTACGGGGGGACCCTTATTTCACGTCGTTTTGCCCCCCTCTCTCTCAAATGCCCCTCCTAGCTCCCTTTTCTCTTTACGGTTGCTGTTTTCTCTCTCAAACCTCTCTCCCAATCGCCCAATCTCTCATTTTCGGGCACAACCCATCCATATCCATCGTTCACAGCAACACCTACCCTCTACCCTTTTCGTTTTCTCTCATTTGAGCTCCTACACCCCCCATTTGAAGCTCAAATTCGTGTAAGCTCTCTAACCCATCAATTTTCTTTCCTTCCTTTCTTCAAACCCTGCCTTTTGGGCCTTTACAATCCCTGTTGAGGCTCAAGTCCGTGGAGAACTAAAAACTCCAGCCCCCGTTTTCCCCTTATCCTCATTTTCCATGGCTCTATCCGAGCTTGTACGGCCATTTTCTCGGATGTCTAGTCATCCAGACTGTTGTCTTGTAGTTTGCATGGGTAGTCTTTGGATGTTTATGCTTTCATGTTGATGGGTGTGGTAGTTAGTAGAATGTTAGATGTTTGAAGCATTGGTCATGCATCTTCTGTCATGTATGGAATGCTTGACAAGTTGGAGTTGTACTTGACAACTGCGAACTCCTTCCACCCTCCACCATTACATCTCAAAACCCATCTCTTACTCCTCTTGGCCTCACCATATCACACCCATATGGGCACAACGATCCACATTTTTGTGTCCCATAACCTTCACAACCTCCAACTGTTAGGACGTTTAGGGCCCATTCGGCCGACTGCATAGGTGGATAGAATTGTAAAAGTAACAAGAAATGTATGTGTAAGGTATGGCCCCTAGATTGGGTGTATCTCATGTTTTCCAACACCATGTTTAGAATGTACACAATTAAAAGTAAATTCCGAGATTTCCTTTCAAATAACACTTAGAAATTCATTATCCTGGGATTTGAAAATCCCATCTCACACTTTTCCACACAAGGCTCATTTTCTAAAGCCTATACCATTAATTTTAATCCCCACCCACCCTCCTACCAAACATGTCATTCCCAATCCTGAGGTAGGATTAGTAATGCAAGCCCATTAAATACAACTTAAGACCACTGGCCAAATAGGCCCTTGGAGTTTTGGACCTAGAGTGGTGCTCCTAGATTTCGACAGACATGACCATATAGGAAACCCAACAAATTAATAATGTGAACCTTAGGACCCTCTTAGTTGGAATGAGCATATGTGAAATGCTCGAGCGTCAAGTACAGACAACTCAGTTCCAATTAGACAACTTTGACCCTAAGTGATAAAACCCTTCCTGTATTAGAAATGATGTGAAATCATCTAGCGTACGAGCATAGACTTTGGACTACACCTATGGATTTCCACTACTCCTAAATTAAGACTAGACTACCGGTTACATTAGAGAATGCCAGAGACCGATAGATGTAGCTAGGTCAAATCAATACACCTCTTTGATTTGGGCAGCGCAGCGAAAGCGTGGTGGACCCTTGCCCTATTGGCCTAGGATCGAATGGAGTTAATCCAGACTATACGTAAAGACAGGTCACTAAATAGGATGAGCTACCCTATCTCGGACATAGAATGAGACGAGGATATTCTTAGACCAAGACCTAAAGGGCAACTCGAGAAATAGGACATTTGAACCTTTCTGTGATGGGCATTCCCTAAGTTTTTAGAGTGATCGGTCTACAGAGTTACTGAAATATAAATTGCAAAACATCTGCGGCTTGACCCAATTCTCAATCCTGGGCGACTACCAATGGACTCTCTGCTGATGAGCAGATGACCAGGATCCACTAGGATTCGGAAGGGATACGATGAGCTTTCTACCCTGGCTCGGTAGATGATCAATGTATCAGGATCAAACCCACTATAACCGCCTCTCCGTGTTGGTCAAACATTGAAAACAACTATCTTACTCTAAATTATTGGGAATTATCGTCAAGACTCCAAATAGGTAAAGAAATAAATTGTAGCAAACCATCAGGGTATGAGAAATGGATAAAGAAATAAGTTTTAAGGGGGGTAGACTAAAATGAACCAGGCTAGTATATACCCTATGTAACAGCCCGGATTTTTCCCAACCTGGAATTAGACGTCCTTAGGCGATGGGACAATCCTAACTCCTGTTTAACTTCACAAACACTCAACTCAAGGGTCTTAAGTCCCTTTTCAAATCATTTTCTTCACAAATCTCACCTTTCATTACCTCGTTCCTTAAATCCTTCTAAGTACTTTCACATTAGACACTACCTTAAAGTTTAGGTGATGAAGAACAATACTTAAACTAAACATTGCAACAAAGGTCTAAGTACCACCTTAGACCGATATCACTCAGGACTAAATCCTTTAGAAATTAGGTGAGATTTAGCTAGTGTTAAACTAGAGTGCCTGAGAAATTTACCAATCACTTTAAATACGATCTGCAAGACCCAAAACTTGTAGAATCATTGACGCTAGGTTACCCTAAAATCTAGGATCAATCTCATTACCCGGCTGCTCTCGGGAGCATCTCGAAACTCCGTATTGGATCTGGACCGCACGTCAGATGTCCGATTAACACGAAGTTAAGGAACTAGGACCGCCTTACTGGGGTTGACAACCATCTCGGAAATCAAATCCAGATAGTGTCCCAGCGTTATTCGCTTGAGCTCGGAGTGAAGAGTGTGGGAAATGTGAAATTAATTTAAAATAAAATATCTCAAATAGTAATCTGGCACCTCTTGCTTGCGGATCAGTTTTAAGCAACCAGACCGTCAGAATCAGACCAAATTACACCCTCGGATCAGGAGAAATTTCATACACATTTACATGTACTCGGAATCTTCGATCGAGATCCGCTGACCGTTGAACTGAAACTGATCCGCCACGCGTGATCTGGAAATCCCACTGAAATGAAAACTTAATAGAACGTAGATCCGGTGTTGGTGAGCTTAAGTCGACCTTTGGCTCAAGGAGGCCCGCCAGAAGTCCTCCGTTGAGCTGAAACAGATGCCCTTTGGACAAAACCCAAGTATACCTTGTTCCCAAGTCTATTTTGGTGAGATTTTAGGCTATATAAGGACCTTTGAATCCTCTCTCTCACAGCCATACGAATTTGAGATTGAGAGAGAGAAAAGAGAGAGAAAGTGTGGGAGCAGTGGGAGATTCTCCCTGCCATCCTTTCCTGCCGCTCCACGAGCTCCACCACTCTGTTCTAATCACTTTTCCAGCGATTCTAACTCCGTTTCTAGGTAAGAAATCCTAACCCTAAACTGATTTAGGGTTTTGATTGTTGTAGGTTATGAAATAGCTAACCTATTCCGTTTCTAGGTCGCCAAACTGCCGAATACGAAGGCTTAGCAAACCTAGCTGATTTGTTACGATTCTACGATAAAAGGTGCGGACTTTAGGTGTATAGGTTATGATTTTCAATGCTTTCAATGTCAGATAATGATAGATTCATGATCTTCATGCAATTGCACATGTACAAAGTGCTTTCTGTTTCGATTAAAGATGTAGATTATGGAATTTTACATATTCTAGGTATTCGTAGAAAATACCGTATACGTATAAATTTTGGAAATGTGTTTGACATGATTATTTGTTGTATGAATATACGATATATGGATAAAATGCTTATTTGGCGAAAGGATTCGCCTAAATACATGTTTTACGAATATACACTTTGTATGTAGAAATACTGTATTGTAAAAAGTACCATATACATATATATTTTAGAGATGTGCTTGCCATGATTATTTGTTGTATCAATATATTATATATGCGTAAAATACTTGCTTGGCGAAAGGACTCGCGCTAATACATGTTTGCTAACATACACTAAGTATGTTGAAAATAGTGTATGTTAAGTGTTTGTGAAAATGCTTGTGTGAGTAAGTGTTTGGATGTTGATGCCTTAGAAGGGTGTTGAGATGGGATTCTCAACTACCTTAGAGACATGTATGATTTCCTCCATGAGGTCATTTACTTTAATCACTTATGAAATATATGTGTTTGTATTCCTATTTATATAGTGCTTTATAACATGCTTTATAATATGCTTTATGATATGCTTGTTAACATGCTCAAATGATTGTATGATTTTATTTATGTAAGGCGCTTGTTTAAATTCATGTTTATGTTGTATGGTCCGTCTTGGGTGATGGGGGAGTGGAGCAACGATTCCGTGCAACAGCCCTGACAGCCCTAAACGGATAATACCAGACCTTGATTATATGAGTTGAATCTTGATCCACTACTGCTTTATCTATCTGCAATTGATTGTGTTTGGGGCTATGATTATAGTCCAGACAATCGGTACCAGAATTGAATTCGTGGCTGTGATTCATTTGCCACGTGAGATGTGTTCGATGAACCCGAGTCGTACTTCGGTTGGCGATAGTGGTTGGCCACACGAAGTGCTTATGCACTTCATATCGTTCAACTTGTTGTGCGCTCGAGCTAGCCGAGCTCATCAAGTAACCCGATCTGTCTAATATATGTTCACCATGTTTGGTCACCACTGTTTGAACCTAGGGTACCAAACTTACCAGTGAAATCCCTTTTAACCATGGTACCTCGATCCGCTAAGACTCATGAGCTGGGCATGGTGGTATGGGACACCGTGGTCGAACTGTCGGCCTATGCTGGGGCCACGTGCCTCCCCGTAGTGACCAGTGAGCAACCAGACTCCTGAGCTGATTATGGTGGTATGGGACACTATATTCGTGCTGTCGGCCTACATTGATAAGGTGATGGGGGAGTGGTGCAATGATTCCGTGTAACAGTCCTGACAGCCTTTGTAGTGACCTCGAGCATACTCTGAATTACGGTGAGACGACGAGTTTTGCCACAGTGTATAGAGTATGAACTAGGCCTGTATCTGTATAGTGATGAACCGTTAAAAGGGTGATGGGGGAGTGGTGTAACGATTCCGTGTAACAGCCCTGACAGCCCTTGTAGCAACCTAGAAAACATACCATCGTCTGAGATTAACTAGGACTGACGACCCTAGAATGGATCATGTTTGGGAATGATACAAGGGAGGTACCTTAGTTTCCCAATACTGCTGTTTGAAATGGAGTAATAATAACTCGGTAATCACGCTCATCATGCATTGCATGTGCCTGGAAGATGTGGAGCACTGAGGGATGAAAGCATGCCGCGAACGAAGAGGGTGTCGAATGAGGGAGTATGTCAGTGAGGGCATACATCATGTCATTCATACTTGCATTAATAAGAGTAGTTAGAATTGTTTGATTTTACTGCTTTATCATTACTGCTTGACTGAATTGATAACATGTTAACCTATGCTTTATTGTTCCACTGAGTTGATCACTCACTCCCACATTACGGGACGGTGTTTTTAAACACCAACCAGACCCTGCTGTAGCTGTAGGTGTTGGCGATACTTGTGAGGCGGAGCTAGACCTCTGCGACGATGAGGACACTTTCTTGCATATGTTATTTTCTGGCGGCTTCATGTGAGCCGTGCCTTGATCTACGGGGTTACAAGGATGTTGGCTAGATGACACTATACCTTTGGTATATTTTGAAATTATACTTGTAATTCTTTAACCTGGTAACATTATCACACTCTGGAGACTCACCATAGTTTATATATGTTATCTATCTATCACAGTCTTCCGCTTGCAATTTAACTGTCTCTCGAGTATGATATTCTGTTTTGGCTTAATCTCGCTCATGTTCAATGCACTAATACAGACAACATTCAATCATCATTATCTATGTTGCATAAGTGATGTTCTGGAAACTCGAGAGTTGAGTTATGCTCGACCCTCGATTTTTCGGGATGTTACACCCTACCACGCGTAGAAACTCGAAATTAATAACACTTAGGCAAAGGAAATAATTAAATCTTTCCTTATTACCCTTAGTCAATTTCGGGGACGAAATTTTATTTTAAGGGGGGTAGATTGTAATATCCCGGATTTTTGCCAACCTGGAATTAGACGTCCTTAGGCAATGGGTCACTCCTAACACCTTATTAACCTGTCAGAACTGAATCCCACAGTCTAAAATCGCTTGTTAACCCTTTTCCTTCACAAATCCCACTTTTCACCACCTCGTTCTTTCAATTTTTCTCAGTACTTTCAACCTAGACACTATCTTAAACTAGCTAAGTATTATAACTTGGATCACTTTATATACAATCTACAAAGGCCCAGGTGCCACCTCAGACAGAAATTACTCAAGACAAAATCCTTTAGAAATTAGGCGAGAATTAGCCAGTGTTAAACTAGAGTCCCTGTGAAATTAGCACCAATCACTTTAAATACGATCTGCAAGACCTAAAACTTGTAGAATCATTGACGCTAGGTTACCCTAAAATCTAGGATCAATCTCATTACCCGGTTGCTCTCGGGAGCATCTCGAAACTCCGTATCAGATCTGGACCGCACATCGAAAGTCCGATTAATACGAAGTTAAGGAATTAGGACCGCCTTGCTGGGCTTGACAACCATCTCGGAAATCAACTCCAGATAGTGTCCCAGCGCTATTCCTTGAGCTTGGAGTTGGGAGTGTGAGAAATGTGAAATTAATTCAAAATAAAATATAAAGTTATGAAATCTGGCACCTCTCGCTTGCGGATCAGTATTAAGCAACCAGACCGTCAGAATCAGGCCAAATTACCCCCTTGGATCAGGGATATTTCTCCAAACATATCCATGTACTTGGAATCTCCGATCAAGATCCGCTGACCGTTGAACTGAAACTGGTCCACCACACGTGATCTGAGAAGCCGACTGAAATGAAAACGTAGCCATACCTAGATCCAGTGTTAGTGAGCTTAAGTTCGACCTTTGGCTCAAGGGGGCCGGCTAGAAGTGCTCCATTGAGCTGGAACAGGCTCACTTTGGATATAACCGAAGTATACCTTGGCCTGAAGTCTATTTTGGTGAGATTTTAGGCTATATAAGGACCTTAAACCCTCTCTCATTTCAGCCATACAAATTTGAGAAAAACCCTAGGAAAAGAGAGAGAAAAGAGAGAAAGTGAGAGAGAAGTGGGAGCATCTCCCTACATTGCTTCCCTGCCGCTCCACGAGCTTAACCACTTCCTTCTAATCACTTTCCCGGCGATTCCGACTCCGTTTCTAGGTAAGAAACCCTAACTCTAAACTGATTTGTGGTTTTGATAGTTGTCGGTTATGAAATAGCTAACCTATTTCATTGTATAGGTTACCAAATTGCCGAATACGAAAGCTTAGCAAACCTATCAGATTCGTTATGATTCTACGACAAAAGGTGCGGAATTTAGGTGTATAGGTTATGGTTTTCAGCGTTTTCAATGTCAGATAATGATAGATTCATGATCTGCATGCAATTGCACATGTACAAAGTGCTGTCTGTTTTCCGTTTCGATTAAAGATGAGGAATATGGAATTTTACATACTCAGGTATTTCTAGAAAGTACCGTATACGCATAAATTTTGAAATGTCTTTGCCATGATTATTTGCTGTATTGATATATTATATATGGATAAAACACTTGTTTGGCGAAAGGATTCGCCCTAATACATGTTTTGCTAATGTACACTATGTATGTTAAAATAGTGTATTCGAAGTGTTTGTGAAAATGACCGAATGAATATAGATTTTGCATTTGTGCTCACCATGACTGATTGTCATGGTTACATGATTGTTGTATAGGCGACACCCCTTTGACGAAAGGATTTGCCCTAAATCACACTACGACCAATATACCCTATATATGCTAAAACGTGTTGCCCAAGTGTTTGTGGAAATGATTGAATGAACATGGAACTTGGATTCCTGCTTGCCATGACTATCCATCGTGGGTGCTCCCGTGTTATAATTGGGACAACTCCCTAGTGAAAGGATTTGGCATTATACCTATGTGATCAACATATGTCATGTATGTTGATGTATGTAGTCTAAAGTGTTTGTTGAAATGTCTGAATGAGTAGTAGTTAGTAAATTGTAATGTATAAGGGTGTTGAGATATGATTCTCAACTCCTTTAACTATGCGTATGATTTCTTTAGATATCTGTGTGATTACAAATTGAATATGTACAAACTCATGCTTATGTTGTATTTCATAACATGCTCAACTGATTGTACGATTTTATCTATGTAATGCATATGTTTAAATTCATGCTTAAGTTGTATTCCATAAAGGCCGTGAAGGGTGATGGGGGAGTGGTGTAACGATTCCGTACAACAGCCCTGGCAGCCCTAAGCGGACCATATCAGACTTTGATTATGTGGTTTGGAATATTGATCCATTACTGCTTTAACTATCTGTAATTGATTGTGTTTGGGGCTATGATTATAGTCCAGGCAATCAGTAACGGGATTGAATTCGTGGCTGAGATTGATTTACCACGTGAGACGTGTTCGACAAACCCGAGTCGTACTTCGGTTGGCGATAGTGGATAGCCACACGAAGTGGTTATGCGCTTCATATCGTTCAACTTGTTGTGCGCTCGAGCTAGCCGAGCTTGTTAAACAACCGATCTGTCTTATGTATGTTCACCAGTTTGGATGCCTCTGCTTGAACCTAGGATGCCAAACTTACCAGTGAAATCCTGTTAACCATGGTACCTCGATCTGCTAAGACTTATGAGCTGGGCATGGTGGTATGGGACACCGTGGTCGAGCTGTCGGCCTACGCTGGGGCCACGTGCCTCCCCGTAGTGACCTGTGAGCAACCAGACTCGTGAGCCGATTATGGTGGTTTGGGACAATATATTCGTGTTGTCGGCCTACCTTGATAAGGTGATGGAGGAGTGGTGCAACAAATTCGTGTAACAGCATTGACAGCCCTTTGTAGTGACCTCGAGCATACTCTGAATTTACGGTGAGGTGACGAGTTTTACCGCAGTGTATAGAGTATGAACTAGGCTTGTATCAATTTAGTGATGAACCGTTAAAAGGGTGATGGGGGAGTGGTGTAACGGTTCCGTGTAACAACCCTTGCAGCGACCTAGAAATACACCATCATATGAGATTAACTAGGACTGACGACCCTAGAATGAATCATGTTTGGGAATGATACAAGGGAGGTACCTTAGTTTCCCAATACTGCTGTTTGAAATGGACTAATAACAACTCGGTAATCATGCTCATCATCGCATTGCATGTGCCTGGAAGATGTGGAGCACTGAGGAATGCAAGCATGCTGCGAACGTAAGATGGTGTCGCATGAGGGAGTGTGTGGTGAGGGCATACATCATGACTGCATTCATACTTGCATTAATAAGAGTATTTAGAATTATTTGATTGTACTGCTTTATCATTACTACTTGACTGAGTTGATAACATGTTAACCTATGCTTTATTGTTCCACTGAGTTGATCACTCACTCCCACGTTACGGGACGGTGTTCCGAACACCCACCAGACTTTGTCTGATTGCAGATGGCGATGCTACTCCTGAGGCGGAGCCGGACCTTTATGATGACAATGATGCTTATTCGTATATGCTGTATGCTGACAGCTTCAAGTGAGCCGTGTCTTAATCGACGGGATTACAGGGATGTTGACTAGATAACACTACACCTTTAGTATAATTTGAAATTGTACTTGTAATTCATTAACCTGGTAACATTAACACACTCTGGAGACTCATCACTGTTTTTATATTTTATATATCTATCACAGTCTTCCGCTTGTAATTTAACTGTCTCTGGAGTATGATACGCTGTTTTGGCTTAATCTCACTCATGTTCAATGCTCTAATACAGACAACATTCAATCATCATTCATTTTGTTGCATAAGTGATGCGTTGGAACTCGGGAGTTGAGTTTATGCTCGATTCCCGATTTTCATGGTGTTACAGTTGGGGAATTGAATTATTTTCTAGGGTCACAAGTTAAATAGCAACCTGTTGGTTTCTTTATTTCCCAAACCAAATATGCTCTGAACTTAGTTAAAAAGTTCAGATTTGAGAATGGGAAGAATTTTGATACTCCTATGAGCACGACTTTAAAACTCTCAAAGGACTCTCCAGGTAAGAGAGTTGATCCTAAATTGTATCGCAGTATGATAGGTAATTTGCTGTATTTAACTGCGAGTCAACCTGATATTGCATTTAGTGTAGGGATTTGCGCTAGATATCAATCTGACCCTAAAAAGTCACATTTAACTGTTGTTAAGCGAATTATGTGATATATTGCAAGTTCAGCTAATCTGAGTCTTTGGTATCCACATGATACTAGGTGTTCAATTAGCTGGTTACACTGATGCTGATTGGGCTGGTAACATTGATGACAGAAAATCAACCAGTGGTGATTGTTTCTATGTTAGGAACTGTCTTATTTCTTGAAAAAGTAAGAAACAAAGCTCCATATCGCTCTCAACTGCTGAGGCTGAATATATTACAGCAGGTAATGCTTGTACTCAACTTGTATGAATGAAAAGAATGTTAAGCGATTACGGAATTATACAGGATTCTATGGTTTTATATTGTGATAATTCCAGTGCAATTAATATATCTAAAAATCCAATCCAGCATTCATGAACCAAGCACATTGACATTAGATGTCACTACATTTGTGAATTAGTAGAAGAAAAGACAATTTCTTTGGAATACATTCCGACCGAGACTCAACTTACTGATATTTTCACTAAACCGCTAGACAAAGGCAGGTTTAATAAATTGAAAATTGATCTTGGTATGTGCAACTTGAATTGATTATTCATGCATTTCTGTATTATATTGTATATATATTTGCTAATTTATCTGTTTAAAATTTCAAATTTCATGAAAAATGTACATTTTTGGCTGTGCACGACCAGTCGAGCACATACTCGACTAGTTGTGGCACGACCGGTCGAGCATGTACTCGACCAGTCGTGTAGCGCGGATTGGTGCTTAATTTGGCGGAAAAACTCCTTTTTCTTCATTTGGGTTTCTTCTCCAACGGGTCCTAGCTTGATCGGTCGAACCCATCTCCCTAGTTCTTCAAGGTTAGTCTATTATTTCCATTTTCCTTATAGATTCAAGTTCATATCACTTCTTTTTCATCCTTGTAATGATTTATTTTTATTTCTTTAAGGTTTTTGGGGTTTTCTTCTCCAAAATCTGATCTAGAGAAAACTCACTATATTTCTTTTGCAACCACTTGTTTCCTTGATTTTCTAGTTGCAAATGGATAGTAGAGGAAAAAAAGAGTTCACATGGTCCTTCAACTTCTAGATCGACACTTATAACAAGGCGCCACCTTCGGTCAACCGACGATGATCCCTCCTATGCGCAGGATTTAAGGTTGCACAATGTTATAGTTGAACGACCGGTTCGTGTTGAACATTTAGTTCTGTTTGAACTCCTTCCTCTTCTCCAATCTGTAGGATGGAATAACATTCTACATTGGGGTGGGCCAGCATACCGGTCTATTGCGCAACCAATGTTTGCTTGTATTTCTGATTTTTCAGCTGAAAATTTAACGTTTATTATTGCAACTAGAGAAGGCCATTTGAAGTAGACCGACATCTGATCTCTGGCCTAATGGACATACCTGTCAATGATGAAGGTATTCCTATTAGCACTCTAGTTGATAAACCATCTGAATCAGAAAAATGTACGCTTACTAGAGCATTATGCAATATAGATCCGCAATGAAGTCCAAATGGTAATGCGCTTGCTTTAAAGTATTTGTTACCCGGATACAGGGTCCTTCACAGGATATTTATTTCAAATCTTTATCCTCGTTCTGATAATAAAATCGAACTCACCACTTTCATGGTTCGGATTCTTCATTCCATCATCTCTGGCACAAAAGTATGTCTTCCTTCTTTAATCTGTCATTCTATCATTCAATTCCGTCTCCATCCTAGACACAGTGATATCCCTTTTGCATATCTTATGACTGCGTTGGCCACTCATATGTTAGTAGCTATGCCCGTTGGAGAGGCTCCCATTCAACACCTTATTTTCAACAACTCAAATATAAATAAAATGAATTTGAGGTTGGCTGATGGTCAAGTAATGTGGGTGTTGGTGGAGCTGAAGCAGTGAATGAAGAAGAAGATAATTTACCTACAGATGACATTAACATGGACGATATCTTTGATAAGATTGAATCAGATTCTGTGACTGATCCTGACTATCAGCCTTCTGATTTCGCTGAGAGGTTGCATTCTCTTGAGGAGCAGGTGGCTCAGATTCGTGTAACCCAGGATTCTCAATTTGCTTATATGCGTAAATATTGAGGTGCATTAATAAGGGTTTACATCAAATTGATCCATCTATTCCTGCTCCCTCTTCAGGATCTGATTAGTATTTTCTAATCTTAGTTTGTAATAACTTTAATGATACTTGGATTTATTTTTTCTTTTGAGGTAGTACTTGGCTGAACTTGGCTGAACTTGGCTTAACTTAGTTGTACTTGATTAAACTTGGTTATTTTTTTTTGAACATGTCGTGCTTATGGTTTGATATTTTGACTTTGTTGATCATTTATTCCTCACTACTCTTCTTATTCTCCTTTCTTATCTACTTCCACTTCTATTTCTTGATTCCTTTGTCATATTGTGACAAAAAGGGGAAGAATTTTGTCATTGGTTGTGATATATTGCATGTGGATTGTGGATGAATTGATTGTGAATGATTCTATTTTGTGAAGGGGAGTTAAGTAAGGGGGAGTATTGGAATTGATGCAATTTTGATAACTGGTGCATGATTCTTTGTGCGTATAATGCTTATGTTATTGTGGAGTGTGTTTTGTCACAAATTTAACAAAGGGGGAGATTGTAAGTGTTATGGTTTCTAGCTCCTATATTGTTAAATTTTGTAGTGCCAAAACCTCTCTTGAAATCTGTGTCTTGTGTAGCTCATCTACATAATGAAGTCTGTGCATCTCTCAAGGACAAGGGTCCTTAGTTCAAAAACTTTAAAGGCAAGATTACTTATTCATGTTTATGTACAACATCAATTGTGAATTCAAGCTTTCAAGTTTCAAGAGTTCAAGATTTTCAAAGCTTCGTACAAGTTAAGACAATGTCTCTAGATTTTGATACTCAAGTTCAAGCTTCATCCTATGACAAGATCTCAAGCTTCGCAAACTTCAAAGAACGACTATCAACTAAAGCAAAAGACGACTCAATGTTCATACTTCACTAACAAGGTATAAATGACCCCAGATTGACTTTAGGGTAGGTCATTTTGAATACATAATTCAATTAACTTATTTTATAAGTGAATAGACTGTTTCTTGACTAGTCTTGGACTATGTTCAACTAGTCCTAGCACTGGCTCGACCAGTCTAAGAAATTCCACGACCAGTCCTATGGTTGTTGCAAATTTTTAAAATTTTTTGTTAAGCCACGACTAGTCTTGGAGACTGCTCGACCGGTCGTGTGAATAGTGCTCAACTTGTGCTCTACCAGTCCTGCAGCCACGACTTAAAGTCTAGCGACTAAATCAGGCTCCACAAGACCAGTCGTGGACAGGTCATGACCAGTCATGGAGGTCCCTCGACCGGTTGTGAAGGTCCTACGACCAGTCGTGGAACGACTTTATCCTATCGTGCTCAAATTTTAAAAAATTTGTTGGTTCTACGACTAGTCGAGGTGTCCTCAGGACCAGTCGTGAACGTGATTTCTTCACCTATAAATAGAGGACGAATTTTAGAGTATTTCATTCAATTCAAGCTAATTCAATTCATCACTATGAGAGATAAGTTAGTCATATTTTTAAGCTATATTGTGCTCATTTAATATTCTCTTAATTTAGCTTTTCTATATTTGATTTTGTATTCTTTATTCCAATCATATTTGAAGAAGGGATTGAGATTGCCCTTTTCTTAGAATCAAAATCAAATAGAGCTAGCCCAACTTGATTTAATTTAAAATCAATTTAGAACCTAAAACCATATTATAAGTGAGCGTGGACATTGAACTTCTACGTTGAACTTCTACTCTGATTTGGTTCTTTCGGGCTGCATCAAAAAGAGAATATCCAGGTATTTTATATTATTGTAAATTTTTGTTTTTGGTTTCATTGAGATTGTGCCAGAAAAATCTCTCTATTTTGGTTTGTCTGAGGTGATCCAGAAAACTCATAGTGTGGGGTTTTTGAATTGTGTAAGCCCACTTGAAAGACACAATTGTGAGTGTTTTAGGTGAACCTGGAAAAACCTATTTTCATAGTGAACACTAATATCCACTGTGTGAGGATATTAGGAGTGGAGTAGTTGTGTGGCTGCTTTTCTGAACAGTTGGTGTACACACAAGCGAACCATTATAATTTCTTGTCTTGTGGTTTGAATGTTTATTTCTTTTTGTGGATGGTTGTAATTTCCCTTTTTACATTTGTGGAGAATGTTGTAATCCTTATGTGGATGTGTGGGAATGTTGTAATAGTTTAGATTTCTTTCCTTGCTATTTATTTCTTTATCCCTCTATATCTGTTTGAGTTTTTTATACACAAACCGTTCTAATAAGGTTGTCCTGTCATAAACCTTTAGTTTTTATGGTGTAAGGTTGTCCGTAGAACAACATCTGTATCAACCTCTCAATACTTTTTCATTTGAGGTTGTCTTTAAATTTAACATTGTGGGATTGTCTATTGCTATCCGTATTTAATTTATTTAAATTCCGCTGTTATTTTTTTAATTTGGCATAGTCCTATTCACCCCCCTCCCTCTGGGACATATAGCTCGGCCTTTTCAGAGAGCGATGCCACCGTTAAAAAATTCTAAAGGCCACAAAAGTTTTCGATCAAGCTTATAGTTGTATTTTCCCTTCTTTAATGTCTTTGTTAACTTTTGAATAGGTTGGATTTCGAGAAAACATCATGGTGGCCCTTAGAAATGTTTCAACGGTGGACATTAATCTTCTTGCTATTTTCTATGGTGGGGTTACTAAAGCTTTAGATTTGCTTCATTATATGGCTCATGGCTTAAAATAATATCTCCAAATGGATGGACGTTGTAGATACAACACATATATCATAGTGGGGTCCACAAAACTTGGTAGCCTGCAGTGGGAATTGGACCGCACCAAGGTAGCCTGCGGGATGGTTCACAGGAAACCATTACTATATATATATATATATATATATATATATATATATATATATATATATATATATATATATATATATATATATATTTGTGTGTGTGTTCACAACCCCAAGTGAAGGATCACGATGTAGTAATAACTCGGTGAGATCTAGGTCGAATCCACAGGTAATGGGGAACACGGTCTAGAACTAATTTAAGTCTAACTTGGTTGGTCTGGGTTTTTAATCCAGCGATTTAAAAAAAGATTTTGAAATAATAAAAATAAAAGACTAAGGATCCGGGAATCTACTTATAGCAATCTTAATATTAATTCATTTGATTTAATGATAATTCAATTAGAATCGGAGTTCTATCATATCTAATCGGATGATGGAGCAAATAAAACAAAATCTGAACTTTTCATTAGTTTAGTTTCCAATATCCGTCTAATTGCAATGATGGTAGGGAATTTAATCATCCACCACGCCCATAGACGATGGTGAATAATGACTTTTACACATCACACAATTCCAAAGCCTATAAGATCATATCAAAAGCTTTCACAGCATCCACTATAATTTCAATCATAGTAAATCATAGAAAATTGGAAATATATCTTTATTTAAGCTAAAACTCAATGGAAGTTCAACATATACTTGAATCAAAGTAAATTAAACATCAAAATAAACTATAAGTTTCATCCCTTAGCCTTAGCTAAGAGATTAGCCTAAGAAGATTAACATCTTAGAAGAAAAATAAAAAGATCAACTAGAACCGTGAAGAAATCTAAATGGAAGAACATTGTCGATGCTCCACCTAGGCCTTATCTCCCTTTCCAAAACCTAGAAGATGCTTTGGAACATCCTAGGGACTCTTATTTATAGTTTTGGAAGTCCAAATTTTGCACTAACCATGGATTTACACATTTCTGTTATGCTTCGGTCGAATTGAAGTCGCGTCTGAAAAGTCTGTTCAGAATTTGTCAAATTTAGGTCGGACCGAAGTCGGCTCAAGTCGGATCGAAATTGGCTTAAGTTGAACCAAGTCAAGCTGAAATTTGAGTCGAATTAATTCTGAAAATCATAATTTCTTGCTGGACTATCTTGTGCGATTTTAGTCGGACTGAGCGGGACTGTTTTTCTGTTGTGAACTTTGTAATCTTTTCAGGTGGACTTTGTAATATTTTCAATCCTTTCTTCCTCCTTTGCACTTGGTTTTCTTGAATCTTTGGTATGTGAATTCTTCGTTAATGACTTCCAAATCGTCGTTGCCTTCTGTTAAACTCTAAATCCATCCTTTTAAACACATATTCATCATAAGCTTCTGAATCACCTCGCATGACAAAAACGTATATAAATAAATCAAATTATCAATTAAATGCCAAGAAATCTAATGTAATTGAAGGGTTAAATATGTAATATTTGAGTCTCAACACACCCCCCAACCAGCATTTTGCTAGTCTCGAGCAAAACTTGCATGAGATATTTCGAAAACCAATGTATAATTTACTAAAGATCAAGCGGTTCTACAAACAATCCTTATTATAGAAATCTAAAATACATTAACGTTGAGTACCACCTATAACAATCTCTATTTTCATGATAACATTGATAATAAAAGAGTTTAAGAAAACCAAAGCCTAAACCAAAACTTACCTTACAGTTCAACGCTCTATTCTTCTCGCTTTTGATTTTTCCATTGATGGTTTTCACACTATTTTCACTTTTTTCTTCTTTTCAACGGTCCTTTTAAGGAACTTTGATAGGTAGCCCTTTTCGATGATAACTATTTTTTAGATGGTATTTTCTTTTTCTCTTTCTTTCTTTTCAATTCTTCTCATTGAA
Source organism: Magnolia officinalis (assembly GCA_021015155.1). Taxonomy (NCBI): domain Eukaryota; kingdom Viridiplantae; phylum Streptophyta; class Magnoliopsida; order Magnoliales; family Magnoliaceae; genus Magnolia; species Magnolia officinalis. The sequence goes on from JAJHSJ010000009.1 coordinate 26,608,356, forward strand.
CATGATGGACAAATTCCCTAGGTTTGGCTCCTATCATTCTTAATAATCATCAAATTAATAATTCAATGTTAAACTTAACTTTAATATGTAAGCTAGATGTGATATGTGAAATCATGACTCAATCAATGTTTAAACTTCTAATTATGAATTAATAACTCAAACTTAAGTTTGAAATTTACCAAGTAACTAAAATTTAGATTTCAACAATTTTCAACAATTAAGTATCTTATCATTTTAATTTATGAATTATCTTTAAAATCACTTGAACTCATAGAAAAACTGAAGATTTTTAAAGAATTTTAGCTAAAAAAATTAACGATTTTGCTCAAATTTAAAGAATTTTTGAAGGAAACCTACCCCCAAACTTAAAATCCACATTGTCCTCAATGTATAAACATATGCAATAAGAGAAAAATTGAGAGTAATAAAAATAAAGGGAAGTAGATGAAGAGTACATGTGAAGTGAATACGATCTTCCAATAAAATGTGGTTTTAGCAGAGAAACTAAACTATGAAAAACAAACTAATCTAAGAATGTAATAAAATCCTAATCATAAACTAGGAAAGCAAGGTAAAACTACTCAATCATATAACAAGGTTCCTCCTTTGGATAGTATTTCAATAAATTTCTTAGTAGATTTCTCAACAAGATCATTCAAAAGTCATTTTTGCAGTAGGCTTAGTTGCCCTAGAGCATGAATGTCTAGAGAAATTTATGAACCTCAATAAAAAAATTTCTTTTAATCCCTAGTATCCAAAGTAGATAATATTCACCTGTGGCATAAAAATTTTCAATGTTAGTACACTATGGTGAATCACAGACTACAAGTAGGTAAAATTTTTAAAAAAAATCTCATTGGGTAGTGTAGTCTCAACACATTTCGAAGTTTCAGACTTTGGTTCAATTTTCAGTTCCTCCTCCTTTAATGGTAAACATTCTGAATGTGTGGAAGGAGGGGCTTCAGAATAATGTTTCCCTCGGCCAGTATCAACTACTGAGGTATTGTCTCGTAAGACATTCACTATGTCCTGTATCATAAGATCGTTTGAATCTATAAAGTATGCCCAACAAACTTCTAAAGAGTCGAGACATTCAATTGAAATAGACTCATCCTCCACATTGAGGTCTATGATGATATGCCCAAGTATTCCTTCATCTTCTTTAAGAATAGAGGAAAGCATATTCTCTTGTTTTTCATCTTGGTGAGAGTAATTCATCACCAGATACATCTCGCCTTACCCTGCATAGACAGATTAAAAATCAGTAGGCAAAGATTTAATGTGAAGAGTCGATTCCTTGATACTAATCAGTAGAGGCTTTGTATCGTCAAGGGGCGACTGCTCAAATGGTGGCCTCCACTGGGTAGTTTCAAATACCAGAGTCATATTAATCAAGTCTTCCATCTCCCTAATCATATCATAATTTAAATTAAGGGAGTGGGCCGAACACGCCTCAAAAGAGTCGTGAGGTTCACTTGAAAGGGGCTCATCCTCCACATTAGAATTAAGCGTGTCATGTAGGTAGAGTAGGTCAACATCACTATGTTTGAAAAATACTCGTGTCTCTTGATCATTAACTTGGATTTTCATTGAGATTGACTCTTCGAAAAATTTAATCGTATAGTCATGAACATAATCCAACTCTTCATTCTCAATTTCAGTATTCTCCACAAATGAGTTGGGATCACTTTTTTCGCATTGTGTTTCTAGATTGGGTTGAGGCTGGGATAAACTAGCATCTTTCTCATAAATATGGTGTGACCGATGTTCTAGAGTGGTTGATTCAATCAATTCTATAGATTTTGCAATGGTTGCTATTAATTGTGCTACAAATTGGTTGAATTTTTCTTAAGAATCCATGTGGTTTTGAAGTGAATCCTCTTGGCTTGTTTATTGTTTCTGGTTTGATCTCATAAGCAGGGGATCCAAGAGAATAGTCACTAGAATCGATTTTGGTTCACCTCTCCAATTCAAACTTTGATATTTCCACTAATCATAGTCATATGGGTCCTATGTGGGAGGGTTTGATGGTTATTGGTACGCATTGTCATCCATAATATAATCACTCATTGTTTGCTTCTTACTGGAAGGGAGACAATTGTTCTCACTCCAATAATCACATAATGTTTTCTTAATCGGTGAAGTGTAATTATTATCCCACCTATGATTACGTATAGACTTCTTACCTGTGGCATACCATAGTCTGATTGGCTCTCAGTCATAATTTCAGTTAAATTTCGAGACATAGGTTTTGTCCCAAAATAATCATCTGACAACCCTTCATGGTATCTCTCATCTTCTAGAAGTAGATTAGCATACTTATGTGTCCACTCTTGCATATACATGGTGAAACCCTAATTCTGAATCTATTGCTAAAATAAAATCCTACAGCAATATGGAAAGTAAGTAGAGGAAAGAAGTTACCAAAAGAGAAGAACTAGAATTGAAGATCCTATAAAATCAAAATAATCAAAATATGTTAGTAATGTTAAAAGAAGGAAGAGAAGAAAAAAAAAAAAAAAAGATGAATCCTAAAAATAAAATTATGAAATTGAAAAGTTCTAAAAACCTTAGATTAGAAAAATTCAGAAAACAAGAAAAATCTAACATAAAACAAAAATCAAACCTAGAAAAACCTAAACTTAATCGTGTTCAACGACACTCCCTGGCAATGACGTGAAAAACTTGTTCACAACCCCAAGTACAAGGTTGTGATGTAGTAATAACTCCGTGAGATCGAGGTCGAATCCATAGGGAATGGGGAACACGGTCTAGAACTAATCTAAGTCTAACTTGGTTGTTCTGGGTTTTTAATCCCGCGATTTAGAAAAGGGTTTTGAAATAATAAAGATAAAAGACTAAGGATCCAGGAATCCACCTATAGTAATCTCAATATTAATTCACTTGATTCAATTATAACTCAATTGGAATCGGAGTCCTATCCTATCTAATCGAATGATGGAGCTATTAAAGCAAAATTCGAACTTTTCATTAGTTTAGTTCCCAATATCTGTCTAATTACAATGATGGTAGGAAATTCAATCAACCACCATGCCCATAGACAACGGTGAACAACGACTTTTACACATCACACAATTCTAAAGCCGATAAGATCATATCAAAAGCTTTCACAACATCTACTGTAATTTCAGTCACAGTAAATCATAGAAAACTAGAAATATATGTAACACCCCAAACATTTCAATACCCGAGTATTGAAAGTTCTCGAGTGTTACCATGAAATTCAACTCATTATGTACATGTGTATGATACCAATCTAACTATCCTAACCTTACATTCATTCTCCAACACGATTTTGACCATTGGGAATAATCTCCATTCATAGATCACGCCATCTGACCGTTGATTTTAAGATAAGACCACCCATCACATGATTTGACATATGTACCTTCCCCTAAATAAAATTGGTAAATACTCTTCATCCCCACCGACTCCAGCAGAGAAACCAGAGTCGAAAACCTTCCGCACTTGTCCGCATTCTGCCCCGCACACGACGCCAAAACCGAAACTAACTCAAATACCTTCGTAGAGAACCCAGGGAAAAGCCTCTGGTTCGGATCTGGATCATCCAAAGTTAAGAATAGGGACTTCTGACTGTGCCCACATTGGAAGAAAAGAAAGGGAGATCTCGATGAAATTGATATCCCCGGTTCCAAACGAAGTTACCACAAAACGTGACAATGCATTTAAACAGGGCCACCATTGATCGACCGATTTAAAGTCCTTGCACCCAAGAACGTAGCCACCACCTTCCTCCTGTGGGCCCCATCTAATGAACGCGTCAGATTCGTCAAAAGAGATCGAAGAGAGAAGAAGAGACGTTCTAAAATCGGATGCCCATACGTTACGCAATCCGATTGCACTAAGTATATTATGCGTACTCAGAAAGTTCTAGAAATCCAGAATTTTATAAATACATGTCTCCCATGCTAGGAGACATGCGAACAAGGAAGGAGAAAGAAAGAGAAGGAGAGAGAGAGAGAGAGAGAGAGAGAGAGAGAGAGAGAGAGAGAGAGAGAGAGAGAGAGAGAGAGAGAGAGACAAGTGCGGGAGAAAAAGAGAGGAGGAAGAACTCTAGGATCAGCCAGTTAATCTGGTTCGGGTCCAACCAACTGCTCCTATCTTAATTCCATTCTTTTCTTTTCTTCCTTTACGTTCTAAAATCTCATTGATAGGTTTCCAACCACAAAAACAAGCCGACTCCATCATAGGACGGGACCAAAACTGATATGTTAGAACTCATCGATACCTAAACTATTTAGAATATAATTTGAACTAGGTGAGTTAAAGTAGAAGGCGATACAATGACATAAGGTGAGGGTTTTATCCTTTAGGCTTATATTAATTTAAGTTATTATATTTACCTTGCCCTTACATGCCATCCTGTTGTTTCATCTTGCCTTTACATTCCTTCGTGATTTTTCTATCTTGCCTTTAACATGCCTTCGAGTTACTTTGAATTCTTCCTGCAATTATACGTTTTACCATCAATTATTTGCCCTTTGAGATTGTAGTATAATGTTGTTTGCATAAGATCTTCATGAATTTATGTGGGGCCATGGATACAAGCCTTGCCCTTGCCTTTATCAAGTTATTGAGTTGGTCATTACCACTCTCCTTATTATTGAGTTGGACATTGCCACTAGTCTATCTGTTGAGTTACCCATTGCTACTCTTCTTTTATTGAGTTGACCATTGTCACTCTTCTCTTTGATATGTTAGCCATTGCCACTTTTGTCTTTGTTGAGTTGACCATTGTCACTCTTTTCTTTACTATATTAGCATTGTGCTATTTATATTTAAAGCTTGTGCATGTGTCTTGATATTCCAGAGCTCCCATAATTCAATCTATCTCTCTATAAGTACAAGTAATGTGTAAGATGTATAATAACTGGTGATTCAAATATTCTATCATAGACGTAACGCGCTCTGGGTAGAGACCCTCTTAGTCGTCACATAATTTCATGGGTTTTTGGGTAGTGGTGCACAAATCGATGTGTGTAATTCGCAAATGCAATGTCACATCACTTCTGGGATTAGATGTCGAAAATAGTCGCTCAATGATCAAATTGTGTCACGTAATTCACCCGGCTCATGTGTTATGCGCCTTGTGGTGTTCACGTAAATCCACGGTAGCGTTGGCCATGCCGATGATATCTGTAATTATGAGATGCGGGTCGAGCCAGATTTTTTATAAATCGTATTCCAGATTATGATGATCACTACGTATGATGAGCCCCATATACTTTGGTAGGCATGCATCCCATGTAGGTTTTTTACACATTTTGATATTCTCGTATTAGTGGACTATGTGACATATCAGAACCCTTATATTCTTTTATGAATTTATTGAATTATTGTTAATATTCAAGAATAACTATCACTCTGAGTAGGGTGTTTACCCTCTCCAACCGTATAGATGATGCAGGTGATGTACAGATAAAGACTTAAAGGATCATCTCCCTAAGGAAGATTATCCTGAAAGAATTAAGAAGATAGTTTTATGAATTAGTTTTATACTTCCGCTGTAAACTCGATAAATATAATAAGCTTCCTTTGAGAAGGCAATTGATTATTTACTAATTTCTTTTACTCTAATGAACTGATCAATACTGTCGGTTTTATTCTCGTGAATGCTACCTTCATGAATGTATCTTGATGTGATTCAAATGAAAAATAATATGGTGCGATTTTCTAAAAGCGTCCAAGTTTATACATTATTAACACCTGATTTTCTCGGGCACGAGTATAAACTCTGGCCGTGAAAATTCGGGATGTTACAATTGGTATCGGAGCATGAGAATGAGATTAACTGGGCCTGAGGGAGTGGACCATCATAAGCTTTACACTACTAGGATAGAATCTTGAATTAGATATCTATCCTTAGGACTATTTCCCATAGGAACTAGGACGTTGAGGAATTAGAGACCCACATTTAGGTTCCCCAATTTGAAACGTTAAGTTAGATGTGACATATAAAAATTTTAGATCTATGTACCCCCATAATAAACCCCTTGAACCATGGGATCTGGCCTCATGAATTTTTCTGGAGTCTCAAGAACAAGCCAGGGGCTTAGGCTCTAAATTTCAAATAAATTGGACGGATGGATCGGAAGTTAAAATTCTTGGAGTGACAGATTGTCAATATAAAATGATTTTGGGTATTCACAAGGACGACACTAAACTTAGAATGAATGGATGATTTGGGCCTATCCTTTATGAAACCTGGCCTATCCATTGTCATCTAGTTCGATTAGGACATCCGGCTTTTAGGGAGAAACGAAAATTTTTTCAAGGTTATAGAGTGATCGGGACCATGGAATTACGAATCATAATCAGATGAGGCTTATGTGAGTTAATCCAATTACCAAATCTCGGGGTAAAGATTTTGTTTAAGGGGGGTAGGCTGTAGTGTCCCGATTTTCAGGTAGCCAATTATATGCACACCTAGACATATACCTTATGAGTGATACATTAAACACTTGAGCATAATGAATCAGTGAGGATGATAGTTTCGAGTAGTGTATCAGATAATCAGAGTACGCAGTGAAAGCTTAATGGGTCATGTAGAATTACCCCTCACGAGAATATAAGATTTCGTGATATTCCACATGAGTTAGAGCAATTGAGATTATGATCTGATGGAATCATGCTTACGCGAAATTTGCGCAGTTTGACTCAAATTCTAAGTCCTATAAAATCTCAAATGATCCCAATGCCCTGACCAAGCAAATGATCGAGATTTAATAGGATTATGAATTGATACCAGTAAATTCTCTATATTGCGCAGACGAAGGATCTGTATATCTAGGGGTGCACAACGAACTGATGAACCGTGGAACAGGACCGGAACCGATCTAACGGTTTGGTTTTAGACTGCACCAGTTCTAATTCTAATTCCAAAAATCCAAGAACCATTGGATACGATTCGGTTCCGGTTTAGGGGCTTGTAGAACCGATTCGAACCGCTAACCGAACCGTTGATCCGAACTGTTGATCTGAACAGTGGATCCGAACCGTGGACCTGAACCGTGGATCTAAATAGTGGATCCAAACCGTGGACTCGAACTTGTGATTAAAATAAAAAAACAAAAATGAAAACCTTATATCTCTCTCTCTTTCTCTTGTTATCTCCCTCTCTCTCACCGTCTCTCACTCTATCTGTGTGCGGTTGCGGCCCCTGCCCACTTTCACCTCTTGCTGTCTCTCTCTCTCTCTATCTCTCTTTCTCTCGCCGTCTCCCTCTCTCTCACCGTCTGCGAGTTTGCATGCACCGTGCAGTTACCTAGGCCCCTGCCCTCTCTCTCTCTCTCTCTCTCTCTCTCTCACACACACACACACACACACACATCTAAAAATCTGGCCTCTCTCATCTCTCTCATTTTCCCTCCAGCGTAAGGCCGCTGACTTCAACTTTGTAGCCATAGCCTTCCAATAGAGAAATGCATTTTCTAAACCCTAGATGTATAATATGAAGAGAGATGGGGTTATGTTTTTGGAAATGGGCCTGGATGAAGGGCCTGTGGTCTATCTCATTTAAAGGCCTGATAGAGTGAGGTTTTAGCCTCTGTACAAGTGCAAACCAAGACAATAAGTAGGCCTAGTAAAGGAGAGTGAGATTAAGTAGAAATGGATAATGGGCCAGGTTTTTAGGCCTTGTCTTTAGGCTAAATGGGCTTGCATGATTATACGTCCATTTTGCAAAGTTTTTAGGCTGGATTTTACAAAGCCTGGAACCGTGGAACTGAACCGAATTTCACAGTCCGTTTTGGTTTGGTTCTAGGGTGCTAACGGTCCGGTTCCGGTTCCGAAAATCCTAGATCTGTTAGGAACGGTTCGGTTCCGGTTTCACCCCAGAACCGGACTGAACCGACCCGTGTGCACCCCTATGTGTATCGAGCGCAAACCCACTACAACCATCTATTCATATTACCTCGAACACAGGAAACCCTTAAAGGCATGGAAAATGACTTATATAATAGAAATTTCAGGGGCAAAATTATGTTTAAGGGGGGTAGATTGTAAAACCCCGAACATTTCAATACCCGAGTATTGAAAGTTCTCGAGTGTTACCATAAAATTCAACTCATTATGTACATGTCTACGATACCAATCTAGCTATCCTAACCTTACATCCATTCTCCAACACGATTCTGACCGTTGGGAATAATCTCCATTCATAGATCAAGCCATATGACCATTGATTTTAAGACAAGACCACCCATCACGTGATTTGACATATGTACATTCCCTTAAATGAAATCGGTAAATACTCTTCATCCCCACCGATTCAAGTAGAGAAACTAGAGTCGAAAAACTTCCGCACTCGTCCGCATTCCGCCCCGCATACAACGCCAAAACCGAAACTAACTCAAATACCTCCATAAAAAACCCAGGGAAAAGCCACTAGTTCTAATCTGGACCGTCCAAAGTTGAGAATAGGGACTTCCGACCGTGCCCACGTTAGCAAAAAAGAAAGGAAGATCCCGATGAAATTGATATCCCCCTAGTTTCAAACGAAGTTACCGTAAAACGAGGCAGCTGCATTTAAACAGGTCCACCATTGATCGGCCAATTTAAAGTCCTTGTACCCAGGAACATAGCACCACCTTCCTCCTGTGGACCTCATCCAATGAGGGCGTCAGATTCGTCAGAAGAGATCAGAGGAGAGAAGAAGAGACGTTCCAAAATCAGACGCCCATACATTACGTAGTCCAATCGCATTAAGTATATTCTGTGTACGCAGAAAGTTTTAAAAATCCAAAATTTTATAAATACATGTCTCCCACGCTGGGAGACACACCAACAAGGAAGGAGAAAGAAAGAGAAGGAAAGAAAGAAAGAGAGAGAGAGAGAGAAAGACAAGTGCGGGAGAGAAAGAGAGGAGGAAGAACTCTGGGATCTACCGGTTAATCTGGTTCGGGTCCAACCAACTGCTCCTATCTTAATTCCATTCTTTTCTTTTCTTTCCTTTACGATGTAAAATCTATTGGTAGGTTTCCAACCACAAAATCAAGCCGACTTCATCATAGGACAGGACCAAAACTGATATGTTGGAACTCATCGTTACTTAAACTATTTAGAATATAATTTGAACCAAGTGAAATAAAGTAGAAGGCGATATAACGACATAAGGTGAGGGTTTTATCCTTTAGGCTTACATTAATTTAAGTTATTATATTTACCTTGCCCTTACATGCCATCATGTTGTTTCATCTTGCCTTTAAATGCCTTCGTGATTTTTCTATGTTGCATTTAACATGCCTTCGAGTTACTTTGAATTCTTCCTGTAATTATATGTTTCACCATCAATTATTTTTCCTTTGAGATTGTAGTATAATGTTGTTTACATAAGGTCTTTATGAATTTATGTGGGTCCATGGATACAAGCTTTGCCCTTGCCTTTATCAAGTAATTGAATTGGTCATTACCACTCACCTTATTATTGAGTTGACCATTGTCACTCGTCTATCTGTTGAGTTACCCATTGCTACTCTTCTTTTATTGAGTTGACCATCATCACTCTTTTCTTTGTTATGTTGGCCATCGCCACTTTTATCTTTGTTGAGTTGACCATTGTGTTCACCACCCCAAGTATAGGGTTGCGATGTAACAATAATCTCGGTAAGACTGAGGTCGAATCCACAGGGACTGAACCTTGTACGTAATCTGAAAGTAACTTGAACTAGAACTAGGCGATGACGTAATCTAATCAAAAGAAATTAAGGGAATAATTATGAATTTAATTAACTAAAATTTATAAAATCAATGGTGGAAAACTAGGGTGCCAATGATCCACTTGTAGAGATCAGGGAGATCTATTCTTGATTCAAGAACACAACTGCAATTAGAGTCCTATCTTCATCCGGATGGAAGATAATCCATTAAAATTCAATTTGAACTTCCTTTGATCTAGTTTTTAAGAGATGAGAAGGATGTCAATTAGACTTGATTCCATCACAAAACCATGCCCATGAGATAAAGCAAGCAACAAATTTTAACCAATCCACAACCAATCTAAGAGAGTTATGAACGTTAGGAAGGATTCCGTCATCCAACCTTGCCCATGAGACGATGGTGAACAACAGGGCTCCCACGTTCATAATCTCATTAATGAAAAGAACATGCTCAAAGCTATCGCAGATCCATTGTAATTTAAGTCACAATAAACCATTAAAAACTGAAAGCATTCCTATTAATCAAACTAGAATTAAAGTCAATTCAACTTAACATGAATCAAAGCCATAGGAAAATACCCATCACACTACAAGCTTCACCTCTTAGCCCTAGCTAAGAGGTTTAGCCTATCATAAACATGATTAGACTAATCACCCTTAAAGAAATAAACACCGAAGAAGAAACGGAAGGGAAGAAGGAGAAGCTTGGCGGGCCGTCCACTCTCTCTCTCCTTCTCTTGCTTTCACATGCCTCCATGGCTGATCTGATGTCCTCCTCCCTTTGCTTCTCACGTCGGCTCCCAGGTCCAAGGAATGCCCTTCACGTTGCTCTCTCTTCCCTTTATATAGGTGTGAGGTATGTAGTCAGCTATTGAAGTCGGTCGGTGTAGAACTGACTCTGTTTCACAATAGAGTGAGCAGAAAACAGGAGAGAATTGCGTTTGAAGTGAGATTTGGCACGCTGACCATCCCAAAACTCTGTTTGGCCTTCATGGTTGGGGTTGTGGCCCCATGTTCATGAGTTTGGACGGTCTGGATCACTGATCCAATCACTATCACGATCACACAATTGCCTAGAATTCTTGGATCTTACGCACATGTGTTACTTATGCACGTACATGCGCCGACGTGTTCGGTGGACCCCATAGTGATGTCTCCAGATAAATCCACTCCGTTCATTGGATTCCTGGCGAAAAACCAGTCGGGAAGGAGTGGTTTAGGTTGAGTTTGGTGTGGCCCACTGAATCAAATCTTCCCGTCGTTCATCCTGTGTTTGCATGCGATCTGCCTGTGTGCATGCATGAGAACAAAAGGAGACCTTGACGAGGGTCTTGGCCACCCCCTGGATGTTGGCTTTACAAAGCCTTAGAGTCGTACACCACAAAGGTAGAATTGAATGCCTTTTGTATTGAAATGCTTTTCTAGCTTGATTTTGCTTTGCTTACATTGAACGTACAACACCACACCTCTTTATATAGTGACTTGCTACTATGTGAAATACCTAATATGCCCTCATTCCATTAACTACATTTAATCGGTTTCTAACGTATGGACATCCACTAGCCACAACATGCGGAAATTGTGGAAATTCCAATAGCCATAACGTGTGGCATTTTAAATGCCATGAAAACTTCCAGAGGTTACTGGAGCATTTGAACCGTCCATTTGGTTTGGACGTTTCAACACTCCCCTTCAAACCAAAACTGGTTTTATTCCAAGCATTGACCTTAGTCGTCTGAATGTATCAGTCGGTAATGCCTTGGTGAATATGTCTGTGACCTGTTCAGTAGTGTGACAGTACTCCAATTTTACCACTTTCTACTTCACTTGATCTCTAAGAAAATGGTATCCAGTATCGATGTTCTTGCTCCTTCCATGCTGCACCGGATTTTTGGAGAGCTCGATTGCCTACTTGTTATCCACATATATAACTGTGAATCCTTCCTGCAGATGCTTTAGCTCCTTTAGTAGGTTTCTTAACCAAATCGCCTCACAGACCGTGGATGATGCTGCCACGTACTCTGCTTCACATGTGGACAAAGCAACAACACTTTGCTTCTTTGAGTTCCATGTGAAACCAGTTGATCCAAGATAGAAAACATATCCCGTGGTGCTTTTTCTTTCATCTTGGTCGCCTCCCAATCATTGTCTAAGTATCCATACAATATTGCTTCATCTTCGTATGGATAGAAAAGACCAAATTCCATTGTTCCTTTGACATACCTGAGGATTATTTTTGTGGCTAGCCAGTGTGATTCTTTTAGTGCTTCCATGTACCTACTTAGAAGTCCAATACTATAGACGATATCCGGCCTTGTGAATGTGAGATACCTTAGGCTTCCAATCAAACTCTTGAACAGAGTCAAGTCCACGCTTCTTCCTTCTCCTTCTGTTGTTAGCTTTAGGCCCATTGCTACAGGTGTGTTCACAGCATTGCAGTCTGTCATCTTGAACTTTTCAAGCAACTCTTTGGCATACTTTTGCTGAGATATATGGATGCCTCCATTTTGTTGCTTCACTTCGATGCCTAGAAAGAAAGACATAAGTCCGCCATCGGTCATCTCGAACTCCTTAAACATGGCCTTATTGAATTCATTAAACATCGACTGACTGTTCCTTGTGAACAGTAAATCATTAACATATAGGCATGCTATAAGCATATCGCCATGAACATTTTTTTTATGTAAACTGCATGCTTATATAGACATTGAGCGAAGCCATTCTCTTGCAGATAGTTGTCAATGCGTGCATTCCAGGCACGAGGAGCCTGCTTCAACCTATAAAGGGCTTTCTTCAGTTGATACACTTTGTGTTCCTCCCCTTGAACAACAAAACCTTTAGGCTAGTTAACATAGACTTCTTCTTCAAGAATTTCATATAGGAATGCAGATTTCGCATCCAGTTGGTAGATCATCCAACTGTGATGGGCTGCAAGGGAGATAATCATCCTCATAGTGTCAAGGCGAGCAACAAGAGCGAAGACTTCTTCATAGTCCATCCCATACTTCTGTTTGTAACCCTTTGCTACGAGCCTTACCTTGTAGCGATTGATCTCACCATCAACATTTCGCTTGATCTTGTACACCCATTTGACGCTAATAGTTCTTTGGCCTTAAGGAAGTAAAGTCAGATCCTATGTATGGTTCTTCTCAATGGCCTAAATCTCCTCTTCCATAGCCATCCACCAGCATTATTCTTCTACAGCTTCCTCAATTGTAAGAGGCTCGTGGTCCGCATATAAGCAGAACAAATTTACTTCCTCAGTTTTGATGTAGATATCGTTGAGGCTCCTCATTTTGATAGGAGCCAAGGGTGAAGGAGAACTAGATGATGACATGCTGGCTGAATTTTGATTGGAATACTTCCAGAGGAGATGGAATGTATCGCTGGACTTCTGCGAGCAGACGGTACGGTGGAAGAGGGTGTTGCAGGTATCTGCTCCTGGTTCTCATACTTCTCTTCTTCATGTTCTTCAACCTCGACTTGATTTTCTTTGGCTGAATCTTCCTCGTTCCATTTCCAGGCTTCTTCCTCACAGAATACTACATCTCTACTCACCACCACTTTATTAGTTAGTGGGTTGTAGAGTTTGTATGCCTTTGACTCTTCACTGTAGCCGATGAAGATGCATTTCTCACCATGATCATCAAGCTTCCTTCTTCTTACTTTTGGAACTTGAGCGTAGGCAACACACCCAAAGATCCTTAAGTACGCTACGCTCGGTTTGTAACCACTCAATGCCTCCTGAGGTGTCCTGTTTCTGACGCTCTTAGTTGGACACCGATTGAGCAAGTAGGTAGTACATACAACTGCCTCTGCCCAGAAGCTCTTTGGTAGGCCTTTCTCTTTGAGCATGGTTCTTGTCATGTCGAGGATGGTACGATTCTTTCGTTCAGCAATGCTATTCTGTTGTGGCGTGTAGGCTGCAATGTGTTGCTGCTTGATGCCTTTTTCCCTGGAAAAATCTTAAAATGCATTTGAGGTATACTCTCCACCTCTATCAGATCTGAGTACTTTAATTTTGTGACCACTTTCATCTTCAACACGAGCTTTGAAAATTTTAAAGATAGTGAAAGCGAAAGATTTTTTTTGATGAAATACACCCAAAGTCTTCTGCTAAAATCATCAATAAAGGTAATAAAGTATTTATTAGCTCGAAGAGAGGGTATTTCAAGTGGTCCGCAAATATCAGTGTGAACCAACCGAAGTGGTTCCTTCGCTCTTCTGGACACTCCACTTGGGAAGGAGTTCTTTTGTTGCTTTTCGAGTGTGCACACCTCACTCACATGTTCTGAAGCTTAAATAGCCGGCAAGTCATACACCATGCTTGATGAGGATAAGATTTTAAGGCCACTGAAATGGAGATGCCCAAAACGAAGATGCCATCTCCTTGAATCATTCTTCACGAGTCCATAGAGGCACTTCTCAGCCCTTGTGTTGATTTGGAACGGAAACATGCGATTCTTCGTCATTTGGACTTGAGCCAGAAGGCTCCTGTGTGCATCTCTTATAGAGAGAGAATAGTTTGTTGGCTTTACAAAACCTTAGGAGATAATTCAAACACACAAGATGGGAATAAAAAAATTCTCAAAATTGAAAATAACTTTCTAGCTTGATTTTGCTTTGCTTACATTGAACGTAAAACACCACACCTCTTTATATAGTGACTTGCTACTATCTGAAATACCTAACATGCCCTCATTCCATTAACTAGATTTAATCGGTTTAACGTATGGAAATCCACCAGCTACAACACATGGAAATTGTGGAAATTCCAATAGCCATAATGTGTGGCATTTCAAATGCCATGAAAACTTCTAGAGGTTGTTGGAGCATCTAAACCATCCATTTGGTTTAGACGTTCCAACACTGGATCTAATGGTCGGTCCGAGTTGTCCAAATGGATGATGGATGGGCCCCACTGAGATCAACCGGTCGGTCAGTTTGGAGTCACTGGCGGGCTTTGAAATTTTTAAAGAAATAGTCGATCAGTGTGTGCTGATCGACCTTGGGAGTACCGATGCATAGCATAGCCGGTGTGTGCACACTGTGCACACGCACCTCCCTTAAGTGGGGTCCACTGTGATGTAAATGAGAAGTCCGCTCCATCCATCCATTTTATCACCTCATTTAAGGTGTTAAGACTAAAATTGAAGCATATCTAGATATCAGGTGGGCCCTAGATCGATGATCATGGGATGATCTGACCATTGGGCCACCTCCACAAGGATCCAGGGGCTGAAATTTGACATGTACGATTAATTTAGGGTCCTCAGGCCAGATATAAAGTTTTGAGCTAAACGGATGGTGGACACCCTGTGATCTTGCATTCCGGACGACTGTCTGGCCCTTTTAACTTCAATCACGTGATTTTCTCGAATCTCTGGTGTAAGACCCGTATCTTAGTCCGTACCATTCTGTAGGTTCCCGCGGTCCTCCTGATCAAATTCCTGAAACCTTCGATCTTTATTCGACTTTTGCGCGTGATCCTAAGACAAGTCCTGTTAACCTGAGTCGACTCAACCCGAGACTTGCACCCTAGCGATCGCACAGTCGGTGCAGTTCCAATGCCGCGTCTCGCACGCCGATGATACCTAGGCCAGGAGATGTGGGCCTGCGTTCAGTTTGAGAAAACAACGCGTTTGCAATCTCAAAAGAATCTCTACAACATGTCCCATCAATCAAGTGCACATCAATCACCTCATGTCAAGTACAAAAGTAACCTCAAAGTCAACTCTCTCTCTTACATGCCCTTACATGTCAAGTACATACCCATCACCCATCACTCACTCACCCATCCCTCTCTCTCTTTACATCCCATCCTCTCTTTCTTTCTCTCATTCTTTAACTTTCAAGCTAACCCCATGAGAGTCCACCGTCCAAGCAAGAGCTTCCATGAGAGAGCTTTGTGTGTGGCCCACCTTCTTACCTCCCATCTCCACCATCCAAAGACCATCTAAACCATTGGAATCATTCACTTGTAGCTCTAGATCGCATCGGTCGAAGGAGGAGTCCGAGAAGATTAAAGGTGGGTGCTTTTACTTGTTAATTTTATGATTCGAGGGCCACATATGTGGGACCCATCTTGATGTATTCATGTATAGGGAGGGCCCATAGTGGCGGGGTCCCTCCCCTCTCACGTTCATCTCTCTCTTTCTCTCTCTTTCTCTCTTTTGATATGTGTGGCCCACCTTGATACACCCCTATCATGATGTATGTATTGTATCTATGCCATTCATACATGGGGCCACCTCGATGTGCATGGCTGGTGGGCCACGTGTACATGGCCCCCACATTGACGGGTGTTGTATTCACACCGTCCAGCAGCTGAGGCTGCTGGACTGCACAAAGAAAAATACAAATATCAATTTGGTCCTAAGCTGGTGGGCCACCTGTGTGGGTCCCACCTTGTTGCATCTACCGTACACGTGGACCTCACGTGATATATGTGTTTTATTTCCACACCATCCAGTGATCTGGACGGTGGAAACCACTTGATGTTTGTATTTTATCTGCATTGTCCATGGATTGGGACGGTGCTTTACGACCAACATGATGTATGTGTTATATATTCACTCCTTCCGTCCATGGCTGGACATGTGGGGCCCATTCCACACGTGTGACACTTGTGGGGTGGGATCCACCTTAATGTATTCATGCTAAATCCTCTCCATCCATCTGATTATACGAGCAGCCACAGCTGTTGATTGATGTCAGCAAGTTCTGTGGCCCCCACATCTGATGTATGCGTTGTGTATCTAAACTGTCCATCCGTTTTGATGATCGTAGGGCCCCTTGATGAGTGTCCATTTGGACCGTCCAGATCATGTGGGCCTTCCTTGATCACCACGTGTGACTCCACCATCCAGCAGCTAAGATAGTGGGTCCCACATGACGTTTGTATCCCGACCGTCCGTTGAATGGACGTCCAGAGCTGGACGCCCATTGTTTATATTATATTATATTATATATATATATATTATATGTATGTACGGATATATATGTGGTGGCCCCACGTGGGAACCACCATGCTGTATGCCTTCATCTACCTGGACGATGGAAAACCCACCTGAATGCATGGATTTTATCCAACATTGTCCGTTTGTTTGGGATGTGGGCCCCACGGCCACAATGTATGTGTTTTATGTACACCTTCCAGGTGTGGCCCACACCCCACACGTGTGACACGTGTGGGTGGGTGGGACCCACCTAGATGTATCTGTTGTATTCCCACCGTCCAGTAGCAGCGGACGGTGGGGCCTACTTTGATGATGTGTGTCGCATCCGCACCGTCGACTAGATGGATGGTTGGAATCCCTGCGATGTATGCACCCTGTTTTCAGATCATTATGAGGCCCACCTTTGATGTGTTTATGGCCCATCCATGTGGCCCACCTTTGAAGTGTTTATGGCCCATCCATGTGGCCCACCTTTGATGTGTTTATGGCCCATCCATGAGGCCCACCTTTGATGTGTTTTTGGCCCACCATGATGTATTTGTGGCCCATCCATGAGGCCCACCGTGACGTATTTGTGGCCCATGTTTGAGGTCTAATATGATGTATACTCAGCCCTTTGTGAGGTCGTGGGCCTATTATACGTTTGACCCTGTGTGCGTCATTCCTTGGGAGCAATGTTGGTTAAATGGCCACATTGATGGGCAATGATGGTTTAATGTCCACATTGTGACCTTCCCTTAGGCCTTGTTCGATCGATTGTCAAGGCCGATTCCGATTTGTCGTGGTCGATTCCGATTATCGACGCCGAGTATTGAGGCCGATTCTGATTTGTCGAGGCCGATTCCGATTGTCGAGGCCGAGTATCGAGGCCGATTCTGATTTGTCGAGGCTGATTATATAGGCCGATTCTGATTATCAAGGCCAAGTATCGAGGCCGATTATGATTTGTCGAGGCCGATTGTATAGGACGATTCCGATTGTCCAGGGTGAGTATCGAGGCCGATTGTATAGGCCGATTCCGATTGTCGAGGCAAAGTATTGAGGTCGATTGTATAGGCCGATTCCAATTACCGAGGCTGAGTATCGAGGTCGATTCTGATTTGTCGAGGTCGATTGTATAGGCCGATTCTGATTGTCGATTCCGATTGTTGAGGATAATTCTGATTGTCGAGGCCAATTGTATAGGCCAATTTTGATTGTCGAGGCTGAATGTCAAGGCAGATTCTGAGTGTCGATTCCGATTGTTGAGGAAGATTTCATTTATCGAGACCGATTTCGATTGTCGAGACTTATGTGATGTATACGCGACCCGTAGTTGATGCTCATTGTGATGTGTATTCATCCTGTGTGATGTGGCCCGTATTTGAGGCCCATTGTGATGTGTATTTAACCCATGTTTAAGGCCCAATGTGATGTATATGAGGCCTATGTGATGAGGCCCATTGTAATGCATTTGAGGGTCAAGCGATGGAGCCCATTGTGATGTATGTTAGGCCCATGTGAAAGGCCCATCGTGATGTGTATTAAGCTCTTGAGTGAGGCCCATGGTGTTGTATATCAGGCCCTTTATGAGGCCATGGGTCCACTCTATGTTTGACCCTATGTGGGCCACCGCTTAGGGGCAATGTTGGTTAAATGTCCACATTGTCGAGGCCAAATGTCAATACCGATTATTGAGGCCGGTTATTGATATCGATTATGAGTATGTGACAGCATAGCTCATAATACATGCCCATATGCATCATCTGCATGTTTGTTATGAGATGTGATTGACCATTGCATATGTCATAGGGCAGGTTGTTCATGGGGCTCCCTGATAGGCAGAGTTGCCCCACATGAGCGCACGGTATGCGCAGGATTGATGCATGATTGGACTGTGTGGATCATGCATCTCACATTTGTGTGACATGACCACCGTATGCCCTAGCGACATCAGGACCGTAGCCTCCACATGTATTTCGTGGATGGCCAGATGGGACACCAAAAATCTGTTCTACATGGAGTGCTATAGATATCCCTGGGTGAAAGTCCCTAAACCCTCTTAGTTCCAGAGGTTGCTCCAACGTCTAGACCGAGTGGATGCATGAGCGCATGAGGGCCATATACCGTTAGGCCGCGTATCCCACTGTGTCGTGGTCGGTTGGAAGGGGGTATGGCCTTACCTGACTGAGAGGAGGGGGCAATGCTAGGCGGAGTCTGACTAGGTCTAAGAATGGTCCGCTATCGATGAGTCAGGCACGATATTGGTAGGTGGATAGTGAGGTCTCTTCCACTCACCTTATTGCGCGTGATGGGATGACAATCTGGTTTGGAGTGTAATAGACTCTGGTGATTTCCCAGAGAGGAATCGTACTGATATGTGGACTTATCGAGCAGAATCACATACTCATTCATTCATTTATTCACTATCCACTCGGGTTGGCGGTGCGTAACTATTTATTACGAGTACCTTTACATGGCCAGGATTTTGGTTGGACGCACGACCAACCTGAGATCAGGAGTTTACCACATTGTGTCTGACTATCCAAATTTAGGTATAAGACTGGTTTGGATAGAATTTCCTTGTGATGGACCCTAAGCCTGCGATACTATGTACTATCATCCCAACTTCACTCCAGGTTGGTCATTTCATTTGCACCGTATATTGCATTGTATCCTTCACATTTGATATTGGCTTATTATGTTCTTGCATCGCATAGCCTTGGTACGACTGATGGCATTCATGGACTTACCAGTATGTTTTCGTTTACTCTGATATCGTATGATTCATGAACTTGCCAGTATTTCCGATATTGTATGATTTATGGGCTTGTCAGTATTTCCATTTACTCTGATTGCTCTGATATTGCTTACTTGAAACTTACCTTGTGCACACACTTTCACCACTCACTAAGCTTTCTATAAGCTTATGCACGATAAATGCGTGTAGGTGGGGTTAGGTTGCAGTAGTATTGAGCTTGGAGCATGTAGCGGACCTCTGGAGCTTTGATTTTCAATATATGTATTTTCCTTTTAGCATTGTATTCAAATGATTATATTAGTGGATATGTGATGATGATGTTGCCTTTATGATTACGGTAAACATGTGGTTATGCTTCTTACGAGATAAATGTACGTTGAAAAATCCTCCTTGTAGGATCCCAGGATCGGAATCTGACGTATGGGCACTGAGAGCCTAGAATGGGGTACTACAGTACTGTCGGCACCGAATTCGGCGATCGGGATTCCTGTGAGTCCAATGTCCAGGTTTGGGGCATGACAGAAGTTGGTATCAGAGCATAACTTGGGAATACCTAAGGATAACATCACATATCTGCTGATAGCTACCCTGCACTCTATGATTGTTGAGAACTTAGAACGGTTAGATCCCTGAGTTCGAATAACTTAGAGATTTTCTGATATAGCTCCCTACCATTGAGATTATGAGGCTGTATAGTATTCCCGTTTTGATCGTTTCTGATTCGGGATCCAAGGATCAGTGGGGTCATCATAGTGTTGATGAGGCATCCTGAGGGCACGAGGTTCAAATTATAGAGCGTTATTTGTTTATGGATTGATTATGCCTTGTATGGTATTGATTAATATATGTATAAGTCGATCTTTCCTCTTCCCTTGCTTTGTCTTGCCTGATAGTAAATTTTGGGGATGAAATTTTTATTAGGTGGGGAGAGCTGTAAGACCCGTATCTTAGTCCGTACCATTCCGTAGGTTCCCACGGTTCTCCCGATCGAATTCCGGCAACCTTCGACCTTTATCTGACGTTTACTTGCGATTCTAAGTCGAGTCTTGTTAACCTGAGTCGACTCAACACAAGACTTGTACCCTAGCGACCGTGTCGTTGTCGCGGTTCTGATGCCGCGTCTCGCGCGCCGAGGCGATACCTAGGCCAGGAGTGTGGGCCCGCGTTCAGTTCGAGAAAACGCCACACGTTTGCAATCCCGAGAGAATCTTTACAACATGTCCCATCAATCAAGTGCACATCAATCACCTCATGTCAAGTACAAGAGCAACTCCAAAGTTAACTCTCTCTCTTACACACCCTCACATGTCAAGTACATACCCATCACCCATCACTCATTCACCCATCCCTCTCTCTCTTTACATCCCATCCTCTCTCTCTCCTCTCATTCCTTAACTTTCAAGCTAACCCCATGAGAGTCCACCGTCCAAGCAACAGCTTCCATGAGAGAGAGCTTTGTGTGTGGCCCACCTTCTTACCTCCCATCTCCACCATCCAAAGACCATATAAACAGTTGAAATTGTTCCCTTGGAGCTCTAGATCGCATCGGTGGAAGGAGGAGTCCGAGAAGATCAAAGGTGGGTGCTTTTAGTTGTTAATTTTGTGATTCGAGGGCCCACATATGTGGGACCCATCTTGATGTATTCATGTATGGGGAGGGCCCATAGTGGCGGGGTCCTTCCCTTCTCACAATCGTCTCTCTCTTTTTCTCTCTTTTGATATGTGTGGCCCACCTTGATGCACCCTCATCATGATGTATGTATTATATCCATGCCATTCATACGTGGGGCCACCTCGATGTGTGTGGCTGGTGGGCGACGTGTACATGGCCCCCACATTGACGGGTGTTGTATTCACACCGTCCAGCAGCCTGCACGAAGGAAAATACAAATATCGGTTTGGTCCTAAGTTGGTGGGCCACCTGTGTGGTCCCACCTTGTTGCATCTACCGTACACGTGGACCCCACGTGATGTATGTGTTTTATTTCCACACCATCCAGTGATCTGGATAGTGGAAACCACTTGATGTTTGTATTTTATCTGCACCGTCCATGGATTGGGATAGTGCTCTAGGGCCAGCACGATATATGTGTTATATATTCACTCCTTCCGTCCATGACTGGACGCGTGCGGCCCATTCCACATGTGTGACACGTGTGGGGTGGGAGCCGCCTTGATGTATTTATGCTAAATCCTCTCCGTCCATCTGATTGTACGAGCAACCACAACCGCTGATTGATGTCAGCAAGTTCTGTGGCCCCCACATCTGATGTATGCGTTGTGTATCTAAACTGTCCATCAGTTTTGATGATCGTAGGGCCACCATGATGAGTGTCCATCTGGACCGTCCAGATCGTGTGGACCCACCTTGATCACCACTTGTGACTCCACTGTCCAGCAGCTAAGACGATGGGTCCCACATGGCGTTCGTATCCCAGCTGTCCGTTGAATATATATGTGGTGGCCCCACGTGGGAACCACCATGTTGTATGCCTTCATCTACTTGGACGATGGAAAACCCACCCGAATGCATGGATTTTATCCAACGCCGTCCGTTCGCTTGGGACGTGGGCCCCACAGCCACGATGTATGTGTTTTATGCACACCTTCCAGG
The DNA here is from genome assembly GCA_021015155.1 of Magnolia officinalis. Taxonomy (NCBI): domain Eukaryota; kingdom Viridiplantae; phylum Streptophyta; class Magnoliopsida; order Magnoliales; family Magnoliaceae; genus Magnolia; species Magnolia officinalis. Next base: position 26,630,367 of record JAJHSJ010000009.1, read on the forward strand.
TGTGGGCCCACCCGACACGTGTGGGTGGGTGGGACCCACCTTGATGTATCTGTTGTTTTCCCACTGTCCAGTAGCAGCAGACGGTGGGGCCTGCTTTGATGATGTGTGTCGCATCCGCATCGTCGACTAGATGGATGGTTGGAATCCTTGCGATGTATGCATTATATCCACATCGTCCACCCTATTTTTCAGATCATTATGAGGCCCACCTTTAATGTGTTTATGGCCCATCCATGAGGCCCACCTTTGATGTGTTTATGGCCCATCCATGAGGCCCACCTTGATGTATTTGTGGCCCATCCATGAGGCCCACCGTGATGTATTTGTGGCCCATGTTTGAGGCCCAATATGATGTATACTCAGCCCTCTTGTGAGGCCAGGGGACCATTATACGTTTGACCCTGTGTGCGTCATTCCTTGGGAGCAATTTTGGTTAAATGGCCACATGGATGGGCAATGATGGTTTAATGTTCACATCGTGACCTTCCCTTAGGCCTTGTTCTGTCTATTGTTGAGGCCGATTCCAATTTGTCGAGGCCGATTGTATAGGCCGATTCTGATTGGTCGAGGCCGATTGTATAGGCCGATTCTGATTGTCGAGGCCGAGTATCGAGGCCGATTATATATGTCGATCCGATTGTAGAGGCCGAGTATCAAGGCCGATTCCGATTTGTCGTGACCGATTCTGATTGTCGAGGCCGAGTATCGAGGCTGATTGTATGGGCCGATTCCATTTGTCGAGGCCGAGTATCAAGGCCGATTCTGATTTGTCGAGGCCAATTGTATAGGCCGATTCCGATTGTCGAGGTTGAGTATCGAGGCCGATTTCGATTGTCGAGGCCGATTATATAGGCCGATTTCGATTGTCGTGGCCGAGTATCGAGGCCAATTCCAATTGTTAAGGCCGATTATATAGGTCGATTTCGATTGTCGAGGCTGATTTCGAGTGTCGATTTCGATTATTAAGGCCGATTTAGTTTGTCGAGGCCAATTTCGATTGCCGAGGCCGATTGTCGAGACCTATGTGATGTATATGTGACCCGTAGTCGAGGCCCATTGTGATGTGTATTTGGCCTGTGTGATGTGGCCTGTATTTGAGGCCCATTGTGATGTGTATTTCGCCCGTGTTTAAGGCCCAATGTGATGTATATGAGGCCTATGTGATGAGGCCCATTGTGATGCATTTGAGGGTCAGGCGATGGAGCCCATTGTGATATATGTTAGGCCCATGTGAAAGGCCCATCGTGATGTGTATTAAGCTCTTGAGTAAGAACTATGGTGTTGTATATCAGGCCCTTTATTAGGCCATGGGTACACTATATGTTTGACCCTATGTGGGCCACCCCTTGGGGCAATGTTAGTTACATGTCCACATTGTCGAGGCCGAATGTCGATGCTGAATGTCGATGCCGATTATTAAGGCCGGTTATTGATATTATGAGTATGTGACAGCATAACATCATAATAAATGCCCATACGCATCATCTGCATGTTTGTTATGAGATGTGATTGATCATTGCATATGCCATAGGGCAGGTTGTTCATGGGGTTCCCTGATAGGCGGAGTTTTCCCACGTAAGCGCAAGGTATGCGCAGAATTTATGCATGATTGGACTGTGTGACTCATGCATCTCGCATTTGTATGTCATGACCACCGTACGCCCTAGCGACATCAGCGTCGTGGCCTCCACGTGTATTTTGTGGATGGCCAGATGGGACACCAGAAATCTGTTCTACATGGGGTGTTATAGATATCCCTGGGTGAAAGTCCCTAAACCCTCTTGTTCCAGAGGTTGCTCCAACGTCTAGACCGAGTGGATGCATGAGCGTATGAGGGCCATATACCTTTAGGCCAAGTCTCCCATTGTGTCGTGGTCGGTTAGAAGGGGGTATGGCCTTACCTACCCGAGAGAGGGGACAATGCTAGGCTGAGTCTGATCAGCTCGAGGAATGGGTCCGCCATCGATATTGACAGGCGGATAGTGAGGTCTCTTCCACTCACCTTGTTGTGCGCGATGGGGCAGCAATCTGGTTTGGAGTATAATAGACCTCGATGATTTTCTAGAGAGGAACCGTACTGATATGTGGACTTATTGAGAAGGAATTGCATACTCATTCATTCATTATCCACTCGGGCTAGTGTACGCAATTATTTGTTACAAGTACCTTCGCATGGCCAGGATTTTGGTTGGGCGCGCGACCAACCTGAGATTAGGAGTTTACCATAGGTGTGGGACTGGTTTGGGTAAATTCCCTTGTGATGGACCTTATAGCCTACGATACTACGTACTATCATCCCGACTTCACTCCAGCTTGGTCATTTCATTCGTACCGCATATTGCATTACATCCTCGGCATTTGATATTGACTTATTATATTCTTGCATTGCATAGCCTTGGTATGACTGATAGCATTCATGGACTTACCAGTATATTTTCATTTACTCTGATATTGTATGATTCATGAACTTGCCATATTTCTGATATTGTATGATTTATGGGCTTGTTAGTATTTTTGCTTACTCTGATTACTCTAATATTGCTTACTTGACACTTACCTTGTGCACACACTGTCACCACCTACTAAGCTTTCTATAAGCTTATGCACAATAGATGGGTGTAGGAGGCATTAGGTTGCAGTAGTATTGAGCTTGGAGCATGCAGTGGACCTCTGGAGCTTTGATTTTCGATATATGTATTTCCCTTTTAGCATTGTATTCAAATGATTATATTAGTGGATATGTGATGATGATGTTTCCTTTATGTTTTTGGTAAACTTGTGGTTATGCTTCTTACGAGATAAATGTATGTTGAAAAATCCTCCTTGTAGGATCCTAGGATCGAAATCTGGCGTATGGGCGCTGGGAGCCGAGAATGGGGTACTACGGAGGCTGTCGGCACTTGATTCGGCGATTAGGATTCCTGTGAGTCCGATATCCGGGTTTGGGGCATGACATCTGGCGTGTAAATTATTTGATCTTGGTCCTTTAAGCTCTGTCTCTTGCCTTGGTTATTTCTAAGCATTAAATCCATGCTTTTAATACCATTTTTCAGTCCAAGCTCCTAAATTCACCTTGCAACAAAACACGTTTAAAATATGACATTAAGCATTATTATGTACGTAAAGTCAAGTAATAATTGAGGTCTAATATGCAATATTTAACCCTCAACACAATCCCTAACTAGCATTTTGCTAGTCTCGAGTAAATTATGCGAAAAATAATTTAAGAATTACGGGATAATTTCTATAAACCCGAGTGCTTTTTGAAAAACAATCCAGTCAATAGAATTTTAAGATTCATGAATGGTGGGCATTACTTTCTCCTAGACTCAAGTGCATGGCAAACTTCATAGTCAAGTTCAAGGTATTAATCCATCCCTTAGAAAAATTGTAAACACTCAGTTCCGTGTGTGTATAAAGCAACCTTGACTTATCACGATTAAAGGTCCAATCGTCAATTTTCATGATAGCATTGAAAATCAAACAGAGCATTCGGGATAACCATAACCTAAACCAAAACTTGCCTTACAGTTCAACTTTTCATTCTTCCAGCTTTTGATTTTTCCATCGATGGCTTTCAAGCTATGTCAATCTTTTTAAAGATCTTTAATGGGTACTCCTTTTCGATGACAACTATTTTTTTAGCTGGGTATTCTTTTTCTCTCTTTCTTTTTCTTCAATTATTCTTATTGAACATGATGGAAAAATTCCCCAGGTCGGTTCCTTCCATGCTTAATGATCACCAAGTTAACAATTCAATATCAAATTAAAACTTTAATGTGTAAGTGAGATGTGACATGTGAACTCATGACTCAATTAAGGTTTAAAGCTTCAAATCATGGATTACTAATTTGAAGTTATCTGTGAAATCTAACAGGTAACTGAATCCAAGAGTCATAATTCACCAACATTAAGTATCTTATATTTCTAAATCAAGAATGATCGTAAAAAACACTTCGAATTCACAAAGATTCCAGAAAAATTTTAAAAAAAAAATTCACAATTTTTGCTCAAGACCAAGAAAACACTGATTAAGTAACCTAATCTCCCATCCCCAACCTAAAATCTAAATTGTCCTCAATGTAAAAGATATAGGCATGCAATGCACTTAAGACAACAAAATTGAAGGAGAAGTGATGGAAAGGTAGTACCTGATGATGGAGTTAAGCGACTTTTTCCCAAGGAGATCTCAGCGTGACGGCGGTTCGGCACAAGACTCAATCCAACAAAAGCAAACTATCCTAAAACAACTTAGAAAGCTAACTAACATAACGACATAAAGTCAACAATCCTAGAACGACATCAAACAAACTATCCTAGTCCTATGAAAGCAGGGGAAAAGCTACCCAGTCATGTCGCAAGGTTCCTCTTCCGGCCAATATCTTAATAAATTTCTTAGTAGGTTTCTCAACAAGATCATCCAAAACCCCTTTTTGCAATAGGCTTGGATGCCCTGGAGTATGAATGTCCAAAGAAACTTATGTACCTCAGCAAAAAATTGTCGTTAATTCACTTGAGGTATCCTAAGTATATATGATTCACCTGTGACAGAAAAAGTTGCATTGTTAGTATTCCATGGTGAATCAGAGACTACACATAAATAAAATTCAGAAAAAATCGCAGAAAGTGATATAGTCTCGACACATTCCGAAGTTTCAGACTCCGGTTCAATTTTCAGCTCCTCCTTTAATGATAGACATTCAGGATCTGAGGAAGGAGGGGCTTCAGAATAAGGGTTTTCTCTATCCGTGACAACTACCGAGGTACTGTCTTGCGAAGCATCCACTATTTCTTGTATCATGGGGTCATTTGAATATGCAAAGTGTGCTAAGCAATCATTCAAAGAGTTGAGAAATTCAGCTGAGAGTGACTTATTTTTCTCATTGAAGTTTGTGATAATCTGCTCAAGGATTCCATCATCTCTGGAAGTGGATGGACACATGCTCTCTTGCTCTTGTCCAGCACAGACAGATTGAAAATCAATAGTCACAGAATTGATATGAACACTCTGTTCCTTGAAGCTACTCAGCAGGGGCATTGAATCGTCTAAAGTGTACAACTCAGATGGTGGCCTCAACTGGGTGGTTTCAAATTCCAGAGTCATATCGAGCAAGTCATCCATCTCCCGAATCATATCATTATTCAATTCAGAGGAGTAATCTAGACATACCTCACAAAGATTGGAAGGGTTAGTTGAAAGTGGTTCATCCTCCACATTTAAATTGGTCATATCAGACAGGTGGAGTAAATCACTATGGATGATAACTTCCTGGACCTCTTAATCATTAATATAGGCCAAACGTGAGATTGAATCCAGTGAATCTTGAACTATGCTCTCCTTAATCTCATCCCAATACTTATCATCATCTAATTCAGTACAGTAGACACTTGGGATGGGATCGCTTTCCTCACATTCTATTCCTAGATTGGGTTGAGGTTCGCATAAACTAACTTCTTCCTCATCATTGAAATCAGGCATATCATGTGAGTGAAGTGTGTTATAATCATTATATTTGAAAGATAACAATGTCTCTCGATCATTCCTTTAGACAGTCATTGAGATCGACTCATCGGAAAATGAACCATATGCTCATTAACACAATCTAACTCTTCATTCCAAATTCCAGAGTTCTCTAAAAGCGAGTTAGGATCACTTTCCTCGCATTGTATTTCTGGACTGGTTTGAGGCTGGGGTGAACTAGCCTCCACTATCTTATCCATATGCAAATTAAGTGCTTCTAATGTTTTTCTAATTTTTGCAAGACAGTCTATGTTACGCTGAAATGAATCCTCTTGGATCGTTTCTGGCTGGATCTCAAAGGTAGGGGATCCAAGAGAACAATCATTATAACATGTTGTTGGTCCATCTTCCCAATTTTGATGTTTCTACTGGTTATAATCATACAGAGCATAGGTGGGAGAGTATGATGGTTGTTGATACATATTATATCCCATAATATAATCTCTCATTGTCTTCTTCTTGTTTGATGGGTGATAATAATTCTCACTCCCATAGTTATGATAACCCCAACACTCACGTACTGTTTTATTAATCCGTGGGGTGTAATTGTTCTCCTGCATATGATCGCATAAGGACTTCTTAACCGGTGGAGCATTATATTCCTATCGATTCTCGATAATGTTTTCAAAAAAAATTTTGAGACGTCAGTAGTTTCGTCATATAATCATTTGACCACCCTTCCCAATATCTCCTATCCATCTTCAACATAATGACGTACCCACTCTTGCATGGTAAAACCCTAACTTTGAATCTAATCTTAAGAAAAATAAAAGAAAAGATCCTACAACAATATGAAAAGTAAGAGGAGGAGAAGTTAGAAGCAAGTTACCAAATTAGAAGTTCCTATGTTAAGATCCTGCAAAAGAAAACAAAAGAAATTAGTTTCTAAAAATAGAAATTCTAAAGTTAGAAAGTTCTTAAGATAGAAAGTAAACTAGTTTCTAAAAAAAGGAAAATTTTCTAGAACCAAAAATAGAAAGTTTCTAAAAATAATTAGGAAAGTTTTAAACCTAAAGTTAAAAAGTAAGTTAGTTTCTAAAAAGAAAATCCTAGAATTAGAAAATTTCTTAAAATATAAAACAAATCCTAATATGGAAATAGAAAGGAAGAAAAATTAGAAAGAGATTACCAATTTAGAAAGCCTATATCAAAGTCCCACAAAACAGAAAGTTAGGTTAGTTTCTAAAAAATTCAAAAAAAAATCTAAACCTAAGTTAGAAAACCCTAATCTTAACCTAATTCTAAAACTAGTTAATCCCAGAAAAATGCAATAGCCAGTCCTCAACAACAGCGCCAAAAACTTGTTCACCACCCCAAGTACAGGGTTACGATATAGTAATAATCTCGGTAAGACCGAGGTCAATTCGACAGGGACTGAAACTTGTACGTAATTTGAAAGTAACTTGAACTAGAACTAGGTGAAGATGTAATCTAATCAGGAGAAATTAAGGAAATAATTATGAATTTAATTAACTAAAATTTATAAAATCAATGGTGGGAAACTAGGGTGCCAAGGATCTACTTGTAGAGATCAGGGAGATCTATGCTTGATTCAAGAACACAACTGGAATTAGAGTCCTATCTTCATCTGGATGAAAGATAATCCATTAAAATCCAATCTGAACTTCTTTATCTAGTTTACAAGAGATGAGAATGATGTGAATTAGACTTGATTCCATCACAAAATCATGCCCATGAGATAAAACAAACAATAGAATTTAACCAATCCACAACCAATCTGAGAGAGTTATGAACGTTAGGAAGGGTTTCATCATCTAACCATGCCGGTGAGACGATAGTGAACAACAGGGCTCCCACATTCATAATCTCAATAATGAAAAGAACATGCTCAAAGCTATCGCAGATCCATTGTAATTTAAGTCACAATAAACCATTAAAAACTGAAAGCATTCCTATTAATCTAACTAGAATTAAAGTCAATTCAACTTAACATGAATCAAAGCCATGGTACCCATCACACTACAAGCTTCACCTCTTAGCCCTAGCTAAGAGGTTTAGCCTATCATAAACATGATTAGACTAAGCACCCTTAAAGAAAGAAAAACCAAAGAAGAAAAGGAAGGGAAGAAGGAGAAGCCTGGCTGGCTGTCCACTCTCTCTCTCTCTCTCTCTCCTCTCTCTCTC
>JAJHSJ010000009.1:26638132-26730330 GCA_021015155.1 Magnolia officinalis
ATATAGGCGTCAGTCTCTTCAAGCTTGGCTCGAACTGACCAATCTCTTGCTGCAGGGCGGCTTGCCCTTCCCAAAGACGGGCAAATCGCGCATCAAAAAGCATCCGATCTATACCATGCTCCTGAGCCATAGGAGGTGAACTCTCCTCGATGTCCTGAGCCTCAGATTCTTCTTTCGTGATGTCATCACTGCCCTCCTCATCATCTCCTCGCCGGCACTATCGACTCATCTCCAGATTCGTCGAGTCGGGCTTGTCGCTGTTGAGGGCCGATCTTCATATTCCTGAGTGTCGCTTCACTTATGATTCGGACAGGTGCAAGATCCTCCATATTCAATCTGTAGCCCACATCACGAGCCATCCTGCAGATCAGACGGCCAAATGGGAGCGAAAGATAGTTCCTGCTAGAACAAACAACATGCACTATCTGAGATAGGATGAACGTGGGCAGGCATATGTCGTCTCCATGTCCCATCTTGTACAAGAAGTCTACCATCAACCGAGTACATTCCGTGTAGTTACCCGACCGTGGGTACACGTTGTAGGTGAAAATATGATGGAGTAAACGGAGGTCCTCCGCCATTTTTGTCGCCGCAATGCTGTTCCTCTCCTCCAAGTAACCCGGCGACCACAGAGATATCGCGTGCGGCGATCCCTTTCCCGCGCACTTCTGGAGAAGCTATCACTGGGGTGTACTTGACCACGTGGCAGCTTTGTGATCCGAGCCACTTCATCCACTGTAATCGTGCGTCTAATGCCCCTCACAGAAACAGTAAACTGAAGAGGCTCAACAGATGCGTCCACGATGTGAGTATAGAAGGCGCGAACCGTGTTCTCACATGCAAGCGACTGGCCATCAAATATAGAATTCCAACCGATGTCCACCAGGCGATCCATCAGTGGGTGTAGCCCGAAATCCTTTCATCTACATGAGCTTCAAACACAACTTTGCGGCCCACAAAGCGCCCATATTCCATGCCTATCGGGTAAGCATTTCTGGCAGGATGGTCAGGATCCAGGTCTCGCTTCGCCCTAATTCCCGCACGGTGCTTGTGTCGGCCCCAACATCGGATTTTCTTCGGGAATGGGCTTGCCTACTTGGGCCGGCTCATCGGCCGCATCGGCCGCGGTTTCCTCTTTTCCCATGAAAGATAGGATGGAGGAAAGAGAGAAAATGGTGGCCACCACACCAAGGAGGGTCATGGAAATTTGCCCAAAATGGGTTTTAAAGGGGCTGATCTCTTTGCTCCACCACAAATAACAAATCCAAGGGGTGTGGAAGGAGCCCAAGAGGTAGGAAATGAAGAAGAAACAAGAAGGAAGTGGAATGGGTTTAGTAGCTTACTACCCGATTTTGGCGCTCCAAGGAGGGGTATGGGGCCTCCAACTTGAGAAAATGGGGAAGGGAGAAGCTAGGGCTGTTGTGGAAGGTTGGGGTGTGTGAGATATGGAAGAAAATGAGGATTTGGAGGTTTGGAGAGAGTGGGTTTTAGGGAAAATCGAAAATGGGGTCTTTGAGCTTGAAAGGGGATGAAATGGGAAGAAGGGTGCCCAGCCCCATTTATCCCAATCCAACGCCCAAACCCGCACGTGCCACTGTGTAAGGGGGGTCAGGCCGACCCCACCCCATGGCCGGAATCCCACCGGAAAACTCACCGGACCGCGGCGCGCCGCCCGAGCCGCGGCGCCGCCGCAGCTGGACTTGGCCGAGCCGCGCCGCCGTGGTCTGGTCCATCTTGGCACGTGCCCAGGGTGCCAAATGCACCCTGGTTTGGTCTAAATACTCAATAGGTTAACGTGGGGGGCCCACGGACTCCGTTCAGCTCCCAAACGGGTAGTTTCCGGGAATTTCTGAACCAATCTGATTTTTCCTGATTTTTAACGACTAATTTTTGGTGGGTTACGATCTTGACACGTCAATAGACGGTCCAGGGGCGGAGTCCATGTGTGCGGTCAGGATCGAGTACACAAACTCGATCAACGCGTCCGTTTTTAATGAATTTCACACGAACGGTGAAATCGGGAGACCCTAGGACTGTTTCTATAATTTTTGCGCACCCTCCTAAATAAATGCGTCACAGCTACGTAGTGGGGACATAACTCAGGTCCGGTTGTAATCAAAATCATGCTTTGATACCAACTTGTAACGCCCTGAAATTCGGGGGTCGAGTATGAACTCAACACCCGAGTTTCCAACGCATCACTTATGCAACATACATAATGCTGGTTAAATTGTCTGAGTTAGCGCAATAAACCATGAATGAGATTAACCCAAACAGTAATTCATACTCCAGTTCAATTGTATATAAAAGCAGGCGGAAGACTGAAACTTTATATTCAAGTATGTAAAGTAACAAAATTTTCTGAACTCCAAAGTATGAGTACTAGCTGAGCACCAATATACATGTATTGTTTTTAAGTCAAAACCCAAAATACAATCCTCAAAAGAGGCCCTGAGAATCCCGCGATGCAGCCGGCCTAAGCGTAGCCGTCAGAGTACTGCATGAAGGAGAACTCCTCCTGGTCCTCATCAAGGTCAGGCTGTGGCTCCTGAACCAAGGCGCCCTCTATACCTGCGACAGAGTCTGGTTGGTGTGTACAACACCGTCCCGTAACGTGGGAGTGAGTAGCTAACTCAGTGGAACAATAAAGCATAAGTTAACATGTTATTAAATCAACCAAGCAGTAATGATAAAGCAGTACAAATCAAGCATTCTACTACTCTTGTTAAGTGCAAAATGACATGACATGATGCTGTATGCCCTTGCCAAACCACCCTCAAGCGACATCATCTTACGTTCGCGAATGCTTACTCCCTCAGTGCGCCACATCTACAAAGCACATGCGATGCGATGATGCTCATGATTACCAAGTTTTTTATTAATCCATTTCAATCAGCGGTATTGGAAAACTAAGGTACCTCCCTTGTATCATTCCCAACATGATCCATTCTAGGGTCGTCATTCCTAGTTATTCTCATACGATATTATAGTTTGAGGAGCGTAGTGAAGGCATCGCAAAGGGTTCGTCACCCGTCAGCGCGGATACAGATCTCACCGTATGCGGCTCCATTGCTGGCCGTCAGCTCGAATACAGGTCTCACCGTATACGACTCAATCACTAGCCGTCAGCTCAAGTACAGGTCTCACCGTACTCGGCTCAACTCACACTCTAGTTGCTGTGAAAGACTCGTGGCCAATCACAGACCCTTGGAGTGTACTCGATGATACCACGGAGGACTCGTCGCCCGTCAGCACGAGCACAGATCTCACCGTTCTCGGCTCTCGCCGAAGTATCGACAGCTCGAATACAGTGTCCCATACCACCGTATTCGGCTCACGAGTTAGTTGCGCAATGGTCACTACGGGGAGGCGCATGGCCCCAGCGTAGGCCGACAGCTTGACCACGGTGTCCCATACCACCATGCCCGGCTCATGCGACTTAATGGATCTAGGTACCATGGTTAAACGGGATTCGCCACTGGTAAGTTTGGTACCCCTAGGTTAACCAGCAGTAGCGACCAAACATGGTGAACACACAATTATACTTCGGTTTAGTTGGCGAGCCTGACTAGCTCGAGCGCACCACAATTGAGCGATATGAAGCGCAAAAGCACTCCGTGTGGCCAACCACTATCGTCAACCGAAGTACGACTCGGGTTCGCCGGACACGTCCTTTGTGGCGACATGAATCTCAGCCACAATCACAAGTCTGTTACCGAATGTTTGGACTATATACATAGTCCCAAACCCAAACAGTTTTCATCATTAGCATGTGAAGTAAGCATGATAAACAAGCGATACAAGCATGTTAGTAGGCATGTTATAAAGCATGAAGTAAACATGAAGTCAAGCATGTTGCAAAGCATGTTGTAAGGCATGTGATAAAGCACTATCCCCATAGGGATACAATTGTGTGCGCATTACAATTGAGTGGTTGCGGTGAACCACCGCATGGAGGGGACCCTACATGTCTCTAAGGGAGTCGGAAAACCCATATCAGCGCCTATCTAAGGCACTAGTACATACACATGTACACATACAAGCATTTGCAACAAACACTTAGAATACACTATTCCAACATACATGACGTATGTTAGCCAAGTTCGGGTTAGGGCTGTCCCTTCGCCCCGGAAGTATTTTTCCCATGCATATCGTATTCATACAGCAAATACTCATTACAATTACATTTCCAAAATCCGCACGTATGCGAAATTTCTAGAATACGCAATTTCAACATACATGACATTTACACATGAACATGTATTTTCGCGATCCCTTTCGCCAAACTAGCATTTTATCCACACATGATATAATCAAACATTAAATAAACATGTCAAACATTTTCTCAACAAAAATACATATACGGTATTTCTACGTATATCAAGAGTATGTAAAATTCCATATTCTTTATCGCTAATCGAAACAGGAAACGGAAAGCACTTTGTACATGTGCATTGCATGCAGATCATGAATCTATCATTATCTGACATTGAAAGCGTTGAAAACCGTAACTTTACACTTAAAGTCCTCACCTCAGCCCTTGGAATTCCAACGAATCAGCAAGGGTGTTGGAGCTTCCGTATACGGGAGTTTCCTAGCCTAAGAGCGTATCCGATTAGTCTTTCCATAACCTACCACTAATCAAGCTCAAATCAGACCTAGGGTTAGGGTTTCTTACCTTCAAATGGGGTGGACAACCACCGGGAAAACCCCTGGAATAGGGCGGTGTAGGCCGTGGGAGGAGTGGAAGCAGTAGGAGGAAGATCGGCCTCGATCTCCAAGACTTTCTCTCTCTTTTCTCTCTTTTCTCTCTAAGGGTTTGGACCCAAATTCATATGGCTGTGAGAGGGGCTGTTCTAGCCCCTTTTATAGCCAAGAACATGTCCAAAATAGACTCAGGTTCAAGGGTGGCTGCATATGTAGGCAGTTCGCCACTTTCCAAGTTCAAAAGGGGTGTTCTGGTGGCCCTCTTTGAGCCAAACGTCAGGCTTAAGCTCACCATCTACGGATCTACGTGGGATTACGTTTTCGACTCGATCGGATTCCCAGATCGCACGTGGCGGACCACTTTCAGTTCAACGGTCAGTGGGCCACGATCAGAAATTCTGAGTACATGTAAATGTTCCTGAAATTTTTCTTAATCCGAGGGTGTAATTTGGTCTGATTCCGACGGTCAGGTTGCTTAATACTGACGCGCAACCGAAAGGTGCCAGATCACTATTCCAGATATTTTCATTTGGATGGAAATAGTATTTTTCACACTCCCTCGCTCCGGAGTGAAAAGAATGGCCGTGGGACATCGGAATCATCTGATTTTTGAGATGATTGTCAAGCCCAGTGGGGCGGTCTAGTTCCTTAGTTTCGTGTTAATCGGACTCCCGATGTGCGATCTAGACCTCATACGAAGTTTCGTTTCAGTCTCGAGAGCAGACGGGTAATGAGTTTGGCTCTAGACTTTAGGGTAACCTAGAGTCACTAATTCTGCATGTTTTGGGTCTTACAGATCGTATTTAAAGCGATCCCACGGATTTCATGACTAACCCAGTTTAGTACTTAGTTAACTTTGTTAAATTTCTAAAGGATTTAATCCTATGTGATTTCTGGTCGAGGTGGTACTCGGCCCAATGTACGGAAATTTTCAGGTCGTTACACATCACTTCTGCGCCTATTTAAAGCCCTAAACTCACTCCTCTCATTCCATACGAATTCCTAAAACCCTAGGAGAGAGAAGAGAGAAAAGAGGAGGAAAGAGTGAGGAGAAGAGAGAAAGAGTGAGAGATAGTTGCTGGGATTCATTCCCACCACTCCACGTGCCGAATCATATCTCCCGTGTCGCTACACCATCGAATCTGAATATGGTTTTTAGTAAGAAATCCTAACCCTAATCTATTTTAGTAATTTGAATAAAGGAAACCGTGAAATAGCTAACATATTTCATGATTTAGGCAGTCGTTGTGTCGTATACAAAGGTGTGGGGTACGAACCGAGTTTGTAATCGGTGTATCGGCGAAAGGTGCGGACTATAAACATTTAGGTTATAGTTTTCAAGGCTTTCAATGTCAGTTAGTGATTTATGACTGACTTGATTATTGTCACATGTACTTAGATGCGATGTTTTCTGTGTATTATACATATATATGAACTATGTTGAATATAATGCATTCCATGTGTTTGTTGAAATGTTTAAATGAATATGAAATTATGATTTATGCTTGCCATGATTATTGATTGAGAATTGTTGTACGTGTGACAATTCCTTTGTGAAAGGATTTTCTATATTATATGTTATAACTAATTTATTACATGTATGTTGGTGTGTGTGGTCTAAGTGTTTGATAAAATGTCTGAATGAGAAATTGTTTAATGAAATGCATTTATTAAAGGTGTTGAGATGAGATTCGCAATCACCTTAGCTGTATGAATAGATTCCTTCATGTAATTTAAATTTGGTTATGTGATTCATGTATGAAATGCATATGTATGATATTATGTTAGCTATGTGTTTTATAAAATGCTAAAATAATTACAATGCCTGAATTATCTGTTCAATGCTATTTTGACTATCACATATGAATGCCTATTGTATTTGAGTATGATTGAGACTAATACGTAGTCCAGGCAATCGGTAATGGTTTACGATCGGTGGCTGAACTAGTTTCCCCACAAAGGATACGTTCGAAGAATCCGAGTCGTACGGTGATTAGCGACAGGGGTTAGGCCACGAGGAGTGCGTATGCGCTCCATGTCGATTAATTTAATTTGCGCTCGTACCAGTCAAGCTTGTTAAGTAACCCGATTGGCCTAACGTATGTTCACCATGTATGGACGCTACTGCTTGAATCTAAGGTACCACTTACTAGTGAAAAGCCCATTTAACCTTGGTACCGTGATCCGCTAAGACTCATGAGCCGGGCATGATGGTATGGGACACCATGGTCGAGCTGTCGGCCTATGCTGGGGAGACGAGCCTCCTCGTAGTGTCCATTGAGCAACCCAAACTCGTGAGCCGAATACGATGGTATGAGATATTATATTCGAGTTGTCGGCTTGACCTAGGTGACGAGCCTTTCCGTAGTGACCTCGAGTATAAACTAGGCCTACGCTAAGGTGATGAGCCTCTTCGTAGTGACCTGAACTTGCCTATCCACTGCATTTCAATCAGGGGTGATGTTTCCCTTTAACTTGCATATCGTATGTGATTAACTAGGATTGACGACCCTAGATGGATCATTATTTGGGTAAATGATATAAAGGGAGGTACCTTAGCTTCTCGAATTTGCTGTATGAATAAGCCTAAATAAGAACTTGGTTAACACGATCATGCCATGCATTGCATGTGCTTTGGCGAGGAAGCGCACGTTTAGCGGGAGTGTTGCTTGCATGATCGTGAGATGATGTCGCTGAGGGAGTGCAGGTGAGGGCATGCATCATTATAGAATATCATTCTTGCATTAACAAGAGTACTTAGGACATGATTGTTGTACTGTTTGATCGAATTGATAACATGTTAACCTTTGCCTTATAGCTCCACTGAGTTGATCACTCACTCCTACTCTCGGACGGTGTTTTAAAACACCAACCAAACCCTCTTTTAGTTTTAGATGACGATAAGGCTTATGAGGTTGAGCCTGACTTTTATGACGACGAGTAGGAGTTCTCCTACATGCAACTCTCTGGGTGGTCTATGTAGACATGGAGTTGCGTCGACGGGGTTACATGGATATGGATTAGATGCCATTACATTGTATCATTTTGTAAATTTTGGAACTATGCATGTAATTATTTAACCTGGTGACATGTTTATGCTCTGGGGACTTACAACCACTTATATGCTTTATATATTTATCACAGTCTTCTGCTTGCGTAATCCAATTGTCTTTGGAGTATGATATGTTGATTTAGTGTAATCCCATTCATGTTTAATGCACTAATACGGATAACATTTAATCATCATTATCTATGTTGCATAAGTGATGCAACAGATCTCGGGAGTTGAGCCTTTGCACGACCCTCAAAATTTGGAGCGTTATAAGTTAGTATCAGAGCATGATTTGGATTAAACTGGACCTGGGTTATGGTAACACAACGCACACTGACGTACTTTGACTTAGGAGGGCGTGATGAAACATAGAAACAGTCATAGGATTCCAAGTTTCGCCGACGGGTGAAACTCACAGTTGAAATTGGACTCCATATGCATCTCTGATCATGAGAGATATCCTAATTTCCTTCTGGACTGTCAATTGACGGGTTTAGACAATAATTTGGCATATTCGGCACTCGAATGACCCGAAAAATGTGAATATACGTGAGATGGACCCCAAAAACATCCCAAATGGCGTAGGGGCCCAAACAGCATGAAACAGTGGGACCCAAGGTGGGTCTTGTACATTTTCGACACCCCAGGAGGGGGATACTATCATCTCTGGGGCGAGCCATCACCCAGAGGTCCAGCGGACCGCGATGGTATCCGGCTTACCGGGAGGCCTCCCAGTCCAGGTCCAGCCGACCGGGCGGGCCGCAACGAACCGACCATGTACACACATGTGAGGGCCACGAAATCATGTGGGGCCCCTTATTTCTTCCCTTTTTGCTTCATTTCATCCCCATCTAACTTCTAAACCCTTTCAACCCCTCCAAAACCTTGATTTTTCACCTCAAATTCCCCCCTCCATTCTCATATCATCTTCTTCTTCTTCACTACATACCCATCTTCACCATCTTCCTCAAAAACCCATCTTCTACCACCACCCATCTCCATCATTCTCCTTATTTGAGCACAAAGCCTATACCTTTGTGTCTCATAACTCACAAGCCTCACAACCCACCCTATTCCCAAGCTTTCCCGACTTCTATGGCTCTTTTTGAACTCGTGGCTGCGATCTTCTCCCTCTCCACACTTCTTTCCCTCATGAAAAAGAAGAGGGCTTCCACAAATGAAGTTGGGCCCAGCCGCCCAACCCATCCAAAGAAGAAATCAGGCGCTGAAGCAAGTACAAGTGCCGCACGAGAGTAGGGGACGAAACGGGATCACGATCCCCAAGTTCTGCTCAAAAGGGCCCTACCGTCGGGCATCGCACATGGTAGGTTCCAAGGTCGTAGAGTTCTCTGTGAAGCACAGGTGGACGAGAAGTTATTTGGGTTATATCCGATGATGGACCTCCTGTTGGACACCGAATGGGGTCCCATATTTGAAGGCAAGTCACGTGCATATGAGAGCACTGTCCGAGCCTTCTACTCCCACATACGAGACCCATTGTTAGAGTCCCTATAGTTCTTTATCCCCGTGGGAAGGCGGGAAGCCACAATTGATGTTAGTTGATAGATTGGATTATAGGGATGGAGCATGGTGAGGTTCATGCTAGCGAGAAGAATCTCAGGAGTGCGCGTGAAAGAGATCGCCGCACGTGATTTCTTTGCAGTGGACTGATCCGCTGGAATCGAAGCAACTGCCTCCCATCAACCAAGATGACTCCTGACTTTCACCTACTCCACCATATATTCACACACAATGTGCATCCTAGGTGGAGCAATCGCTTCGAATGCACGTGTTTGATGGTGGACTTCCTATATAGAGCTAGGTAGGGAGACAAGTTGTGCCTGCCTACATATTTCTTGCTACAGATAATACAAACCGCACGATCTGTTAGGGGAGATGTTACACTCCCACTTGGCAAACTCATATGCAAGCTTACTCATGAGTTCGGCTACCGACTTGATTCAGAGCTTGTGCTGATTCACTTCATCAATGACACTACGCTCAACAACATGGGTATTGGGCCACGACAACGCCAAGCCCGTCTTGATGAGTATGGCAATGAGATAGAGGAAGAAAAAGAAGAGGATGAGGGGAGTGAAGATGAAGAAGACGAGGAAGGGATGAAGAGGGTAGTGGTGATGACGAGCAGGGAGAGGAAGAAGAGGAGGCCTAAAACTCTGATGAGGGCTCTCCACCAGCTACACATGAGCACCACCATGATCAGACTGCTTTAGAAGTCCGCTTGGCTCAAATTGAGGAGAGTTAAGTCACCCTGAGACAAGACGTCAGAGAGACCCGGGCCAAATTGAAGCAAGAGCTTGAAGAGAACAAGGCCTACATGAAACAAAAGTTCAAGAAGATGTCCTGCACCCTGAAGACCCTCTTGTGCTGCATGCAGGATAAGGGTGCTCCTCCACCATCACCAGAGTAGGACGACTAGTTGTGTGTTGTAGTTGTCTTTGGGTTTTCTTTATTTTCTTGCTTTCTATGTGATAGCCTTGATAAACTTGGTAGTATGGTAGAGTAGTTGGTGTGTTTTAGTGTTTAAAGCTTCGTTTGAATTATCTCACATGCATCTTCTATCATGATCCATGTAAGACTACATCTCATGTATTATGACAATTTTGGTCAAACGAAATGCATGAAGCTCCTTTCGTTATGAAATGCGTAGAATGCTTGAGAAGTTGAGTACAACACTAAACGTCCGAAAACTTACACGTGTTAAAATCTAAGTACATGTGACAATACTAAACGTCCGAAAACTTATGAAATGCGTAGAATGCTTGAGAAGTTGAGTACAACACTAAACGTCCGAAAACTTATGAAATGCGTAGAATGCTTGAGAAGTTGAGTACAACACTAAACGTCCGAAAACTTTCACGTGTGGCTATGTTAAAATCTTACACGTGTTGCACCCTATGTTGTGTATAGGGAATGCCTCCGAAAACTACTCGGAACACTAAACGTCTAGCACTTAGTGGATCGTTTGACAGGGCACCTCCCCTAAGCGATAGCCACACGGACCCCAGCTTGGGCCCTGACTGTGACATGAAGTTGGATTCACAGTCGGCCACTAGCCCCACTAATAGGCCAACACCTTCCACACCACCGGTTCCCGAGTAGAACCGTGAAACTACATCAACGCTACACATGCCTCAGGCAGCTTCTCCTCCTGATAGGTTGGAGTAGCTGATGCTCCTTATGCAGTAGCAGCAGTAGATTTGGACCACCATAGTAGGGGCCCGTACCCAGAACATGAATGTGGTTCCGCCTAGATCACCTATGCACCATGTTGGAAACATGAGTGTCAACGGCCTATTTGAGCGATTTCAGTGCTTCTGACCTCTCACGTTTGCGGTTACTCACAGACCTGAGGAGGCCGAATATTGGCTTGACCGCATCTCTAAGATGCTGAAGTCGTTGTACTGTACTAAGGCAGATCAGGTTGAGCTAGTTGCATACATGTTTGAGAAGGAAGCCAGTCTCTAGTGGGACAGCATCCTTCGGACCATTCCCGAGGGTTACGTGTGGACATGGGATGCTTTTGAGGCCCACTTCCACGGGAAGTATTTCCCCCTCACCTACCATAATGAAAAGGAGGGAGAGTTCCTTCGCCTCCATCAGGGAGGAATGGCCATGGTCGAGTATGAGAACAAGTTCACGGAGGTGGTCAGATAAGCTCTTTTAATCCTAGCGAACGAGACGATGAAGATGCGGCGATTCTCCGATGGTCTACGGCCCGATATCCGCACAAAGATATGTTGTGTTAGTGAGCATGTCTTTGTGAGCTGAGCAAGACGGGGACAGGCTATCCTGTACATGTGTACCCGTGGGTCCTAGGACTCGACCAGATTTGCCGAACAGGCCGTTCCTCGGCAAGAGGCCACATGCAGACTCGCCTCCAAGACTTATGGCTCCACCAGCCCAGCTGAGGAGATTAAATCTGTGGTGCACCTATTGCAAGAGATCAGGTCATACAGATACTTATTGGTTCACCAAGACGAGGGATAACGACTTCTCAACGCCTCAAGAAATCAATCGCCAACTTCCTCAAGCTATCTTGGCTCCACCTCTACATTCAGTACCACCAGCATAGCCTTTCTATAGGCCTAATGTACCTTGTAGTAGGCCACCTTAACGACCTATGGTACCGCAGCCAAATCGTCCTCAACAAGCTCGTGTGCACTCACTTGTAGCTGAGGCATCCGAGACAGCAGTTACAACACCATTGGCTTTTGAAGTCACAACACATATCCAAGGTACACCAATCTTCCTATTAGTGGACACCAGGTCCATTATTTCGATAATATCATGCGCAGTAGTCAAGCGACTAGCACTGGAAACTACTCCTATGGTTGGGTTGAGACTCCTTACCGCCACAGGGACCTTCTCAGACACTACCAAGATTTGAAAGGGTTACTTGATAGACTTAGGAAGCATAATAGTACTCATTGACCTAATTGTTACCCCATTGTGCCATTACGACATCATCCTCGGCATGTATTGACTCACTGATGTAAGGCAGAGATCGATTGCGAGACTAGAGTAGTGACAACCGATGGTCCTAAGGGCACGACCTTTACTTTCCTAATTCAGGTCAGTTGGTACTATCGCATTAGATGTTATGCTTCCTTGTTAGAGAATGTTGATGGTCCGACACTTGGGAACATGCTAGTAGTTCAGGATTTCGAGGACGTGTTCAGAAAGATACCTGGATTACCTCCTCAGCACAAGATCGATTTTACCATCGATCTAGTGCCTGGTGCGATACCTATATCTCTACCAACGTATCGCATGCCTCCATGTGAGATGGAGGAACTGAGGAGACAGATCGATGGTCTGTTCGATGCAGGCTTCATACAACCGAGTGTATCTCCTTGGGAAACGCCCGTGTCGTTTGTGAAGAAGAAGGACGGATCACTTGGATTGTGTATTGATTATCGCAGGTTGAACCAAGTGACAGTGAAGAGCAAGTATCCTTTACCCAAGATAGATGATTTGTTCGATCAGTTGAAAGGGGCGCGATATTTCACTAAGATAGACTTGCTATCAGGGTATCATCAGTTGCGCGTCAGAGATGAGGACGTGCAGAAAACAACGTTCAGAACCGCTTTGGACACTACAAATTCCTTGTGATGTCGTTTGGACTCACAAACGCACTAACTGTGTTCATGGACCTGATAAACCGGGTGTTTCGGCTGTATCTGTACCGATTTGTCATCGTATTTATAGATGACATCCTGATATACTCCAAGAGTCGGAAGGATCACGAAGAGCACCTGCAATCAGTCTTTGATACTCTCAGGAAGAACCAGTTGTTTGCCTCGTACAAGAAGTGTGCCTTTTAGAAAGAAGAAGTCAAGTTCCTGGGACACATGGTGTCCAAGGAAGGGATAGTTGTGGACCTTACTAAGGTGACCGCAGTTCAGGACTGAAAGCAGCCTGGTTCAGTTATTGAAATGAGGAATTTCCTTGGCCTGGCAGGTTACTATTGTCGATTCATTAGGGATTTTTCCAAGATAGCTAGACCGTTGTCTCAGCTCACTCGGAAGGATCTTAAGTTTGCCTGGAATGAGAAAGTAGAAGCAGCCTTTCAGGAACTGAAGGACAAGTTAACATCCACACTCGTACAAGTATTGCCAGATCAAGGGGTCAAATATACGATATACACCGACACATCTCATGTTAGTTTGGGTTGTGTTCTGATGCAGAAGGACAGAGTGATTACTTATGCCTCACAACAGTTGAGGAAGCATGAGGAAAACTACCTTATGCACGACCTGGAGTTAGCAGTCATCATCTTTGCATTAAAGCTTTGGAGACATTACCTCTACGGAGAGGAGTTCGAGCTCTTTTGCGACCACAAGAGCCTCAGGTACATATTCACGCAGAGGGACCTGAATATGAGGCAACGAAGATGGATGGAAACCTTGAAAGACTTCAAGTTTGAGGTCTCCTACCATTCTGGCAAGGCCAACCTTATGGTAGATGCGTTGAACCACAAGAAGACGATAACATTTGCAGCTCCGCTGATAATAGGGGAATGGAACATGGTCAAATTTGTGCGATATTTTGAGCAGAAGCTTACAGTAGAGGACCTGTTCGAGAGAGTTGCACATATTCGTGTACAGCCACTTATCGATGACCGAATCATTATGGCTTAGATGGAAGATGAAGGGTTAGTAGAGTTGAGAAAGCGAGATAATGACGATGAAGACTCTGAATGGAGAGTTGGTTCGGATGGGGGTTTACGTTATCATGGCCGCCTATACATCCTAAATCTTCATTAATTAGAAGGAAAGTTCTCGAAGCTGCTCACAATTCGAAGATGGCGATGCATCCTGGTAGTACGAAGATGTATCGAGATATGAAGTGTTCGTACTGGTGGGACAACATCAAGGCCCACATAGCAAACTATGTATCCCGTTGTCTTACGTGCTAGCAGGTCAAGGCCGAACATCGCCGACCTACTGGTTTACTTCAGCCCATGCTCATAGCTAAATGGAAATGGGATTTCATCTCTATGGATTTCATTTCAGGGCTACCGAAGACGAGAAAGGGACGTGACTCCATTTGGGTGATTGTGTACCGATTGACGAAATCGGCTCATTTCCTCCCAATTAGAGTCTCAAACTCAGCAGACGATTTGGTCAGGCTATACATCAAGGAGATAATACGTCTACATGGAGTGCCTACGGAGATCGTGTGGGACCGAGACACGCGATTCATATCTATCTTTTGGACTCGTATCCAGGAAGCAATGAGTGTGAAACTGAAGTTCAGTACCGCGTTCCACCCACAGACGATAGGCAGACAGAACGGGTGAATCAGGTGTTGGAAGATATGCTGCGAGCTTGTGTGTTTGATTTCAAGGACAGTTGGGATGACTGTCTTCCTTATGTTGAGTTCGCTTATAATAACAGCTTTCAGGTGAGTATTGACATGGCCCCTACGAAGCACTGTTTAGGCGTCCATGCAAATCACCGCATTACTGAGCAGAGGTTGACGAGAAGAGTTTGATTGGCCTAGAGTTAGTACAGGCGACCTCAGAGAAGATCGACATTATCAGGCGTCGACTTCTTGCAACACAGAGTAGAAGAAGAGTTACGCCGATACGAGACGGCGACCGCTAGAGTTTGAGGTCGGGGACCATGTGTTTCTTACGGTTTCCCCTATGAAGGGAGTCCTTCGATTTGGCAATAAGGGGAAACTCACACCATGATTTATTGGTCCATTCCAGATTCTAAACTGAGTGGTGTGGTAGCCTACCGCCTTACTTTGCCCACACCACTCGCAGGCGTGCACAACGTATTTCACGTATCGATGCTGAAGAAGTACGTTCCTGATCATTCCCACATTATCAAATGGGAGTAGGTACAATTAAGTGAAGATGCTACTTATGTACTGCGACCGACGCGTATTCTAGACAGGAAGGAACAGGTACTGCACAATAAGGTTATCCCACTTGTGAAGGTACTGTGGACACACCACACTAAGGAAGAGGCAACTTGGGAAACAGAAGCCGAGGTCCATAAGAACTACCCTCAGATTCTCAAGGAGTACGAAAAGGTACTAATTTGAAGGATGAAATTTTTCTTTACGGGGGGTAGATTGCAACGTCTTGGAAAAATCCGTACAAAGAACCGAGTACCGCTTCAGGTAGAAATCGCTTAGGGTCAAATTATGTAGAAATTAGACGAAAATTAATTAAGTACTAAACTGAATTAATTAGTAGATTAGCTTGAACTACTTTCTATACGAACTAGAAGACCCAAAACCAGTAGAATCGCTAACTCTACATTACCTAAAAACTTAGGAGAAATCTCAAAACCCAGTTGCTCCCGGAAGCACGTTGAAACTTCGTATTGGACTTGGACTCCGTGTCAAAAGTCTGATAAATGCAAAACTATACGATTATGACCGCCTTACTGGGCTTGACAACCATCGCGGGAATCGAGTTCAAATAGTATCCAGAAACGCACAACTGGAGCCCGAAGCGAAGTGTGAGAGAAACGCGAATATCTTTAGAAAATGAACTCAAACTTAAGTGAATTGGGTTGTTCACTTGTAGGCCAAATTTAAGGTTTCAGACCGTCAGATTCTGACCCAACTAAACCCTTGGATTAGGGAAATCTCCCTGCACATGTCAGTGTACTTGTGGTCCTGATCGAGTGACGATGACTGTTGAACTGAAATTGGTCCTTCACGGTCGATCCACAAATCCGATCGGACCGAAATCTTAACCTGACATGGATCCATTGTCAGGGAACTTTCTCCGAACTATATGTAGGTAATGGACCTCCAGATGAGCTCCGTTGGCCCGAAACAGCCATCTCTTGGCTATAACCTAAGTATACCATAGCCTTGAGACCATTGACATAACTTCTTGGCCTATTTAAAGCCCTAAACCTACCCCTCTCATTCCATCAAATTTCCTAAAACCCTAGGAGAGAAGAGAGAAAAGAGGAGGAAAGAGTGACGAGAAGAGAGAGAGAGAGAGAGAGAGAGAGAGAGAGAAAATGAGAGATAATTGTTGGGATTCATTCCCACCACTCCACGTACCGAATCATCTCTCCCGTGTCGCTACACCATCGAATCTGAATTCATTTTTTGGTAAGAAATCCTAACCCTAATCTGTTTTAGGAATCCGAATAAAGGAAACAGTGAAATAGCTAACCTATTTCATGATTTAGGTATTCGTTGTGTAGTAGACAAAGGCATAGGGTACGAACCGAGTTCGTAAACGGCGTATCAGCGAAAGCTGCGGACTATAAACATTTAGGTTATAGTTTTCAAGGCTTTCAATGTCAGTTAGTGATTTATGACTGACTTGATTGCTATCACATGTACTTAGATGCGATGTTTTCTGTGTATTATACATATATATGAACTATGTTGAATATAATGCATTCCATGTGTTTGTTGAAATGTTTAAAAGAATATGAAATTATGATTTGTGCTTGCCATGATTATTGATTGAGAATACATGATTGTTGTACGTGTGACAACTCCTTTGTGAAAGGATTTGCTATCTTATATGTTATAACTAATTTATTACATGTATGTTGGTATGTGTAGTCTAAGTGTTTAATAAAATGTCTGAATGAGAAATTGTTTAATGAAATGCATTTATTAAAGGTGTTAAGATGAGATTCTCAATCACGTTAGCTGTATGAATAGATCCCTTCATGCAATTTAAATTCGGTTATGTGATTCATGTATGAAATGCATATGTATGATATTATGTTCGCTATGTGTTTTATAAAATGCTAAAATAATTGCAATGCCTGAATTGTTTATTCAATGCTGTTTTGACTATCACATATGAATGCCTTTTGTATTTGAGTATGATTGGGACTAATACGTAGTCCAGGCAATCGGTAACGGTTTACGATCAGTGACCGAAATAGTTTCCCCACAACGGATATGTTCGATGAATCTGAGTCGTACGGTGATTAGTGACAGTGGTTAGGCCACGAGGAGTGCGTATGCGCTCCATGTCAATTAATTTAATGTTCGCTCGTACCAGTCGAGCTTGTCAAGTAACCCGATTGGCCTAATGTATGTTCACCATGAATGGACGTTACTGCTTAAATCTAAGGTACCACTTACCAGTGAAAAGCCCGTTTAACATTGGTACCACGATCCGCTAAGACTCATGAACTGGGCATGGTGGTATGGGACACCGTGGTCAAGCTGTCGATCTATGCTGAGGTGACGAGCCTCCCCATAATGTCCATTGAGCAACCAAACTCGTGAGCTAAATACGGTGGTATGGGACACTGTATTCGAGCTGTCGGTTTACGCTAATGTGACGAGCTTTTCCATAGTGACCTCGAGTATAAACTAGGCCTACGCTGAGGTGATGAGCCTCTTCGTAGTGACCTGAACTTGCCTATCCACTGCTTTTCAATCAAGGGTGATGTTGCCCTATAACTTGCCTATCGTATATGATTAACTAAGATTGACGACCCTAGATGGATCATTATTTGGGTAAATGATATAAAGAGAGGTACCTTAGCCTCCCGAATCTGCTGTACGAATAACCCTAAATAAGAACTTGGCTAACACAATCATGCCATGCATTGCATGTGCTTTGGCGAGGAAGAGCACGTTTAGCGGGAGTGTTGCATGCGCGATCGTGAGATGATGTCGCTGAGGGAGTGCAGGTGAGGGCATGCATCATTATAGCATATCATTCTTGCATTAACAAGAGTACTTAGGACATGGTTGTTGTACTGCTTTATCATTATTGCTTGATCGAATTAATAACATGTTAACCTCTGCCTTATAGCTCCACTGAGTTGATCACTCACTCTCACTCTGAGGCGGTGTTTTAAAACACCAATCAAACCCTCTTTTAGTTTCAGATGACGGCGAGGCTTATGAGGCGGAGCCTGACTTTTATGACGACGAGGAGGAGTTCTCCGACATGCAACTCTCTAACAGGTCTATGTAAACCTAGAGTTGCGTCGACGGGGTTATAGGGATATAGACTAGATGCCATTACATTGTATCATTTTGTAAATTTTGGAACTATCCATGTAATTATTTAACCTGGTGACATGTTCATGCTCTGGGGACTTACAACCACTTGTATGCTTTATATATTTATCACAGTTTCGTTTGTGTAATTTAATTGTCTTTGGAGTATGATATGTTGATTTAGTGTAATCCCATTCATGTTTAATGCACTAATACAGACAACATTTAATCATCATTATCTATGTTACATAAGTGATGCAACGGATCTCGGGAGTTGAGCCTTTACTCAACCCTCGAAATTCGGGGCATTACAATATAGCTTGTGGTTGCTGACGACTGATCTTCTAAGGCGCCGTAAAACCATTGTCCCTCATCTTAGTAAAACAATATGTATCTGAATGGCTCATCCTCTTACAGTAAGTGCACCACATATCTGATCACCTAGGCTATGTCGATGGAGCCATAAGCCTAGGAGGCAAATTCGCACGAGGCCTCTTGCCGAGGAATGGTCGATTTGGCAAATCAGGTCAAGGCCTCGGGCCCACTGGTAAACGTGTACGAGATAGTTTGCCTCCATCTTGCTTAGCTCGCAGGGACATGTTCACTAGCTCATCATAGTTGGGGATGCTAGCACAACACATCTTCATGTGGATATTGGGCCGCAGACCATCTGAGAAACGCTGCATCTTCATCGGCTCATTCGCTATGATCAAAGGAGCGTATCTGGATAGCTCCAAAAATTTGTTCTCATATTCCGACACAGTCATTCCTCTTTGTCAGAGGCTAAGAAACTCACCCTCTTTTTCATTACGGTATGTGAGGGGGAAGTACTTCCCATGGAAGCGAGTCTCAAATGCATCCCATGTCCACGTGTCCTGCAGGAACTGTTCGCAGGACGCTGTCCCACCATTGACTAGCCTCCTTCTCGAAC
This sequence comes from Magnolia officinalis, assembly GCA_021015155.1. Lineage (NCBI taxonomy): Eukaryota > Viridiplantae > Streptophyta > Magnoliopsida > Magnoliales > Magnoliaceae > Magnolia > Magnolia officinalis. The sequence goes on from JAJHSJ010000009.1 coordinate 26,657,308, forward strand.
ATATATGTGACCAGCTCAACCTGCTTTGCCTCAGAGCAGTGCAGCAGCTTCAGCATCTTATATATGCGATCTAACCAGTATTCGGCTTCATCGGGCCTGTGAGTGCCCACAAAGGTGAGAGATCGGAAGCGCTGGAAGCGTTCAAATAGACCGCTGGTATTCATGTTTTCAGAAGGCTGTATAGGTGGGGCAGGCGGGACCATATTCATGTTCTAGGCAATGGCCCCGCAATAGTGGCCAAAAACTACTGCTGCTGCATCAAAAATATCATTTGCTCCAACCTATCAGGAGGAGGAGCCGATTGTGGTACATGTGGCGTCGATGAAGACGCACAGTTCTGTTCTGGAATAGGTGGTGCAAAAGGTGTTGGCCCATTTGTAGGGCCAGTGGCCGGCTGAGAATCCGGCATAGTCTTGTGATTTGGACCCAGGCTAGGGTCCGTCTGGTTATCGCTTAGGGGAGGTACCCGGTCAATCGATCCGCCAAGTGCAAGATGTGTCATATTCCGAGTGTTTTTCGGAGGCATTCCCTAAATACAACATAGGGTGCAGCAGGTATAAGGTTTTGAATAACAACACTCAATTTTCCAAGCATTCTACATGTTTCATAACAAAAGAAGCTTCATGCATTTCATTTAACTAAAATTGTTACAATACATGAGATGTAGTCTTACATGGATAATGACAGAAGATTCATGTGAGCTAATCTAACAAAAGCTTTAAACAATAAACACACCAACAACCAACTACGCCTACCAAGGCTATTATAAAAAGGAAACAACAAATAAGGAAACCTAAAGACGACTACAACGTATGACTAGTCGTCCGACTCTTGTGATGGTGGAGGAGCACCATTGTCCTGCATACAGCACATGAGGGTCTTCAGAGTGCGAGATATGCTCTTGAATTTCTGTTTCATATAGGCCTGATTCTCTTCAAACTTTTGCTTCAATTCGGCCTGGGTCTCCTTGACCTCCTGTCTCAGGGTGGCCTGGTTCTCTTCAATCTGAGTCATGTGGGCTTTTAAGGCAGCTCGATCCTGGTGGTCGTCATGTGTAGCAATAGGAGGCTCCCTATCTACATCTTGGGCCTCCTCTTCTTCCTCTTCCTGCTCTTCCTCATCACTTCCCTCTTCATCACTGCCTTCCCCCCCACTTCCTTCCTTCTCACTTCCTTCCTCTATTTCATCTTCCTCTTCTTCTTCACTACTTTCTTTCTCTTCCTCTATTTCATCCCCATACTCATCAAGCCTTACTTTTCGCTGCTTGGGGCCTATGCCCATATTGTTGAGGGTAATGTGACTGATGATATGAATCGGGGCAACGTTATCCATATGGAGTCTGAAACTGAAGTGGCAGGCAATTTTACAAAAAAGTTGAACGAAGGGAAGTGAGACATGTCCCCATATAGATCGTGCAGTACCCACAATCTGAGACAATACGAATGTAGGCAGACATAGCTTGTCTCCCTGACCAGCTCTGTATAAGAAATCCACCATAAGTCGAGTACATTCCATGTGGTTACTCCACCTGGGATATACGTTATACGTAAATATGTAGTGAAGCAGGCGGAAATCGTTTGTAAATTTGGTCGATGTAAGGCTATTTCCTCGCCTCCACCACTCAAGCTAGCCATAGAGGAAACGAGTGCGGGGATTTCTTTCTCGTTCACTGGCAAGGTTTGCCTCACTAGCATTTACAAGTCCACGCTCCATACCCATGATATGAGTTATCATGTCAACATTGACTATGGCTTGTTCCCTTCCCAAAGGGATAGTAAGCTATAGCGGCTCCAGTAGTGGGTCCCGTATATGAGCATAGAAGGCACGCACTGCTCCTTCACTCACATGGGTATTTCCCTCAAATATGGGACCGCACCTATTTTCCAGGAGCATGTCCATCACTGGGTACAACCCGAAAAGCCTTTCATCCACATGAGTCACGAATACAACTCTTCGGTTACAGAACCTACCTAATTCGACGCCCGTCGATAGTGATCTCTCAGTAGGGATCCGCATGTCAAGATTCCGTTTTAATCTTGTTTCTCCTCGGTGCTCGTGCTTGCTTCGGTGCCCGTCTTCTTCCTTGAACGGGTTGGATGGCTAGGCCTGGCTTCATCCAGGGACGCCCTCTTCTTTCCCATAAGGGAAAGGAGTGTGGAGAGGGAGAAAATAGTAGCAACTATCTCAAAAAGAGCCATGGAGTTGGAAAAGCTTGAAAGGTGAGATGGGTTTGTAGGTTTTGGAGATTATAAGACACAAAAGAGAGCTTTTGTGCTCAAATAGGTGGGAAATAGGAGGGTGGAGAGTTGTATGAGATGGGTTTAAGGAAAATGGTGGACGTGGGAGTAAAATGTAGAAGAAGGAGAGACTTAGTGTGTATGGGAGGAAGATTCGAGAGAGAAATCAGATTTTTGGAGGGGTTTGGAAGCTTGGAGGGGGGTGAAATGGACAAAGGGAGGCAAAGGGGACCCAAATAGGGTGGTCCCACACAAATACAAGGCCCCACACATGTGGGTTAGGGCGGCGGGCCACCGAATTTGTATGCCCGCCGCAGCTCACTGGAGGTGGACGCGCTGGGCCGCTGTTGGCGCGGTGCCGCCGCCTGGGGGGGAGGCCTCCCACCCGGGTGCCGGAATGGTGCGGGGGACCCCCTGGGTCCCACCGTTTCTTATGGTTTGGGCCCCCGTGTCCGTTTAATGTGGTTTCGGGTTCCATCTCGTATATATTCACGCCCTTTGGCGTGTTTCAAGTTTGGGATCCATCGAATAATAACTTAAACCCGTCGATTGATGGTCTAAAAGGAATTGAGATCATTTCATGTGATCTTTGACGCATACGGGGTGCAATTCAGCTGTCAGTTTCTCCCTTCAGTGAAACTTGGAATCTTATGATCATTTGTATATTTTATCGCCCCCTCTTAAGTCGAAGTACGTCAGTGTGCATCGTGTTACCATAACCCATGTCCAATTTAACCCAAATCATGCTCTGATACCAACTTGTAACGTCCTGAAAATCGGGGGTCGAGTAAAGCTTAACTCTCGAGATTCAGCACATCACTTATGCAACATAGATAAGGATGTTTAAATGTTGTCCATATTAGTGCATTTGTAACGCCCTGAAAATCGGGGGTAGAGCATAAACTCAACTCCCGAGTTTCAACGCATCACTTATGCAACAAAATGAATGATGATTGAATGTTGTCTGTATTAGTGCATTGAACATGAGTGAGATTAAGCCAAAACAACATATCATACTCCAGAGACAAGTGAATTAGCAAGCAGAAGACTGTGATAGATAAATAAAATATATAAAGACTGTGGTGAGTCTCCAGATTGTGATAATGTTACCAGGTTAATTTATTACAAGTACAATTTCAAATTATACCAAGTTGTGAAAGTGTAATGTCTTCTATCCCAAGTATCATAGCCCCGTCAATACAATACCAGGTCTTCATATACCTGTCAGAGAGTTACATGTAGGAGAACTCCTCCTCAACGTCATAGTAGTAGTCCGGCTCTACTTCATAAGCATTGCCATCACCTGAAACTCAACAAATCTGGTTGGTGTGAATAACACTGTCCAGTAACGTGGGAGTGAGTGATCAACTCAACAATAAAGCATAGGTTAACATGTTATCAATTCAGTCAAGCAATAATGATCAAGCAGTACAATCAAACAATTCTAAATACTCTTGTTAATGCAAGTATGGAATGCAGTCATGATGTATGCCCTTGCCAAACCAATCTCGTGCAACACCATCTTACGTTTGCGGCATGCTTTCATCCCTCAGTGCTCCACATCTTCCAGACACATGCAGTGTGATGATGAGCATGATTACTAAGTTGTTATTAGTCTATTTCAAACAGCAGTATTGGGAAACTAAGGTACCTCCCTTGTATCATTCCCAAACAAGGATCCTATCTAGGGTCATCACTCCTAGTTAGTATCATACGATATTATGGTTTGAGAGGCATCGCGAAGGCATCACAAATGGCTCGTCACCCGTCAGCATAGATACAGATCTCACCGTATGCGGCTCAATTGCTGGCCATCAGCTCGAATACAGGTCTCACCGTACTCGGCTCAAGTCATGCTCTAGTTGCTGCGAATGGCTCATCGCCAATCGCAGACTTTAGAATATACTCGAAGACACTACGAAGGGCTCGTCGCCCGTCAGCACGAATATAGGCCTCACCGTATTCGGCTCTCGCCGTAGGTGTCGACAGCTCGAATACAGTGTCCCATACCACCGTATTCGGCTCATGAGTCTGATTGCTCAATGGTCACTATGGGGAGGAACGTGGCCCCAGCGTAGGCCGACAGCTCGACCACGGTGTCCCACACCACCATGCCCGGCTCATGAGTCTTAGCAGATCGAGGTACCATAATTAACGGGATTTCACTAGTAAGTTTGGTACCCTTGGTTCAAGCAGTAGTGTCCAAACATGGTGAACATAGATTAGACAAATCGGGTTACTTGACGAGCGCCCGTTGAGTTGTACGACATGAAGTGCATAAGCACTTCGTGTGGCCTAACCACTACCGACAAGCAACGCACGGCTCGAGTTCGTTAAACACGTCCTACGTGGCGAATGAATCTCAGCCACGAATTCGACCCCGTTACCAACTACCTGGACTATACAATAGCCCCAATCACATTCAATTTCAGATAGTTAAAGCAGTAATGGATTAATATACAAATCATACAATCAAAGTCTGATATTATCCGTTTAGGGCTGCCAGGACTGTTGCACGGAATTGTTACACCACTCCCCCATCACCCATGACGGTTCATACAATGTAAACATAAATTTAAACATATGCATTACATAGATAAAATCATACAATCAGTTGAGCATGTTATGAAGCACAACACAAGCATGAGTTTGTACATATTCAATTCCTAATCACACAGCTATCCAAGGAAATCATACACATAGTTAAAGGAGTTGAGAATCCAATCTCAACACCCTTATACATTACAATTTACTAACTACTACTCATTCAAACGTTTCAACAAACACTTAGACTACATACATCAACATACATGACATATGTTGATCACATAGGTATTAGGCCAAATCCTTTCACTAGGGAGTTGCCCCAATTATAACACGCGTCCACCCACGACGGATAGTCATGGCAAGCAGGAATCCAAGTTCCATATTCATTCAGTCATTTCCACAAACACTTGGGCTACACATTTTAACATATGTAGCTTATAGTGGTCGTGGCGTGATTTAGGACAAATCCTGTCGCTAAGGGGTTGTCTAGCACACCTCAATCATGTTCCATACACATGGCAGGCACAAATCATGAATCCATATTTACTTAGTCATTTCAACAAATACTTAAACTACACACTTTATAACATACGCTACGTATGTTGAGAAAACATGTATTAGGGCGAGCCCTTTCGCCAAATAAGTATTTTATCCATATATAATATATTCATACAGTAAATAATCATGGCAAACACATTTATAAATTTATACGTATACGGTACTTTCTACAAATACCTAGAAGATGTAAAATTCCATATTCTTCGTCTCTAATCGAAATGGAAAACAGACATCACTTTGTACATGTGTAATTGCATGCAGATCATGAATCTATCATTATCTGACATTGAAAGCGTTGAAAACCATAACCTATACACCTAAAGTCCGCTCCTTTTGTCGTAGAATCGTAACGAATCCGATAGGTTTGCTAAGCTTTCGTATACGGTAGTTTGGCAACCTATAGAACGAAATAGTTAGCTATTTCATAACCTAAAACTATCAAAACCCCAAAATAAATTAGGGTTAGGGTTTCTTACCTAGAAACGAAGTCAGAACGCCGGGAAAGCAATTAGAATGGAGCGATTGAGCTTGGATACAACAGGGAAGAACGGCAGGGGAGAATCTCCCACATCTCCCACACTTTCTCTCTCTTTTCTCTCTCTCTCTCTCTCTCTCTCTCTCTCGTAGGGTCTTTCTCAAATTCGTATGGCTGAATGAGAGAGGGTTATAAGGTCCTTATATAGCCTAAAACTACATCAAAATAGACTCCAGGTCAAGGTATACTTGGGTTTTGTCCAAAGGGCATCTGTTTCAGCTCAACAGAGGACTTGTGGCGGGCCCCCTTGAGCCAAAGGTTGGACTTAAGCTCACTGATATTGGATCTAGGTTTGGCTAAGTTTTCATTTTAGTCGGGATTCCAGATCGCAAATGGCGGACCAGTTTCAGTTCAACGGTCAGCGGATCTCGATCGGAGATTCCAAGTCATGGATATGTTTGGGGAAATATCCTTGATCCGAGGGTGTAATTTGGCATGATTCTGATGGTCTGGTTGCTTAATACTGATCCGCAAGCGAGAGGTGCCAGATTTCATAAATTTAAATTTTATTTTGAATTAATATCACATTTCTCACACTCCCCGCTCCGAGCTCAAGCAAATAGCGCTAGGACACTATCTGGATTTGATTTCCGAGATAGTTGTCAAGCCCAGCAAGGCGGTCCTAATTCCTTAACTTCGGGTTAATCGGACTTCCGACGTGCGGTCCAGATTGATACGGAGTTTCAAGATGCTCCCTAGAGCAGCCGGGTAATGAGATTGATCCTAGATTTTAGGGTAATGTAGCGTCAATGATTCTATAAGTTTTGAGTCTTGCAGATCGTATTTAAAGTGATTGGTGCTAATTTCACAAGTACTCTAGTTTAACACTGGCTAATTCTCACCTAATTTCTAAAGGATTTAGTCCTGTATGATTTCTGTCAGAGGTGGTACTTAGTCCTTTGTAGTAATGTTTAGTTTAAGTATTGTTCTTCATCACCTAAACTTTAAGATAGTATTTAATGTAAAAGTACTTAGAAGGATTTAAAAAACGAGGTAGTGAAAGGTGAGATTTGTGAAGGAAAAGGGTTAACAAGCGACTTTAGACTGTGGGATTGAGTTCTGACAAGTTAATAAGGTGTTAGGATCGACCCATTGCCTAAGGACGTCTAATTCCAAGTTGGCAAAAATCCGGGATGTTACAATCTACCCCCCTTAAAATAAAATTTCATCCCCGAAATTGCCTAAGGGTAATAAGAAAAGATTTAATTATTTCTTTGCCTAAGTTTTATTGCGTAGGGTATATACTAGCCTGGTTCATTTTAGTCTACCCCCCTTAAAACTTATTTCTTTATCCATTTCCCATATCTTGATGGTTTTCTACAATTTATTTCTTTACCTATTTGGAGTCTTGACGACAATCCCCAATTACTTAGAGTAAGATAGTTGTTTTCATTGTTTGACCAACACGGAGAGACGGTTATAGTGGGCTTGATCCTGATACATTGATCATCTACCTGACCAGGGTAGATGGCTCATCGTATCCCTTCCTAGTCCTGGTAGATCCTGGTCTTTTGCTCGGTCAAGCAGTGAGTCCGTTGGTAGTCGCCCAGGATTGAGAATTGGGTCAAGCCGCGAATGTTTCGCAGTTGTATATTTCAGTAACTCCGTAATCCGATCACTCTAAAAACGTAGGGAATGTCCATCATTGAAAGGCTCAAATTATTTATTTCTAAGGTTGCCCTTTAGGTCTTAGGCTAAGAGAGTCCTTGTTATTATCTATGTCCAAGGAAATGGTGAATCAAATCTTACTAGATCATCCTAAAACGGCTTCTCATAGTAGAACTTGCTAGGGCTTCTATAATATTCGTATTCAACGAGCACAGTTTCGATCCTGGGCCAGTGGGGTAGGGTCCACCACGCTTTCGCTGCGCCACCCAGATCAAAGAGGTGTATTGATTTGACCTAACTACATATATCGGTATCTGACATTCTCTAATGTAACTGGTAGTCTAGTCTTAGTTTAGGTGTAGTCCAAAGTCTATGCTCATACGCTAGATGATTTCATACCATTTCTAATACAAGGAAGGGTTTTATCACTTAGGATCAAAGTTGTCTAATTGGAACTAAGTTGCCTGCACTTGAATTTACTATGCTCGAGCACCACACACATGCTCACACCAGCTAAGAGGGTCCTAGGGTTCACATTATTAATTTGTTGGATTTCCTATACGGTCAGGTCTATCGAAATCTAGGAGCACCACTCTTGGTTCAAAACTCCAAGGGTTTATTTGGCCAGTGGTCTTAAGTTATATTTAATGGGCTTGCATTGCTAATCTCACTTCGGGATTGGGAATGTCATGTTTGGTAGGAGGGTGGGTGGGATAAAATTAATTTTATAGGCTTTGAAAATTGAGCCTGGTGTGGTAAAGTGTGAGATGGGAGTTCCAAATCCCAGGATGAGGAATTTCTAAGTGTAATTTGAAAGGAAAATGCGGGATATACTTTTCATTGCATACATTCTAAACATGGCATTAGAAAACATGGGATACACCCAATCTAGGGACCGTATCTTACACATACATTTATTATGATTTATACAATTCTATCCACCTTAAACTCACCTAATGAAATTTGGCCAAAAGGGCCCTAAACATCCTCAAACATCTAAAACATTCTACCAACTACTACACCCATTAACATGAAAACAAAAACATCCACAGACGGTAACCCATGCAACCTACAAGACAACAGTATGGATGATTAGACATCCGAGAAAATGGCCTACCCAATAATAAGAAAAGCCATGGAAAGTGAAGGAAAGGAAAGAAAAATGGCTGGAGGGTTGGTTCTCCATAGACTTGGGTCTCAACAGGGGTTGTAGAGGCCCAATAGACAGTGATTGAAGATGAAAAATGGAAAGGTAGGATGGGTTAGGGAGCTTACACATTTTTGAGCTCCAAATGGGGCATGTAAGAGCCCAAATGAGAGAGAATGAAGAGGATATGAGGATAAGTAAAGAGAGTTCAAATGTATGGTGAAGGTGGTGCACGAAAATGAAGGAATAAGAGGTTGAAGGGGCGATTTCTTCGAAAAATTAGAAGTTTTGTGGAGAAAGGAGAGCTTGAAGGGGTAGTTTGTGAAAGAGATAGGGATTTGGGAGAGCTTTAATGGACGAAACACACATCAGGGGTGTCCCACAACCCCCAAACACGCTCGGCCCGACCGGCCCGCCCGGCGGGGCCCAAAACCCGGCGAGGCCTCGCCGACTGGGCGAGGGACTTGCCACCCACTGGACTGGTTGGCCATGCCTCGCCATTTAGGCGAGGTCCTCAAGACCCCTAAGCCCCGAAAAAGTATGGGTCCCACCCTGGTTCCCTTGGAAGTGTCTCGTTTGGCTCCCGACTCCGTTCTGAGCCGTATCGGGGCCAAATTGCAAACTGGAATGATTTTATGTGACGTGTAGCATATGATTTTGGGGTATGAGGCGCTAATCTATCTAACTAACCTATTTATTTGGTTAGATTCCAAAATTTGAATGGTCAAAAGTCCAATTTATATATATATTTACTATTCATAGTAACTTTTTGTTTAAGTATTATTCCCCATCATTTATACATTAGGATTTATGTCTAGTATGAAAATACTTAGAAAAAATTGAAGAATGAAGTGGTGCAAGGAGAGATTTTGAAGGAATTGGATAAAAAGGGGTTTTAGGCTTTGAGATGAAGTGTAAGGTGTTGCGGTTGACCCACAACCTAAGGGCATTTGTCTCTTAGGAATGACTCAAACCGTCGACTGACAGCCTAGAAGTGATTCAGAACGTTTCGTGTGATCATGGGTGTGTACGGGTCCAATCTCAGCGGTCGATTTCGATCGGTTTCACCGTTCGGCGAATTTGGAAAATCATAAGTAGGTTTCTACATTTCGTCGCTCCCTCCTAAATCAGAGTGCATCGTGTGACCATAACCCAGGTCCGGTTTAATCTAAATCATGCTCTGATACCATCTTGTAACACCCTGAAAATCGGGGGTCGAGCATAAACTCAACTCCCGAGTTCCAACACATCACTTATGCAACAAAATGAATGATGATTGAATGTTGTCTGTATTAGTGCATTGAACATGAGTGAGATTAAGCCAAAACAGCATATCATACTCCAGAGACAAGTGAATTAGCAAGCGGAAGACTGTGATAGATAAATAAAATATATAAAGACTGTGGTGAGTCTCCAGAGTGTGATAATGTTACCAGGTTAATTCATTACAAGTACAATTTCAAATTATACCAAGTTGTGGAAGTGTAATGCCTTCTATCCCAAGTACCATAGCCCCATCAATACAATACCAGGTCTTCATAAACCTGTCAGAGAGTTACATGTAGGAGAACTCCTCCTCAACATCATAGTAGTATTCCGGCTCTGCTTCATAAGCATCGCCATCACCTGAAACTCAACAAATCTGGTTGATGTGTATAACACCGTCCCGTAACGTGAGAGTGAGTGATCAACTCAGTGGAACAATAAAGCATTGGTTAGCATGTTATCAATTCAGTCAAGCAGTAATGATAAAGCAGTACAAACAAATAATTCTAAATACTCTTGTTAATGCAAGTATGGAAAGCAGTCATGATGTATGCCCTTGCCAAACCACCCTCGTGCGACACCATCTTATGTTCGCAGCATTCTTTCATCCCTCAGTGCTCCACATCTTTCAGGCATATGCAGTGCGATAAGGAGCATGATTACCGAGTTGTTATTAGTCTATTTCAAACAGTAGTATTGGGAAACTAAGGTACCTCCCTTGTATCATTCCCAAACAAGGATCCTGTCTAGGGTCGTCACTCCTAGTTAGTATCATACGATATTATGGTTTGAGAGGCATCGCGAAGGCATCACAAAGGGCTCGTCACCCGTCAGTACAGATACAGATCTCACCGTATGCGGCTCAATTGCTGGCCGTCAGCTCGAATACAGGTCTCACCGTACTTGGCTCAATCACTGGCCGTCAGCTCAAATACAGGTCTCACCGTACTCGGTTCAACTCATGCTCTAGTTGTTGCGAATGGCTCATCGCCAATCACAGACTTTAGAATATACTCGAAGACACTACGAAGGGCTCGTCGCTCGTCAGAACGAATACAGGTCTCACCGTATTCGGCTCTCACCGTAGGTATCGACAAATCGAATACAGTGTCCCATACCACCGTATTCGGCTCACGAGTCTGGTTGCTCAATGGTCACTACGGGGAGGCACGTGGCCCCAATGTAGGCAAACAGCTCGATCACAGTGTCCCATACCAGCATGCCGGCTCATGAGTCTTAACGGATCAAGGTACCATAGTTAACGGGATTTCACTGGTAAGTTTGGTACCCTAGCTTCAAGCAGTAATGTCCAAACATGGTGAACATACATTAGACAGATCGGGTTACTTGACGAGCTCGACTAGCACGAGCGCCCGTTGAGTTGTACGACATGAAGTGCATAAGCACTTTGTGTGGCCTAACCACTGCCGACAAGCAACGCACGACTAGGGTTCGTCAAACACGTCCTACGTGGTGAATGAATCTCAGCCACGAATTCGATCCCATTACCGACTGCCTAGACTATACAATAGCCCCAATCACATTCAATTTCAGATAGTTAAAGCAGTAATGGATCAAGATTCAAATCATACAATCAAAGTCTGATATTATCCGTTTAGGGCTGCCAGGCTGTTGCACGGAATCGTTACACCACTCCCCCATCACCCATGACGGTTCATATAACGTAAACATGAATTTAAACATATGCATTACATAGATAAAATCATACAATCAGTTGAGCATGTTATGAAGCACAACACAAGCATGAGTTTGTACATATTCAATTCTTAATCACACAGCTATCCAAGGAAATCATACACATAGTTAAAGGAGTTGAGAATCGTATCCCAACACCCTTATACATTACAATTTACTAACTACTACTCATTCAAACGTTTCAACAAACACTTAGACTACATACATCAACATACATGACATATGTTGATCACATAGGTATTAGGCCAAATCCTTTCACTAGGGAGTTACCCCAATTATAACACGCGTGCTCCCACGACGGATAGTCATGGCAAGCAGGAATCCAAGTTCCATATTCATTCAGTCATTTCCACAAACACTTGGGCTACACATTTTAACATATGTAGCTTATAGTGGTCGTGGCGTGATTTAGGACAAATCCTTTCGCTAAGGGGTTGTCTAGCACACCTCAATCACGTTCCATACACATGGCAGACACAAATCATGAATCCATATTTACTTAGTCATTTCAACAAACACTTAAACTATACACTTTATAACATACGCTACGTATGTTGAGAAAACATGTATTAGGGCGAGCCCTTTCACCAAATAAGTATTTTATCCATATATAATATATTCATACAGCAAATAGTCATGGCAAACACATTTCTAAAATTTATACGTATACGGTACCTTCTACAAATACCTAGAAGATGTAAAATTTTGTATTCTTCGTCTCTAATTGAAATGGAAAACAGACATCACTTTGTACATGTGTAATTGCATGCAAATCATGAATCTATCATTATCTGACATTGAAAGCGTTGAAAACCATAACCTATACACCTAAAGTCCGCACCTTTTGTCGTAAAATCGTAACGAATCTGATAGGTTCGCTAAGCTTTCGTATACTACAGTTTGGCAACCTATAGAACGAAATAGGTTAGCTATTTCATAACCTACAACTATTAAAACCCCAAAACAGATTAGGGTTAGGGTTTTTACCTAGAAAAGAAGTCGGAATCACCGGGAAAGCGATTAGAATGGAGCGGTTGAGCTTGGATACGACAAGGAAGAACGGCAGGGGAGAATCTCCCACATCTCCCACACTTTCTCTCTCTCCTAGGGTTTTTCTCAAATTCGTATGGCTGAATGAGAGAGGGTTATAAGGTCCTTATATAGCATAAAACTACACCAAAATAGACTCCAGGTCAAGGTATACTTGGGTTTTGTCCAAAGGGCATCTGTTTCAGCTCAACGGAGGACTTCTGGCGGGCCCCCTTGAGCCAAAGGTCGGACTTAAGCTCACTGACATTGGATCTAGGTTGGCTAAGTTTTTGTTTCAGTCGGGATTCTAGATCACAAATGGCGGACCAGTTTCAGTTCAACGGTCAGCGGATCTCGATCGTAGATTCCGAGTACATGGATATGTTTGGGGAAATATCCCTGATCCGAGGGTGTAATTTGGCATGATTCTGACGGTCTGGTTGCTTAATACTGATCCGCAAGCGAGAGGTGCTAGATTTCATAAATTTATATTTTATTTTGAATTAATTTCACATTTCTTACACTCCCCGCTCTGAGCTCAAGTGAATAGCGCTGGGACACTATTTGGATTTGATTTTCGAGATGGTTGTCAAGCCCAGCAAGGCAGTCATAATTCCTTAACTTCGGGTTAATCGGACTTCCGACGTGCGGTCCAGATCTAATACGGAGTTTCGAGATGCTCCCGAGAGCAGCCGGGTAATGAGATTGATCCTAGATTTTAGGGTAATGTAGCGTCAATGATTTTACAAGTTTTGAGTCTTGCAGATCGTATTTAAAGTGATTGGTGCTAATTTCACAGGTACTCTAGTTTAACACTAGCTAGTTCTCGCCTAATTTCTAAAGGATTTAGTCCTGTATGATTTCTGTCTGAGGTGGCACTTAGTCCTTTGTAGTAATGTTTAGTTTAAGTATTGTTCTTCATCACCTAAACTTTAAAATAGTGTTTAATGTGAAAGTACTTAGAAGGATTTAAAGAACGAGGTGGTGAAAAGTGAGATTTGTGAAGGAAAAGGGTTAACAAGCGACTTCAGACTGCGGGATTGAGTTCTGACAAGTTAGTAATGTGTTAGGATCGACCCATTGCCTAAGGACGTCTAATTTCAGGTTGGCAAAAATCTGGGATGTTACATCATTAAACATGAGTGGGATTACACTAAAACAACATATCATACTCCAAAGTTAATGTAATTAAGCAAGCGGAAGACTGAGATAGGTATATAAAGTATATGGACGGGTTTCATAACCTCCTGAGTATGATCATGTAGCCAGGCTGAATATATACATAATTTGTTTCAAAATACACAAAATATCAAAACATAAATGTTCAATTAATCCAATCTCCCTGTAATTCCATCGAAGAAGCGCGAGGTCTACATAGACCCGCCTGAGAGCTACAAGTAGGAAAATTCCTTCTCCTCATCAATGAAATTTGGCTCCGTCTCAAAAGCCTCGTCGTAACCTACATCTATATCAAAGTTTGGTTGGTGTTTTAAAACACCGTCCCAGAGTGGGAGTGATCAACTCAGTGGTACTATAAGGCAAAGGTTAACATGCTATCAATTCAATCAAGCAGTAATGATAAAACAATACAACAATCACTTCCTAATTACTATTGTTAATGCAGGAATGATAAGCAGTAATGATGCATGCCCTCGCCTACACTCCCTCAGCGACTTCATCTCACGATAGCGCATGACAAACTCCCTAAAAGTGTGCTTCCTCGCCAAAGCACATGCAATGCGGTGCATGGTCGTGTTAGCCAAGTAGTTTATTAGGCTTATTCAAACAGCAGATTCGGGAAGCTAAGGTACCTCCCTTTTTATCATTTACCTAAGCAAGGATCCATCTAGGGTCGTCAATCTTAGTTAATCACATACGATAAGCAAGTTGTAGGGCATCACCCCAGATGAAAACAGTGGATAGGCAAGTTCAAGAGTTTACACTCAAGGTCGCTACGGGGAGGCTCGTCACCTCAGCCTAGGCCTAATTTATACTCGAGGTCACTACGGGAGGCTCGTCACCTGAACGTAGGCCGACAGCTCGAATATGGTATCCTATACACCACCATATTCGGCTCACGAGTTTGGTTTGCTCACTGGTCACTACGGGGAGGCTCGTCACCCCAGCATTGGCCGACAACTCAACCACGGTGTCCCATACACTACCATGCCAAGGTCATGAGTCTTCTCGGATCGTGGTACCATGCTTGAAACGGGTTTTACATCGGTAAGTGGTACCTTAGATTCAAGCAGTAGTATCCATACATGGTAAACACACAATAGGCCAATCAGGTTATTGGACAAGTGTGATTGGTACGAGCATGCTGGATTGATCGACATGGACCGCATAAGCACTCCACGTGGCCTAACCACTGTCAACAATCACTGTACGGCTCGGGTTCATCAAACGTATCTAATCTGGCGAAACTAGTTCGACCACTCAATCGGGAACCATTACCGATTGCCTGGACTGCATGATAGTCTCAATCATACTTAAATGCAAGAGGTAGTCACATAGGTTAATCATAACAACATTTAACGAACAATTCAAACATAATTCCCATTTAAGCATTTTAACAAACACATTGAACAAGTTATTATACATATGCATTTCATCCATAAATCACATAGCAACAATTTACATTATATGAAGGAAACTATAAGTATGAATAAGGTAGTTGAGGATCTTATCTCAACACCCTTATGAAAAGCAACTCATCAACAATTTCTCATTCAGACATTTTATCAAACACTTAGACTGCACAATACTACATACATAAATTAAATTAGTTATAGCATATATTATAGTAAATCCTTTCACAAAGGAGTTGTCATATATACAACAAACATGTATTCTAGATTAATAGTCATGGCAATCATAAATCATAATTTCACTTTCATTCAAAAATTTCAATAAACACTTGAAATGCATTATATAATCACATAGTTCACACACATGTATAGTTTATCGAATACATCGTAACTAAGATCATATGGCAGTAATTAAGTCAGACATAAATCATTACTGACATTGAAAGCCTTGAAAACCATAACCTAAACATTTATAGTCCTCACCTTTCGTCGGTTTTCTCGTTTCGAACTCGGTTCGAACACTACATCTTCGTCTACAGAACAACGACTACCTAAATCACGAAATAGGTTAGCTATTTCGTCGATTCCTCTATTTGGAATCCTAAAACAAGATTAGGGTTATGATTTCTTACCCAAATCAGAATCGAAACAAGTTAGTAGCGTAGTAGAGAGGTGAATCGGTGTGAGGAGTTGTGGGAAAAGATCCCAGCAACTATCTCCAAGAATCCTTCTTCCTTCCTTCCACTTTTCTCTCCTTTTTTCTCTCTCTCTCTCTCCTAGGGCTTTTAGAAAATTCGTATGAGGGAGAGAAGGAGTGGTTTAAGGGCCTTATATAGGCTCAAAATTGATGTCAATTGCCCCATGGTCATGGTATACTTGGGTTATAGCCAAAGGGCGACTGTTTCGGGCCAACGGAACTCATCTGGAGGTCCATTACTCACCTGCGTCATGGAGCAAGTTCCCTGACCATAGATCTAAGCCAGGTTCAGATTAGCAGATCGGCCGTGGAGGACCTGTATTAGTTCAACGGTCATCGTCACTCGATCAGGGCCACCAGTATACAGATAAGAGCAGGAAAATTTTCCTGATCCACGGGTAAAGTTTGGTCAGAAATTGATGGTCTGAAGTCTTCAATTTGTCCTGCAAGCGAATGGTCCAAATCACTTAAGTTTTGGTTCATTTTCTAAAGATATTCACGTTTCTCACACACTTTGCTTAGGGCTCAAGTTGTGCGTTTCTGGATACTATTTGGGTTTGATTCCCGTGATGGTTGTCAATCCCAATAAGGCGGTCATAACCTTATAGTTTTGCGGTCATCGGACTTTCGACGTGCGGTCCAGTTCAATATAGAGTTTCAATGTGCTCCCGAGAGCAACCGGGTTTTGGGATTTCCCCGAGGTTTTTAAGTAATGTTGAGCTAGCGATTTTAATGGTTTTGGGCTTGTGGTTCGTATAGATAGTGGTTCAAGCTAATCCATAGATTAATTTAGTTTAGTACTTAATTAATTTCCATCTAATTTCACAGAATTCGGTCATTAGTAATTTCTGCCTGAGATGGTACTCGGGTCTTTGTACGAATTTTTCTGAGAGGTTACAGAGCCTTTGCCCCTTTTTCTGGTAGTGTACATGTATATATATACATATACATATTTATTTATGTCATAGTCATGTAGTGGGTCCCACACTAATGATTTGTGAAATCTGCCCTACTCAAGAGGTGCGGTGAGTTCATTTAGAGCCTCTGTCGGAGATATTGGCATATTCAAAACTTAGGTAGGCCACACCTAATGATTTTCATCGTGTTTATTGATCCTCACTGATCCAATGATTGGATTGATCCTGTTTTGAATATTAATGGTCAAAAAGACTCTAAGGATTGTTTGTGTGTGTTCAGGCCTACTTTGTGGATGACTCCATTTTTGTTAGTAACATCCCTTAAATAATATTATTTATATTATTATGCTATTATCACTTGTTTTATATTTTGTTATTATGTGTGTAATACATATATACTTATTTATTTGTAGGACCTGTCTTTGATAAGAGTCATAAATGATAATGTCATTGAGAGGTTTATGATTGATTCTATAATTTGATGGTCAAACTAGGAAATTCAATTGTTAGATCGATCGAAGGGACGTTGTTGGGTCATATATTGATGGTGAATGGCTTGATTTGTCTTTGGCACGGTTTGTTGACCATCTAAGTATGAATGAACAGTTGAATGGCCCTATCTATGGATGAGATTTCTCGTACTGGTGCGATTTAGACTATAACGTAGGTGAACATTTCGATTAAGTTAGATTTGTGTTTATGCTAATACATGTCCTCCCGGTAATACCCGAGTACTGGAAAGTACGGGGTGTTACAAAGAGTGGCTCACTCAATTAGAGGATCTAGGAAAGCTATTAAATGAGTTGGATGTCACATAAACTTACCGGTTGGATGTTATCCACTAGGTGGACCGTATCTTGTTGTCCAACTGAGTGGACATAACACCTCTTTTACATCTACAATATTACCTCTTTATGTAGAGTTATGCATTTTTGTCCTCTTTTAATTACCTGGTTCTTTCTTAATGTTATCACTCCATTCACGCATGATTCTCCTTTTTAGACTTGTTAATAAAGCATGTATTAGTAAATAGAAAGAGCACATGAGCCATTATCACGAGTCCTTCATTTAATTTGTAAAAGCAAGAGACAGTTTCCTTGTTCTACTTTGACTTTAATGAGTGATCTTAATCCATATGAAGTCTAGTTTGTATGCCATATAAACCAATTAGAATGTTTCATACCTTAAATAATGCCAAAATGACCCCATCCACTTCTTTATTTTGGGCGCACGTTGCCCCCACCTTATGGTTTTAATAATGCGCACCTTTGAATTAGGTCAAAAGGGCGTGTTTGTGTGCCACTATAAAAATAAAAAATTAATGTGCACCCTCTCCCATTGCATGATAGGTCAGGGAGCGGATTAGGCATTACCCCGGTAACACCTTAGTAGGTGTTACCCTTACCGTGGGGCCCACCTTGATAATGTTATGTATATCCATGCTATCCATCCGTTTTTCCAGCCCATTTTAGGACTTGGTCCCAAAAATTAATCAGATCCAAATCTCAGGTGGACCACATCATAGGAAATAGTGGTGATTGAACACCACCATTAAAAACATCCCAGGGCCCACCGTAAGTAGATCCATAATATTTATTTTCCATCCAACCTGTTGATAAGGTCAACCAGACGTGGATGATGGGAAAATACACAGATCAGCTTGATCCAAAAAATTTATGGCCTACAAAAAGTTTTTAATAGTCATTAGCCACATTATCTATTGGTGTGGTCTACTGGAGATTTGGATATGTTTAAGTTTTGGCACGATGTCCTAAAATGACCTGATAAAATGGATGGGTGCATGGATATACAGAAAATTCATCAAGATAGGCCCCACACAGTAAAGGGTAACACCCGCTGAGGTGTTACCTGGGGTAACATCTAATCCGCTCCTCACAGGTCATTGCATCATTGCCTGTTAGAAGCATACTAGTGGCAAGAGTTTCAGACTAGGATTGTCACACAGTTAGGCATCCAATGGTGCTAAAATTTCGATGGAAGCCGTTCCTAAATTGGTTGGACAGCTTGGATCTTGATCAGATGGAAATATTAGCACTTTGAAAGCAGCCAACAATCACCACCTCCCAAAAATACTCATTTAGAAAAAAAAAAAAAAATTAATTAATTAATAAGATTGAAGGCTCGACTTTCCCTGCAAATCCACAATTAATTTCAGGTATAATAAGATATGAAAAACATACAAATGCACGCCAGCGCTCAATCTTAAATGGCGGGCCTTTTATTTTGGGTCTTACCCAGTCAGGGCCGAATCACTCTATGGGCAGGTTTCCAAGTTTCTCAAGTTTTTCCCATGTGTATATATAACACATACCTCATCGTGGGACCCACCGTGATGTGTGTCGAACATCTACCCCATCAGTCAGATGCACCATTCCATGCTGGGCTTGGGGCTTAAAAATCAAGTCAATCCATGACTTGTGTGGGCCACACCATATACAAAAGTTGAGAGGGGTTACCCTCCATCAAAACATTCATAATCATTTGTTGAGCACATCGAGATGTGGTTCAAAAATCTAGCCCATCCATTATGTGTGTACCCCTTGGATGAGGGGTCAGACCAAGTTTTAGATGCATCCAAATTTCAGGTTGGCCCACCAAGTGCTTTTATATGTTTTAGACATGTCTTCACATGATTTTCGATGGTATGGCCCACCTACGTTCCGTATATGGCTAAGTTTTGGGATGTTCCATGATTTAAATGGGAACCCATCAAATGCACGGTGTTGATGTTGGACATGCATCACGGTGGGGCTCACATAGCTCGACCTTATGGGAAGTTCCCATGAGCTCGAGTTGTGTAGGCCCCACTGTGATGTGTGTTGAATATCTACCCCATCAGTCAATGCACCATTCCATGGTGGGCCTAGGGCTTAAAAATCAAGTCAATTTGTGACTTTGTTGGGCCACACCACATACAAATGTTGAGAGAGGTTACCCTCCATTAAAACATTCATAATCATTTTTTGGGCCCACCGAGATGTGGTTCACAAATCCAGCCCATCCATTATGTGTGTCCCACTTGGATGAGGGATCAAACTAAGTTTCAGACGCATCCAAATTTCAGGTCGGCCCCACCAAGTGCTTTTACATGTTATAGGTATGTCTTCACGTGATTTTAGATGGTATGGCCCACTTGAGTTCCGTATATGGCTGATTTTTGGGATATCCCATAATTTAAAGGGGACCCATTAAATGCACGGTGTTGATGTTCGACATACATCATGGTGGGGCCCACACAACTCGACCTCATGGGAAGTTCCCACAGCTCGACCGCATAGAACCTTTTCTATATATGTGTGTGTTGACATAGTTTAGATGGTATGGCTTACCTTAGTTCCATATGCAACTGATTTTTGGAATATCTCATAACTAAGGTTGTACACAAGTCAAGCTAACTCGAAAAGCTCGCTCGACTCGGCTCGATTCAGCTCGGATTGACTCGGCTTGAAAGGCCGACTCAAGGCTAGTCAAGCTTGTTTGCTAAAGCTCGAGTTGAGTTCAAGCCAAGTTTGACCATGGTGTATTTCAACTCGACTCGACTCGAAGCTCGAGCTCGAGCCCAACACGGCTCGAGTAATATATTTTAATAATATATATTATATTTGTTATGGGGAAATCCGAGTGGGGAAATCCGAGTCCCTTATAACTCCAGTGTCGGGCAGTACTCCGATCCGATCGGACGAGCAGATAATAATTCAGTTCAGATAACAAAATTGGAAGCTCCGAATCCTTGGCCGACTCAAGAATAAACACCGTAAAGGTCCAGGCACTTGGCCCGGCAGAATGAGACGAAAAGGGTGTGCCCTCTGACTCATCTATTGTCCGCGCGAACCGTAACCATCCATCACTTGGGAGTCTGCCGAGGCCAATATTATCGCAATTGTGCAAAGTCCGCCCCCGGAAGGCAATTCCTATATAACCGAAGGGGTGATCGGCTCGGACCATGATGGTCACCGTCAACTGTGCCGAGCGAACCCACCTTCAAAGGCGGACGTCCCTCGTGTCAGGTTTAGAAACTGCCGTAAGGAGATGGGAGTAATCCGAACTTAGGAACCGCCCCAAAGAGACGTGGGCGATTATGTCGCTTGCAGATACGATCTTCGATTGCATACGATATCTCCATGATCCGAAAATCTCCTTGATTGAAGGAATCGTGCCGAGATCATCGGATCTAGATCCTTCGGTAGTTAAGTATAAATACGAGAAGACCTTACTGCTACAGGTACGCAAGATCTGGCACTCTCCCTTTGCTCTTCAATATTAGACCCCGATTCCTTTCACCTGACTTAGGCATCGGAGGGTCCCCCGGCTTAGCCAGGGTCTCCTTTGCTCACCCTTTGTGCAGGATCAGGGATAATCCAAAGAGTGGAGGGCAATACAGATTTTGACCTCAACATTTTCTGGCGTCGTCTGTGGGAAACTGATACAAAAAGTCAGGTTCCTTTTGTTGAATAATGGCGAGAGGAAAGAAGAAAGCCGTGGCAGCGGAGCCAGTACCGAACGAGCAAACTCGTTCCTCTTCACTACTCCATGCGGAATCCGCTCCAGGACCATCTCAGCGCTCCCGGAATAGGGCGAGCAAGTATCGCACCATGCAAAGCGAGATACAAGCTCTGCGTGACGAAGTGAATAGAATGAAGCAGCAGCAGAAACCGTAATTGCCTCCGGCACAAGGTCCCATCCGCGGGCTAGTGGCCCCGAATCTAGAAGCTCATTCCATGTCGAGAAGTGTACGGTCCGAGGCACCCCCACTTCCTCCGGAGCATATATCAGATCAGCCTCCTGCTCCCGGCCCAAGTCCGACCGTCAGCCCAGAATGCCGCGACGAGAGCTCCGACCAACGCTTCGGCCACTTCGGCCTTAGCAGCGTCAGACCTCCGTCACCGGTTAGAATGAAGAAGGGAAAGAAGGTCTCCGGATAGGGAAAATATCCGGGAGACAGTGGCCGAGAACAGAGATTCGTGGGAGAAGCGCTTCGAAGAACTCGTCGAAGAACTCAACAATAAAATTTCAGCAGTCGAAAAGCAGCAGTTGACGTCAGTCCCTGCTACCGTCCAAGCCATAATGGAAGAGACTGAACCGCCCTTCAGCGCAGAAATAATGGGCGAGGTGATGCCTCAGAGATTCCAAATACCTCCTGTCATCCAATACTCTGGTTCAGGGGACCCGTCTGAGCACGTAGAGGCCTATCGCTCCTAGATGCAGATCCAGACAACAACAGATGCGATGATGTGCCGAGGGTTTTCGATCATACTTACTGGATCCGCTCGGAATTGGTATCGGCAGTTAAAGCCGAACTCTATTGGTTCTTTCACGGAGTTAAGCTGACTATTCCTTACCTAGTTTATCAGTGGTAAGAGAAGTCGGAAGCCCAATACTCACTTGCTGACTATTAAGCAAGGGCCGAAAGAATCGCTGAAAGATTACATCACTCGTTTCAATGAAGAAGCACTATCGGTAGAGGACTATGACGACAAAATGGCGCTCGCCGCTATGTTCAGCGGTCTCAAAGAGGGGAAGTTTACCTTCTCCATTGGGAAAAACCCACCGAAAACGTTGGCTGAACTCATGACCAGAGCACAGAAGTATACTAATGCGGAGGAATTCACCAATGCGAGAAAGAACGTCCAGGTGGTCGAACCAAATGACAAGGGAAAGAGGCCCAGGAACGACGATCCTCTGCCGCCCGGTAAGAGGACCGACGACCGCACCCCTCGCGATCGTCGCCCGAGCCGGAGGCCTGAAGGGAAATTTCGTTCATACGCCCCCCTCAACGCCTCTGCCGAACAGATTTTATTGGACATCCGAGGAGAGAAATTGCTGAACTGGCCCGTATGCATGAGGGCTGACCCGGATCATCGAGATAAGCGCAAATACTGCCGATTCAACCGGGACCACGGTCACAATACCGATGACTGCGTAGATCTTAAGGACGAAATCGAAGCCCTTATCCGCAAAGGTCATTTACGTCAGTACCGGAAGGAAGGAAAGTCCGATCGGAGGAAAGAAGGAGGACGGGAGCAACCCAACAACGCCACGGAAGAACCTGCCGAAATTCGTACAATTTTCGGAGGCTCTTCCGGTGGAGGAGATTCGAATAGAGCGCGGAAGGCTCACTCCAGGAATCTCGGACCTGAACACTACATCAACTTAACCGAGCGGCCCAGTAAGGAACTTCGAGTCAGCCCGTGCTCGCTGACGTTCACGGAGGAGGACGCACGCGGAATTCAGCACCCTCACGATGATGCCCTAGTAGTCACAATGACCATTGCCAACCGCAAAGTATACCGCATTTTGGTTGACACGGGAAGCTCAGCCGATGTGATTTATTCCGAACCTTTCGAAAAAATGGGGATTCCACGGTCTCACCTTAGACCAGTGAAGACCCCACTACACGACTTTGCCGGGGAGAGAGTGATCTTCGAAGGGGCCATTTCCCTCCCCATGACAGCTGGAGAAGGACAGCATCAAGTCACACTTATAGTGGACTTCTTGGTGGTCAATGTACCATCTGTGCACAATGTTATCTTGGGTAGACCCTCTCTTAACGCAATGAGAGTTGTTGTCTCTACCTACCACTTGATAATGAAATTTTTCGCCGAAGGCGGGATAGGTTACCTTCGAGGTGACAAGCGAGAAGCCCGAAAATGTTATGCGATGGCGGTAAAGAAGGGGGGGTCAAGCAAACGCACTCAGTCAATGTTTTAGACCCCCGGGGGCTAGCAGAAGAATCATCCGTGGAAGATCTAGAGAAAGTACCGCTTGACGAGACCGATACGAACAGAACGGTCCAGCTCGGAACGTCACTGGACCCCCAGCAGCGACTCGAAATCATGACGTTCCTCCGACAGCACAAGGACGTCTTCGCATGGTCTCATCAAGATATGCCCGGAATCTCCCCGGAAGTCATGGTACACAGATTGAATTGGATCCGGACCACAAACCCATCAAGCAGAAAAGGCGACCATTCGATGCCGAAAGATACGAGGCGATAGCCGACGAGGTCTCGGTCTTGCTCAACGCCGGGTTCATTGAAGAAGTACATTACCCCGATTGGATTGCGAACGTGGTCCTAGTAAAGAAAACCAACGGAAAATGGCGTGTCTGCGTTGATTACTCAGATCTGAATAAGGCATGCCCAAAGGACAGCTTCCCGCTACCTCGGATCGACCAGCTAGTGGACAACACGGCAAGGCATGAATTACTCTCCTTCCTAGACGCCTATTCGGGATATAATCAAATCGCGATGCACCCCTCGGACAGGCAGAAGACTACCTTTGTCACAAACAAAGGGCTCCACTATTACCGGGTCATGCCATTCGGCCTGAAGAACGCTGGGGCGACATATCAAAGGCTAGTAAATCAGATGTTCTCCGAACAGATCGGGTGCTCGATGAAGGTATATGTCGATGACATGTTGGTAAAAAGCAGTAAAGCCAGTGATCATCTAACGGATCTCGGAGGAACGTTCGCCATCCTTCAAGAATACCAGATGAAGCTGAATCCAACGAAGTGCGTTTTCAGAGTCGGCTCTAGAAAATTCCTCGGCTTTCAAGTCAGTCAGAGAGGAATAGAAGCGAACCCCGAGAAGATCAGAGCGCTCCTCGATATGAGTTCGCCTCGAACTATCAAGGACATTCAATGCCTCACAGGCCGAGTCGCGGCACTCGGGCACTTTATTTCCAAAGCAACGGACAAATGCCTCCCCTTCTTCCAGTAGTTGAAAGGTCATAAGAAGGCAGAATGGACACCAGAATGCGAACAAGCCTTCCAACAGCTGAAACTGTATCTGGGTTCACCGCCTCTACTGTCAAAACCTGAAGAAGGCGAACCCTTGTTCCTCTACCTCGCAGTCTCAACTTCAGCTGTCAGTTCGGCTCTGATTAAGGAAGTCGGGGGTAAGCAACACCCTGTCTATTACATGAGCAAAGCAATGGTGTCGGCAGAAACGAGATATTCGCCCTTGGAAAAATTAGCGCTCGGACTCGTTATTTCGGCTCGGAGGCTGTGACCATATTTCCAAGCTCACTCGATAATTGTCCTGACCGACTCCCCTCTCAGACAAGTTCTGCAGAGGCCGGAAGTGTCAGGTCGGATGACTAAATGGGGCATCTAACTTGGGGAGTTTGACATTCAGTTTCTCCTGAAAACTGCCATCAAAGGTCAAGCCGTAGCCGACTTCATCGCCGAATTTACTATAAACACCAGAGAGATCAGCGCCGAGGCTGGAGCGAGTCCGACCGTCGCTTCGGATGGCTCAAAGCGGCATCAGATCCGGGTTGGACCCTCTACGTGGACGGTTCGTCCAACGCCCGCGGGGCCGGGGCAGGGATCGTCCTGGTCGCACCTCACTCTACGGCCATCCAATACGCAATCAGGTTGGGGTTCAAAGCATCAAACAATGAAGCATAGTATGAAGCTCTGTTGGCCGGGCTAAGGTTGGTGGCAAGTCTTGGAGTCCAGTCTCTTCAAGTTCGATGCGATTCTCAGCTTGTGGTAAATCACATCTCCACAGAATATGAAGCTAAAGAAACAAGGATGATTTCCTACCTTGATGAAGCGAGAAAGCTGATCGAGAAATTTTGGAATTGCACGATTCATCAGATCCCCAGAACAGAAAATACATGGGCCGATGCTCTGGCACGACTCGGCTCAGCCCTGGAGAATAAGATCCCTCGAGTTATTCCTATCGAATTCATAGAGTAGCCAAGTATTGGCGGACAGCAGAAAGAAGTCAACCCAGTTTGGGCAAGTCAGAGCTAGATGGACCCAATTCTAATCTATCTCACAACAGGTGAGGTCCCTTCGGATAGGCTGGAAGCCAGGAGACTTAGAGTCCGAGCAGCCCGATACGTCGTCCAGGGCAATATCCTATACAAAAAAGGACACTCTCAGCCCTATCTAAGATGTCTCCGGCCCGATGAAGAAGAGTATGTCATACGGGAAACTCATGAACGGATTTATGGGAATCATTCGGGTAGCCGAGCCTTGGCTCTAAAGATACTCCGGCAAGGGTATTTTTGGCCTACTATCAAAGAAGACTCAAAAGAATACGTCCGTAAATGTGATAAATGCCAGAGGTTCGCGAGTGTGCCGCGGCAGCCTGCTGAAGAAATGACCCCCATGAGCGGCCCTTGGCCGTTCGCCCAATGGGGAATCGACATTATCGGCCCCTTACCCACAGGGAAAGGGCAGGTCAAGTTTGCGATCGTCGCTGTCGACTACTTCACCAAATGGGCCGAGGCCGAGCCCGTAGCCAAGATAACGGAGCAAAAGGTGATCGACTTTGTCTGGAAAAACATAATTTGTCGATTCGGGATTCCACGAACCATCGTGTCCGTCAACGGGCGACAGTTCAACAACGATAAATTCCGAAACATGTGTCGAGGACTCGGCATTACGAATGCATATTCTTCCCCCCGACACCCCCAATCGAACGGACAGGTGGAAGCGATCAACAAAGTCATCAAGCACCATCTCAAAACAAAGCTGAAAAAAGTGAAAGGCGGTTGGGCCGAGGAACTTCCGTTCGTCCTCTGGACCTATAGGACCACTGCTCAGTCCTTAACAGGAGAAACCCCATTCTCGCTCTCCTATGGCTCGGAGGCGATGGTGCCTGTAGAAATTGGTCTCCACACCGCTCGGGTCGAGGATTACCAAGAAGGAGAAAACTCCGAACAGATTTCCACAAATTTAGATCTACTCGAAGAGACGAGAGATATTTCAAAGCTCCGGATCGCCGCTCGACATCAATAAGAGGCGCGATTGTACAATTCGAAAGTCAGGACTAAACAATTCCGACCAGGGGACCTAGTCCTTCGCCGAGTGTTCCAGAATACCGCCGATCCGGGGGCTAGAACACTCGGACCGAACTAGGAAGGTCCTTATCGGGTCATACGGTCAACCAAACCAGGCTCCTACCATTTGGAAGACCTCGAGGATCGACAACTCTCCCACCCTTGGAACGTCGAGCACCTAAAAGTATATTATCCCTAATCGGGTAATCTCCGAGCGGCGAGCCTTAATGGCCATGAATAAATGTACGCCTTTAAGCGACTAGCCTCTAAGGCTCTCAATAAAATTCTCCATTTTTATATAGGCGAGTCAATTTCTACAAAGGCATCTCCCCTTAGACGGGGAGAAAAATCCAAGGGGTCATTCGACTTCCCAACAAAGGAGTTGGCACCCCCAATGCACAAGACCTTCGCTGAGTGCAGAGTGAGCCGATCCTATAAGGATCGGACTAGAGCCTCAGTCACACGACTAAATTTCGTCAACTCGAAAGAAAATAACTCAACGAAGAATCCGAGCAAATCAAAATCACCAACCATGCAAATCCTCAATTAGCAATACGTGAGATTTTGCTCAAAATTAGTTCATTCCAAAATAAAAGGATCAGACAACAAATAGTCTAACCAGTTATAGAGAGATATATGAAAAATATATATATATCGAAAGTTAGGCAGACGGCGGAGGGGCTTCGGTATCCTAGGCTTGGTCTGGTCGGACTTCACCCGCAGGCGACTCTTCTTCAGGCAGCAGGGACTCGAGGCCGGGGTATAAACCCAGAACCGCTCCTATACAATCGTCATAGCCACGGTTATAAAACTGAGCGGCTTCGGCGTCCCTCTCCTTGGACGTTTTGTAGGCTTCCAGCGCAGCAGCTATGGCCCCATCCAGCAAAGCTTTATCCTCGGCTTGTTGGGCTTCCTTGGCTTGGACAACTGCTCGGGATAACTCCTCTGCAGCTTCAATCCTAGCATGTTCAAGGGTTCCGGCCAGACGAGCATTTTCCTGAGCTAGCGTGTCCGCATGGGCCCGAGATCGGGTCAACTCGATGGTCGCAGCCTCGCATCGAGCTGTCAGATTCTCGACAACCCCTTCCAAATGCAGCCCCTTCGCCTCGAGGTCAGTTATCGTCCCTTGTAAATGGAACTCCCGGGCCTTCCCTTCTGCAATCTGCCGATTCCACCCATCCCGTTCAGACCGAAGAGAAGTCGCCTCATCCCGGAGGATTTCCACCTCGGCCCGGAGTGTTCCTACCTTCACGTCTACCTTTCGACGCTCGCGCACCCCCTCCCAATCCAAGAGGAGCCTTGGAACAGACTGAATAATGGAAAAGACAAGGGAATGATTATGTGCGGAAATAAACATGTGGAAGCAGAGTATAAAGAAACTAAAGGGTACCTTGTAGAAGACTGCTGCGAATTCCTTTAGGAAAGCATCGTCGGGCTGGGAGAGGAGATCGGCGATCTCCTCTTCCGGAGCGTACTTAGCCGCCCAGTCGACCAAGCAGGACATGTGAAAGCCTGGCTCATACCGAGTGCCACTCGGCCCCACCTGGGTTGATCCCCCTGCCTCTGCAGCCCTGGTCTGACTGCCAGCAGAGGCTTGTACCTCGGCTCCGACGCCGCCACCAATTTCGGGGGGAGTTATCATGGCATCAGCCATCCGAACAGCCTCCTCCTGCTCAGGTGATGAGGGGATGACGACATAATGGGCCTCTGTACGAACCTCCCCGACGGGGGGCGCGGCCTCGATCGTCGGGGCGGGAACGACGGTCGCTGGAGTTTCAACTGGAACAGGTGCAGCTATCGGAGCAGTCGGAGCCGGGGTCGGAGTCGGGCTGGCTGCCGCAGCCGTAGAAGCGGTCACAGCCGCTGCGGCAGTCGGGTACCTGGCCACGGACCTCGGACTGGAGGGGTTTTCCCCGCAAGGGGTCACCTGCCTCTTCCGAAAAGTGGTCTTCGTCCGGGTCGCAGGTCTCAGCATTTCTTCTGCTGTCGGGACTGCCCTCTTCCTCCGAGAACCATACGCCTCGGCCATACCTGCACAAGCAGAGAATTAGTGACAAAAAGATAAATCCCATCCCTCTGAAATAAGCAGGCCGAATACTTACTGAAAGAAGTCAGAAGGGGTGGGAACTTGCACAGTCCAGACGACTGGAGGTTGGCGGCGGTGATCAGATCTAACCAGGAGCGCAACTCTCCCGATCGAGCTCTCGCCTTGGCGATCCGATTCTTCTGACTGGAGTCGAGGAGTGGTGTCCCCCTAGGGAAAGCTGTCGCAACAAGGAACAAAGATTTCAGTCCGACTGACAAAACAAGAAAGGCAAGATTGAAGGCAACTAATCCGACCTAGTTTTTGAAAAAGGGTTGGGACCCGGATCGGCAGAGATCCGATCTCAGACGCCGGATCTTCCTATTCACCCGCAGCCCAGAACCATTTGTTCTTCCAGTCTTTGTTGGACGATGGAAGATTCAAAACCAGTCCCGACCCCTTACTGCCCCGGGTCGCGAAGTAGTACCATGGTTCGTTGCTGTCGCGCTTGACCAGGTACAGGCTCATCAGTTCCTCTGGGGTCAGCTAAGAATTCTCAACTAGCCGCCAGATGATGTAGGAAGAGACTAATACTCTCCAAGCATTGGGGGTCAGCTGCCCGGGGACTAATCCGAGGCGGGCAATAGTAGATCGGACGAAGGGGTGCAAGGGAAGACGGATCCCACATTGGAGTGCACAGAGGAAAATGGCGACTTGCCCCTTAGCGGGTGCACCGGCGGTCTCTAGTGGCCCGGGGGCCCTTGTTTGAACGGAATCAGGAATCTGAAACTCTGATCGGATCCATTCTATTTGGGGTTCGGACAACACTGAACCCCCTGAGACTACTTCGGAGGCTCGCACATCCGTATGCATCCCGGCGACCTCGACGGCGGCAGCATGAGGAAGTCGGGTGGACTTCCTAGTGGTAGTTTTGCGGGTCCGAGCCCCAATTCCTTTTTGCCTCCAAGGCGAAGGGAACAGGGGCACAACTTCATAAGGCCCTTCGGAGGCCCCTGCCCTGCTATCTGAATTTTCAGATTCAGAGCCGTTGCCGTAGCCTCGCACAGACTCCAGGTCCGATGACGACATCTCAAAAAAGAAGGAAGAGCGAGGAAGCACGAGAAGACTCACCGGAAATCGCTCCTGCCGGAAATACTCGAACGGTCTGAATCGCCTGACTAAAAACTCGAAACCAACGGAATCGCCTTCACCGGAAATCGCCTCCTCCGATATCAGCTCAACACAGCGCGCAGAAGTAAACCTTATGTTTCCGAAAGAGGGATTATATAGGCTCGGCTGCGTCGGCGCATTAATTACTGGCAATAATGGTCGCAGCCGAATCGGCGTAAATATCATTCGGAGCTGACATGGCACCATCCCAATGGCTCGAGCTCTGTTAAGCGGCGTGCTTCGAGTAAAGGAAAAGACGTCCGAGTAATGACAGGCATACGTGGCAGCAGCCCATAAGCGGATGACGATTCGGAGAATTAACCGTCGCAACGTGCCTGTCACGCGTCAATCCATGGGTGGGAAATCCTGCGAACGTGATGATTCAAACTGATGGGATTCCAATGTACTCGGTACCCCATATGATTACTCTCCGAGCTCCTAACAGCCCTCGAAGAGTAGGGGGCTTCTGTTATGGGGAAATCCGAGTGGGGAAATCCGAGTCCCTTATAACTCCAGTGCTGGGCAGTACTCCGATCCGATCGGACGAGCAGATAATAATTCAGTTCAGATAACAAAATTGGAAGCTCCGAACCCTTGGCCGACCCAAGAATAAACACCGTAAAGGTCCAGGCACTTGGCCCGGCAAAATGAGACGAAAAGGGTGTGCCCTCTGACCCATCTATTGTCCGCGCGGACCGTAACCATCCATCACTTGGGAGTCTGCCGAGGCCAATATTATCGCAATTCTGCAAAGTCCGCCCCCGGAAGGTAATTCCTATATAACCGAAGGGGTGATCGGCTCGGACCATGATGGTCACCGTCAACTGTGCCGAGCGAACCCACCTTCAAAGGCGGACGTCCCTCGTGTCAGGTTTAGAAACTGCCGTAAGGAGATGGGAGTAATCCGAACTTAGGAACTGCCCCAAAGAGACGTGGGCGATTATGTCGCTTGCAGATACGATCTTCGATTGCATACGATATCTCCATGATCCGAAAATCTCCTTGATTGAAGGAATCGTGCCGAGATCATCGGATTCAGATCCTTCGGTAGTTAAGTATAAATACGAGAAGACCTTACTGCTACAGGTACGCAAGATCTGGCACTCTCCCTTTGCTCTTCAATATTAGACCCTGATTCCTTTCGCCTGACTTAGGCATCGGAGGGTCCCCCGGCTTAGCCAGCGTCTCCTTTGCTCACCCTTTGTACAGGATCAGGGACAATCCAAAGAGTGGAGGGCAATCCAGATTTTGACCTCAACAATATTAATATTAAATATAATATATATATATATATATATATATATATATATAAGTTTTTTTTTTTTTTTTTTTTTTTTTTTTTTTTTTTTTTTAAAGAAGAAGTTAAAACTTAAAATTTTTTACTAAAAATCCCTACCCGACCCTACCCGTCCCCATTCCCTCTTTTTCTTTCCCTTACCCTACTGAGGTAAACTCGACTCGACTCGAGTTGACTCGAACCACTAGCTCGACTCGAAAGCTTTGGCAAATAAGCCAAGCTTCAATGTTAAGCAGCTTGAGCTCGAACTCTAGTATAGCATGGACGAGTCAAGCCGAGATTGGCCCACCTCGACTCGACTCAGCTCGATGTACAGCCCTACTGGCAGCTCACGCTAAGATATGAGACAAAAAATCACGTGGATACCAAACCCAAGTGGGCCGGCGACTGGAAATAGTGGAAAAGGATTGCTTATGGTTCAATTCATTTTGGACTCCACTATGATGTTTATATGCAATCTAAATCATTCATAAAGCATGCAGCATTCTCACCCGGTTGAGATTGCGAAAACTAAATTATTATACAAAACTTCCAATGGCCCATGAATGTTTTGGAGGTGGTGATGTAAAGTGGGTCTCGGACACTTTCAAATCCAAGATGGATAAGAGAAGGCCTAATTGGATGAAGAAGTCATCAAGACTGTCATAACTTTAAACTAGGCATATGTCGCAAACTGGAATGAGTTACTCGACGTAACATATATGATTTTGGGGTAGGACGAGCTACTTTAGCCTACCAACCTGGCTATGCTGGGTTGCCCATAGCCGGGTTGCCCATGCCGAATTGGCGAGATTCCATCAGATCCATGGTCAAATTTCATGTTTATTTCCATTTTTACTATTTTTAATAAGTTTTAGTTTGATTATAACTCTTCATCCGTTGGGGTTTAGGAGTTATGTCTGAAAAGTGTTTAGAAAAATTAGGAGAATAACGTGATTAAGCCACATAGGACACTTACTAAAAATATAAATTTACTATTTATAGTAAGTTACAAATTTTAAGGAGTTTTAGTTATAGTTTAATTCCTAAACTTCTTCTGAGTCTTGGTATTCCTATTTTACGGGTTGTAGGCTCGCTTATCAATAATCAACAAGTTTCTTTCATATATTTTAAAATTATTTCTATTTCTTTTCCTCATGGATTCGAGAAGTCTTTGTGAGGAGTCGAGATAAGCTCCATGAATTCGGAGTAGTTATCCTTGATGAAGACGGTGATCGATCTCATTACATTCATCCTTACGTCAATTGGTATCACAGCGAGGACTACCCTCGGGCTGATGACAAATAATGAAGGTATGGACCAAAATCCTGTGGACGGTGATTTAAGGATTCATTATCTTTTAGAAAGAATGGAAGCTTTCCACCGGGAGAGTCAGTTGACCATGCAAGGGCTAAGGCAACCCTCGACCATCTTGCGGATGCGCTAATTCCACCTCGAGCCCTAGGTAATGCTCAACCGTCCGTGGTTGCTATACGGTATAACTCCGATTTCCATAGACTACTACAAGTGGTGAATTGTAGGGCTATACCAGATACTGTGAGTTCTAGCGATGAGACCTTAATGAAGTCTTTTCTCGACGACAAATCCATAGAGGCGATAATCTAGATTGTGCTAAAAGAGACTATCGAGGTAAGGCCGAACTTCCTAGTTTTAATGGTTTATTACGTATAGAAGATTTCCTCGATTGGTTAACCGAAGTAGAGAGATATTTTGATTATATGGATGTGCCAGATTATAAAAAGAAGAAATTTGTAGAATTTAAATTAAAATATGGTACTTCTACATAGTGGGAGCAATTACAACTCTCACATGCCTGATAGAACAAGGTGCCCATCTCATCATGGCCATGGATGAGACACCTTCTTTGATCATGATTCCTCCCCACTGATTACGAGCAAATATTATTCGAGTAATATCAGAATTGCCGACAAGGAAATCAAATCATCACAGATTACACTGAAGAATATCACCGGTTGGCAATACGAAACGATCTGTCAGAATATGAATCGCAGAAGGTCACATGGTTTATAGGTGGGTTACGATCGACGATTCAGGATGAGTTCAGATGCACCCTGTCGGGACCGCGGATGAAAAGGTACAATTGGCAGGTAGGGCAGGAACAGAACTTCCGAGAGTCTCTAATCAGTCTTAACCTTCAATTCGACCTCCTATGGTGGGTCCTATGCAGGATCCAATGTTGGCACGAGGAAAAGAAACAGTAGGAGAACGCCCTCAACCTCCTGCAACCGTAAACCGTGACATTGGGAGCGGCTAATCTAGGCCTCAACGTATAGCACCCACAACAGCGAGCTCGAGTAGGATTCTAAATCCTCACGTTCAGTTAAGGTCGAACAATTGTTACTGATGTGGCCAACCGGACCACTTATTAAACATTTGTCCTGAATGTCCCACATCACACTTGACAATTAACAAAGGGGGCACTGAATATAAGGCCACAGAAGAAGACCATGGCTTTGGTGAACATGAACAAGCCACTAAGGATATAGCAGATGATGATGAATGGACGAGCGAGGATCGTGGCAAATCTCTAGTTGTGAGGCGATTACTGTATACCCCACGGAAGGAATTACATCCACAATGATACAATATATTCTGTACGTGGTGCACCGTCAACAGCAAAGTCTATGATATAATCATAGACAGTAGTAGTAGCGAGAATATCGTCTTAATAGTGATGGTGGATAAGTTGTATCTACCAACGACAAAACATCATTTCCCATACTCAGGCTGGATAAAAAAGTCAAACGAGACTAAGATAACTGAACAATGCACTTCGCATTTTCAATTAGAAAAAATTATAAGGACAAATACTTTGTAACGTGGTCGACATGGAAGCATGTCATATATTACTCAGTCGACCATGACAATTACACCATGATGCGACCTACATAGCAATGTTTACGTCTTCGTCATGGATAGTCAAAAAATAATCCTTGCCCCTATAGCACTAGAGAACCACTCTGAAGCCTCTAAAGTGCCTGACCATTCGGGATTTCATGGAGGAATCCAAGAAAATAGACGAGGTATACGCTGTAGTGGTAAAGGGCGAGGAATCAAAACTCTTAGACATTCCTCCAAGTTTAAGGACTTTCCTGAATGAATTTAAAGAATTCTAGCCTGAAGATTTACTCGATGGATTGCCCCCCCCCCCCAATGAGGGACATCCAACATCACATAGGCCTCGTCCCTGGGGCTAGTTTACCCAACTGCCCTCACTGTTAAGTGAGTTAGAAAGAATGTTAGATCTTGAAGGCAGGAGCGAAGGAACTGATCTATACTAATCAAGTCAAGGAAAGCATGAGTACATGTATTATGTCAGCTCAAGAGTCTAATGCGAAGTATAATAAAAGGGCTAATAAACATCAGCGTCAAAAGTTATCTCAAAATCATGAGCCACGTTCCTTGAGTAACTCGATGATAAGTTTTTTTTTTTTTTCAAGTTGAGGGGTTTGATGTAGAACATGTCACAAATACATTCCTAGCATGGTTGGACTAAAAGAAGGTGAACCGTAAATTGATCATAACTTTTGATCTGGGTATCATTATGGCGCACCAGACAGAGTATCAAGAACCGAAGCAGCACGAGAACTCGAGGACGAGTTCTTTTGAAGTAGAGGGGACTGATGTAGAATGGGTCGCAGACACTTTCATATCCAAGATGTGTCAGAGAAGGCCGGATTGGAGGCGGAAGTCATTAAGACTATCAGAACCTTAAAACAAGCATATCTCGCAAACCAGAATGAGTTACTCAACGTAACATGTATGATTTTGGGGTAGGACGAGCTAGTTTAGCCAGCCAACCTAGCTATTCTGGGTTATCCATGCCGAATTGGCAAGATTCCATCAGATCGATGGTCAAATTCCATGTTTATTTCCATTTTTACTATTTTTAATAAGTTTTAGTTTGATTATAACTCTTCATCCGTTGGGCTTTAGGAGTTGTGTCCAACATGAAAAGTGTTTAGAAAAATTAGGAGAATAACGTAGTTAGGCCACATATATAGGACACTTACTATAAATAGAAATATACTATTTATAATAAGTTATGAATTTTAGGGATTTTTAGTTATAGTTTAATTCCTAAACTTCTTCCGAGTATTGGTATTCCTATTTGAAAGGTTGTAGACTCATTTATCAATAATCAACAAGTTTCTTTCATATATTTTAAAATTATTTCTATTTCTTTTCTTCGTGGATTCGAGAAGTCTCTGTGAGGAGTACAGAGAAGCTCCGTGGATTCGAAGTAGTTATCCTTGATGAAGACGGTGATCGACCTAATCACATTCATCCCTGTGTCAGGTGGGCGTAGAGTCTCCACTCATTTCTACTATGTGCCCACTTGAGCTTTGGATAAAATGATATGAAAAAATGTATATACAAGGTAGATTTCTCACAAACACCATGGTGGGCCCCACCTAGCTTGGGACCTTAGACATTGATACTATAGTCCTGTGTTAAATGGATGGTATTTTTACATTTTTATTAAATACAGTTTAAGAACCTTATATAACTAAAACGGGATGCCATGTCAGGTGTCACAATTTCTAACAACAAAATACTTAAGCCAATTGCTTTAAATATTTTTAAAGTAGGCATTTTTAGAGAAATAGCATAAAAGGTAGGTAGTTATATGGAAAAGAAATACTTTTTTCCATCAATGCATTATGCGTGGGTGTTCCTCCTGTCTAAAGAAGCGGTTTGGCTTGTGACCCAACACTAGCTAGCTAGTTGGTGTCAAAGCTCTATAGGCTCCACCATTATGTATGTGTTTTATCCACGTTGTTCATCCATTTTTACCAACTTATTTTAAGCCATGAACTTAAAAATGAGGCAAGTCTAAATCTTAGGTGGACTACACCTAAATAGTATGTTTGTGTAAATCAATCAAACACTAGGCCACATGTGTGAACAAGTCCCATTCAGTCTATGTGTGCAATATTTAGGAAGTGTGGGCATACCAGAGTCATTCTTAACTCAATGTTTGATTGAATGTTAGTGCCCCCCACGCTGAGATTAATCGATTAAGACCAGGTCATAGGATCCATCCACCCTCGTCAGCCACCCATTGTAACAATGATCATGCGATTTATAGAAGGGTAGAGGTTAGTCCTTCCTGATGGATTCATTGTGCATTATGTTTAGGACTTTTTTTCCATTACTAATTGCAAGCCAATGTATTTCTCAAAGGAATAAAGATGGACAAATAAAATTAAAAAATAAAGCTAAAACAATGCCAATTTTATTATTTTCTAAATGATGCTCATTGCAATCGATAGAGTGTAAAATAAGATAGAGAATAAAATAAAACAAATGATAAATACATGATTCATCCATATGAACAGACGCTCTAGGAAAACGGTCAGCAGATGTAACTAGGATGTTTGATCTTCTAAGTAAGAACTCAATTGATCGAAATCTGATAATGGAAGCTCATAGACATTTAATCTACTCTTATGATACTGTAGCAATGCCACTGGACAGTAGCAATCTAAGTTAAAGCTATATTAAACTATGCTACAAAGGTAAAGATAAAGATTATGTAGATAGATTGTGTTTAGCGTGAGCCTGAAGTTCTTCATTGTGTTCTCCTTTTATAGCTCTAAAGGTGGCAAAATCCTCACTGGGTTTCCTTGTTGGTCCAGGATCCTTCATAACCATGGCTTTTTATGTGGTTTTTATAAGACCCATGTCCTAGCCTGTACTGTTCCATAGGTTTCCACGGCCCTTTCGGTCGAATTTCGGCAACCCTCGACCTGTATCTGACGTTTGTGCATGATCCTAAGTCGTGTCCCGTATTCTAGAGTCAGCTCGACCCGAGACTTGTATCCTTGCGACCGCACTGTCGCCGCGGTTCCGATGCCGCGTCTCGCGCACCGAGGCGATACCCAGGCAAGGAGATGGGGGCTCACGTTTAGTTCGAGGAAAACGACGTGTGTTGCAAATCCGTTGAGAATCCATCACATCAATCACTTCACTTGTCAAAGTACACCCATCAAGCTAAGTACCCTATCCCATCCCCCAAGTACACTATACCATCCCCAAAAACTTTCCCACCACCTCACCATCCCTCTCTCCCATCACTCCCTTACATCACTCCTCTCTCTCTCTCACTTCACTCCATTCCAAGCAATTTCCAAGAGAGATCCAACGTCCCCACCTCCATGAGAAGATCCATGTGTGGCCCACTCTCTACCACCCTATCTCCCATCTTCACCCTTGGATCGTCATCTCTACCATTGAAAGAGCACTTTTGGAGCATTGGAAGGCTAAGGAGGAGGAAGAAGGATAGATGGGTGATTTTATTTATTTGATTTGTGATTTGAGAGCCCACACATGTGGGACCCACCTGATGGAGGTGTTGGATCTACACCGCTTAGATATGGGAAAACATAAATATGAGCTTGATCCCAAACGGCTGGGCCACATTGACGTGGACCCATCATGATTATGTGAGATATCCACACCGTACACACAGCAGGCAGTGGGACCCACCAGTCATGGGCCCCATGCACGAGGCCCACCTTAAATGCATAGACATCCACACCGTCCATCCAGCGTCCAAGGACGCTGGACGTGGCTAATGTTGAAGTGTGAATTGACATGGGTGTGAACTAACAAGCTAGCAAAAAAAAAACTGAGCTTTTGGGGTAGGCTGCTCGTGCAGGCCTCACCTTGATGTATAAGTTAAATCCATGCCGTCCATTCCATTCCCAAGCTCATTTTAGGTGTTGAGTCGAAAAATGAAGTCAATCCAACTGTTTGGTGGGCCATAGCTTAGAAAACTATAGTTCTTACCATTAAAATGCACTCTGATCTTTCTACACCCCAAAACATATTGAATATTGAGCTTATTTGGTCGATCTTAAACTATAGAGTGCAATGGTTGGGCTGGATTCAGCTGATGCGGGCCCCACATGTGAAAAACCATGGAAATTCGATTTTCTTTTCAAAAAAAATATATATATAAGAGAGAGAGTAGTAGTGCCTGCTACTGCTGCACTCTCCAGAGGACGTGTCCTTTGCACATGGCATGAAGAGGCAGACCGTTTGGGTCCCTGCCGTGGGCCCCACCGTGATGTGTTTTGAACAATCAACACCGTGTATTTAGTATCCCTCCCGAGAGTAGTGGGCCACCCCAAAAATCAGCCGCATATGGGACTCAGGTGGCCCACATCACAGGAAATAGTGAGATTGGACGTCTGCCATTGAAACCACTTTTGGGTGTCCCGGAAGTTTTGGATCGAAATGAAATTTGTTTTCCTCTGTACTCAGGTCCTTATGTGACCTTATTAACGGATTGGATGGAATATAAATGTTATGGTGGGCCCCATGTGGGACCCCCCTTGATCCATGTGCCATGCCAAGAGCTCCACCATCCCTCTGGGCAGTGCTAAGGGACCGCCGTGATGTATTTGTTCATACTGTCCGTCTGGACGGTGTGTTGTGGGCCACTATGATGTATGTTGTATGTCCACGCTGTCCACGCTAGACAGGGACCCACCGTGATCTATTTATTTCACCCACAGTGGGACCCTATACATATAGCTATTGTATTTTAGGCAGCAAGTTCCGTGGACCATACCATGATGTATATGTTACATCCAACCGCCTATCAGGTGGACCACACTGCAAATCAGTAGAGATTGAATGTCCACCATTGAAATCCTTTTAAGGACCACAATAGCTTTAGATCAAATGATATTTATTTTTCCTCTCAACTAGGTCTTTGTGAACGTATGAACATGTTTGGAAGGTGCTGATGCACTTAGAAAGGGTTTGGATGATGCTGATTTATATGGACAATGCTTGGCCAGTGCTGGTTCTCATTGATGGGCCATGAGCCCCATGGATTGACAGTGTACAGTGATGCACATGTTACCCCTACAACTATTGGAATGATTTTTGGTGTGGTCCAAGCCCACTTGAGGCCCATTGGCACGGTCCATCCATTAGGCCCATCATGATGTATATTTGAGGCCCATGTGCAGGGCCCACCTGTGATGTATTTAGGCCCGTGTGTGGGCCCACCTATTATTTATTTGAAGCCCATGGGTAGAGGCCCATTTGATACATTCGAGGCCCATGGGATGTGGCCCCTTTGCGACGTATATTAAGCCTGTGTCAGGGGCCCAATATGATGTACATGAGGCCCATGAGTTGTGGCCCATTGTGACGTATTCGAGGCTTATGGGCAAGGCCTAATGTGGTGTGTTTATGACCCATATGATGTGGCCCATTGTGATGTAATTGAGGCCCATTGATGTAGCCCACTTAATGTGTATAAGGTCCATGTGTAAAGCTCACCTATTATGTATTTGAAGCCTATGGGTTGTGGACCATACGATGTATTCAAGGCCCATGTGATGCGGCCCATAGTGATGTGTATTAGGCCTTTGTGCAAGGCCATGGGCCCACTATATGTTTGGCCCTATGTAGGCCACTCCTTGGGTTGCCGATACCGATTGATGTGACCGATTTGCCGATTCTGATTATCAATCGATTCCGATCGACGTAACCGATTAGCGACTCTGATTAACGTGACCAATTTGCCGATTCCGATTATCGATCAATTCCGATTGTCGAGGCCGAGTATCGAGGCCAATTCCGATTTGTCGAGGCCAATTCCAATTGTCGAAGCCGAGTATCGAGGCCGATTCCGATTGTCGAGGCCGAGTATCGAGGCCGATTCCGAGTGTCGATTTCGATTGTTGAGGCCGAGGCCGATTGTCGAGACCTATATGATGTATATGCGACCCATAATTGGGGCCCATTAGAATGTATTCGTGGCCTATGGGCAAGGCCCATTGTGATATGTATTAGGCCCATGATGCATGAACCATTTGATGTATTCGAGACCCATGTGTAGGGCCCACATGTCATGTATTTGAGGCTCATGAGCAAGGCCCACCTATTGTGTATATGTGGCCTTTGAGTAAGGCCCATTATGTTGTATATCAGGCCTTTGTGTGAGGCCATGGGACCATTATATGTTTGGCTCTATGTGGGTCATTCCTTAGGGACAATGTTGGTTAAATGTCCACATTGTCGAGGCCGGTTGTTGATGCCAATTATTGATACTGATCATGAGTAGGTGATAGCATAGCACCATGATACATGCCCAGACGCATCATCTGCATGTTTATTATGAGATGTGATTGACCATTGCATATGTCATTGGGCAGGTTGTTGTGAGACTCCCAGATAGGCGGAGGTTATCTCGCATGAGCGCACGGTATGCGCAGGATTGATGCATGACTGGAATGTATGACTCATGCATCTTACATTATGATTACAGTATGCCCTAACGACATTAGGGTCGTAGCCTCCACAAGTATGTCGTGGATGGCCAGATGGGACACTGAAAATATTTGGTTCTAACATACGGGCATCATAGATGTCCCTGGGTGAAAATCCCTAGACCTCTGGGCTGGAAACGCCCCAACGTCGAGACCGAGTGAATACATGAGCGCCCTAATGCCGAATACTAGGAGGCCGCGTCTCCCACTGTGTCGTGGTCAGTTGGGAGGGGGTGTAGCCTTACCTGCCCGAGGGTAGGGGGCAATACTAGGATGAGTTTGACCAGCTCGTGAATGGGTCCGCTATCGACGTGCCGGATAGGTATTGACAGACTATTGGTCAGACGGATAGTGAGGTTTCCTACACTCACTTGGACTATGTGGAGAGGAGAGCGGTAGTGCCATTTGGAGTGTACTAAACCCCGGTGATGATCTCAGAGAGGAACCGTATGATATGTGGACTTATTGAGCAGGAATTGCATACTCATTCATTCATTCATTCATTCACTATCCACTCAGGTTGGTGGTGCGCAACTATTTGTTACGTGTACCTTTTCATGATCATGATTTCGATTGGGCGCACGACTAACCTGAGATCAAGAGTTTACCACATTGAGTCTGACTATCCAAATTTAGGTATGGGACTGGTTTGGATAGAAGTCCTTATGGTGGACCCATAGCCTGTGATACTACGTACTTTCATCCCGACTTCACACTCCAGCATGGTCATTCCATTCACACTGCATATTGCATTAAATTTGCGACATATGACATTTTTGGGTTGCAGTGTTTCTGCATTTATATAATTTAGATATGGCTGCGCTATTCATAAACTCATCAGGAATTGCATATTAAAAAAAAAAATCCTCCTAGTAGGATCCCAGGATCGAAATCTGGCGTATGAACGTTAGGAGCCAAGAATGAGATACTACGGAGTCTGTCGCATCGAATTCAGCGATCGGGATTCTTGTGAATCCGATTTTCGGGTTTGGGGCGTGATAGTTTTCTCATAAGAGATCTTCGTAAATCTGAAACTATTTTCAGATCTCTTGTCAGCGTTGCCACAACGACTTCTATATATCAGAAACCATTTTCAGAGCTCTGCTGCATA
This sequence comes from Magnolia officinalis, assembly GCA_021015155.1. Taxonomy (NCBI): domain Eukaryota; kingdom Viridiplantae; phylum Streptophyta; class Magnoliopsida; order Magnoliales; family Magnoliaceae; genus Magnolia; species Magnolia officinalis. Next base: position 26,698,892 of record JAJHSJ010000009.1, read on the forward strand.
TAATCGTGGCTCAATCAGAGCCATCTTCATAGATCCCCTATCGTAACCTTGAATATTCATGAAATCTGTGGAACCGGTCCTACCAAATCCTGATCGAGCCCTAATCCATCGATTCCAATATGCTCTGATGTTGGTCTAATTTTCGGATATTCAAAATCTTCATAATTGTAATAAAAGCTCCAAACGTCTCTAGGAAAATATCTTATTTTAGAAGAATTTTCAGAAACATCTTTATCTAGCATATCTGAATATATGATAGGATCCTTGCCTCAATGATACTTTTATAGACATGCTGAGTACGCTTCCTTAGTTATGTGCCACATGAATGTGGGTTACATGTCATAGGATGCTTCGATCCTTTAAGGACATACATATGATTATGTGCCACTACATTTATGACAGGAGGCATATCGCCGAAAGAAGGTAGAAAGAATATCTTCAACCCTTAGTACGATCTTGTCACTATTTGAAAAGGTCGAGCTCTAAGTCCTTGGGGGGGGGGGGGGGGGTGAATAGGACTATGCCAAAAAAAAAAATAAACATGAAATATAAAGGTAGATAACACAAATTAATAGCAACCTCAAATGCACTAGTCTTGAGAGGTTGATACAAACTGAGTTCTAAGGACAACCTTTCACCAAAAACCAAGGTTTATGGTAGGACAACCTAATGTCTAGAACGTTGGTAAGTATCAAAAACTCAAACTGAGAATGAGGTGAAGGAAATAAACTAAATTATTACAATATTCATCATAAGTGCATAAAGAAAATTACAACATTCAGTACCACACATACATCACAACCATCATCATCCAAACACCAAGAATTATAGTGATTCGTGTGTGTACACCAACTGTTTGCAACCAGCCACACAACTACTCCACTCCCAATATCCACACCCATGGGATATTGACTTTCACTAAGAAATAAGGTTTTCCAAGGTTCACCTTAAAACCTTCACAATTGTGTTTTTCAGATGGCCTTACACAATTACAAAAACCCCACACTCTGAGATTTTTTGGCTGATCTCAGACAAAACCAAAAGATGAGATTTTCCTCGCTGAATCTCACAAACCAAAAATACAGAAAATTGAAATACTTATCTGAAGATTCTGATGTAGCCTGGTAGAACCAATTCAATTTAGACGTAGATGTTCAATGTCCAATCTCACAAATGAAAGGGTTCTAAGTCTAAATGATTTTTAAATTAAATCAACCTGGGGCTAACTTGATTTGATTTTAATCTCAAAAGGATAAATCAAAATTTCATTTTTATTAGAATAGAATTGAATAAAGAGATCTCAAAGTCTAATACAAAAAAGCTATAAAAGAATCTAAAATGAATAAGTAATAGCTTCACAATTGCATGGACTTATTTCTCAGATTGATGGCTTAATTAGGCTTGAAATGAATGAAAAACTCTGAGATTCGTCCTCTATTTATAGGTAAAAATATTATTCCCTCGACTAGTCGAAGGGTCGGTTTGACTGGTCGAAGCACCAACCAATTTTTAAAATTTCTAGCGCGATAAGATAAACTCGTTACTCGACTGGTCGAGCAATGCACTCGACTGGTCAAGTAAATAAAAATTAAGTGGTTGGAGTTCAAGTCGAGCTCTATTCGACTGGTCGAGACTGTTCACTCGACTGGTCGAGCTCTGTTCGACCGGTCGAGACTGTTCACTCGACTGGTCGAGCAGTGTTCATGACTGGTCGAGCCATAACAAAAAATTTTCGAAAATTCTCAACAAATCTTGGACTGGTCGAGAAACTTCTTGGACTGGTTGAGCCAGTGCATGGACTAGTCGAACAATGACTAGGACTAGTCGAAGAAAAGCCTATAAACTTATATAATGACCCAAATTCAATATGTAATCAATATGACCTAACCTATGGTCAATCTAGGGTCATTCATACCTTGTTTGTCAGTTTGAAATATCGAAATATCGATCACTTCGGTAACTCGATTATCTTGAAGTACATGAAGCTTAACCTTGTTGTCTTGAACTTGAGTATGAGCTAGAGCTTGTGTTCTTGAGACTTAAGATAGTGATAATAAACTTGAACTTGAGCCTTGAACTTGAGATAGAACTTATATTCTTGTACTTGAGCTTGTGTTTGATCTTTGACAATGTTTTTCAACTTGAAGATGTAGAAGAGTTGACAATGACGAAGATGACTTGAAATGCATGAAGGTGATTAATCCATCTTATCAAAACAAGCTGCAGACTCCAAGTGGTTTGACACAACAAAATTTGACAATACCGGGTGCTAGATCTACAATATAGCACTTACACTATTAAGTTCATAGTGAAGAGACATGACAACTTCTTATTGGACCACGTAGGTGTGTAAAAAATGGGTATAAATACCTTGTTCCTAATTTATCAACAAATAAAAAATTATTAGTTCAAAACTATTTCAATTTTTTAGCTCAAAACTCTTTCCTTTCTATTATACACAATTCTCTTATATAAAAGCCACTGTGGGTACTACAATAGTGATAAATTTTCATTGATTATCACATCTCATATTCTGGTAACTACTGTCAATTTGACAAGGCCATCATGGTACATCACCTTTTCCACAAGAACTTCAACCTTACTCATGCCTCACTGGTAGACTCAACGAGAGTTTTAACGAAGTCATGGGTCCAAGTACCCGTTGCGGTAAAATCCCACAGTCGAGTGCGTGGGTGTGTGTGGGGTGTGACTGCATGTGTTAAAAAATAATAATAATAAATAAATAAATAAAATTCCTAAACGAGATATCATGACCTTACAGAAATTGGCCTACAAATAGTTGGTGTACAACAAGTACACCCATAGTAAACATTCAATGAAAAAGTGGCAAAGAAGGTTTTTTTTTTTTTTTTTCCGTTTTGGATAAAGATGGATCGGAGGCACCATGATGTAAATTAAATGAACAAAAAACACGTACCTAAACAAAAGAGGACCCTACCATACCCCTCAAAATATCTTATACACAAGGCACAAAATTTATATTACATTCTCATATTGATAATTCTAACCCTATCTACACAGGAAGAACCTATGGTTTCCATCAGTAGCTCAGTGGAATAAATTTGCAGAAGAGGTGAAATGAATTTGATAAGATTATTGGTAAAAACATCGTGTTCAGGATCCCAAACTCCCTCATTTTGCCAACTTGGAAGATTTTCAGGGCCTGGCCCATGGACATTAGGGGCATTCATATTAATGCTTTGGAAAATCCTACCAGGGCCCTCACATGTACGAATTTGGTTCCATTTTAATCACTATTAGATAACTTTGACAGATCCACGCGTGCTAGAGAGATTGAATATTTAATTGAACATGTAGATAGAATCCACTCAATGAGTAAGAATAAGCAATGTGGAAGGAACAATCTGCTAATGAAAATATTGAAATTTTCTGGTGCCCCACTTACACTAATGATTGCACATAATACATTTCCCACTGCAGAGACCACTTACACTAAGAGTCATCACCTACTCATTTCTTTTAGAAAAATTTCAGCAATATTTAAAAAATAGCCATCAGAATAAACTAAGGTTAGACTCACCTAGTTGTGGCAACTCATGTAGTGGACACTTAAAAAAATCTGAACCGTGCAAATAATGTGGCCAATTGGGATGGATCATACCCAAAAGTCACAACCGTTCAGATGATGAAATCCATCTACTCTTGCATGCGGAATTTGGATACTGACTTTTTTTCTTCTTTAGTCATTATATGGTCATTATTTGGACGGTTGAATAATTAGGACTATCCAATCAAAGTGATTTTCAGGTCATGCCCCATGTGTAATGGGGCCAGATGGGTTTGCATGTACTGACTGGACACCATTGATAAACTACCGTAGCTTAGTTGCTTGTGATAAACCATGCAACGCTCCAGTCCAACCCAATTATACAGAGAAACGATCATGTCCTACAGGTGGAAAGCTGGCCGGATAATTTTCATCCTTTCATGTTTGAGTGACATCCAACTCCATCCTAAAGGTTGCCCCACCATGGGATCACCTATGCAAAAATGAACCTGATCCACCCAACAGTTCGGCGCCACACCTGCAATGTCTTATTCTGTCGGTGGCTATCCACTGCCCATTTTCATACCTCAGCCGTAGTTTTTCTCACTCTCTGGTTTTGCTCCCTCTTTCGGCTAGAGGGCTTCGTGATTGTAATCGTTCTATCCCTCGATTCCTCTTTAACAACCCAGGTATTTCCTCCTAAATCATTCTAGGGATTGTCTTTTCTAGTTGATCTTGAACATTTTTGCTTGTATCTTCTTCAAAATGAGAAATCAGGGCTCATCTCCTCCCTGAGAAGCATGTACCAAGAAAAAGCATGATGTTGGTTGCCCCACTGAGAGGCACAAACAATTAGCTCCAAAAAGAGGGAAGACCTCCTCTCAAAACCCTACACTGGGCCCTTCATCTTAAAATGTCTTCATCAGTCCTAGTTCCTCCACGGTCAGACCATATCCACCCTCTAGACCCATTGCAGCTAGATTTTCCTAACGGAAAGTCATCCGCGAAAGGGACGTTGATCTAGATTGTCTGCAGAAGTTTAATGTCTATGATATAATTTTTCGTCAAGGGTGGCATCCAATTCGGTCTTTTGGGGGAGCTTTTAATGAACACCTTGTTCGGTCTTTCCTATCTCACTGCATTCAACCAGAGGATGGAGAATCATTAATTTTTTTAGGTTAAGTACCAGGGTTGGGCGTTTGACATTTCGCCTGTGCGTATTTCATCCCTGATTGAGGTTTTGTTGTGCCCAGACCGGCCCACTGAATTAACACTTTCAACAAAAGCTAAATGGGCTGTTTGGACAAAATTTCTATGTAATGGTCAAAATGTCCCTTGGTATTACAAAAATGCACTTCAGGCCTTGAACATGCCCACCGACTATCAGATTCTTCATCTCATATTTGTCTCCAATGTGTACCCTCGGTTGGAAAATCATACCGAGCTCACCCATTTATGTTAGAAACCTTGTACAATCTTGGCAAGGGGGAGCTTATGTGTCTGTCCACAATAATCTATTATCAGCTTACCTTTGCATTCGAGTTAAACACTTCCGGGTTACCATTTGGTCGGTTATTGTATCCTCTTTCCCTTTAGTGCGGTTTTAGAGGGTTTGAGGGCACTCAGGTCGTCGCTCAAAAATTCAATGCTAAATGCCAACCGAAGATGAATCTTCCCTCTGCATCTAGATCCTCTCAGGAACCCGAATTCCCAGAACAGAAAGATGTTCACGTCTCGGATTCAGCTACATACATAGATGAGGCCCTTGTCTATGTACCGTCACCATCAGCTGCTACTGACCACATTACAGCGCCTGCACCTCAGGCCGATCTTCTTTTGCACCTCAGGGACTAGCAGGCACTAATTTTAGAGGGATAGTCACATCTGGATCGGATGGTCCACTCTATGGGGCAAGTGATTCATTCTCTTCAGTGCACTGTCTAGAGGATTGCAGCTCACTTATCATGCCAGCAAGATGACGCCTTTGAACCCGGACCCTCGAGTTAGATCAAGTTGAGGATGACATCGACAGACCACATCAGTATCAGTGCGGACGATTTGTGGGGTGACATGTTATGGAGGAGTTGGTTTATGGGTTGTTCCTTTTTGGGGCATGTGTATGTCAATTTTTTGGATTATTGGATGGTGGTGGATGTTGGGCTATTTATCTATGCCATGGGATAATTTTTATGTGTGGATATGAATGGATTACAATTACTCATTTATGGACCAGACATATAGCACTTATTTATAAATGTTTAATTCAGCTATAACTGTCTCACCTTCCTTTGTGCTTTATAGTTAATTCCAAGGATTAGGCCTCATATTGAGCATATTTGTACATCTGAGGATTAAGCCTCACTTGACTTGATAATTTAAGCTTTAAAGTTGACAAATTGTGGTATCATATACCTTTAGCTTAGATTATCATTGGATGATCACTATTTAATTAATATATCTCTTGAATGATCACAGGTTAGTTACTCCATGTTTTCATGATAATATGCATTCTTTTAACCCTTGTTAGTATATGCCATGTATTTGGAAATTTATGACTTAGAGAGTAGTTTCATGCTTTTTTTGTATTGTCATATTTACTGGATCTAACTCTTTATCAAGTACTGATAAAAAGGGGGAGAAAGATCAATTCCCACCAAAACAATGAATGATGCCTTACAGGGTTCGTTTGATTGGTGAAGCAATGCGGGAGTTACATGTCTTAGTGTATCGAGTTGTAAATAATTTATATTTAACATATAATATTCTGAGTTGTTTTTGTATGTCAATGGAATGGACAATGACATGGTCTTAGGTTAGGTTTTTGTCATGTAATTGACAAAGGGGGAGATTGTTAGTGCATTAATTTTTACACCTAATTTGTCAATCATGTGAGTCCTTGTGTCATGTAGTCAGTTGAGCCCTTAGAAAGTAAAGATCATAGACACAAGCGAAGATAGAACATCAAGGAGTATTGAACATGTAAATGAAGTATCTTGGTGAACTTAACCCTATACCAAAAACTCCCTACCTCTAGATGATCTTAATAACCTAATTAGTAAAATTCTTAATGATCATCACTTAAGTCATAGGAGCCTAAACTTTTCACTCTCATATTGGATTTAGAGGTCTCACGTTGCTAAAATAACTGCAAAAATTCAACAACCTTTGGTCTCACCGAAGAGCAGTTCGATCCCACCGAAATTGGCCATAACAAGACAACAAGCACAAACCTTAAATTTAGGCTAATTCAGCTCCAGTCGAACAGGCCTTTGGCTAGACTTGGTCCCATCGAAGGATGACTTTGGTCCGACCAAAAGTTGTGGAATCTGGTTAGCAAGCAATCTTGAAAAATGGGGTATATTCGATTCCAGACGAGTGAACCTTCTGCTGGACTCGGTGCGACCGAAGGATAAGTTCAGTCCAACTGAAGGCCAAGATTGGTCAGACCAAAAGTGACCAAAACTGTCTAACAACTTTCCAATTATAATTCAGTCCGACCGAACTATAATTCGGTGCGACCAAAAGTACTTCTGTGCGATAGAAGATTTACTCGGTGCAACCAAAAACTTGCCGTTATAGATCCATTGGAGCTTTTCTCGTATAAAACTAGCATCCAAATCTTTGGAAAGATGATGGATTTTTGCATTTTAGAGACCCTACTGATTCTCAAGCTCCACCAAACATCATAGACTCTATCTGAATGAGATCCATGATCTCTTATTAGCAATCTTCACTCTAATGAGCATTACAAGCTCCTTTTCAAGAAGATCATGATCTCAAGCCTTCTTTTGAGTATAAACACCATACTTATTGGTAAATCCAAAGTGTCTATCAACTTCTAAAGTATCCATCCAGGTGAATCCCCTAGGCATTTTAACTTCTCATTAATTGTAGGAGATTCAACCAAACCTCCCATCACCTTGGTCAACATTTAGGAATATTAAATGCAAAGTATTTGATCCTAGAGCTGAAGCTTTGGCAAAGCGATGGCATAGTGATCAGGGGAGTAGTGGGGAGCTGATTAAAGCACGGGAGAGCAACGATCAAGCAACCCTAGACGACAACGGGTCTCAATCCGACAAGTAAGGTTGTCATTCGTAGAGTCCATGTACACTATGTCCTTGTGTACGATTGATTGGAAGAGTTTAATTACCAAATTTGATTAGGTTCTTGAGTAAGACCTAAAGTAAGTCCTTATGTAGGCCACCTACACACCACTAGCACGGGCGTGTAGGTGTAGGTTCCTAAGTAGGACCAAGGTTGTTGTTAGCCGATAGAAAACCAACTAAACTCTCTTTGTAATGACTCAAAAAATTTCGTACTAAGACCCGAGTACCACCTCAGGCAGAAATTACTCAGGACCAAATCCTTTAGAAATTAGACGAGTTTAATTAAGTGTTAAACTAGATTAGCTACGAAATCTACTTGATCCACTTTAAATACGATCTGCAAGACCCAAAACTTGTAAAATCATTAACGCTAGGTTACCCTGAAATCTACGATCAATCTCATTACCCAGTTGCTCTCAGGAGCACATTGAAACTCCGTATCCGATCTGGACCGCACATCAAAAGTCTGAATAATACGACGTTATATAATTAGAACCGCCTTGCTGGGCTTGACAACCATCTCGGAAATCAAATCTAGATAGTGTCCCGGGGCTATTCGCTTCAGCTCGGAATGAAGTGTGTGAGAAAACGTGGTTTTCTTTAGAAATTAAATCTAATTTAAGTAATCTAAGACTTGTCGCTTGCGGGCCTGATATAAGCAACCAGACTGTCAAAATCTGACCCAAATACACCCTTGGATCAGGAAAAATTTTCCATACATGGCAGTGTACTTGTAACCCTGATCGAGTTTCGATGACTGTTGAACTGAAACTGGTCCGCCATATGCAATTTGGAAACCCGATTGGGAGAAAAACTTAACTCGACCTAGATATAAGGTCAGTGAGCTTAAGTCCAACCTTTGGCTCAAGGGGGGGCTCCGGAAGTGCTCCGTTCAGCTGAAACAGATGTCCTTTAGCTATAACCTAAGTATACCTTGGCCCTAGGGCCATTTTCATCAGTTTTAGGCCTAGATAAGGACCTTAAACCCTCTCTCATTCACTCCATACGAATTTGATAAAACTCTAGGAGAGAGAAGAGAGTAAAGAGAGGGAAGGTGTGAGAGAAGTGGGAGAAGATTCCTGGTACTCTATCCTGCTATTCTACATGCCTATTCATCGTTACCTAATTACTATTCCGGCGATTCTGACTTCGTTCCTAGGTAAGAAAACCTAACCCTAATTTGTTCTAGGGTTTCTGATAGTGCTAGTTATGAAACGGCTAACCTAACTCATACTATAGGTTGCAAATCTGCCATCGACAAAGACTTAACGTCTAAAACGACTCCGTTACACATTTATCGGCGTAAGGTATGGACTATAGACGTATAGTTTATGGTTTTCAAAGCTTTCAATGCCGGATAATGATAGATTCATGATGTGGGTGTTATTTCACATGTAAAATGCGATGTTCGTTTTGCGATTCAGTTATATATGCAATTTGTGGCGTTTAGCATATTCTGTGTATTTATAGAAAATACCGTATACGTACGAAATATGAAAGTGTGTTTGCCATGATTAATTACTATGTGTATATGCCAGTTATATGTGTAATAACTACTCGGCCAAAGGATTCACCCTAATACATGTTTTGGCCAACATACGCTATATATGTTAATAAGTGTATTCTAAGTGTTTGTGAAAATGTTTGTATGAGTAGGTACTTAGTAGATAGTTCTTTAGGTGGGTGTTGAGATAGGATTCTAAACTACCTTAGAGATGTGTAGATTTCCTCCATGTAAGTTGTTTAGTTTAATCGCTTACTTATGAAATGTATGTGTTTGGATTTCCTGTTTACATTGTGTTTTATAACATGCTTATTAATATGTTTGAATTACTTGGTTAATTCTGCTCTGACTACTCCACATGCTTACTGGTTAAGGATTGAATGTGATTGGGGCTATGTTATAGTCTAGGCAATCGGTAATAGGCTTTAAGTTCGTGGCTGAGAATCATTCGCCACATAGGACATGTCTGACGAACCCGAGTTGTACTAAAGTTGTGGGTAGTGGTTAGGCCACATGGAGTGTATACGCACTCCATGTCGATCAACTTCAGGTGCGTCGTAATAGTCGAGCTCTTCCAGTAACCCGATTTGCCCAATGTATGTTCACCATGTATGGATGCTACTACTTGAACCTAAGGTACCAAACTCACCAGTGAAATCTCGTTTAACGTTGGTACCTCGATCCGCTAAGACTCATGAGTCGGGCATGGTGGTATGGTACACCGTGGTCGAGCTGTCGGCCTACGATGGGGCGACGAGCCTCCCCGAAGTGACCAGTGAGCAACCCAGACTCGTGAGCCAAATACGGTGGTATGGGACACTATATTCGAGTTGTCGACCTACACTGATTTGGTGACGAGCCCTTTGTAGTGACCTCGAGCATACTCTAAACCTGCGTAGAGGCGACGAGCCTTTCCGTAGTCATCAGAGTATACACTAGGCCTGTACTGATTTGGTGACGAGCCCTTTGCAGCAACCTAGAACCGCAACATCGTATGAGGTTTACTAGGACTGACGACCCTAGAATGGATCCTTGTTTGGGAATGTTACAAGGGAGGTACCTTAGTTTCCCAATCCTGCTTTTTGAAAAGGACTAATAAAAATCTGATAATTATGCTCATAACATCGCACTGCATGTGCCCCAGGTTGAAGAGCACAGAGAGAAGAAAGCATGCCGCGACCGTAAGATGGTGTCGCACGAGGGAGTGTAGGCGAGGGCATGCATCATAACTATATTTCATCCTTGCATTAATAAGAGTATTTAGGATTGTTTGATTGTACTGCTTTATCATTACTGCTTGATTGAATTGATAACATGTTAACCTTAGATTATCAGGACTCTGTCTTAGATGCAGATGTTGATGTGACTCAAGAGGCGGAGCTTGACTACTACGATGATCAGGACGAGTTCTCTTATATGCAGTTCTCCGGCGGCTTCGCTTAGGCTATCTGGATTGACGGGGCTACAGGGATTGTCATTGTAGTTGTACTGTTCTGACATTTTGATTTTGAGACTGTTACATGTATATGGTGACTCAGTGACGTATTCATACTCCGGAGACCGATCGTGATCTTTTGACTTATATACGTTTATTTATGTCTTTCAGTCTTCCACTTGCATTTTACAACTTGATCTGGAGTATAAATTACTGCTTTGGTATAATCCCACTCATGATGAATGCACTGACACAAACAACATTAAATCATAAGCATATATGTTGCATAAGTGATGTTTTGGAACTCGGGAATTGAATTGCTACTCGACCTCCAATTTTCAGGGCGTTACACTCTTATAGGAGCCAGTCCTTGTATAGGATTTTAAAGGTTAGAGGTTAACCTAATTTAAAACCCGCCTTAGTGATATCCGATACACTCATGGGTTGAGTGTGTCCGCCGGGAGTGGAGTAGGGTAACCGAATCACTATACATGCTTGTGTTTGAGATTGTCATTTGTGCATCGGTTGAATTATGCTTTTGTGATTACATGCTTAATCTTTATAATTGCATGATCAGATGAATGATAGGATCAAATAGGTTAACCTGTAAATCATTTGTAGTCTATGTGATTAGACCCTCTATTGGCTTGGAAGCCTTTAGAGTTATATTGCCTATCTTAGCTTAATTAGCATAATAGATTAAGTAGGAAAATTAGACTTAAAAGGAAGAAATTTTATTTGGTCCTAATCACCACTCTCTAGGATAACTCAAAAACCTAATAGAGTTTGGTAATCGAACTCTTACACTCAGTCCTACACATGGATAGTGTAAGTGCTAAAATGATTAAAGCATACTTTAGTTGTCAAATTTCGTATAGTAAAAACAACTTGTCAAGAAATCTTCAAGTTTGGTCCAAGATTTGGAGAAGATCAAGTTCAAGTCAGGTCCAAGATTAAGAGAAGATCAATCTTAAGATCAACTTTTGTTCTAGTAGAAGATCAAGCTCACAAGACAATATGAAGTTACTAATCAAGTTCAAGATAAAGAAATTCAGTTATTTCACATGTTTCATGTAGTATAAAACCCTAGAAAGACCTTAGGTTAAAAAATTATTTAAATTGTGTTTTTACACTTGTGATTGCTTGGATTTCGACCAGCCTAAGGTTTGGTTCAACTAGTCTAAGTTTTCTTAGCCAGTCCAAGTTCAAGTCGAAGTAAAACTATATTTTTGTTGCAAATTCGACAAGTCAAATTTTCTATTAGACTAGTCGAAGACTGATCTTCGACCAGCCCAAGAAAAATCGGCTCGAAGTCCAGCAACTAAATTTGTTTGAATTATGGGATCTTCTATAAGGCCTGTATCCTAGTCCAACCGTTCCTTAGACCCCCACGATCATTCCCGTCGAATTCTGGCAACCCGCGACCTATAAACAGTGTTTGTGCACGACCCTAAGTCGCATCCCGTAAATCTGAGTCGACTCGAATCGAAACTTGTACCCTAGCGACCACGCCGTCGTCGCAGTTCTAACGCTACGTCTCACGCTCCTATGCGATATCCAGGCTAAGAGATGTAGGTCAACACATATCTCGAGGAAACGCCGCACGTTGTGAATTTCGAGAGAATCTCTGCCTAAACATCACATCAATTTATCAAGTACAACCCATCACTCATACCTCTCTCTTCATCAAGTCAAATGAACTCATACCTATCCCATCCCTTTCTTACCAACAAGTCAAGGCAACCCATACCCCATGTCACCTCATGCCCCTAAAAGTCAACAAAGCCTATACCCTCCATGTCACCTCCTCTTATAACATCCTCTCTCCCTCTCATTCTCTCTGCCATTTTCCAAGCACCCAAGAGAAAGCAACCATCCAAGCATTCCAAGGAGAGAAATTTCTCAAGTGTGTGGCCCACTTCCTATCCCAAAATCTCTCATCCTAGCCCTTCAATCTTCATCATCCTCCATTAAAGGTTGAGCTTAGGAGCTAGGAATTCCAAGGAGCTAAGAAGAAGTGTAATCAGTGGGTGATTTAGGATTTTCACCACGGATTTGAAGATTTGAGGGCCCACATTCGGTGGGACCCATTTGATGTATGCATTGTAAGATAGGGAGGACTCATAGTGGTAGAGTCCCTCCCCTCCACACGTCTCTCTCTCTCTCTCTCTCTCTCTCTCTCTCTCTCTCTCTCTCTCTCTCTCTCTCTCTCTCTCTCTCCCCCTCTCTCTCCCTCTCTCTTTTCTTGGTTTGCTAGCCCACCTAATTGGCCCATGTTTGGACGATCCAGACCAGCCAGCAGGTGGGAGGGCCATGCTGTCCACCCTACTGGACTGACTATCCAGTTAGACGGTCTAGATGAGGGGAAAACATAAACATCAGCTTGATCCAAACGATGGTGGGTCACCATGTGGACCAACCATGATAAATGTGTTTTATCCAAGACCGTCCAGTCCCTGGACATAGACTGGACCCCACCTGATGTACTTATTTCAGCTACAACGTCCAACAGCTGGACGTGGCCCCGCATGACGTATATATTTCATATCCACGCCGTCCGTCCAAGGCTCAGATGTGTGGCCACCTGGATGATGTGTTATATATCCACACTGTCCACATGTGAGACCACTTGATGTAAGTGTTTTATCCACCGTCCACACGTGTGGACAACCATGATTTATGTATTGCATCTGCACCGTCCAGTAGCAGGCGCTGCTGGAGATGCAAGACACAAATATTAGCTTAATTCGGATCAGGCGGGCCACGTACATGTGGACCCCACCTCAATGTATATGTTGTATTCACACCATCCAGTAGCTAGACAGTGGGTCCCATCTAATACGTGTGTTGTACCCACATTCCAGCAACTGGGACGGTGGGTCCCATCTGATACATGTGTTGTATCCACCGTCCATCTGTGTGGACCCCACGTGATGTATGGCTTTTATCTGTATCATCCATCTGTGCGGACCCCACGTGATATATGTGTTTTATCCCTGTCGTCTAGACGTTTGGGACGATGGGGCCTGCTATGATATATGTGCCTATCCACGCTGTCCACACGTGGATAGTGGGACCCCCGTGATGTATGTATTGTATATCTATGTCGTCCATTTGTGTGGCCCACCATGATGTATGATGTATCCATGCTGCCTATTCATTTGGATAGGCCTAGATGAAGGAAAATGCAAATATCAGTTTGATTCAAACTGTGGTGGGCCACTCACGTGGACCCATCTGCTGTATGTGCAGGACCCACCTGCTGTATGATCTGGGTCCACCTGATTTATCCAGGCCCACCTTGATGTATGTGTTGTAAGCACACCATCCATCTGATTTTTCTGGACTACGCGGGCAACCCCATCAGTCCCACTATGATGTATGTGTTGCACACACTACCCATCCCCTGTGCCTAGCCCATGGGCCCTTGTGTGAGGCCCAATATGATGTATTTAAGACCCTTGAGTGAGGCCCATTGTGATGTATATGTGGCCCATTTGGTGAGGCCCAATGTGATGTATATGAGGCCCTTGAGTGAGGCCCATTGTGATGTATATGAGGCCCTTGTGTGAGGCCCAATGTAATGTATGAGAGGCCCATATGATGAGGTCCACTGTGATATGTGAGAGGCCTATGTGGTGAGGCCATTATGATGTGTAAACCCACCATGATGTATGTAGTAATGTTTGTGATGCCCAACTATTGTCCTAGCTAGTATAAGTCCTTGGGACCCCATCATGAGATAGATTCTATGGGCCATGCCTTGGGAGCAATGATGGTTAAATGTCCACATTGTAAAAGCAATGGTGGTTAAATGCCCACCTTTTAATCCTCCCTAGGGCCCATCGTTAGGCCCGTTCTCATCTCCCCTTTTGTGGGCTAACCCAAATTGATGGGCCCCCGCTAGTACAAGTACGATCCTTCTCACCTTTTTGGGTTATCCCAAATTATTGGGCCCCATTGGTGCTGGTAGAGTACCCAAACCTGCAAGCCCACTGTTTGAGTAGATCATCTAGGCCCATCCTTATTATGAGAAGGACACATCATCACCTCTTGCCATAGATGGAAGAATCTGTTGTACTAGGTTTGGTATATCCACTGTTGAGGACCGATCTTTATGTTATGGTTTAGATATGTTATCCTTCTATGGACCGTGCCTTGTATATAAGCTGATTATCGATATCGATTATGAATATGTGATAGCATGGCATCATGATACATGCCCATATGCATCATCTACATGCTTGTTACGAGGAGTGGCTGATCATGGCATTATGCCATTGGGCAGGTTGTCTATAGGACTCCCTGATAAACAGAGTTGTTCCACATGAGTGCACTGTACGCGTAGGATTAATGCATGACTGGATTATATGACTTATGCATCTTTGATTGTGTGATATGATTACTGTGCACCCTAGCGACATCAGGGTTATGACCTCCACAGGCATATCGTGGATGACAGGATTGGATACCAGAAATACTTGCTTCTGAGCACTAGGGCGCAATGATGTCCTTGGGTGAAAGTCTTCGAACCCTTATGGTACTAGGAGGATGCTCCAACGTCGAAACCGAGTGGATGCATGAGCGCACGAGGGCCGTTTACCAGTAGGCCACATCTCTCATTGTGTCATGGTCAGTTGGAAGGGGGTATGACCTACCCGCCCGAGTGAGGGGGTAATGTCTAAGTTGAGTTTGACCAGCTTAAGGAATGGGTCCGCTATCGACGAGCCGGGCCCAATATTGGCAGGCGGATAGTGAGGTCTCTTCCACTTACCCAGTTACGCACTTGGATAGGAGCGGCAAGCTGACATAAAGTGTATTAGACCCCGGTGATTGTCTAGAGGGAGAACTATACTGATATATGATGCTTCAAAGGTGAGCTGGATTGATATGTGGATTCAGATGAAGATTGGTATGCTTGAGCTGCATCTTGCATATGACATTGGCTATGTAGGCCTTGCATTGCATCGCATAGCATTGGTATAGCTGATAGCATTCATGGAGTTACCAGTATGTTTTCGCATTACTTTGATATTGCATTCTTGGCATACATACCTTGCGCACAAACTTACACCACTCTCTAAGCTTTCTATAGGCTTATGCATGACCATTGCGTGCAGGTGATGCTAAGACATAGCTGAGTAGGAGAAGGAGCGTACAGCTGAGCTTCCAGAGCCTTTTGATTATCGATATTGTATTTCCCTTATGCATTATACCTAAAGTTTTTTTTTATCATAGTGGATTTTGTGATGGGGTTGTTGTTATTGTTCGTGGGTTATACTTATAGTTATGCTTATTATGAAAAAAATTTCATGTTGAAAATCCTCCTTGTAGGATCGCAGGATTAGAACCTGATATATGGGTGCCGGGAGCTAAGAATGGGGTACTACGGAGGTTGTCGGCGCCGGATTCGGCGATCGAGAATTTTGTGACTCTGGTTTTCGAGTTTGGGGCGTGACATTTTCGACTAGTCGAAGACCACATTCGACTAGTCAAACAGAGCGCTTTAACTAGTCGAATTGATCCTCATGCTAGTCAAATATTGGATAAATCTTATCCCTCTCAAATCTAAAAATCCGTTAAAATAAAATCAGCTGCTCGGGCTAGTCGAAGACTGCCTCGGGTCAGTCGAAGATTCAACTTCTTTGCCTATAAATTGAGGTTCTCTCTCAATCTGAATTATGAATTATTATCATCAAAATTCTTTTACAAGAGAGAGAGAGAGAGAGAGAGAGAGAGAGAGGCTCCAATTATTAGAAAGTATTGAACGATATTTATAAATTATTTTTCTAGCTTTTGTTTAATACCCTTAATCTCAAATTCTTTCATTCTGATTCTAAAGAGAGTAAATACTACTCTTCTTTTGAGATTTAAGAGAATTAACTCAAGTAGTTAATGGTTTGAACTTAATTAAAATCAATAGAACCCTGGACCTTTTCTATTTGACTGAAAATTGAATAATCGACATTCAAGAAAAGCGGTTCTTCGGCTACAACTTCCTTTACGGTAAAGATAAGTATACCTTCAATTCTTATTTTAGTTTTTCTGAGATAACCAGAAAATCTCAGTGTAGGTTTGTCTGAGATGCCTAAAAATCTTAGCAAGGGGTTTGATTGTGATAGCCCGTTAAAATCACAAGTGTGTCAGGTTTTAAGGTGACATTGAGAAAACCTTTTTCATAGTGAAAGCCAAGATTACGTGAAGAGAAATTTTGGGAGTGGATTAGGTGTGGATGTTTTAGAACAGTTGTTTATACACTGAACCAGTATAATTCTCTGTGTTATGTGGTGAATCTTTTTATCTTTTATGTGGTGAATGGTTGTATTTACATTTCAGTTGAAGTGGTAAATGATTGTAATATTTATTTTTATCTCTTGCAAAGTTTCAGATTTTGATTTTAAAAGTATTCGTGAAATAAGGTTGTCGTACCTAAACTTTTAGGTGAAGGTTGTCCTACGAATCATTTCAAATCAACGTTTCGATACTTAGGAAATTGAGATCTCTGATTTATTTATTATTCAGTACTTTATTCGATTATTTGGCATAGTCCTATTCACCACCCCTCTAGGACTTCCTAAGCTCTCGTTCTCAAACAGAGTGTACATGGACTCTATAAATGACAACCTTACTTGTTGGATTGAGCCCCTTTGCCGTGTCGTCTAGGGTTACTTGATCGTTGCTCTCTCGTGCTTTAATCAACTCCCCAATGCTCCCTCAATGTTGATGTCATCGCTTTGTTAAGGCTTCAGCTCTAGGATCAAGCACCTTACAATTGTTTTTCATAAATGGTGACCAAGGTGATGGGAGGCATTTTAATGGGAAGTTAAAATGCCTAGGGGATTCACCTGGATGGACACTCTAAAAGTTTATAGACACTTTGGATTTACCAATAAGTATGATGTGTATACTCTAAAGAAGGCTTGAGATCATGATCTTCTTGAATAGGAGCTTGGAATGCTCATTAGAGTGAAGAATCACCAAGAAGAGAGCATGGATCTCATTGGGATATAGTCTAAGATGTATAGTAGAGATTGAGATGCACTGGGGTCTCTAAAATACCAAAATTCATCATCTTTGTAAAGATCTGGATGCTAGTTTTATGAGAGAAAAGCTCCAACCAATTTGTAACGGATAGTTTTCGGTTACACCAAGTAAATTTTCGATGGCACCGAAGTACTTTCGGTCACACCGAATTATGATTAGAAAGTTGCTGGACAGTTTTCGTCACTTTTGGTCGGATCGGTCTTGGCCTTCGGTCGAACTGATCTTGTCCTTTAGTCTTACCGAGTCCAGCTAAAGGTTCTCTTGGCTAGAACCGAATATACCCCATTTTTCAAGATTGCTTGCTGACTAGATTTAACAACTTTCAGTCGGACCAAAGTCATCCTTCGATGGGACCGAGTCCAGCCAAAGGCCTGATCTGCTGGAGCCGAATTAACATAAATTTCAGGTCTATGCTTACTGTCTTGTTATGGCCAATTTCGGTTGGACCAAAGTGTTCTTCGGTGGGACCAGAGGTTATTGAATTTTTGCAATTATTTCAGCAACTTGAGACCTCTAAAGTCAATATGAGAGTGACAAGATTAGGCTCCTATGATTTAAGGGACGATCATTAAGAATTTTATTAATTAGGTTATTAAGATCATCTGGAGGTAGGTTATTTTTGGTTGAGGGTTAGGGTCACCAAGGCACTTCATCTACCTGTTCAATAATCCTTGATGTTCCATTTTCGTTGTGTCTTCGGTTTTTACTTTCCAAGGGCACGACTGACTACATGACATAAGGACTAACGTGATTGACAAATAGGGTACAAAAATCAATGCACTAACACGGACCATCATGCCCTCAAGTTAATTAACAGTTAGGCTATTTTTATCCGTGTACATGCTAGGTGGATTTCTTTGTTGTAGGAATTCAAATTCGAGTTTAAATACCTCAAGGGTCTATATATCGATGACAATAACTTTAAGAACACGTGAATTAGATGCCAAGAAGGTTAGTCTAATGACCTCAATATTCAAGATGTTCCATTTTCCTTTTCAATATTCATGGAGTTTGTTGCGAGAGTGTATGATCTAAGAGCTACATGGAGGTGGCCTCGGTGGCCACTTAAGGCGAGACAAAACAATAACTCTATTGAAGGAGCGTTATTATTGGCCCAAACTAAAACCAAATGTTGGAAAAGTAGTGTAGTGATGCCATACGTGTCAGGCCTCAAATGAACGGTAATAGAACATGGGCCTATATACTCCATTGCCGATACCTGATGGCCTTTCGTAGGATTTCTCTTTGGACTTTGTACTAGGTCTTCTGCGGACCCAGTATGGAATGGACTCAATGTTTGTTTTGGTTGACAAATTATCCAAGATGGCTCGTTTCATATTGTACAAGAAGAATCTCGACGCTACACATGTCGCAAATTTATTCTTCTAAGAGGTTGTATGACTACATGATGTCTCAAAATCTATCACCTCATGTCGCGACACTAAGTTCCTCAGTCACTTTTAGAGGACTTTGTGGAGGCGATTTGACACTAAGCTAAAATTTAGCAGTGCATATCTGTAACGCCCTGAAAATCGGGGGTCGAGCTGGAGCCCAATTCCCGAGTTCCAACGCATCACTTATGCAACATAGATAAGGATGATTAAATGTTGACTGTATTAGTGCATTAAACATGAATGTGATTATACCAAAATAGCATATCATACTCCAGAAACAGTTAATTTACACAAGCGGAAGGCTGTGATAAGTATATATAAACATATGTGTAATTGTACGTCTCTTGAGTATGATTATGTTACTAGGTCAATTAATTACACGTAAAACTTCAAAATATACAAAATGTGTAATGTCTTCTAGTCAATATCCCAGTAATCCCCGTCGGTCAGGGCACGACTCACATGAACCCGCCTAAATACTACATATATGAGAATGCCTCCTCGTCATCCTTAAAGTCTGGCTCCACCTCGCAGACCACGCCATCATCTAAAACTACAACAGGGACTGGTTGGTGTTTAAAACACCGTCCCAGAACGTGGGAGTGAGTGATCAACTCAGTGGAGCTATAAAGCAAAGGTTAACATGTTATCAATTCAGTCAAGTAGTAATGATAAAGCAATACAATCAAACATCTCTAAGTACTCTGATTAATGCAAGAATGGTATGTAGTAATGATGCATGCCCTCGACTGCACTCCCTCTGCGATCTTCATCTCACGGTCGTGGCATATCAGTCACTTCCTCAGTGCTCTACCCAACGCCAAACGACACATGCAATGCAGTGCATGAACGTGATTTCCAAGTTCTTATTAGTCCTTTTCATACAGCAGGATTGGGAAACTAAGGTACCTCCATTATATCAATTTCCAAACAATGATCTATTCTAGGGTCGTCAGTCCTAGTAAATCTCATACGATGTTACGGTTCTAGGTCACTACAAAGGGCTCGTCACTTGATCAGTGTAGGCCTAGTTTATACTCTAGTTGCTACGGAAAGGTTCGTCGCCTCAACACAGTCTCAGAGTATGCTCGAGGTCACTACAAAGGGCTCATCACCTGATCAGTGTAGGCCGACAGCTCGAATACAACGTCCCATACCATCGTATTCGATCGGCTCACGAGGCGGTGTTGTTCACTGGTCACTACGGGGAGGCTCGTCGCCCCAGCGTAGGCCGACAGCTCGACCACAGTGTCCCATACCACCATGTCCGGCTCATGAGTCTTAGCGGATCGAGGTACTAAGGTTAACGGCTTTCCACTGGTGAGTTTGGTACCTTAGATTCAAGCGGTAGCGTCCATACAAGGTGAACATACATCGGGTAAATCGAGTTACTTCACGAGCTCAACTGGTACGAGCATACATCGAGTTGACCGACATGAAGTGCTTAAGAACTACGTGTGGCCTAACCATTATCGACAACCAAAGTACGGCTCGGATTCATCAAACACGTCCTGTGTAGCAGAACAACCTCAGCCACTAACTCGGAAATCATTACCGATCGCCTGGACTACGTTGTAGCCCCAAACACACTCCAAGCAATTGTATACACATGTAGTAGCCAAAGATAGCATGTGACAACTAAAACTAAAGATAAATCTCATTTGAGCATTTCAACAAACACATAGTGTACATGTTAGCATATATAGGCATTTCAACAGTAAATCACATAGTAGTAAGATAGGTTACATAAAGAAAACCCTAACTATGTATAAGGGGATTGAGAATCATATCTAAATACCCTTATTAGGTACATCACATTAAGCATTTTCTCATTCAGGCAATTTACCAAACACTTAGACTACACATATTACATACATGTAATAAATTAGTTAAAACACATATCATGGCAAATCCTTCCACATAGGAGTTGCCACACGTACAACCATCATGTATATTGAAACATAAATCATGGCAAGCACAAATCATAATTCCATACCCATACAAACATTTCAACAAACACATGGAATGCATATATTTCAACGTAGTTCATATATATGTGTAATATACAGGAAACATGTATCTAAGCATATGTGATAGCAATCAAGTCAGTCATAAATCATTGCTGGCATTGAAAGCCTTAAAAACCACAACCTAAACGTTTATAGTCCGCACCTTTTGCCGATAAACAAGTATCGAACTCAGTTTGCATACCGAGTCTGTGTCTACGGCACAATGGCAACCTACAGTATGAAATATGTTAGCTATTTCATCCCTTACACTATTTGAATCTCTAGAACAGATTAGGGTTGGATTTTCTTACCTTAGAACTGTATCAGAATCGCTGGAATAGCGATACAAAAGTAACAATTAGGTACGTGGAGCGTCGGGATTAAATCCCAAGAACCAACTCCAACTCTCTCTCTCTCTCATTTTCTCTCTCTTTCCTTCTCTCTTTTCTCTCTTGTTCACTCCCCAAGTATAGGGTTGTGATGTAGTAATAATCTCGGTAAGACCGAGGTCGAATCCACAGGGACTGAAACCTGTACGTGATCTGAAAGTAACCAGAACTAGAACTAGAATAAGATGAAATATAAACCGAGTGAATAAGTGGGAATAATGGTGAAATATTACTTTAAAACTTTAGAAAATTCAAAGATAGGAAACTAGGGATTCAGAGGATCCACTTATAGAGATCAGGGAGATCTTATGCCTGCTTCAAAAATCATGGAAACTAAACTGAACTGACGTTGATATAGTTTTCAAGAGATGAAAGATATATGAATTAGAATGGATTCCATCACCAAACCATGCCCAGGAGGCAAAGCAAACAACAGAATTAATCTAATTACCAATTAATCAATTATATCATGAAGGTTAGGAAGGGTACCGACATCCAACCATGCCCAGGAGACGATGGTGAACAACAGGGCTTCCTGACGTCAGATACATAAAAAGGAAAGGAAATACTCAAAGCCATCGCAGACCCATTGTAATTTCAGTCACAACAGACCATTAAAGACTAAAAACATTCCCTTAATAATCAATACTAAATCAAACATCAGTTCAACTGAATCAACATTAAATTAAAAGCATGAAGTAAAATCTCTCATCTCACTACAAGCTTCACCCCTTAGCCCTAGCTAAGGGGTTTTAGCCTGACATGGATGGGCTGAACTCCATGTGTTTGGTCAGGAGAACACCAAGGAAAATAAAAAAATTCAAAAACCTTTATTCAAAAACCTTTGCCCTCTCCTTGAATACTCCCCGTTCATCTGCCCCAAGCCTCCAAGCCAAGCTCTTGCTCCCTGTCTCTCTCCTTGTGCAGACGTCTTTCGAAAACTGAATTCCCCGGTTCTCTCCGTTTCCTTTCCTTTTATGGAGCAAGGAGATCGGTTGGAGAACCCACGCACATGCAGAGAGTGGTGCGTAAGCCTGCTTTACGCAGCTTTTTCCTTTACGCAGCAATGTTACGTGCGTTACGTTCGGCCCATGAACGTCTTAAATGCTATATCCAAGCCATTCAAGCTCCTTGAAGATGGTCGGCCACCCCCTGACATGGATTTGGACGGTCAGAATCGTTGGACCGATCCTATCAATGGTCGTTGAATGGCCCGGATCAACCGGGTCTAGGACTCTGTTTACGCAGACGTCGCAGATCGCTTGCGCTGATGCTTGGTGTGGCTCAGGATCAATTGCCAGTCCATAGATCCATTCCGACCATTGGATTGGTCTCGCAAAACCGGTCGGGATTGATGCTATTCGGGTCACATTTGGTGTGGCCCATCAAGAATATCATTCTACCGTCCGAACTGCCTTTGATCAAGACTCCTCTGAGTGTGTGTGCATGGGTTCGGAGAAACTCCTTTTGTACGGTCGGTTTGACCTTTCGGAATGAATGGACGGTCCGGATTGACCGCGTGATCGAAGGTGGTGGCCAACTCGATATCAGCCGCAACCCCCTGTTTCAAAATCGCAGCGGGATTTGAATCCGAGCGGGATTCTGCGGGGCAGTGGTTGCTGACCGGTTTGACCGGATTTGGTGTATCGCGTGTATCGCTCTGGAGGTGTGCGCGTGCACTGTAGGATGGGGTCTACTGTGATGTATCTTGGAAATCCGTTCCGCTCATCCACCTCCCCAGCTAATTTGAATGGTTGATTCCAAAATTGAGGCATATCCAGATTTCAGGTGGGCCCCACATTAGGATTTTATGGGCTAATCAGTCCGTTGGACTACTTTCACAAGGATACAACGGTTGAAATTCGACGTGTACGGTTCATTTATGGTCCTTTGGCCCCATATGGAGTTTCGAGCTGATCAGATGGTGGGAACCCTGTGATCTTGCATTCTGGAAGGCTTTCAGGCCTCTTGAGCTTCAGTTTCTTGATTTTTGCGGATCTTTGGTGTGTAAATTTCTTGATCTTGGTCCCCTGGAGTCCGTCCCTTGCTCTGGTGACTTTAGAACGTTAAGTCCATGATTTAAACTCCCTTTTTCAGTTCATGCTTGCAAATACACTCTGCATCACAAACACGATTAAAGCGGGCTATTAAACGGCATCATGTTCATAAATCCAAGCAGTAACTAGGGTCTGATATGCAATATTTGACCCTCAACACAACCCCCAACCAGCATTTTGCTAGTCCCGAGCAAAATATGCGAAAATTAAGTTAAGAATTACAAGTTAATTTCTATGAAACCGAGTGATATTTTGAAAAAAAAAATGATCCAGACACGAGAAATCTAAGATACATGAATATTGGGCATTCTTTCTTCCGGATTCAAGTACATGATAAAACCTCATAATCAAGTCCTAAGCATTAATCCATAAATTAGAAAAAATTTTAAACATCGAGTTCCATGGGTGTATAGTGTTACCTTGCTTATCATCATTAAGATTCACTTCGTTAATTTATGACATCCTTGGTAACCAACAAGAGTACCCAGGACAATCAACTTAAACCAAAACTTGCCTCACAGATCCACTTTTCATTCTAACAACCTTTGATTTTTCCATGAACAGTAGTGCTTAGGAGGGAAAACAAATCCTTACCTATAGGGAGCAAACCTATGGTGAGAACTAGTCGCCTAACTTTTCCAAATATTAACCGTGGGGAATCGAATCTACACCTATAAGGAGCAAACTTATGGTGAAGTTCATTCGCCCAACCCTTTCCGCAAGCGGTTATCTTGTAGCTGGATATTTTCTTTTTTTTATTAATCATGATGAAAAAATTGCCCAGGATGGTTCCTTTCATGCTTAATGATTACCAAGTCAATCCTTCAATATCAAACTAAAACTTTAATGTGAAAGCGAGATGTGTCTTGTGAAATCATGACTCAAGCAATGTTTAAAACCTCTAATCATGGATTAACAATTTGAACTTAACTTTGAAATTTAACAGATACTGAAATTAAGAGTCATAAATTTCCAACATCACGTATCTTGAAATTCTAAATCCAGGATATCCGTCAAAATCACTTCGAATTCACTAGAAAGTCCAGAAAAAATTTTAAAAATTTTCACAATTCTTGCTCAAGACCAAGAAAACACTGATTAGGTAACCTAATCTCCCACCCCCAACCTAAAATCTACATTGTCCTCAATGTAAAAAGATGTAAACATGCAATGCACATGGGACAACGAAAGTACATGAGAAATGATGGGAAGATAGTACCTGGGTAACGAGTCGAGAGAAACTTTTCCATAGAGATCTCAACATGAGAGCGGGTCAGCACAAGAGTAAAACCAATCGAAAGTAAAACAAAAAATCCTACCTATACCACTTTCGCAGGTGCTCTCGATTGCATTTAGTGTATGCAACAAGCCTTTAAACCCCTAGGTTGCCCCTAGTGGACGAGTTGTAGTCTCGTGAGGGTTTGCAGTAATGTTACCCACAAACATTGGACTAGGAAAATGGAATGAAAAGCTGGGCTGCCTCCCAGGAGCGCTAAGTTTACCGTCTTCAGCCAGACAAATACAATAAACTACCCTAGTCTTATGAAAGCGATAAACCTACCTATACCTCCATCAGACTAGGAGATCATTCCTGGTAAACAGGATCAGTCAGAGGCATGGACATGTCTTCTGAATCAAATTTCTCGACAAATGGCTTTAAGCGATGTCCATTTACTTTAAATTCCTTGCCATTGTCGGGATCTCTTATCTCGACGGCCCCATGAGGATATGCAGTAACAACAATGTAAGGGCCGGTCCAACGAGATCGAAGCTTACCCGGAAAGAGATGTAATCGAGAATTATACAAAAGGACTTTCTGACCTGGCGTGAATGATTTTCGTAGAATATGTTGGTCATGAAACGCCTTCATCCTGTCCTTGTAAATTTTCGAGTTCTCATATGCGTCGTTCCGGATTTCTTCAAGTTCATTTAATTGAAGTTTGTGTAGCGAGCCAGCGTTGTTCAGATTGAAATTCAGATTTTTGATCGCCTAGTAGGCTCTATGTTCCAATTCCACAGGCAAGTGGCAAGCCTTCCCATAGACGAGTCTAAAGGGAGACATTCCAATAGGGGTTTTAAAAGCAGTACGGTATGCCCATAAGGCATCGGTCAATCGGATTGACCAATCCTTACGATCAGGGTTAACCGTTTTCTCCAAAATATGTTTGATCTCCCTGTTAGAAATCTCAGCTTGCCCACTTGTCTGTGGGTGGTATGGGGTGCTCACCTTATGAGAGATACCGTATTTCTTCATTAAACTTTCGAATGGCCTATTACAAAAGTGTGAGCCCCCATCACTAATGATGGCTCGAGGCGTTCCGAACCGCGACAAGATGTTCTCTTTTAAAAATTTAATGACTGTGCGATGGTCATTATTGCGGCACGGGATTGCTTCGACCCATTTAGTGACATAATCTACGGTGAGCAAAATATACAGATTTTCAAAGGATTGGGGGAAAGGTCCCATGAAATCAATGCCCCAGCAATCAAATGCTTTTATGATAAGGATGAGATTTAACGGCATCATATTTCGACGGGAAAATGCTCCCAATTTTTGACAACGCTCACAAGCTTTGAAGAACTCATGAGTGTCCCTGAACATAGTGGGCCAATAGAAGCCACACTGCAGAATTTTGGCCGTGGTCTTTTTAGCAGAAAAGTGACCACCACAGGCCTGTGAGTGACAAAAGGAGATGACACTCTGATGCTCATCATCTGGCACACATCTCCTTAAGATCTGGTCTGAGCAATATTTAAACAAATAAGGATCATCCCAGAAAAAGTTGCGCACCTCGGTGAAGAATTTCTTCTTATCTTGCGCAGTCCACTGTGTCGGTATGGAACCTGTAGCAAGATAATTAGCAATATCAGCGAACCAAGGTGAGTGGGAGACTCTGAACAGTTGTTCATCAGGGAACATGTCGTTGATATGGGTCGCCTCAAGGGAATCAGAGGTATTAAGGCGAGAAAGGTGATCGGCCACTACGTTCTCTACTCCTTTTTTATCTTTAATTTCCAAATCAAATTCTTGGAGTAGAAGGATCCATCGTATCAGGCGGGGCTTAGAATCATTCTTAGAAAGAAGATACTTCAGTGCCGCATGATCTGTATAGATAATGATCTTGGATCCGATCAGGTAGGACCTAAATTTGTCCAAGGCGAACACTACGGCTAAAATTCTTTTTCCGTAGTCGAGTAGTTCACTTGGGCAGGATTTAAAGTCCTACTCGTGTAATGGATGACGTAGGGCCTCTTATCTTTTCTCTGGCCTAGAACCGCTCCAAGAGCACAATCAGAAGCGTCGCACATAAACTCAAAAGGAAGGCTCCAGTCGGGTGGCCGCATGATGGGTGCAGTGGTTAACGTGCCTTTAAGCTTGGTGAAAGCTTCCTGACATTGCTCAGTCCACTCAAATGAAGCATCCTTTTGAAGAAGATTACATAAAGGACGAGAGAGGAGACTAAAGTCCTTTATGAATCGCCTGTAAAATCATGCGTGTCCTAAGAAGGATCGCACGTCCCTGATGTTCTTGGGTGAAGGTAGGTTAGAGATAAGATCGATTTTTGCCTTATCTACCTCAATTCCCTTGGATGAGATGATATGTCCAAGGACAATCCCCTTATGAACCATGAAATGGCACTTCTCCCAATTAAGTACCAGATTCTTTTCTTCACATCTTTTCAGCACACATTTGAGATTCTCTAAGCACTCGCTGAAAGATGAACCAAAAATAGAGAAATCGTCCATAAAGACCTCTAGATATTTCCCCACCATGTCAGAAAAGATACTCACCATACATCGCTGAAAGGTGGCAGGGGCATTACATAACCCGAATGACATCCTTCTGTAAGCAAAGGTGCCATAGGGGCAAGTAAATGTGGTCTTTTCCTGGTCCTCAGGGGCGATTTCAATTTGGTTATAGCCCGAATACCTGTCAAGGAAACTGTAATAGGAATGACCGGCTAACCTTTCCAGGATCTGATCAATGAATGGTAAAGGAAAGTGGTCTTTCCTCGTGACGGTATTTAATTTCCTGTAGTCAATGCACATTCTCCAACCAGTAGTGACTCTAGTCGGCACGAGTTCATTATTAGCATTGGCTACGATGGTGATTCCGGACTTCTTAGGAACCACCTGAGTTGGACTCACCCATTGACTATCAGATATAGGGTATATGATACCCACATCCAATAGTTTGAGAACCTCGGCCTTAACCACTTCCTTCATGTTTGGATTTAGTCTACGTTGTGGTTGCCGAGCGGTCTTCGCATTATCCTCAAGATATATGCGGTGAGTACAAATCGAGGGGTCGATTCCCTTGAGGTCCGCGATCGTCCATCCAAGGGCTCCCTTATGCTGAATGAGAGTAGCTATGAGCATACTCTCCTGTTCTTTCTCCAGGTGGGCAGAGATCACCACCGGGTATGTCTCATCTTGACCTAAATAGGCATATTTCAAATCAGAGGGCAAAGGTTTTAGGTCAAGCTTCGGTGCCTTGAGGTTAGACGGTAGAGGCACTACATCAGTTTGTGGTAATTCTTCAAATTGTGGCCTCCACCGTTAACTTCAAGTACCGGTGCAGTATCCAGCAAGGCACACGTCTCCCTAATCATATCATCATCAAACTCATGGGAGTGGGCCAGGCACGTCTCTAGAAGGTCGGAGGATAAGGTCAGAGGTGTCGTATCTTCCACTAAAGAGTCAATCATGTTAATGTCGTGGATATCGTCATCATCCTCTGAGTTGTTGCCGTGATTGAAAAAGATGTTTGACTCCAATGTCAAATTTCTGAAAGACATAGTCATGACACCATTCCTGCAATTGATAATTGCATTTGACGTGGCAAGGAATGGGCGACCCAGAATGACGGGAATCTGAGTGCTTATGTTATTGATGGGTTCGGTGTCCAGGATGATAAAATCTACAGGGTAGTAAAATCTATCGACTTGGACCAACACATCCTCAATAATCCCTCTTGGTACACGAACAGAGCGATCGGCAAGTTGTAGTGTGGTTAGGGTGGGTTTTAACTCACCCAAACCTAACTGTTTGTATACCGAGTAGGGAATCAGATTGACGCTCGCTCCTAAGTCAAGAAGTGCGTGATCAATTCGATGGTTCCCGATTACACATGATATGGTTGGGCTACCGGGATCCTTGAATTTCTGCGGCACGTCTTGCTTCAAGATGGCACTCACTTTCTCAGTTAAGAAAATCTTCTTTTGAATACTCTGCCGTCTTTTGGTCGTACATAGGTCTTTCAGAAATTTTGCATATGAAGGAATCTGTTTTACGACATCAAGTAGAGGAATGTTGACTTTCACTTGTTTCAACACCTCTAGAATATCCTGAGAGTTAGAAAGACGTTTTGGTGCAACCAACCGTTGGGGGAACGGAGCAACTGGCTTCTCTAGAAGTTCCGGTTCTAATTTTTGTGGGGTATCACTAGATCCATCATTATTGTCCTCTTCTGGTTCTTGAGGCTTTTCAGACCTAACCGGAAGGGTTTTATCAATGATCTTCCCACTCCTAAGAGTAGTGATGGATTTAGCGTGCCCCATTTGATTTAAGAGCTGGGATCATTTATCTCGTACTGCGGTTTAGGATTGGGGAGAGGTTGTGCAGGAAGCATCCCCTTTTCTATAACCGTCATACGAGAATCTATCTTTTGCATAAAATCTGTAAGTCCTCGCATCGCCTGAGCCAGCTCTTGTATGGAATTTTGAACCGGTTCTTCTTGAGGTTTCCCCTGATTTGGATTTTGATTGAAAAACCTTGGGGGTAGCCGTTTGCCCATTTCTCCAACTAAAGTTTGGATGATTTTTCCAACCAGGATTGTATGTATTGGAGTTGGGTCCAGTAAAAGGTCTTTGATAGTTGTTCACGGCATTGGCTTGTTCATTCAACACTCCTCGAAAGGCAGGTATTGTAGGACAGTTTTCAGTTGTGTGAATGTTGCAATCACAGATGCCACAAACAATTTCATTGACCTGATCCTTCTTTCCTTCCATGGCCTCAAATTTTCTTATGAGATTAGTCACTTTATAATTGAGATCATCCTCTTCTTTCAGGAGATTGAGTTGGCCTAGACGTGGTGTTTGATTTTGGGTAATAGTCTCAAGATTGTGTTTTTTCAGCTAGACTATCGAGGTAATCCCATACCTCGTCAACATCTTTATTAATGAACTCTCCATTGCACATCGTCTCTACCATTTGGCGCATGGAAGATGTCAGTCCATCGTAAAAAAATTTGTAATGCGCCACGTTTCAAAGCCGTGTTGTGGGCATGAACTGACCAGATCCTTAAACCTTTCCCAACATTGGAAGAATGTTTCATCTTCCTTTTGGGCAAGTTCATGATTGCTTTTCTGAGGGTAATTGTTTTATGATGTGGGAAGAATTTCTTTATGAATTCCCTCTGCATATCATTCCATGTGCCAATGGATCGAGGACGCAGTGAATGTAGCCACGTCTTAGCCTTCTCTTTTAAGGAAAAGGGAAAGAGTTTCAGCCTGATTGTATCCTCGGATACATTGGGAAAGTATAAGGTGGCTATAATCTCATCGAACTCTTTCAAATGTAAGTATGGACCTTCTGATTCAAGCCCATGGAATTTAGGAAGGAGTTGGATAACTCCTGGCTTGATGTCCATCTGTCCTGTGTTTTCAGGAAAAATCATACATGAGGGCGTACTCACCCCCGCCGGTTGTAAATAATCTCGTAAAGTACGAGGCGGGGGTGCTTGATGCACCTCATTCTCATCATGTACTTCCTCATCCCTATGGTGAGGTAGTGCTTGAGGTTGATTTGCAGCCATAACCTCAATTAACTCAGGGGAATTCGAGCGATGTCTAGTCCTGCGATGGACAGTTAACCCCTCGACTAATCCTCCTTCAGTCAAGAGACGTTGAGTGTTGTCACGAGCCCACTTGGGCATGAAACACTCGCAGCCCTCAATTAAATTCTAAACCTAATCCTAAGAAAGAAAAAAAACTAGAAAGAAGAGAGGGTTGGAAGGAAGTTACCAAATTGAAGTCCCTAAGTTAAAACCTGTAAAATAAAACAAAACAAGTTAGTTTCTAAAGATAATAGGCCTAAGAGTAGAAAATTCCTAAGAAGAAGAATAGCAATCAACTAAGTTCTAAATTTAGAAAGAGAAATCCTAAAAAGGAAAGTAGGAACCTCTAAACAATTAGGAAAATTCTAAACTAGAAAGTAAGTGAGTAATGAAAGAGATTTGAAAACATAGAAAGTAGAAGTCAAAAGAGCTTACTGAGTTAGAAAACCTACAAAACAAGAGGGTTAGTTTCTAAAATAGAAAATCTAAAATAGAAAATTTTCTAGAAATAATATAGAAATAAGGTTAGATTCTAGAAGATTTAGAATTAGAAACTACCTAAAAGGAAGACAAATCCTACTCTATAAATAGAAAGGAAAAAATTAGGAAGAACGTTACCAATTTAGAAGTCTATCAAAGAGTCTTCAAAACAAGACAATTAGGTTAGTTCCTAAAAAGAGAACAAACCTAAGAAAATAGAAAGTTAGTAAATCCTAATCTTACCCTTAATTCTAAGACTAATTAATTTCAAATTACGTAGCCGTCAGTCCCCGGCAACGGCGCCAAAAACTTGTTCACTCCCCAAGTATAGGGTTGTGATGTGGTAATAATCTCGGTAAGACCGAGGTCGAATCCACAGGGACTGAAACCTGTACGTGATCTGAAAGTAACCAGAACTAGAACTAGAATAAGATGAAATATAAACCGAGTGAATAGTGGGAATAATGGTGGAATATTACTTTAAAACTTTAGAAAATTCAAAGATAGGAACTAGGGATTCAGAGGATCCACTTATAGAGATCAGTGAGATCTTATGCCTGCTTCAAAAATCATGGAAACTAAACTGAACTGACGTTGATATAGTTTTCAAGAGATGAAAGATATATGAATTAGAATGGATTCCATCACCAA
>JAJHSJ010000009.1:26730430-26797434 GCA_021015155.1 Magnolia officinalis
AACAAAAATCACAAGCATTTATCCTACACCACCGATGCGCACTGGTACACGGACCACCTCCATTCCCTTTCAATAAACGCCAGTACTGCATTACTCTACACCTACGACTCCGTCTTATCCGGCTTTGCCGCTGCCCTTGACTCCTCTGAGGCTGAAGCCCTCCGTCGCTCCGAAACTGTACTCAGTATTTATCCTGATATACTCTACCATCTACATACCACCCATACACCTGACTTCCTAGGCCTCAATACCAACATAGGCCACCAAAATCAGGACCATCTTGCTCAGGACACTGAAGATGTCATCATCGGCTTCCTCGACACTGGCATCTGGCCTGAAAGCCCCAGTTTTAACGATTCAGGAATGCCTAAGATTCCCTCACGATGGCGCGGTAAGTGTGAGCGCGGCGTGGATTTCAGCCCTTCAGCTTGCAATCGGAAGCTCATTGGAGCAAGGAGCTTCTGGAAGGGGTTGGCCCAGGGTGGTAAGTTCAAGGAGATAACGTCAGCACGTGACCGAAACGGACATGGAACCCACACGGCATCAACCGCAGCAGGATCGCCTGTGGTAAACGCTAGCCTTTATGGCTACGCTCTTGGCACCGCCCGCGGAATGGCCCCCCGGGCCCGTGTGGCTGCATATAAGGTGTGTTGGAACGTTGGATGCTCTAGTTCAGACATCCTCGCGGCGTTGGACGCTGCGATTGCCGACGGCGTCGACATGCTCTCTATCTCACTGGGCCACGGGGGAGCATTGTCCTACGAGCTTGATACAATATCGATCGGTGCATTCGCAGCCGTCGATCATGGGATCTTTGTTGCATGCTCGGCTGGGAACAATGGACCATACCGAGGCTTCGTAGATAGCGTGGCACCGTGGATCATGACGGTTGGAGCGGGATCGATCGACCGTAACTTCCCGGCTGTCGTTAGCCTTGGCAATGGAAAGCAGTACAAAGGAGTGTCACTGTACAGCGGTAAAGGAATGGACGCTAAAATGCTTCCTGTAATTTATAACGTGAGCAAGGATGCCTCGTTTAGCGAAAGCAATCTGTGCTTACCAGACACGCTCAGTGCAGAGTCCGCACGTGGGAAGGTGGTGGTTTGCGACGTTGGCGGGAATTCACAAGTGGAAAAGGGTCTGGTAGTCAAGAAGGCTGGTGGGGCCGCGATGATCATAGCAGACATGACCGCGGACGAGGTGTTGCAGGCGGATAGCCATGTGCTGCCGGCTCTGTCGGTTGGCAGAAAGATCAGTGGTCTGATCAGGGAGTACATTCGATCATCTCGAAATCCAACGGCTGTGATAAGTTTTGGTGGGACCGTTTTGAATGTGAAGCCTTCGCCTGTGGTGGCAGCTTTTAGTTCGAGAGGGCCGAATCAGATCACGCCGGGGATACTGAAGCCGGATTTGTTCGGACCCGGTTTAAATATATTGGCAGCTTGGACCGGGTTGGCTGGTCCGACCGGGTTGCAGGAAGATAAACGGAGAACCAATTTCAACGTGAAGTCAGGTATGCTTTCGGGTGGAACAGGAAACGGATTGGCTACGCCCCCTGCCACTAGCCCGGTGGATGGTGGTCGGTCCTCTGTGGCCCCCACCATGATGTATGTGTTTTATCCATGCCGTTCATCCATTTTTACAGATAATTTTAGGTCTTAATCCCAAAATTGAGAGGGATATAAATCTCAGGTAGACCACACTACAGGAAAATAATAATGATTGGATATCCACCATTAAAATCCTCCTAAGGCCCAATGTTTATTTGACATCCAATCTTTTGATTAGGTCATACAGACCTAGATGAAGGAAAAAACCAAATATCAGCTTGATCCAAAACTTTTATGGTCCCCAAAAAGTTTTTAATGATTGACGTTCATTAAACACTTTTTCCTGTAATGTTGTCCACATGAGAATGTTATAGCTCATTTTTGGTCTCACAAACTAAAATGATCTAGAAACACAGATGGACGGGATGGATGAAACACATACATCATGGTGGGCCCACAGAGCACTGACCATCAGCCATGGGCTGGTTGCAGAGGTAGTAGCCAATCCGTTTCCGGTGGAACACTGCTTGTGGGTCCATCTTGTTTTTTGTGTGGCATCTACTCCTTTCATAAGTTGGGCCTCTTGATGTTAGGCCCTATGGAAATCCATTAGCCCAGTCAACAACTCAGGTAGGCCATATCATAGCCAACCAGGTGTTTTTGTGTGGGGTCCACCGTGATGCCCATCGAGGCAGTTCATACGGTTTGCGGCTCCAAGATGAAAGGTGAAATTCAAAAATCAGCCTGCCCCAAACCTTAAGAGAGCAACGCCACGTGAACTTAATTAGGCATGATTTTAAGGTTTTATCAATGATGTGGCCCAACTTAGTTTTAGATAGGGATGATTTTTTGTCCATACGATTGGCATGAAGGAATGCACCATTTGGACGGAACGGATGTAACATCGTGAAAACAGTGGGTCTCACACAAAGGATTTGTCTCCTTTTGATGGTAACATGGGCACTCGTACGAGAGATCCTAGATGCTATTAGTCAGATCCCATGGTGATAAACTCAACCCAGTATCTTAACTGGGTAGAAACCTTTGTGCATGTCCGGAACCTGGCCAATTTCTTCTAACCATCCGGTTATAATTTCGGACAGGACCCAGCTCATGAGACTTTAGACCGATTTGGCCGACCACGGCAGCTAAGAATCTGACCCAGTCGATAAGGGTCTGGATCTCTCGGGCTTGTGCCACGTTGGCAGGTCCTGGGGAAGACCACAAAATTAAGTTCACTAGTTCGGGAACAGTTTTATATATTCTCCATAAGTACATTTATCATTTAAATATCGCCCACATGAATGTTTTTGACACACTGAATTTGGATCCAGACCCGAGAATCAACCAGACACCATTATAGACCCGATACTAGACCCAAGACTACCAATGGTTCATACGAATCTAATTAGATTTCTATCAGGTACCTCATATATGCACACGTGTCATAGGTGGTTTCTAACAGGGGTAGCCTGGTATCGTACTCAAACCTGACCTGTCGAATGCCCTAGTCAGCGGCTATTCTTAGCTCATGGCATGTAAGTGTGGTTGCATTACTCAACTCAAAACTTGGCAAAGCTAACTTATTCAAAGATATTTCAAGTTGAGTAACTAGTGACCCTGACAAGACTCATCATGTCAATATAATTTATTTTTATTTTTTTAAAACACGAACACCAAATGGTGCACGAACCCATTACCTCAATGATGAAAACGACAGGTCTACCACTGAGCCATGAGGAAGAACCCAATCATCATGCATGTCAACTTGCTAAGTGGGTCAAATCGAAACAACTTGTAACTTGAGGCGAGTCACAACACTTCTCAATCCATTTCTTACTTAATTTAAAAAAGAGTTGTAATCTCTTCTATTCTAATACTTTTAATTTATAATTATTGACTACTAAGTTGAGTTGAGTCATGTATTTGAGTAGACCCAACTTAGATGGACCATCGAACCAAGTCAACTTTTTTGAGTTTTTAAACAATGAGTGGATAATCTATTGCCCAATCTTCCACTTCTCACCTAATCCAAGATTAGAAGTTGCGAGGTGCTGATCCAAAACATGAAAAATTAACGCAAATACACTTTCAGATTGAATCCAGTCAAAGGCTCCTACAAATCTTAAGTTTGCTCTGCATTTTAATATATAAC
This sequence comes from Magnolia officinalis, assembly GCA_021015155.1. Classification (NCBI taxonomy): domain Eukaryota; kingdom Viridiplantae; phylum Streptophyta; class Magnoliopsida; order Magnoliales; family Magnoliaceae; genus Magnolia; species Magnolia officinalis. The sequence continues at coordinate 26,734,136 of JAJHSJ010000009.1, forward strand.
AGAGAAGTATTTGATGGTAATAAATATTTAAAATTGATAGACTGCTTAAAAGACAAAATAGCCCAAGGGAAGCTGATCCTCATATATGGTGAGATCGTAACAGTGACAAGGTCATGAGTTTGAGCCTTGCTAGCCCTATTTTACTTTAACGACTAGGTGACAGCTGGGTCCTTACTTTTGCTCCGGTGGTGGTAGACTCTCAGGAGTTTCAACACCCGGTCAAGGGTTTGAGTACCCATAGGTGGTGAAATTCCACTACGGCGTGAGTGTGTGGAGTTTGTGTGCGTGTGTAAAAATAATAAATAAATAAATAATAATAATAATAATAATAATAATAATAATAATAATAATATAAAAAAGGTTGTTGTCAAAAGCCTTCAATCCATTTTTTGGTCGCTCGACCGGTCGTGAGTCAGGCTCGACCGGTCGAGGGAGCTGCACGACCAGTCGTGGACCGCTCGACTCAAAGTCCAACGAGCATCAGTTTTCTGAGTTCCGAGGTGCTCGACCGGTTGAGGGGTCCTTCGACCGGTCGAGCAGTCTGCTCGACCAATCGAGGTTACGCAGATTCATTTCCAGATTTGATGCAGACTGCGGAAATTGGAGTCAGTTTTCGCAATGTGCGAAAGGGAAGTTGCCTAAACTATAAATAAGTGTCCCTAGGGCTTTTCTAGTGTATGAGAAATAATTCTAAAGATTTCTAAAGGGTTCTGGGGTTATCAAAGGGTATAGCAAAGGTGAGATTCGAGGTTGTTCGAATCAGATAAGTTCTCTCTCTTGTAATTTATGTTCTCATAGTGAATTTCTGTCGCTTTGTGTCGTGGTTTTTTTCTGCAAGGGTTTTCCACATTAAATATTTGTGTTCTTTTGTGATTGCTTGTTACTATTGAATTGCTATTTTAGATCTAGATCTGTGTAATTCCGCAATGCAAATCCCCAACAAGTGGTATCAGAGCAATCGTTGGGCCACATATCTGAATCTGCAAGATTAATGATAATGGGAAATGACCAGTTTAATATTGAGAAGTAATCTGGCAAAAATAATTTTGAGTTATGGAAGGTTAAGATGATTAGCATGTTAACCAAACAAGGTGAGATTAAGGCTCTTGAGGAGCAGAAATCTACCATGAAAGATAATGAATGGCAAAACCTTAATAGTAATGCTTTAGCCTCTATCCATTTATGTCTCACAGATAAGGTTCTCTATAATGTTTTGAGGGAGAAAACTACAGCTAGTTTATGGGCGAAGTTAGAGAACATCTATGCAAAGAAGTCTTTTGAAAATCGCCTACACTTGAAGCTACAGTGTTATACCTTCAAGATGGCAGAGGGTGGAGATCTAGAAGCACATATCAACAACTTTAATAAATTGATGTGCAAATTGTTGGATATGGAGGAAGTGGTCAAAGATGAGGAACATGCATTTATTGTTGAATTTTCTTCCCGCATCATATGAGTCTTTCAGAGATACGATGTGCACCCCAAATAAAACCCTAAGTGTAGACACTGTTATCTCAGCCCTTAAAGGGAAGGCTATGAGAGACCTAAACGGTGACATGGGGGCATCTTCGGATGCACTGGTTACGAGGGGTGAGATTCTAAGCGAGGTACAGGGGCCTCAAGGCCTAGATCCAAATCCAAGGGTAAGGGCAAAGGAAAATTAAGGTGTTGGAATTGTGGGTTGTCTAGACACATAAAGAAGGATTGTAGAAATCCTAAAATGAAGAAAGAAAATTCAACGGCTTCTTCCAAGAAGGCTAATGTGGTCACATCTGATGAAGAATCAAGTGGAGATGATGTTCTGTCAGTTTTCATGATTGGTCACTTACACGATAATCATAAAGACGAGTGGATACTTGACACAGGAGCATCTTATCACATGACTCCTCAAAGGAGTTGGTTTACCAGTTACAAGGAATGTGATGGTGGACAGGTTTTTATGGGCAATGACAATGCCTGTAATGTTGTGGCTATTGGCACGGTTAACATCAAGATGTTGATGGGATGGAGCGTACCTTGACTGACGTCAGACACGTCCCTGATATGAAGAAAAGTCTGATTTCTCTCGGTGCACTCAAGGTTATAGGGTGCAAGTTCACCGGTATTGATGGTGTCCTTAAAGTTTCAAAAAGGGGCACTCGTGGTTATGAGAGCGCAGAGGCACGGAAACCTTTACAGGTTGATTGAGAGCACTTCAGTAGGTGGAGCGGCAGCAGTTATTGCAGACTCCACGTCTTGACGTATGTGGCATGCTCGTCTGAGCCACATGAGTGAGCGGGGCATGAAGGTACTTTCTGATCGATGTTTGATTCCAGCTTTTAAAAATTCTGATTTAGATATATATGAGCATTGTATATATGGTAAACTATCTAGACTGTCTTTTAAATCTGTAAAACATGTTTGTAAGAGAGTGCTTGATTATGTGCACTCTGACGTATGGGGGTCATCGCCAAAAGTTTTCATTGGGGGGTCATAATGGTTTGTTTCATTCATTGACGACTACTCCAAGAAAGTTTGTGTTTACTTCATGAAACGTAAATCCGAAGTTTTCACCATATTCAAGCAATAGAAGACAATGGTAGAAAAACAGTCAGGGCGAAAAATAAAGGTTTTAAGGACTGACAATGTTAGAGAATTTACTTCCACTGAGTTTAATGATTATTGTAAGAATGAATGGATCATTAGGCACAACACAATGCGCCACACGCTCGAGCAAAATGGTGTGGCTGAGCGAATGAATCGGACTCTCTTGGAGTGGGCCAGATGTATGTTAAGTAGGCAATTGAATGTAAAATCCCAGAGGAAGTATGGAGTGGTCAGAAAATCGACTACTCAGATCTACGCAAATTTGGTTGTGAGACTTACTCTCATGTACCGTCAGTTGAGAGAGATAAGCTAGACCATAGAGCCAAAAAGTATATCTTTGTTGGCTATGACATTGGTGTAAAAGGTTATAGGTTATTCGACAAGGTCACACGCAAGGTCATCACTAGCCGTGACGTCAGATTCGATGAAAGCTCCATATTTCGCAAGAATGATCAAAAGGAGCAAGAGGAACCAGAAAGGGTGATCGTAGACGTTCAAATTGACACAGATAATACTCAGGTAGAGACAGAGGTACAAGATCAGGTGGAGCAACTGCCTATGAGAAGGAATCACCATGTGATTGCAGGTTATCGGCAAGATATAGCGACAACTCTAATATTGCATATGCCTTCATTAAAGATGAGGGGGACCCGTCTACTATTCAGGAGGCTCTTGATGAGCCTGATGCAGAAAAGCGGAAGGCAGCTATAGACGATGAGATAGACTCGTTGCACAAAAATCACACATAGGAGCTAGTGGAGCTTCCTGTGGGCCAGAAAGCGATCGGATGCAAGTGGTTATTCAAAAGGAAACATGATAAATACAAAGCAAGGTTGGTAGTAAAGGGTTATGCTCAGAGAGAAGGGATTAACTTCATAGAGATATTTACGCCGGTAGTTAAGCAGGTATCTATCAGATTCGTGTTGGCGCAGGTTGCCTAATACGATCTCGAGGTGGAACAGATGGATGTGAAGACTGCATTCCTGCACGGAGAATTGGAAGAGCAGATCTACATGAAGCAACCAGAGGGCTATGAAGTTAAAGGGGCGGAGAAAAATGTATGCAAATTAATGAGGTCATTGTACGGCCTGAAATAGTCGCCTAGGCAGTGGTATAAAAAATTTGATTCTTTTCTGGTGAGTCAAAAAATTACTCGGAGTGAGTACGATCACTGTGTCTATTACAAGACACTGAGTGATGGAAAATTCATAATCCCAGTACTGTATGTTGATGATATGTTGATCGCCTGTCATGATATATCTGAAATCAACATACTGAAGACTCAGTTATCAGGGACATTCGAGATTAAAGATCTGGGGGCTGCAAAGAGGGTTCTCGGCATAGATATTCATAGAGACGGGAAGAGGAGAAGGATTTGGTTATCACAAGCAGAATACCTTGAAAAGGTATTGATCAAGTATGGGATGGATTAGGCAAGCCGGTGAACGTTCCCCACACGGCTCACTTCAAGCTTTCCTCAGAACAATGTCCTAAATCAAATTAGGAAAAACAGGTTATGTCTCATGTGCCCTATTCGAACGCGGTTGACAATTTAATGTATGACATGGTTTGTACGAGACCGGATATTTCACAGGCTGTCGGTGTTGTGAGCAGATACATGTCAAACCCTGGTAAGCAACATTAGGAACCGGTGAAATGGCTACTTCGATACATTCGAGGTATGAAAGACTACGTCTTAACTTTTGAAAAAATAGGAAAAAAGTTGGTAGGGTATGTGGATTCCGACTACGCATTCCGTATAGACTTAGGAAGTCTACTTCAGGATACTTGTTTGTATTATCGTGTGGAGCAATCAGTTAGATGTCGAAGCTTCAGTCAGTGGTGACTCTTTCCATGACCGAAGCAGAATATATGGCAGTGACGGAAGCGTTTAAAGAAGGTGTTTGGCTCAGAGGCATAATAAATCAGTTGAGACTTCAACAGGAGGCCGTGACGGTTAACTGTGATAGCGAGAACGCTATCAATTTGGCTAAAAATTCTGTTCATTACTTACGTACTAAACACATTGATGTTCGTCACCACTTTATCTGACAGGTGCTTGAGGAAGGGGGCATCACACTGGAAATGATTCACACCAGCGTGAATCCAGCAGACATGCTCACCATTGTCGTTCCTACAGAGAAGTTCAAGTTCTGTGCAACTTCTCTGGGCTTGGCGATGACGTAAAACTTAAACTTCTCTGGGCTTGGCGATGGCATAAAAGAAGGACGGAGTGTGCACGAGAAGCGTTGATTGAAGGTATGATGCGATGAAGAGATAAGAGAAGAGGTCAAGGAGCTACACGGCTGAAGATTGAAGACTTGGTGGAGATTGTTGTCAAAAGCCTTCAATACATTTTTTGGTCGCTCGATCGGTCATGAGTCAGGCTCGACCGGTCGAGGGAGTTGCATGACCAGTCGTGGACCGCTCGACTCAAAGTCCAGCGAGCATTAGTTTTCTGGGTTCCGAGGTGCTCGATCGGTTGAGGGGTCCTCTCGACTAGTCGAGGTTACGCAGATTCGTTTCCGGATTTAATGTGGACTGCAAAAATTTGATTCAGTTTTCGCAAGGTGCAAAAAGGGAAGTTGCCTAAACTATAAATAGGTATCCCTAGGACTTTTTTAGTGTATGGGAAATAATTCTAAAGCTTTCTAAAGGGGTTCTAAGGTTATCAAAGGGTGTAGCAAGGGTGAGATTCGAGGTTGCTCGAATCGGGTAAGTCCTCTCTCTTGTAATTTATGCTCGCATAGTAGATTTCTGTCACTTTAGGCCATGGTTTTTTCTCACAAGGGTTTTCCACGTTAAATCTTTGTGTTCCTCTGTGATTGCTTGTTACTATTAAATTGCTATCCTAGATCAAGATCTGTGTGATTCCGCAGTGCAAATCCCCAACAAAGGTGACAACTGACCAGGTGAGTTGGTTGGCTTGAGTGATACACCAAGCCATATAGAGTGGGCTAAGGAGTTGAGCTGATTCAACAACTTTCTAGACTGAGTCACGTTTGTGAGTTGATTTTTGAATGACTCAGCTGGAAATCTTGAAGTCAAGTTTTAATTTTTTATTTATTTATCTCTTTTAATTAGTCAAGGTGGCTTGTCATATTACTTGTATGAGCATGAAGTTAAGCTATTAGAGTGGTCCTTTGTGTGGTCCTTCGTGTGGTGTATGAGCATGAAGTTAAGCTATTAGAGTGTGGTGTATCAATGTCTATTAAGGGACTTTATCACTCCAACACTTTGCAATCCCCATACGGCACAACTCCATATCCCTGCATGCGTAACTCTAGTAAATTCACCTCACAACCGCCAAACATGTCACTCAAGGTAAGGAAACTAGAACGGGTTTGTTTGGAAAATAATACAAGTAATATGACAAGCCACCAACCATATAATTATAAAAAGTATTTTCATTTATATATAATTTAATCATTCCATTACAAAAATAACATGTACCTATGAAGTTCCCAGTTTGGACAATATCAATTTGCCCAATTTGAATACAATCTAAACCCCAATTTACCTAAAAGGTCTATGAAAACTAAGTTCTTTCTCATGTCAGGGACATGTAGAACATTAGTCAAGGTTGCCTTCTTTCCATAAGTGAAAATTGGTTCCACTATTCCTTTTCTGACTACCTAGGAGCGACCTTCATTTTTCATTAGGACTTCTTACCAATTTTTGACTTTTTCATATGTTTTAAAGGTTGAACGATCATAGTAGACATGAAAGAAATATCATACACCAATCAGGAACTTTACCCTGAACCATGTTTACCTCTGTAATCATGGTGACTACGCTGTCATCCACCGTGCTAGCCTCGTTCTTCAATTTCTTGCTAAATCAGCAAACTCGAGCATAATATCCGTCTTTCCATAAACGTAGCACGAGCCCTTGGGTTTTCCTTTATTGTTGTTATGGGATTTTTTAAACTTTCATTAATTTTAATTTTTTTTTTTTTTTTTTAAAGATTTTTCCTAGTTAAGACTACTCTTGCTTTGGAATGATGTATCAACTACGTGAACTTTAGAAGATGATGCACTGATGGTGTTGATGACATCTCTATTGTCTCGTAATTGAGTCTCTTCTTCAATCCGAATATGCTTTTGGATATTCTCAAGAGAGAAGTTTTCGGTCTTATGCAATAATTTCTTCCTATAATATTTTTAATTTAAAGGCAATTTTGCAATTATTACACCAACTTAGAAAGATTTCGGTATATCAGGCTTTAAAGCCTAAATTTTGTTTACAATCACTTGTTGTTTGTAAATTTGTGATACGATGGGCTTGTTTCTTCATTCCTTCTTCTTTAGCCTTTTATTTAAACTTAAGAATGTTCTAGATTTCTTTGGCAGATGTAGTGTCTGTATACAGATCATACGGACAATCAAAGAGGGCATTGAGGATGATCTGTGACAAATCAGACGACAGAGGATTTGGTTGTAGATTTGGATCTAACATGTAAAAGATTTTCAGGGTCATTAACAAAGACTTAAGTTTGTCTTGCCAATGAGAGAAATTTGTACCATCGAATTGGCCGAGCTTTACTAGATCCTAGTTCATCAACTTGATTAAAACAATACTAATTTTGATCTCCATAATAACACTTTAAGATTGTTAGAAAAATAGGTAGAAATCAAAATAAGTTTAAAAAAAGAAGAAAATGGAATTAAGCTTTGAAGCACGTATCGGATACACTTCTATTAAAGCGATGTTCGCATCCTCTCATTGGTATGAGATCATTATTAGGTTTCTTGCAAACCACTTCCATGATACGACAAGCCTTGGTGGTTCTGCATGTAACAATCATGAAGAGACTACAACAGGAACTTAATATGTAGTTTTCTATTATGGCAAACTTTGTGTAAGAGAAAAATAAAGAACCCATGTGTTGCTTATAGAGAGAGAAAGGAGCGAATAAATGTCTTTTTCTTGAATACTCGATTTACAATGGTCTTATAAATAATGAAATGATTATTCATTTTTGCAAAGACAAATCTAAAACCATTTATAACGGTCAAGTCATTTAAGAAGAGATGCAACTCAAAAGGAGAAAGTAACAATTCTTATAATGATGTAAAATTATCAACCATTTGTCGCAATGGAAACATTCAGCTGACCAAAATATAGTAACTGTTCACAACCCCAAGTGCAGGGTTGCGATGTAATAATAACTTGGTGAGAGGTCGAATCCACAGGGACTAAACTTGTACGTATTCTGAAAATAATTAGAACTAGAACAATAATCGGAAACTAATCTAAATTCTAGAATAAAAGAAGTAATTGTGAATGAGTATTAACACTCAAAAGGAAACTAGAGTGCCAAGGATCCACTTGTAGCTATCAAGATGTTACCTTGCTTGATTCAATAAACACAACTAAAATCGAGAAGTCGTATCCTATCCAGATGGAAGATAAAATAATTGAAGCATAATCTGAACTTCGCATTGAATTAGTTCACACATGAAGAAGTATTGTGACGATTGATAGAGAGTCCATCATCCTACCATGCCTAGGAGACGATGGTGAACAATATTGAAAATATTCCTTAAATTCAAAGTAGAAATCAATGAAGTTCAACATAAACAAGAATCAAAGAAATATAAACATCCCAACACACTACAAGCTTCACCTCTTAGATCTACCTAAGAGGTTTAGTTAACCATCGACATGATTAAAACTAAATCACTTAAATAAAATATGAAAATAAACTAAGGAAGAGGAAGAAAAACTCTTGGGAGGCTGCTCTACCCTTTGTCTATGCTCTTTGAATCTTAATTCATGTTTAAAACTCCTCAAGGAACACATATTTATAGCCTTTGCTTGGATCAACTTTGAAATCGCCTCAAATTTACACAGCAAAGTTACGCATCGATCGAACCGAGGTCAAATTCGAATCGTGATAGGATTCCGCGTCAGCAGTTGCTCGATTTCAATCACAACGAACTTGGGTTCGGTCAAACCAAACTTAAGTTTCTGTCAAACCGAATTAATCCTCGGTCAAACTGAATTAATTCTGAAATTCATTGTTCTTCACTGGAGCTTTTTGTGCACTTTCGGTCTCATTGAATCCTTCTTTCAATCGGACCGAACTCGGATTCGATCGGACCGAATTATCCTTTCGTCAAACCAAATTTTCCCTAAATTTCATCGTTGGTTGTTGACTGTTTGGTGCTGTTTCAATCGGACTAAATTGTCATATTTTCTGCTGTGAATCAAGCTATCTTCTTCAGTGTTTTCTTCATCCATTGTACTTAGTTTCCTTGGATCTTTGGCATGTGAATTCTTCATTCTTAGTCTCCTAAGATCCCTCATTTGTCTCGGTAATTCTTGAGCATCAAATCCATGCTTTAAACATTCTTTTCAATTAAAGCTCTCAAACCCACCTCGCAATACAAACATATATAAAATATACTCATTAAACATTATCATGTTCATGAAACCAAGATATAAACAGGGGTAAATATGCAATATTTGACACTCAACATTAACGGTCAAGGTCGTTGGCAGATTTGTGATGCAGTCATTTTTGGTTGGTTGATCTATAAAATGGTCGATAATATCAAGATGATCAACTCAACTGTCAGAATTCAATTGCCATATCTATCGGTCGATAAGAAAAACAATTGATTAGTTTCGATTAATTTTACATAATGGTTGTTCATGCCTGACTGATTTAATTAATTATCATTCTCTTTTATACAATCATGTGATATATAGAGATACTTGCTATAGTTGATTCTACATTGGTAAAACCTAGTTGCACCAAATCACGTGGGAGCATCACTCTCGACACGATACGCATGTGCAAAGTGCAAAGTGTGCCAATAATGCCTCTACAGCTACACTGCCTCACAACCCCCTTGGTTGTGCGTGCGTGGCTACTGAAACACGCAAGCCAACCTTCTTCTCTCTACATTCTCCAAGTAAGAATACTACAGAACACAAAGCTTATAAATCAATTTTCCTCTTTTTCTCCAAGCAATGTAGTACTAAACTTTTCAAGCGTTTTCAATTTTTTAAACATAATTTTGGAAGGAAAGCCAAAATTTTCACACATTTAAATAAAGCAAAATAAAAAAAAGATACATGTGTAAGACTCTAATTATTTATATTTTTTAATTTAACCAACCTAATTGAGAATAAATCTCAACAATACTATTGTCATCCCAAAGGTTTATATAACGAGCCTCACCTCACCATTGATATGGTGGTCTAAAAAACAACTCCCATTAGAATAGTTTAAACTTTTGATCATTCCAAGGCTCGAGATACCTTTCATACCTAAAGATATAGAGCCAAATGATCTAAAGGTTAAAATATTCCAATATAAGAGCTTCTATTTTTCAGCTATCCACATTTAAGGTAAGAAGCTGGCAACCCGCCCTCCCTCGGAGGGGGTTGGTTGCCCTTTTGTTGGCATGTTAATGTTAGTACAGAGAATCTTAATATAAGATTTCTGTACTACCATATATCATAAGAAGGTCTTAACTAAAGATTTGATTAAAGAAAAGTGCCCTTTCAGGGCCCCCTTTCCTAACTCAAATATGAGTTTAAGCTCCTTTATCGGATCTGAGCTCCTGTCTTACATCGGATATGATATGATCTGAGCTCCGATCTGATCTCTTAGCTCCGATCTGAGCGCTTAGCTTCCCTGGGATATGATTTAGTTTAGTCTGCCCTTACTCAATTCTTCATCGAATTCGAATTTGCGGGCGGAAAATGATATACTAATTTCATAGATTTACATCCGGGTTTAAGAAATCATATTTCATATCTTTATGTCACACCTTTTTTCGTAAGTGATCATAGAACACAAACGGTTGGTGATCAAACAAGGAACTTAGGTTCCACGAGTTCGAAGACACTGTAGCTACAGCACGGAAGGGTTAAATCACTAGTTGACTATAGCGGGTAACAACACATCCTTGGATGTTAATTTATCCAATTCTTGCTCATTGAACTTTAATTGACTAAGTAATAGGGTCATTACGGAGGAAATGAGAGAGGATTTGTCTCATTTGCTGTGAGAGGCGTAGCTGGACCGCTTCGAACTCAAAATAACATCTCAAACTCAACGTAGCTATGGCTAGCGGGCACTGGTACTACTTCGCTCTGATGGCTGAAGGCGGATTACGACATGATCCGTTCTACGGGAGGTGTAGCTCACCTCGCCCTTGTCCAGTAACCATTCTGAGGAGGGATAGAGTAGCATGAGATAATAAGATCATCGAACTTCGGTGTAGGAACTTTTCCGGGAGGCAAAGAAAGAACCTCTTGGAACAATTTTCGATATGCACTCGAAGGACTGTTAGTAAGAAACGGCTATGATTGGCTAGCCCATTACATAAATGGTTTGGATCACTAAAAGATGATACATGATCTAAAGGTTAAAATTTTCGGGTATCCTATAGTGTAGCGTATTTTGGCAAACTTTTTTTTTTCTTTGGTTTTTACTATATATTCATATTTTGATAATTTCCAATTAAATAAGCTACATGGAAATCTACCGTCCAACCTGATGGGTTAGGTAATGGAAAGGAAATTGTGAAAAATCACATGTTGAACAAATCTATCGGCTAAAAACCTTAAAGCATATGGTTACAAACAAAACTGGTTAGAGGTTCACAATCAATGGAGACAAATAAATCTAAGGTTGTTCCAATAGTTTGATAGATTATCAATGTTAGGACGCATTGGATAGACGGTATGTATCATCTAATCATAAGATTGTGTGCGAAATTCATGCAAGTTGTGGATCAAATCTAATCTAGAGGAAAGAAAAAGCTCCTCAATTATATCTCACTTTGATATTCTGAAAGATTCCTTAGTTGTAAAGAAAAGACTTGCAATCCCCACCATTTCCCCATATATATTATTACGAATGTTGATCTTGATAGGCACCACTCGCATTGATCATAGCCATCCATTCTGCGTGTAGTAAGAAAGTGGCTAGAGATGTTAGACTGAGCAAGAAAATGTGGCACCAATCAAATGGTTAAGATCAACTGATCAACTGAGTTTAGATTGTAAATTCATGTTGGCATGACCCGTTTTTATACATTTAACATGTTGGATAATGTTCATCTTGTTCTTAATGTAGGCACATCCATGTCATGCCCGCACATCACTGGAGTGGCCGCATTGCTCAAGGCAGCACACCCTAAGTGGAGCCCAAACGCCATTAAGTCTGCCCTCATCACCACCGCCTATGCAATTGACAACGTTAAATTGCCCATTCGTGATGCTGCGGGGGGTGCTTCGACCCCATTCGCCCATGGTGCGGGCCATGTCAACCCCCAAAAGGCCCTCTCTCCTGGCCTTATTTATGACATCACGACTGAAGACTATGTTGCTTTCTTGTGCAAAGAACTAAACTATGTGGACATGCAAAATGTGGTTCGAAACACCAACATCACATGCAACAGGACGTTGTCGGATGTAGGCGATCTCAACTACCCATCCTTCTCCGTCCTGTTTGGCAACAAACGGAGGGTTGTCAAGTATAGTCGTGTGGTAACGAATGTGGGGCCTGCACAATCATCCTACAACATAACAATTGGTGGACCAGCAAGTTTCGTGATCACAGTAAGGCCCACTAGACTTTCTTTTAGCAAGGTAGGCCAGAAGTTGCGATATGAAGTGATGTTCGTGTTGAAGAAGGCTAGAAAGTGGAATGAGGCATTTGGATGGATCACATGGAGCAATGAGCAGTACCATGTGCGGAGCCCGGTCGCATACATCTGGAATAGTCAGTTGTAAAATTGGGTGGTTTTTACTTATCTCATTCTCATGTTTTTCTAGGCATTCCTTGGTGCATGGAATTTCAGTTTGAGGATGGCCTAGATTCAATAATTTTCCTTAAGTATGCCAATCTCAAGCTTGAGGGCTTTGCAAATAACTAAAACCTAGATAATAAAATATAAGAAAAGACAAGGGATTCTTGGCATGAGGAGAGATTCAAGAGACTATTGGTAACACACGTGCTAATGTGTCACACATATGGATCCCTTCCCGAAAGTGCTTTTCCAAGGAAAAAATGACTAATTTTTACTTAATTATGTTAGTCGGTGGTCACATCCATGAAACAAGCGCTGTAATTCTAACATGATAAACTGGAGTGTAACTGTTTCCCACTTGATGAGTGTAGTAGCTTCTGATAGAACATGCAAATCGAGTAGAGAGTATTATGCCCAAATCATGGATCGCACTATCCTTAAGACATGCCATGTAATGGTTAAATTAGAAATACAAAGAGTCCTAGCGAATCTACCTACTAGATAAAGATTCTCAGAGAATCTACCTTGTAGATAATTTGCACAGTCCGAACACCTTATAGATCCAACTGAGAAAAACGAAGGAAATGATAGACATTAGGTGGTTGGGAAGGATTTATATTTAATACTAAATATATTTGTCATTCTATACATGGGTGTTAGGAGCATCCTAAAAAAGTGTTAAAAGAGGCACTTGTCTAGTTGTTGGTGTCATGCCTCACAATTTACATAAAGAGTGTGCACCCTCAGACCCGAGTTACGGTCCATGATCTTGCACACCATGTGTACTCAAATCGACAAGTCATAAAGTTGTTTGGAGCCTTAGTTGAATTGCATTGTAAGTTCATTCTAGAATTCATCAACCCAACAATCACACATCCATACACATCATACAATCCCATAAACTTTCATCGACTCAATCATCCCATTCTTCTAATCATTCCATGCCAATTAATAATTTAACATAGCCCACCCATTTGGTGCTTTATTTGATCACGAATGTCAGAACTCACTTAACACATAATATCTAAAAGCATATACTATAGCAATGTCAAAATCATCAACTATATATATATATATACATATAAAATTAGAATCTACATATAAAATTAGAATCTTCTAAGAGAGTTTGTATCATGTGGTCCATCTAATTAGTTCTTCACAACAACTTCGTCTTCGGTTAAATAGGGCAACTGATCCTATGGATCGTCCACCGGCTAGGCTTCATTTTGTTGAAACCTAAGTTACAATCCCAGTCTCGATTACCTTAATACGGTATCATTCAACAAATGTCAGCTGGCCAAACCTAGTGAGTGAACCCATCATGGTTCATGCATAGTATAATTAAGACATAATAACACAGAGTACAAAACAACAAATAAGGTACAAAAATGTAAAAATGGGTATGAATACAGAGATGACATGCAATGAAATCATGATGCATCAAATGGGAAAACCGTCCACTTGCTTGGGTTGGATATCCTTCAACCCACATCTACGTTAGCAGGCGTCTACCATATTGGGTAGGCATGAGCAAGGCCCACATCTGCCCCTCGTGCAGGCTTCTACATATAGTAGCCATCTAGGGATGGTCCCCTAGGAACTTGATATAAAGTGTGCATGTAAATCATCTAGAGCAGTCCTCTAGGAATTAGTATAAGAGCATTATACAATGCACGTGATGAATTCTCAACCATCATGAATGCTTCAACATACACAAGTTATCACATACATCTCTTCGTATGAGAGGAAACTCTTATTTCATGCTTCAAAAAATATAACATTTTAATACCAATGATTCATAGTATTAGCAAATCCATATAATCATTCATTCAACAGTTACCCAATTTAACACAACAACACTACAATCACATCAAATTCATCTTAATCATAATAGAGAGGAGACATGTTGGGATTCACGCATCTGTGCTCACTAAAGAAGTTAGATCGGTTCATATTTAAGTTTCTTAATAATCATTTAAACATTATTTTTGTATGATCTAATTTACACACATGGGGCCCACCTTTGGTTAAATCAAGTTGGCCCACCTTCACTCATCAATTTGTAATTAGTCTACGGTAAGTGAATTACATGTATTATAGACTTATTAATCCAATTATTACATTTGAGAATTTGATAGATTAGTCTAAGAATTTGTCGATCGAACCTTTCAATCGATCGGTCGAATCGAGGAAATCAGAATTAAAACATTTTGGTCATTGGACTGTTTTTGGCGTCCTCAATCAATCAAATAAAAAATCAAGATTTTACATTTTAAGTCTCTAGACATATTTCACCCCTTTCGATTGATAGAAACTTATTTTGATCAAATCGATAGAGGTCCTATTTCGCTCGATTTGACGATCCGATTTCGTAAATTTTGGGGATGTTACTTGTTTCTAAATTTTTCAAGGATTTATCATGTATATGGGTTAAATATGTACCATCCATTGTTTACTACACAATCAAGTTAGGGGATTGCCAATGAATTGTCTAGATCTGGACCATCCTAGATTCATTATCATCACATGACATATTTTTACATTATTGCTTCTCTTAGATTGTTGTGGACCATTCAGTGATTTGATCCATCTCAGATTTTAGATGAAGTTGCAGATCTAACCCCGAGTCGATATAAATAATATAGATCAGACTGGTTCATTTGACAAACCATCGTATAACCAAATATAAAAATCAATGTATGAGATCTCATCTGATCGGTGTAGCCCATCCGGTGGTGAGATCATTCTAAGACTTCGGGCCTTAATATATTTTGACCTTTAGAATCACACGACCCATATGGATCCAAGCTTACACATTCGAACAATCCCATACCAATCTCTATGACAAGAGATCTCGCCCAAAAATCTAAGTCTTGGTACGGATTATCCCACCGACCAATGCGATGAATGTGAGATTGATCTGCCCCATTCATTGCATAGATATAGTGATTATGAGTCAAATGTATAAGAATGAATAAAAAACGGTTTGAGGACCTATCGTTTGAGAGCTCTTTTCACATGCCTCTCTCTCTCTCTCTCTCTCTCTCTCTCTCTCTCTCTCTCTTTCCTTAGGGTTTTTGCAGGAGAATTCTCCCTCTGACCCCTTCATAAGGAGAGAGGAGAGCCCCAGATTAGGAAGATCTTATCTGGATGAGATCATTTTTCATATTTGATTTTTTTTAAAACTTGATTAAAAAGTTTATATACAACGGTGAAAAAAAATCAATCCTCCGACCTCTCCCATAATCGAGAGCATCTTTACTGAGTGATTAAGTGAGTCATTTTGTTATTAATTATGAAAAAAATTAACCTAATTAATTCATAATTTTATCTATAACAAAATTCTGCAACATTATAGTTGGAGACACGTTTGTATCTATTTATCTAAAGTAGGGTTGTTATTGTAACTAAATTGCAACGGTCCACTCTAACCAACTGGTCAACACCCTTCATCATCACCAAGTCAAACTATCATCTCAATTGCCACTAAGGAACCAATGATACGCATAATTGCTACTTCCATGTGCCATATCATGGAATGATCAATGTAGAGTTAATCATAGGTGAAGAGAATCCTCCCATCAGTCTAGCTTGAAACCATGGTTAACAACATAATTCGACCTTAAGCTCAAGACATTAATAACTTTAAGATATCTAACCATTATTGTTAAGTATGAAATGTTGTATATTTCACCCTATTTATACCTTGCTTTTATAAACATGATAGTGCTAAATCAATTTAATTATGCATGTTTTCATGTGCGAGGTGATTTTGAGAGCTTAAGGTGAAATTGATGTTAAAAGGAAGATTTATGCTCAAAAGATTACTAAATAAATATTTGAAGATTTGGAAGTCATTAATGAAGAATTTACATACCAAAGATCCAAGAAAATCAAATGAGGAATGAAGAGAATTAAAGATTTGAAGTGAATAAAAGGAATCTTGAATTTGTCCTGTAAACAAACATATTCTTAAAATTGTCCTAAAAAAGCATATTCTGAAACTCTGAGTCTACTTTTAGAAGCTGCACAGAGTTTGTAAATTTGAGACGGTTTAAACTCCGAACATATTTTGAGAAACTGCGCAGAATATGTAAATTTAAGGCGGTTTCTAAATTTTTCCAAATTGGTGTGAAAGTTGGAGTTCCATAACTATAAATAGGACTCCTTAGGATGCTCCAAAGCATCTTCTCTAGGGTTTAGAAAGGTCTCAAGGAGCATACATAAGGGTGGAGCAGCCGTCAAAGAGTTTTTCTTTTGCCATAGTTTATTTTTCATGCTTTGTTTAAGAGATTTAGTTTCAATCATGTTTATGGTTGGCTAAACCTCTTAGCTATGGCTAAGAGGTGAAGCTTGTAGCGTGTTTGGATGATTATCTTGCTTTGATTCTTGTTCTTATTGACCTTATTGATTTCTAGTTTGATATTAAAAAATATTTTTAGTTTTCTATGATTAATTGTGACTCAAATTACAATATAGTGTTGTAATAGCTTTGCATGTCTTCTTTTCCGGTTTTGAGTTTGTAAGATTGGTAAATCCTGTTGTTCACCATCGTCTCCTGGCCATAGTAGGGTGATGGAATCCCTTCTAATCTTCACAATTCTCCTCCATTGAGAATTAGGTTAATGAAAAGTTCAGATTTGATTTAAATTGCTTTATCTTCCAATTGGATAAGATAAAACTCCAATTCCAATTATGTTCCTTGAATTAAGTAAGGTAGCATCTTGATAGCTACAAGTGGATCCTTGACAAACTAGTTTTCACCTTTAATTGATAGTTTAAACATTATTCACAATTACTCTATTTTATTCCAAAATTCAGAGTTAAATCTTCTAGTTCTAGTTCTAGTTCTTTTTAGAATATGTATAAGTTTAGTCCCTCTAGATTCGAGCTTGTTCTCATGAGTTATTAATACATCGCGACCCTACACTTGAGGTTGTGAACAACTATGCCTTTGCAACTTACTGATAATATATGTATTTTTAAATATAAAAAGAAAGTTTTGAAAAGATTTCAAATTTGTCAGGAAGATGAAATTACATCTATGGCATGAGTTTGGGTGGAGCACACTAAATGGTGTGTTGTATGTGAACTGTGGAATGGTGTGTTTTGGAGTTTCCACTAGCCAAAATATCAGAATCTATAACCATCTAGACATTGTAGGACCACGATGACCAAAGGGTTGAGATAAATGGTCTATATTTGAATGATTTTATGCGGAAATTGATTTACAAAGGTGGAAGGTAGTAGGCACATTTCTTTACACATACAAACATACAGTCTCTACTTTATAGGGTTCCATCTCTACATTATCACTTGAAATAAATAAAAATAATGCAAATATGACAAAGAGGGTATTTGAGAAAGAAGATGTAGTAGTGCAATAAAACTAAAATAATATAAATAAAAAGCAATAAAAGTAATTACTCGAACTAACCGAGGGCACTAGAATTGTGAATGGGAAAAGAAGAACTTCGATGACTTTCTACAGGAAAAGATTATTGGAGCTCTTAAATCTCTTACCTTACTCTATGAAATCTAGATCACAAGATTTTGTGTCCTGTATGGAAATGTGATCTTGGAAGGAAAAGCACTAGTACACCTCCATATGAGAAGATAACTGAGCTCTTTGATCCAAAGCCTACTACTACAATCTATCTCAAAGGATTTTATAAGAGATGTTATGGGAAGGCTAAGAGAAAAGCTTATTTAGAGAATGGCGTTGATGTAGTTATAAGATGATCAAAATGAGAAGGGTAAGGATTTATATAAGTGAAGGCGATGGTGTTTTGGTGATTTGGGTAAACATTGGTGGTACAATACAAAATGGTGTTATTGTGATTGACTCTTGAAAGCTCTTGGGATGTGTCATCTTCTCATTAGTTGGTAGGAGTGGTAACCTTAGTGATTTTGGTCAAGGTTAGCGATAAAAAGGTAACTTCTTTTATTTAGGTCAAGGTTAGCGATAAAAAGGTAACTTAGTGATTTAGGTCACAATTGCATTAAACTAGATTCGATTGCATCGATAACTTACTTCGATGGCATCGAAGTATCTTCAATGGAATCGAAGTCCATTTTTGTAATTTTTTAGAACTATATTTTTTTGGCTCCGTAATTTCAGAATATCTTTTTTTTTTCAGGTCAATTTTCAGGATTCCTTTTCTTCACTTCAAACCTTCGATTATCTTCATTCCTCACTTGGTTTCCTTTGATTTTTGGAATATGAAACTTCCATTTCTCCAATTCTTCATTATCTTCTTTTGTGCTCTAAATCCATCATTTTAAGCGCACATTAATCATAAGCTTCTGAATCACCTCACATGACAAAAACGTATATAATTAAATCAAATTATCAATTAAATGCCAGGAAAACTAATGTAATTGAAAGGTTAAATATGTAATATTTGAGTCTCAATAGATATCCCTTACCGCAAGGGAAAACAGTCCTCCTAAGTAAATTGCTTGGCCCTTTCTTGAAAAGGTTATTGCAGCTAATCCATCTGCCCTATAATGGCAGAATTCCTTTAATAAAAAGAAGAGATCGAGAGCTCACCCTAATGCTCCTGCTTGACTAAAATAATCTACCTACCATTACAACCAGCGAACAACAAACCAATCTACTAAAACTACTGAGAATTCCATACACGATAATTGCTTTAAAAATCCTCTTTTCATTAATATAAAAGATTTTACATGCACAAGAGGAAATACAAAAAGAGGCTACAGGGTCCTACTCAAATACCCATCGAGGATGGCTATTCAGCCACGGTTGGGGTTGAGGCCTCAGCTCCCGGAGTCTCTGTGTCCTCGCCAAGATCATCCTCCAGGCTACGGAGGTCAAGCTCATGATATAACCCCTAACCCCCTAACGTCCTCGATGCACTTCTCGTACAAGAGGTTAGGTCACTCTCCACTGCCCACTCCTTGGAGGCCTTAAATTCCTCCACCGCCAATGCTCGAGCTGTCAAGATAGATACCTCAGCTTCTGTCAGTTTTGCTTTAAAAATGACCCTCCCCTCACTTAAGTCAGCCTTCCAACTAGTTTCTTTCCCCTAGGCCTCTATTAAAAACGAACTCATCGCTTCCAGCTCAACCTTCATCTGAGCATCCTTCTTCCGAGCCTCTTCCACTTGAGCCTCCATCTGGATCTTCAGAGCAGCAACCTCCTCCCCAGACTCCTTTAAGGCAGATCAGAGTTGTTCAGACTCGACGGTCTTCTTCACAAGGTTCGTCTATGCATCCTTGCACTTCTCTGCGATGTGTATCATTTCGTGACGAGCAGACAAGACAATAGGGATGAACTAAAAAAAGGGTCTGCCTCCATTGTTGGGACGACCCTAGCCACTTCTGGGACCACTGACGAGTCCGAAGTGATGGTGGCAGGAGTGGCAGTAGAGCTTGCAGTCGAGCTCGACTGACCTGCCTTGGATGAAGGGGTGATTGCCCTCCTCTTCGAGGGCGGCTTTTGTTTTCTCTGGGCCAGTTCGGCCTCAGAAGTAGCATGGCATTTGTAGCGGGGCTTATTAGCCATCCCTGCATCAAAAAAGTAAATGGTCAACAATAGAAAAAAGATAAAATCATTTTTTATTGTCTACCAGGGTATACCTGATATGGACGGGGCAAGACCTGATTGGTAGAGCAGCTCGGGCATGATCAGTTGCTTCTAAGACATTAAAGTGTCGTCCACCAACCTTGCCTTGACTATCCGGTTGCGCTCCGACTCACTCACTTCAGTAAAATACTTGGGTAAAGCTACCAAAGACAACTACGATTAGAAATGAGAAAGAAAAATTAAGTTAAGGAAAAAGTCAGTTCGGATATACCCGATCTGGTTGAAAAAATGGGTTAAAACCCGATGACATAACCCAAAAGCTGCTGGAGCCTCCCAATCTCCCGACGCCCAAAACCACTTACTCTTCCAGTTTTTATTCGAGGTTGAGGCGTCCATAATAATGGCCTTGCCCTTCTACAACCAAGCCGAAAAATAAAACCAACCCTCGTGGTATGGGTTGGACTTCACCTGGTGTAGGTGGAGGAATTCATTCACGATCAGCTCGGGCTATTCGAGCTCGCACCATATAATGAACGAACCCACCAAGGCCCTCCAGGCATTTGGAATTATTTTCCCAGGAGGCAACTCCAGGTGCAAGAAGACCTCCCTGATTATGTGATGGAGAGTTAGCCTCAAGCCACACTGGAAGGCGAATAGAATATGGCCACATCGTTGTCCTAGTGCTCACTTAGAATTTTGCCAAGTGTAGGAGCTTGGAGTACCACTGAGGTCAGAATGTGGTACTCTGACTTGATCCGCACTAGGTCAAATTCCTTCAGCGACGACCCAATCGGGCCGGTTTCTTCTGATTCAGGTGGAGACTGGACGACTTCTTCTCGTACCGGGGTGGACCCCTCAACATCCATGGGTCACTCAGCTGAGGACTGAGCGACCATCCTCGACTCATGGGACGCCTGTAAATACTAATTGCTCATCATCACAAGTGGAGATGGCGGATTCTTCACCAGATTCAAGTCCTCCGGCCTTCCATCACACTGGAACGATTCCTCCCACTGGTTTGACGGACTTGACATTTTTTTACCAGAATGACGGTCGGAAACCAGGGGCCCAAAAGAAAAGTGAAAAAGAAGATGAGGCGGGAAGACGGAGCTCACTGGATAAAGAAGCTTTTCAATCGTTAGAAATCTCCAACTTAGGTTGGGGCAAAGAGAAGCAGAGAAGCGATGGGGCAAATAACCCTTGCATGATTAGGGTTCCCCCCTTTTATAGGAAACTTTCCCGTATAAGCACTCAATTCCCGCACTTCATGTGGCAGCCAAAATGTCTCCTCAACGCCTACGGTCAGATAAGCGGAGCTCTCCCACTCGCTGAACAACTCAACCCTCCAGAAGACAGCACGCGTTAACACCTCATAAGTGAAAAGGGCGAGCTATCAGTCCTAGAGGGGGTGAATAAGACTGTGCCAAATAAAAATAAATTGCGGAATATAAATGCAGATAACTGAATCAATACAATCTTAATTGGAATAGAATTGAGAAGTTGATACAAACGTTGTTCAAAGGACAACTTTACACCAAAAACCAAAGTTTATAGTACGACAACCTAATGTCTTGAACTCAGTAAGGATCAAAAACCCAAACTAAAACAAGAAGCATTAAAAAGAAATCTGACTATTACAACATTCATCAAATGTACATGAAATAAATACAAGCATTCATCACACATACATCACATACATCATCATCCACCAAACTCCAAGAATTATAGTGGTTCGGTGTGTACACTAACTGTTCTCAAACAGCCACACCTACTCCACTCCCAATAATCACAACCCACGTGATATTGGCTTTCACTATGAAAGAAGGTTTTCCAAGGTTCACCTTAAAACCTTTACAATTGTGTTTTCAATGGGCTACCACAATTAAAATCCCCACACTAAGATTTTCTGGCTATCTCAGTCAAAACTACAATAGAGATTTTTTGGCAATCTCAAAAACCAAAACTGTAAATCAAAATACTTATCTATAGATTCTGTTATGATGTAGCATGGTAAAACCGCTTCTTTTTTAAGATGAAGATGTCTAATGTTCAATCACACATATAGAAGGGTTCTAGGTTTAAATTAATCCAACCTTAGGCTACTTTGATTCAACTCCTTAGATCTCAAAAGGGGTAGAGAAGAACGCCCTTTTATAAAATCAAATTTAAGCAAAGAGAGATTAAGAAATTAGAAATCAACAAGCTATTAAAAGAATCTTAATTTACCAAACAACAGCTTAACAATCATGGGGATCTTTTTCTCAAAGTGGTGGCTTGATTTGGCTTTGAATGAATGAAAAAAGTTGAGAGAAGTCCTCTATTTATAGGCTGAAAAATGGCTCTTTCGACTAGTTTAAGGTCAGCCTCGACTGGTCCTGTAAGCAACCAAATTTCAAAAATTCTAGCTCGATCGGATAAAACCGACCCTCGACTACTCGAGTGGCCTGCTCGACTGGTTGAGTGGGGCCCAAAAAGGTTGCTGGAGTTTGAGTTGAGCCCTGCTCGACTGGTCGAGCAAGTCGAGCAGGGTGCTCGACTGGTCGTGACCCTACTAGAAAAATCTGAAATTTTGAAATAATTTCTGGATTGGTCGAGAAAAACCCTAGATTGGTCGAGCTAGAGCATGGACTAGTCGAACATTGACTAAGACTAGTCGAAATAGAGCCTATAACAAGTACAATAACCCATACAAAATATGCAACATGAATGACTTAAACCTAACGTCTTTCTAGGGTCATTTATACCTGAAATATTGAACATTGAACTTGTAGCTTCAATTGCTTCCGATTGATCTTGTACTTGATGTTCTTGAAGCTTGATCTTATACACTTGAAGCTTCAACTTGAACTTGACCATGCAGTGCATTTGAGCTTGAACTAGCACATAAACTTGAAGTAGCACTTGAACTTGGTCTTAAACTTGATCTCGAACATGCACTTTGACTTGATGTTTGAATTTGAAGTTGCACTTGGACTTGAAGCAGCACTTGAAGTTGAACAATCTTCATGACTTGAGTTTAGCACATCTTCTCTTGAAGGTAAACTTTCCATCTTCGAACAAGTCAATCATTCCAAAGTGGTTTGTTACTACAAATTTTGACAATATAGGGTACTTGACATATAACATAGCACTTACAATCTCCCTCGTTGTCAAATTCGTGACAAGATCAACCTATACACAATGCACAGGTTCATAAACTTCACAACTCCACTTCATAACATAACACTCTTTCAAAAAACTCTCCCTCAATCTACTCCCCCTCAATTTACCCTCAATTTGAGCTTGGTGACTTGTAGAGTACCTGTATTAACAAATACATATTTCTAAAAGAGAAATGTCCACTTTACACCATACCAATCAAACTTTTATAACCACAAATTTACAAAATTTCTCCCCTTTTTTGTCACGACTTGACAAAGGAAGATATGAAAAGAGAACAAACATAGTTGTGATTATGATAATAGCAGAGAATAGTAGAAAAAGGGTTAAAGTTAAAGTTAAAGCAAACAGAGTGTTAACACCATTAAGTCATACACAACTAGTCAAAGAGTGAAAGATAAAGTTAACGAAATACATGCCTAAATGAAAAGATAAGATAATTAATCTGATACAGAAGAAGGAGGTGGAATAGATAGATCAATCTGATGGAGTCCTCTGGTAATGCGATGAAAGTACTTTCGCATATATTTCATAGATGATTTGTGACTCTCATGCAAACTATCCTGAGAAATTTTCAGAGTATCCACCTTCTCCTCCAAAGAGCGAATGAGCTCATCCTACTCAGGTGGCTAATAATTAGGGTCAGCCTCAACATTATCTTATTCTACCTCATCAAATATATCCTCCATCATGGTGTCGGTTGGTGTAACATCCCGGATTTTTGCCAACCTGGGATTAGACGTTCTAGGGCAATGGGTCGATCCTAAGACCTTATCAACTTGTCAAAACTAAATCCCACAGTCTAAAATCGCTCCTGAACCCATTTCCTTCACAAATCCCACCCCTTTACTACCTTGTGCTTTCAATTTTTCAAAGCACTTTCGCCCTAGACACTAACTTAAACTAGCTAAGTAGTAAAACTTGGATCACTTTATATACAAACTACAAAGGCCTAAGTACCATCTCAACCAGAAAACAATTAGGATTAAATCCTTTAGAAATTTAACAAAGTTAACTAAGTGCAAACTCGACTAGCCATGAAATCCGTTGGGATCGCTTTAAATACGATCTGCAAGACCCAAAACTTGTAAAACATGTGACTCTAGGTTACCCTAAAGTTTAGAACCGAACTCATTACCCGTCTGCTCTCGGGACTGAAACAAATTTTCGTATGAGGTCTAGATCGCACATCGGGAGTCCGATTAACACGAAGCTAAGGAACCAGGACCGCCCCACTGGGCTTGACAATCATCTCAAAAATCAGCTCCGACCGATGTCCCACGGTCATTTATTTCGATCCGGAGCGAGGGAGTGTGAAAAACACTATTTCCATCCTAATAAAAATATCAGGAATAGTGATCTGGCACCATTCGCTTGCGCATCAGTATTAAGCAACCTGACCGTCAGAATCAGACCAAATTACACCCTCGGATTAAGAAAAATTTCAGGAACATTTACATGTACTTGGAATTTCGGATCGTGGCCCACTGACCGTTGAACTGAAAGTGGCCCGCCACGTGCGATCTGGGAATCCGATCGAGTCAAAAACGTAATCCCTCATAGATCCATGTGTGGTGAGCTTAAGTCTGACGTTTGGCTCAAGGAGGGCCACCAGAACCTCTCTTTTGAGCTGGAAAAGTGACGAAATACCTATATTAGCAGTAACCTTTGAACAGGAGTCTATTTCGGTGAGTTTTGAGACTATATAAGGACCTTAAACCCTCTCTCATGGCAGCCATACGAATTTGGATTTGAGAGAGGGAAAAGAGAGAGAAAGTGTGGGAGATGTGGGAGAATCTCCCTGCCGTCCTTCCCTGCTGCTATCCATGCTCCACCGCATCCTTCTTGACGCTTTTCCGGCGTTTCCGGCGTCGTTTCTAGGTAAGAAACCCTAACCCTAATCTGTTTTGGGGTTTAGACTGTTGTAGGTTGTGAAGTAGCTAACCTATTTCGTTCTATAGGTCGCCTAGTTGCCGTATACGGAAGCTTAGCAAACCTATCAACTCCATTACGATTCTACGACAAAAGGTGCGGACTTTAGGTGTATAGGTTACGTTTTTCAACGCTTTCAATGTCAGATAATGATAGATTCATGATCTGCATGCAATTGCACATGTACAAAGTGCTTTCCGTTTCCTGTTTCGATTAACATTGTAGAATATGGAATTTCACATACTCTAGATATACGTAGAAATACCGTATACGTATTTTTTTTGGAGAAGTGTTTGACATGTTTATTTAATGTATGATTATACTATATATGGATAAAATACTAGTTTGGCGAAAGGAATCGCCGTAATACATGTTCACTTGTAAATGCTACGTATGTTGAAATTGTGTATTCTAGAAATACTGTATACGTATAAATTTTGGAGATGTATGTATCATGATTATTTGCTGAAGTAATATATTATACATGGATAAAATACTAGCTTGGCTAAAGGATAACCCTAATACATGTTTTACTAACATACACCATGTATGTTGTAATAGTGTATTCTAAGTGTTTGTGGAAATGACTGAATGAGTATAGAATTCTCATTCGTGCTCGCCATGACTAATTGTCATGGATTCATGATTGATGTATTGGCGATACCCCCCTTTGACGAAAGGATTTGCCCTAAGTCACGCCACGGCCAAAATACACTATATATGCTAAAATGTGTGGCCCAAGTGTTTTGTGGAAATGACTGAATGAATATGGAACTCGGATTCCTGCTTGCCATGACTATCCGTCGTGGGTGTACGCGTGTTATGATTGGGGCAACTCCCTAGTGAAAGGATTTGGCCTAATGCCTATGTGATCGACATATGTCGTGTATGTTGATGTATGTTTGTTTAAGTGTTTCTTGAAATGTCTGAATGAGTAGTAGTTAGCAAATTGTAAAGTATAAGGGTGTTGAGATATGATTCTCAACCTCTTTTAACTATGTGTATGATCTCCTTTGATAGTTGTGTGATTAGGAATTGAACATGTACAAACTCATGCTTGTGTTGTGATTCATAACATGCTCAACTGCTTTATGATTTTAACTATGTAATGTATATGCTTAAATTTATATCTAAGTTGTATGATCCGTCATGGGTGATGGGGGAGCGGAGCAACGAGTGCGTGCAACAGCCCTGGCAGCCCTAAACGGATAATACCAGACTGATTGTATGATTTGAATCCTGATCTATTACTGCTTTATATCTCTGTAATTGATTGTGTTTGGGGCTATGATTATAGTCCAGGCAATCGGTAACGGGATTGAACTCGTGGCTGAGATTCATTTGCCACGTGGGATGTGTTCGACGAACTCGAGTCGTGCGTTGCCTGTCGGCAGTGGCTAGGCCACACGAAGTTGTTTATGCACTTCATGTCGTGCAGCTCAACGGGCGATCGTGCTAGTCGAGCTCGTCAAGTAACCCGATCTGCCTTATGTGTGTTCACCCTGTTTGGTCGCTACTGCTTGAACCTAGGGTACCAAACTTACCAGTGGCGATCCCCGTTTAACCATGGTACCTAGATCCGCTAAGTCGCATGAGCCGGGCATGGTGGTATGGGACACCGTGGTCGAGCTGTCGGCCTACGCTGGGGCCATGTGCCTCCCCGTAGTGACCATTGCGCAATCAACTCGTGAGCCGAATATGGTGGTATGGGACACTGTATTCGAGCTGTCGATACCTCGGTGAGAGCCGAGTACGGTGAGATCTGTGCTCGTGCTGACGGGCGACGAGTCCTCCGTGGTATCATCGAGTACACTCCAAGGGTCTGTGATTGGCCACGAGTCTTTCACAGCAACTAGAGTGTGAGTTGAGCCGAGTACGGTGAGACCTGTACTTGAGCTGACGGCTAGTGATTGAGCCGAGTACGGTGAGACCTGTACTCGAGCTGACGGCCAGCAATTGAGCCGCATACGGTGAGATCTGTATCCGCGCTGACGGGTGATGAGCCCTTTGCGATGCCTTCACTACGTTTCTCAAACCATAACATCGTATGAGAATAACTAGGATTGACGACCCTAGAATGGATCATGTTTGGGAATGATACAAGGGAGGTACCTTAGTTTCCCAATACTGCTGTTTGAAATGGACTAATAAAAACTTGGTAATCATGAGCATCATCGCACCGCATGTGCTTTGTAGATGTGGCGCACTGAGGGAGTAAGCATTCGCGAACGTAAGATGATGTCGCTTGAGGGTGGTTTGGCAAGGGCATACAGCATCATGTCATTTCATTCTTGCATTTAATAAGAGTAGTTAGAATTGTTTGATTTGTACTGCTTTATCATTACTGCTTGATTGAATTGATAACATGTTAACCTATGCTTTACTGTTCCACTGAGTTGATCACTCACTCCCACGTTACGGGACGGTGTTGTACACACCAACCAGATTTGTTGAGTTTCAGGTGGTGGCGATGCTTGTGAAGCAGGGCCGAACTACTTCTATGATGATAGGAGGAATTCTCCTATCTGTATCTCTCTGGCAGGTCGATGAAGACCTGATATTGTATTGACGGGGCTATGGTACATGGGATAGGAGGCATTACACTTCCTCACATTTGGTACATTTTAGAACTGCACCTGTATTTATTTAACCTGGTAATGTTATCACACTCTGGAGACTCATCATAAGTTATATATTTTATCTATCTATCACAGTCTTCCGCTTGCAAATTTAACTGTCTCTGGAGTATGATATGCTGTTTTGGCTTAATCTCACTCATGTTCAATGCACGAATACAGTCAACATTCAATCATCATTCATTTTGTTGCATAAGTGATGTTCTGGAACTCGGGAGTTGAGATTATGCTCAACCCCCGATTTTCAGGGCGTTACAGTTGGTAACACATCTTCTTCTTCTACTTCTTCCGCTTCCTCATCCCTTTGGCCAGGATTGAGCTTCAAGCTCATCTTGTTTATATTAGAATTATTGAAAGGAAGAAGCGCAATAGGAGCTTCACTAGGTGGCATGACCACATTGCAATGTAAAGCTAAGGTGGTCATCGAGTAGGAGAAAGGAATATATCCATGGCCCAGATGAAGACAAAATTGAATGATAATATAACATATTAAAGATGAAAGATAGATGAGAATACCTAACACAATGGAATGTAAAATGCGAACCATGAAAGAAGTCAGTTCAGCTTTGTTGCCAAAGAGGAGATAGACATTCGCAATGAAAATGTGATGTAGTACCCTGTATTTAGGCAACATCTGATTGCCCCAAAGTGCATTTCTCACACTCCATTCCAAGTCCATGTTACATAATTTGCGGGTTAGCGATTGTCATTTCGATTCATTCATTTTTTCGACTAAGGTTAATATTGAAATACCATCATCATTGACATTAACATCAAGCAAACCCAAAATCAAATATCAATCAACTTGAAATGTACGTTCACTAAAGCTAATAAAGAAAGTTAAATGTTCAAGAGATACATCGCAAATACACGCAAACATCCCTTGCACAATGGAGTGGTATACCGGTCCACCCTAATTTAAAATGTTTTCCCAACCTACAGCGGTAAGAATGGGAATGAGCTGAAATTATGCAAGGTGATTTGAATTAATTGACCGCTTAACGATAACCTCACGATGACAAAGATCCTGCACATACTCGGGGTCTTCTTTGAGAGGACGTAGGGTTCGCACCCTAATAGGTGTGGATCAAGAAGAGGAAGCTCTAGTATCTTTCTTCTTAGATCGTGCTTCCATTGCAAGATTAAAAGGAAGAAATACAACAAAGGAAATAAGGATTTCAAACTCAACATATTTTTATCTAGAAACCCTTTTAAAACACAGGAAAAGATCAAATCAACCCAAGAATCTAGCAATGTATGTATCAAAGAACCCAAATATGAAAGGAAATAAAAAAAAATGTAGCACTTACCAAGTACTAATCGAAGATGGGTTTGACGGGTCAGAGAAGGCTGCATGTAAGGCCCATATCATATTCTGTACCATTTCGTAGGCTTCCTCAGTCCTCCCGGTCGAATTTTGGTGACCCACGACCTGTAATCGGCATTTACGTGCGACCCTAAGTTGCATCCTGAAGATCTATATCAACTCGATTCAAAACCTATATCCTAGCGACCGCGCCATCGCCGTGGTTCCAATGTCGCGTCTCGCGCACCGATGCGATACCTAGGCTAAAAGATGTGGGCCCGCGTTCATTTAGAGAAAAACGCTACGCGTACGAATTCCAAGAGAATCTCTACAACCTATCCCATCAATCAATCATCAATCAAGTAAAGTACACACCCTATCACAAGTACAAGCAACCACCCCTCTCTTATACCACCCTTACCTAAAGTCAACTCTCTCTCTCTCTCTCTCTCTCTCTCTCTCTCTCTCTCTCTCTCTCTCTCCACCCATCCCTCTCTCACCCAAAATTCAACCCGAAGCATTCCAAGAAGCTAGGTGTGGCCCACTTCCCTACCCAATCTCCACCCTTCAATTCCCATCTTCCACCATCAAAGAGGGAGCCAAGGAGCTAAGGAGTCCAAGGAGCCAAGAAGCTTTGTAATCGGTAAGTGATCCACCGTTAATTTTCATTTCAGGGCCCAGTTATGATGGGACCCATTTTGATGTATGTGTTGTAATCAAAGAGGGGCCCATAATGGCAGGATCCTTTCACACACCGTCTCTCTCTCTCTCCTCTCTCTCTCTCTCTCTCTCTCTCCTCCCTCCCTTCTTCTCATTTCATTTTTTATGGTGATGATGTGTGTGGCCCACCTGATGCGATCATTAATCTGGCTGGTCCAAATTTTTTTGATGACCAGTATATGGAGCCCACCTTGCTATCCATTCTGGACCAGCCCTGAATGAAGGAAAGAGATAAATGTCAACTGGCCCAAAACTGTGTGGGCCACCCAGGTGAACCCCACTATGATGTACGTGTTTTATTTGCACCTTCCGTCCATTTGTTTGGGCCCACCTTGATGATGAGTTTCATTTAGGCCGTCTGTCCGCTGGACGTCCAAACGCCTTGATGAAGGAAAACACAGATATCTGCTTGATTCAAAACTCCCTGGAGGGCCCCACGTGAGACCCACCCCACATGTGGGGCCATACCTTGATGTATGTATATCATCTAGGCCATACCAGGCTTGGACATTTTTTTTAAAAGGGCATAATATATATATATATATATATAATATATATATATATAAAGGTTATAATTATAATATATTATGTTAGGCCCCACGTGGGACCCACCTGTTGTGCTAGGGGATTGGCTATGGTCCCTCACACCAGCTACATAGTTGTGTATTGGCGTAAGCAGACCGT
This sequence comes from Magnolia officinalis, assembly GCA_021015155.1. Lineage (NCBI taxonomy): Eukaryota > Viridiplantae > Streptophyta > Magnoliopsida > Magnoliales > Magnoliaceae > Magnolia > Magnolia officinalis. The sequence goes on from JAJHSJ010000009.1 coordinate 26,764,487, forward strand.
GATGTATGGGTCCATCCACACCGTCCAGATGGCTGGATGGTGGGACCCACTGCTGATGTAGGTGTTACATCCAAACCGTCCATCTAATTGGCGAGTTTATCTTAAGGCCTGTGACAAAAAAAATGAGGCATATTTGCTTATCAGGTGGACCACATTGTAGCTCAGCGGCGATTGAACGTCTACCGTGAAACCATTCGGTGTCACAGAAGTTTTGGACCAATATGGAATTTGTTTTTCCTCCTAACTTAGGTCTTTACGACCTTGTGAATCAAATTGAATGGAAGTAAACATTATGGTGGGCCCCGACCCTATGAACTGTTTAACAGTGAAATCATTATCTCCACTGTTATTTGTGGTATGGTCCAGATGATCTTTCGATATGATTTATTTATGGAAATGCTTTAAAATGATCTTTAAATTAGGTAAATGGTGTAGATGATGCGGCCCACTTGATATATAGGAGGCCCATTGGTGTGGCCCGTTAATGCGGCTCATTTGATGTTTATGAGGCCCATTAGTGTGGCCCGTTGATGCGGCCCATTAGTGTGGCCCGTTGATGCGGCCCATTTGATATATATGAGGCCCATTGGTGTGGCCCATTGATGCGGCCCATTTGATGTATATGAGGCCCATTGGTGTGGCCCATTGATGCAGCCCATTTGATGTATATGAGGCCCATTAGTGAGGCTCATTGGTGCGGCCCATTTGATGTATATGAGGTCCATTGGCGTGGCCTGTTGATGCGGCCCATTTGATGTATATGAGGCCCATCGGTGTGGGCCATTGATGCGGCCCATTTGATGTATATGAGACCCATTGGTGTGGCCCGTTGATGCGGCCCATTTGATGTATATGAGGCCTATTGGTGTGGCCCGTTGATGCAACCCAGTTGATGTATTTGAGGCCTATGGGCTAAGGTCCAATGTGATGTATATAAGGACCATGAATGAGGCCCAATGAGATGTATGTGAGGTTGAATGTGATATATATGAGGTCAATTACGGTGTGCGATTCCACCATGATGTATGTAATGATGTTTATGGCAGGCCATGCTTAGGAGCAATGATGGTTTGACGTCCACCTTGTAAGAGCAATGATGGTTAAATGTCCGCATAGTAACTCTCCCTAGGGCCCATTGTTAGTCTCATACTGTTGTGTGTAGGCCGTTTAGGCCCATCTTCGTTATGAATAGAGTTCTTCACCATATAACATACTTAGTATAGCTCCATGATTCATGCTCATACACATCATATGTATGCTTAATATGAGGAGTGACTGATCATAGCATATGCCTTCGGGCAGATTATTTATGGGGCTGCCTGATAGGTGGAGTTGCCCCACATGAGCACGCAGTCCGCAAATGATTGTTGCATGACTGATAGTGTGATTCATGTACCTCGCATTTGTATGACATGATTACTGTAAGCCCTAGCGACATCAGGGTTGTGGCCTCCATAGACATATCACGGATAGTAGGATCAGACACCAGAAATACTATTACTAGCATCGAGGTGCCATAGATGTTCCTGGGTGAAAATCCCTAAACCCGATGATACCAGAGGATGACTCCAACGTCGAGACTGAGTGAATACAAAAGCACATGAGGGCCGAATAGCAGGAGGTCGCGTCTCTCACTGTGTCGTGGTCGGTTGGAAGGGGGTGTGACCTTACCCGCCCAAGGGTAGGGGGCATTGCTAGGCTGAGTATGACCAGCTCGTGAATGGGTCTACTATCGACGTGCCGGATAGGTATTGGTAGACTATTTTTCAGGCAGATAGTGAGGTTTTTAATGCTCACTAGGACTGCGCTCTTGAGAAACGGGCAGTGTCATTGGAGTGTACTAAACCCCGATGATTATTCAGAGTGAGAACTGTACTAATATGTAATGCTCTAGTGATGAGCTGCATTGATATGCGGATTCGGATGAGGATTGACATGCTTGAGTTGCATCTCACATCGCATGGCCTTGATATGTTCGATACCATTCATGTCTTGCACCGCATAGCTTGGTATGATTGATTGCATTCATGTACTCATCAGCATGATTCCACATTACTCTGATGTTGCATTCTGGGCATGCTTATATTGCGCACACACTCTCACCACCCACTAAGCTTTCTATGAGCTTATGCACGATTGATGCATGCAGGTGACGCCAGGATGCAGGCGTAGCTTAGTCGCAGCAGGAGCGTGTAGTCGAGCTTCTGGAGCTTCCAATTTTGTTATTGTATTTTCCTTTATGCACATTGTACTCAAAGTTTTTTATCATAGTGGATTTGAGATGATGTTGTTGGTTGTTGTTTGTGGGTTATGGTTATGGTTATGCTTACTGCGAATCAAATTCATATTGAAAATTCTCCTTGTGGGATCCCAGGATCGGAACCTGGTATATGGGTGTTAGGAGCCGAGAATGGGGCACTGCGGAGGCTGTTGGCACTGGATTCGGCGATCGAAAATTTTGTGAGCCCGGTTTCATAGTTTGGGGTGTGACATCGGAAGAGGAAGAGGAGAAAATGAGAGAAAAGGTAATTTTCTCACTTATAAAGGCTTCCAACCTCACAACTTGACCGGTCGAGTACATGCTCGACCCGTCGAGCCACGACTGGTCAAGTATGTGCTCGACCCGTCGTACAAGCACTAAAAAGTTAAATATTTATTCAAAGATTAAAGAAAAAATCATTTGTATAAATAATTTTTTTTTAAAAATGAAAACATGATCAACTCAATTAGAATTACACATATCAATATCCATTTTCAATTTTGAAAACCTATTCTTGTCAAGTGGTTTAGTAAATAAGTCAGCGAACTGATTTTCCATTTGAATGTATTTCAATTGAATAACTTTATCTTCTACTAATTCTCGAATATAGTGATACTGAATGTCAATATGCTTCGTACGGGAATGCTAGATGAGACTTTTAAATATATTAATTGTGCTAGAATTATCGCAATACAATATCATTGTATCTTGCGCAATACCATAATCATTAAGCATTGTTTTCATCCATACTAGTTGGGTACAAGCATTTTTGGCTGCAATACATTCAGCCTCAGCTATAGATAATGATACGGAACTTTGTTTCTTGCTGTGCTAGGAAACTAAACAATTTCCAACATAAAAACATCCACCACTAGTAGATTTTCTATCATCTATGTTTCCAGCCTAGTCAGCATTCATATAACCAACTATTTGAACATTAGTATCATGTGGATACCAGAGGCCTAGATTAGTCGTAATTGCGGTATATCTAATAATGAGCTTGACAGTAATAAGGTGAGATTCCTTAGGATCTGATTGATATCTAGTACAAATACCTACATGAGTGCTATATCAGGTCGGCTTGTAGGTAAGTATAGCAAACTACCAATCATACTACAATATAACTGAGGATTTATACTTTTACTTGTTATATCTTTTAAAAGCTTGAGAACCATACTCATAGGAGTATCAAATTTCTTAACCAGGTTTAAGGTATACTTGGTTTGAGAAATGAAGATATCATCTTCCAGCTGTTTAACTTGTAAACCTAGAAAGTAGTTCAATTCTCCCACTTTACTCATTTCGAATTGGATTTCATCAATTCTGCAAACTCAGTGGACATGTTAGAGCAAGTTGAACCATAGATAATATCATCAATGTATATCTGTACTATTAGTACATGTTCATTGTATTGTTTAACAAAAAGAGTTGTATCAACACTCCCCATAACAAAATTATGACTTAGTAAGAACTTAGTCAATTTCTCATACCATGCCATGTGAGCTTGTTTCAAACTATAAAGTGTCTTTTTAAGGCGATACACATGATTAGAGTGTTTAGGGTTCTCAAAACCCTTAGGTTGTTCAACATAAACCTCTTCATGTAGATCACCATTTAAGAACACACTTTTAACATCCATTTGATAAGTTTTAAACTTTTTAAAGCACGCAATGGATATGAATAATCTGATGGATTCAAGACGAGCTACTGGAGCAAAGGTTCCATCATAATTGACTCCTATTTGAGTGTACCCTTATACAACCAGTCTAGCTTTGTTTCTGATTATATTTCCTAACTCATCAGATTTATTTTTGAAAATCCACTTGGTTCCAATTATATGTTTATCAGATGATCTAGGAACCAAATACCACACATCATTCCTAACAAATTGATTCAGTTCATCTTATATGGAAACTATCCAATTTTCTTCAGTGAGTGCCTCTTTTACATTGGCTAGTTCGATTTGGGAAGTAAAACACACAATTACATATATTTTTCAATTATTTTCGAGTACGTACACCAGTGAGAGGGTTACCTAGAATTTGATCAGTAAGATGGTCTTTGACTGATCGTAGTTCAATATTGATTTGACAAGATGAGGAGTCGGGTTTTTCAATTATATTGACTTCATCATCTTCTGAACTAGAGGTTGGTGTGTTCAAGTGATCATCAATAACAACATTTATAGACTCCTGAATGACACCAGTTCTTTTGTTAAGAATACGATGTGTTCGACTATTTAGAGCATAACCTAGGAATATCCCTTCATCACTCTTAGTATCAAACTTCCCTAAATTTTTCCGGTCTCGTAAAATGTAGCACTTACTTCCAAAAATTTAAAAGTATTTAACTATAGGTCTCTTATTAAACAATAATTCATAAGCCATTTTATCTTTAGATTTTCTAATGTAAACACGGTTTATAACATAGCACGTAGTATTAACAGCTTCAGCTCATAAATTTTTAGGTAACTTCATGCTATTTAACATTATATTGGTCATTTCTTGTAACACTCTATTTTTCCTTTCAACAATCCCATTTTGTTGAGGTGTCTTAAGAGCTAAAAACTCATGCGATATACCATGATCGCTACAGAACTTCTCGAAATTACTATTTTCGAATTCCGATCCATAATCACTTTGTATCTTAGCAACATTCATTTCTTTTTCAATCTGAATACGCTTGAGTATTCTTTTGACTTCATTGAGAATTTTAGATTTATTTCTTATAAATGCTACCCAAGTAAATCTAGTAAAGTCATACACAATTACCAAGAAATACTTCTTACCACCTCTACTCTCTGTTTTGGTTGGTCCAACAAGATCCATGTGGAGAAGTTCAAGAGGTTTAGATGTGGCAAAGGAGTTCACTTTCTTATGACTACTCCTTGTTTATTTTCCAATTTGACATGTGCCACATATTTTATCCATTTTCTTCAATTTGGGTAGACCTCTAATAAGATCGACTTTACTCAGTCTATACAAATTTTGATAGTTTACATGTCTAAGGTGTTTGTGCCATAATTCGATTTCATTGGTTGGACCATATAACAAGATAATTTAGACGAGCAAGTTTCATTAACAATATAGTAATTCTTAAATGTTCTACGGCCATTTAATATCACACGACCTTTCTCATTTGAGATCTCACATCTTTGATTTGTAAATTTAACACTATGTTTGTTATCGTAGATTTGAGAAATACTCAAAATATTGTGCTTAAGCTCTTTTACAAATAAAACATTTTCAAAAGGAAGAAGGTTAAAAAGTTGAACCATACCTTGGCCAATTATCTTACAGTTGCTTCCATCACCAAAAGTGACTGAGCCATCAGTCATTTCTTTGTAGTTGGTGAACAAATCTTTGTCACCTATCATGTGTCTTGAGAAACCACTATCTAAGTACCACTTTGATTGACTCGAAGCCTTGAAGGCGGTGTAGGCAACCAGACAAGTAACCTTAGGAACCCGTTTCATTGTAGTTTTGGATTTTGGAGCTGTGTTGGTTTTCCTTTGCTTGAAATTATTATTAACTCTCACATTAGAGTTAGATTTGAGAAGCTCCTTGAGTAAGTCCATGATTTTTTCAACTAAAGGATTTAAAAATTCTTTTCTAAAACTGACATTGTTAGTATTAACTTTAGAAGCTTGAAAAGTTTTTACATTTTTAGAGTTGTTTTTATTATTATATTTCAAGTCCTTTCCTTTTGAGTTAGAGGATTCTCCTTTGATAATGTAGGAGATAAACTCTTATTTTTCAGAGACATGTGTTTGACATAGCCCAGACCCGATCTGTCTCCACATATTCTAGATGCGGTTAGTAACTTTTCAAGTTTAGGGTCTCCGTGGGCATACCTCCATGTATCCTTTGAACTTAATAGGAAAGAAACTTCAAGTTTTAGTTTCTCATTTTTTGTTCTTAATTTTTTAATTTTAGAAGTTTTGAAATTCAAATCACATTTTTCTTTTTCAAAACAATCAGAAATATGAGATTTTTCTAAAACAGAATTTTCAAAATCCTCTTTCAATTTCAAAAATTTCTCTTTTTGAAGTTTTGGCTTGACAACAATCTTACAAATCTCCCTGCATAGGGCATTATAGGCACATGAAGATCATCTTCATTATCATTTTCAGGGTCACCCCTTAAATTATAATATTCAGTTGTATCGCAACTATCTGTGGAAGTGACTCTGGCTAGAGTCATTAAAGCCTTGACTTCATTTGAAGTTTCAGGTTCTGATTCATCCGACTCAGAAGAAGCTTCAGAGCTGGACGATTCATCCCATGTGGCTAACATGCCTTTTCTCTTTGGTTTGTCCCTTTTCAGACACTTATTTGCCAAATGTCCATATTCATGGCAGTTGAAACACTGACTATTTTTTAGAGATTTCCAGTTTTTAGATTTTCCCTTTTTCTTCTCAGAGGGTTTTTGAAAATCAACTCTTTTCTTACTTTCAAAAATCTTGTAAAAATTTTTAGCGAGTAAAGCCATATCATCCTCTGAATTTTCATAATCAGAATTAACATTACTATCTTGAGAAATAGATTTAGATGATTTAAGAGTTATAGACTTACCTTTTGGGGCTTTGAAATTTAAATCATAAGTTTGAAGTGAACCAACATGTTCCTCGACCTTCACGTGATTTGTGTCTCTAAGTTCCTGAATGGCAGTCACCTTGGAATTAAATCTCTCAGGAAGTGATCGTAATATTTTTGCACAGACTTTACTTTCTGGGATACCATCTCCAAGACCCCACATAGAGTTAACTATGTCATTTAGTTTCATATAGAAGTTTATGAAAGACTCATTTTCTTCCATACGAATTTCCTTAAACCTAGTGTGAGAATCTGAACTTTAAACTTTTTTACTATAGTTGTTCCCTCTTGTGTCATTTCAAGAATGTCTCAGGCCTGTTTAATAGTATCACAAGAAATGATTCTTTTAAATTCATCAGGTGATAGTACACAAGTAATTGCATTTAAAGCCTTAGCATTAACACTGCTTTCATTTTTCTGAAGAGTAGTCCACACGTAAAACGGTTTTTCTTTAAGGGACTTGGTTCCATCACTGCCTAGAACTTCAGACATTGGTGGATACCATGTAGTCATTATGGCTTGCCACACACTTTCATCAATGGATCTCAGAAAGATCCTCATTCTAGCTTTCCAATAAGCATAGTTGGAGCCATCAAACGGTGGTGGCCTAGTGATAGAAAGGCTATTGAAATTTGACATACCGAAAGTTCTAGATCGATAAGCTCAGGAAATAAATCCAGGAGAATGAGCTACTTAGCTTTGATATCACTTGACAAGGGCGAGCTCCCAGTCCTTAGGGGGGGGGGGGGTGAATAAGACTATGCCAAACAAAAAAAAATTACGGAATATAAGTGCAGATAGTTTAATCAAATTATAATCTCAATTGAAATAATATTGGGAAGTTGATACAAACGTTGTTCAAAGGACAACTTTACACCAAAAACCAAAGTTTATGGTAGGACAACCTGATATCTTGAACTCGATAAGAATAAAAAACCCAAACTAAAACAAGAAGCACTAGAAAGAAATCTAGATATTACAACATTCACCAAATGTACATGAAATAGATACAAGCATTCATCACACATACATTACATACATCATCATCCACCAAACTCCAAGAATTGTGGTTTGGTGTGTACACCAACTGTTCTCAAACAGCCACACCTACTCCACTCTCAAAAATCACAACCCACGTGATATTAGCTTTTAATATGAAAGGTTTTCCAAGGTTCATCTTAAAACCTTTACAATTATGTTTTCAATGGGCTACCGCAATTAAAAACTATATTTTCTGGCTATCTCAGTCAAAACCACAATAGAGATTTTCTGGCAATCTCAAAAACTAAAAGCTGTAAATTAAAATACTTATCTGTAGATTCTATTTTAATGTAGCCTGGTAGAACTGCTTCTTTTTTAAGATGAAGATGTCCAATGTTCAATCACACATATAGAAGGGTTCTAGGTCTAAATGAATTTTAAATTAATCCAACCTTGGGCTACTTTGATTCAATTTCTTAGATCTCAAAAGCGGTAGAGAAGAACACTCTTTTATAAAATCAAATTTAAGCAAAGAGAGATCAAGCAATTAGAAATAAAAAAACTATAAAAAGAATCTTAATTAATCGGATAATAGCTTGACAATCACGAGGATCTTTCTCTTAAAGTGGTGGCTTGATTGGCTTTGAATGAATAAAAAAAGCTACGAGAAGTCCTCTATTTATAAGCTGAAAAACGGTTCATTCGACTGGTCTAAGGTCAGCCTTAACTGATCCTAGGAGCAACCAAATTTAAAAAATTATGGCGCGATTGGATAAAACTGACCCTCGACTGGTCGAGTGGACTGCTCAACTGGTCAAGTGGCCTTCTCGACTAGTCTATCATGACAATAGACTGGTCAAGTGGGGCCTAAAAAGGTTACTAGAGTTCAAGTCGAGCCTTGCTCGACTGGTCAAACCAATTCCCACGACTGGTCAACCAGGGTGCTCGACTAGTCGTGACTATACTAGAAAAATCTGAAATTTTGAAATAATTCATGGACTGGTCGAGAAAAACCCTGGACTGGTCGAGCCAGATCCCTGACTAGTCGAACATTGACTAGGACTAGTCGAAATAGAGCTTATAACAAGTACAATAACCCATACAAAATATGCAATATGAATGAACTAAACCTAAGGTCTTTTTAGGGTCATTTATAGCTGAAATATTGAACATTGAACTTGTAGCTTCAGTTGCTTCCAATCGATCTTGTACTTGATGTTCTTGAAGCTTGATCTTGTACACTGGAAGCTCAACTTGAACTTGACCATGTAGTGCATTTGAGCTTGAACTAGCACATAAACTTGAAGTAGCACTTGAACTTGTTCTTGAACATGCACTTTGACTTGATCTTTGAATTTGAAGTTGCACTTGGACTTAAAGCAGAACTTGAAGTTAAACAATCTTCATGACTTGAGTTTAGTACATCTTCTCTTAAAGGTGAACTTATCATCTTTGAACAAGTCAATCATTCCAAAGTGATTTGTTACTACGAAATTTGACAATACAGGGTGCTTGACATATAACATAACACTTACAATAAGCTAAGAGCCGAACAAGCATGTTGTCATAGCATGTGACCTTGAGCCGACGCATGTTACCTCGAGCGTGTTGTACCATGATTGCAGATATGCCCCGATTCCTATGCCTACTGCCTTACTTTACATTAATGACAAGCAAGCCCAATGCCCTATGCGCAAGAATGTCTAACCTCACCAAATCCGACTTACTTTGCTCGAAAGTAGAGGGGGCTTACTATTATGGATAAAATGTACTAGCCACTAAGAAGAGGCCAGATCAGACATAAAAGCACAACACGAGGAAGTCAGTCAACTCTAGTCATGACTAAGGAACTCCTCAACGGTCAGAAAGAGATGAACCATTGCCAGGGAAAGGACATACTCCCCTAGCTCGGCCATTAGGAGATGAAGTCTCTCCACTTCCATCAGATGCCGAGCCCTTCCATGGTCCCATACATTTTCGAGTTGCTGCTCCGAACATCTCTCAATAAGGTCTCTTAAGGTACAGGCTCATGTGAGGCAATACTCCAAACCGCTACACTCGGCAAGACCCTACCCCGTACGATAGGAGGAAGAGGATGGTCATTCCTGATTTCATTTATATTTTACCAAGGAAAGGAGCTCGATCTCAATGCTCGAGCCCGACTCCCAAGGGCAGGTCGGCAGGTCGGTTATATGCTCAATGCTAAGGAAAAATTCGACCACGACTCATTAGAAAATCCAGGTCGACAAGCCACCGTTTGGAATGACATAGGCCATGTCGAATTCGCAAGCTTGACCTTCTATCACGTGCTTCTACTGATTCCGACCTAGTTCCGACTGTACCTACCCGAGATCCCAATCGAAGATCCCAAAAGATAACCGCGACACGTTCGACATCCGAGATCTCAGCAGAAGATTTCGGAAGATACCTGCAGTATATTCGAAATATGAATCCCTTTACGATATGCTCCTGCTAAATAGGGAGATTGTCCTCTACACCACCACCATCTCTCAACTATAAATAGAGCATCTCTAATGGTGAAAGATACTCACAATCCAACTTAGAAAACACACCCGTAAACTTAATGTTCTAATAGACCTATCTTACTTGTCTGACTTTGGCATCGGAGGGTCCCCTACTACGACTATAGTCTCCATCTTTGTCTTCTCTTACAGGTACCAAGTGGTCTAAAAGGGACATCTAGATTTCTGCATCAACAGTTACCGCCGCTACTTGGTTGAAATGATGTGTGGATAAAGAGGCTGGAGATAGCTGTATTGGCCAAGCTAGGAGTGGACCACATGAATAAATTATTATTTTTTTATATTCGAACAATTTTCAACCTATTATGGTAAATATTACATATCTTTTATTGTAAAGTCATACAATATTTGTTAAATATTCATTTTTAATTGTACTGCAACATTCTCTGGGTTTCATATATATATATATATATATATATATATATATATATATATATATATATATATATTGGCCTTTGCCAGTAGTTACATGGCTTTTACCCGCGCTTCTAAAATAAGGAATGGATCAAAAATGTTCCTAAATAAGGAAAAATAGTATTCCTAAAATACCGTTCTCAAAATTAATAAGGGTTTAGAGCCATTCTGAAATTAAAAATTTGCGATAGCTTTCAACTGTTTTTAATTTTTTGCGATGCACGGTTCCTAAATAGGAATTTTGATGTAGTTCTAAGTCAAACAACAACTTGCTCTAACAGCTCGGGAACATGGTTACCAGTTGGTGTTTTGTGAGACCCACCAGATTATCCATGTGGTCTATCCATTTGATCCATTTTTCAATTCATTTTAGGGCATGAACCCACTACTAAAAAATCGAGCAAAGGCTACGGATAAAATCTGTAGCCTTAGACCTATGGCTACAGTTCTAGTCCGTAGCACGTCCGTAGTCGTAGGTGCAGTAACAATAGGTCTGGAACCTATAGCTACGGATTTAATCCGTAGCTATAGGTTACAACAGCTACGGATTGAATCCGTAGCAATTATGTCCGCAGCTATAGGTCACAATAGTTATGGATTTATTCACTACAGCTACGGATTAAATCCGTAGGTATATCTGGCAGTAGCTACGGATATAATCCGTAGCAACTATATCCAAAGCTGTAGATCACAACAGTTATGGATTTAATCACAACCGATACGGATTGAATCCATAGCTATATCTGGCAATCGCTACGGATATAATCCGTAGCAATTATATCCGTAGCTGTAGATTACAACAGCGATGAATTTAATCACAACAGCTACGGATTGAATCCGTAGCTATATCTGGCAATCGCTATGGATATAATCCGTAGCAATTATATCTGTAACTGTAGATTACAACACCTACGGATTTAATCCGTAGCTATAGGTTACAACGCTACGAATTATTTGTTTATTCAATTATCACCTGTATAATCATTCAATTACCACCTGTATAATCATCCTATATAATCATTCAATTACCACCTGTATAATCATCCTGTATAATCATTCAATTACCACCTGTATAATCATTCATTCATTCCATTACAATCAATTGCAATCATTCATTCATTCAATTACAATCAATTACAATCCTTCATTCAAACAATTACAATCCTTCATTCAATCAATTACAATTACAATTACAATAATGCTGAAAATACAAATCTTTGGCTTCATTAGGCAAATTTACTCGACTTCACCCTGAAATTTCAAAGATAAAGAATTGAAAAAATAAATATCCTTCATTCAATGAATTACAATTACAATTTACAATTACAATAATGCTGAAAATACAAATCTTTGTTTAGGTTAGGTTATAGGTTAAGGTTTAGGTTTAGGAAATCGGTTTCAGGTTCGGGATCGGATTTAAGTTTGGGTTTTCAAGTTTAGGTTTAGGTTTAGTTTAGGGAGTTGAGATTCTGATTAGGTGTAGGTTTAGGTTAAGGGATTTGAGAATAGGTTAAGATGTAGGTTTAAGAAATCGGGTTCGGGTTCGGGATCGGGTTTAAGCTTGGGTTTTCAAGTTTAGGTTTAGGTTTAGGTTAGGTAGTTAGGTTTAGGTTAGGTTGTAGGTTAAGGTTTTGGGAATTGAGAATAGGTTAAGGTTTAGGTTTAGGAAACCGGGTTCGGGTTCGGGATCGAGTTTAATTTTGGGTTTTCAAGTTTAGGTTTAGGTTTAGGTTTGGGAGTTAGGTTTAGGTTACGTTGTAGGTTAAGCTTTAGGGAATTGAGAATAAGTTAAGGTTTAGGTTTAGGAAACCAGGTTCGGGTTCAGGATCGGGTTTAAGTTTGGGTTTTCAAGTTTAGGTTTAGGTTTAGGTTAGGGAGTTAGGTTTAGGTTAGGTTGTAGGTTAAGGTTTAGGGAATTGAGAATAGGTTAAGGTTTAGGTTGAGGAAACTGGGTTCGGGTTCGAGACGGGGTTTAAGTTTGGATTTTCAAGTTTAGGTTTAAGTTTAGGTTAAGGAGTTGAGATTCAGGATTAGGTGTAGGTTTAGGTTTAAGGATTTGAGAATAGGATAAGGTTTAGGTTTAGGAAACCGGTTTCGGGTTTGGGATCGGGTTTAAGTTTGGGTTTTCAAGTTTAGGTTTAGATTTAGGTTAGGTAGTTAGGTTTAGGTTAGGTTGTAGGTTAAGGTTTAGGAAATTGAGAATAAGTTAAGGTTTAGGTTTAGGAAACCGGGTTCGGGTTCGGGATCGGGTTTAAGTTTGGGTTTTCAAGTTTAGGTTTAGGTTTAGGTTAGGGAGTTAAGTTTAGGTTAGGTTTTAGGTTAAGCTTTGGGGAATTGAGAATAGGTTAAGGTTTAGGTTGAGGAAATTGGGTTCGGGTTCGACATCGGGTGTAAGTTTTGGTTTTCAAGTTTAGGTTTTTGTTTAGGTTAGGGAGTTAGGTTAAGGTTAGGTTATAGGTTAAGGTTTAGGGAATTGAAAATAGGTTAAGGTTTAGGTTGAGGAAACCGGGTTCAGGTTTGGGTTCGGGTTTAAGTTTGGGTTTTCAAGTTTAGGTTTAGGTTTAGGTTAGGTAGTTAGGTTTAGGTTAGTTTGTAGGTTAAGGTTTAGGTTTAGGAAACCGGTTTCGGGTTCGGGATCGGGTTTAAGTTTGGGTTTTCAAGTTTAGGTTTAGGTTTAGGTTAGGTTGTAGGTTAAGGTTTAGGGAATTGAGAATAGGTTAAGGTTTAGGTTGAGGAAATTTGGTTCAGGTTCGGCATCGGGTTTAAGTTTAGGTTTTCAAGTTTAGGTTAAGGAGTTGAGATTTAGGATTAGGTGTAGGTTTAGGTTTAGGGATTTGAGAATAGGTTAAGGTTTAGGTTTAGGAAACCGGTTTCGGGTTCGGGATCAGGTTTAAGTTTGGGTTTTCAAGTTTAGGTTTAGATTTAGGTTAGGTAGTTAGGTTTAGGTTAGGTTGTAGGTTAAGGTTTAGGGAATTGAGAATAAGTTAAGGTTTAGGTTTAGGAAACCAGGTTCGGGTTCGGGATCGGGTTTAAGTTTGGGTTTCAAGTTTAGGTTTAGGTTTAGGTTAGGGAGTTAGGTTTAGGTTCGGTTGTAGGTTAAGGTTTAGGGAATTGAGAATAGGTTAAGGTTTAGGTTGAGGAAACTGGGTTCGGGTTCGGGACTGGGTTTAAGTTTGGGTTTTCAAGTTTAGGTTTAGGTTTAGGTTAAGGAGTTAGGTTTAGTTTTAGGTTGTAGGTTAAGGTTTAGGGAATTGAGAATAGGTTAAGGTTTAGGTTGAGAAAATTTGGTTCGGGTTCGGCATCAGGTTTAAGTTTGGTTTTTCAAGTTTAGGTTTAGGTTTAGGTTAGGGAGTTGAGATTTAGGATTAGGCGTAGGTTTAGGTTAAGGGATTTGAGAATAGGTTAAGGTTTAGGTTTAAGAAATCGGGTTCGGGTTCGGGATCGTGTTTAAGTTTGGGTTTTCAAGTTTAGGTTTAGGTTTAGGTTAGGTAGTTAGGTTTAGGTTAGGTTGTAGGTTAAGGTTTAGGTTTAGGAAACCGGGTTCGGGTTTAGTTTGGGTTTTCAAGTTTAGGTTTATGTTTAGGTTAGGGAGTTAGGTTTAGGTTAGGTTGTAGGTTAAGGTTTAGGGAATTGAGAATAGGTTAAGGTTTAGGTTGAGGAAACTGGGTTCGGGTTCGGGTTTGGGATCGGGTTTAAGTTTGGGTTTTCAAGTTTAGGTTTAGGTTTAGGTTTAGATTAAGTAGTTAGGTTTAGGTTAGTTTTGTAGGTTAAGGTTTAGGTTTAGGAAATTGGTTTCGGGTTCGGGATCGGGTTTAAGTTTGGGTTTTCAAGTTTAAGTTTAGGTTTAGGTTAGGTTGTAGGTTAAGGTTTAGGGAATTGAGAATAGGTTAAGGTTTAGGTTGAGGAAATTGGGTTCGGGTTCGGCATCGAGTTTAAGTTTGGGTTTTCAAGTTTAGGTTTAGGTTTAGGTTAGGGAGTTGAGATTTAGGATTAGGTGTAGGTTTTGGTTTAGGGATTTGAGAATAGGTTGAGGTTTAGGTTTAGGAAATCGGGTTTGGGTTCAGGATTGGATTTAAGTTTGGGTTTTCAAGTTTAGGATTAGGTTTAGGTTAGGTAGTTAGGTTGAGGTTAGGTTGTAGGTTAAGGTTTAGGGAATAGAGAATAAGTTAAGGTTTTAGTTTAGGAAACCGGGTTTGGGTTCGGGATCAGGTTTAACTTTGAGTTTTCAAGTTTAAGTTTAGGTTTAGGTTAGGGAATTAAGTTTAGGTTCAGTTGTAGGTAAAGGTTTAGTGAATGAGAATTGTTTAAGGTTTAGGTTGAGGAAACTGGGTTTGGGTTCAGGACCGGGTTTAAGTTTGGGTTTTCAAGTTTACGTTTAGGTTTCGGTTAGGGAGTTAAGTTTAGGTTATGTTGTAGGTTAAGGTTTAGGGAATTGAGAATAGGTTAAGGTTTAGGTTGAGAAAAGTGGGTTCGGGTTCGGCATCGGGTTTAAGTTTGGATTTTCAAGTTTAGGTTTAGGTTTAGGTTAGGGAGTTAGGTTTAGGTTAGGTTGTAGGTTAAGGTTTAGGGAATTGAGAATAGGTTAAGGTTTAGGTTGAGGAAACTGGGTTCGGGTTCGGGTTTGGGATCGGGTTTAAGTTTGGGTTTTCAAGTTTAGGTTTAGGTTTAGGTTTAGGGTTTATGGTTAGGTTAGTTTGTAGGTTAAGGTTTAGGTTTAGGAAACCGATTTCGGGTTCGGGATCGGGTTTAAGTTTGGGTTTTCAAGTTTAGGTTTAGGTTTAGGTTAGGTTGTAGGTTAAGGTTTAGGGAATTGAGAATAGGTTAAGTTTAGGTTTAGGTTTAGGTTAGGAGTTAGGTTTAGGTTAGTTTGTAGGTTAAGGTTTAGTTCTAGGGAATTGAGTTTAGGTTATAGGTTTTTGGTTTAGGTTATTGGTTTTGGTTTAGGTTAAGGTTTAGGTTATTGGATTTGAGAATGGGTTCGGGTTTTAGGTTGTAGGTTTTGGTTTTGGTTTTGGTTTAGGTTATAGGTTTTGGTTTAGGTTATAGGTTATAGGTTTTGGGATTTGAGAATGGGTTCGGGTTGAGGCTATAGGTTTTGGTTAAGGTTTAGGTTATAGGTTTTGGGATTTGAGAATGGCTCGGGTTTAGGTTACAGGGTTTTGGTTAAGGTTAGGTTAAGGTTTAGGTTTAGGTTTAGGTTATAGGTTTTTTGGGATTTGAGAATGGGTTTATAGTTTAGGTTTAGGTTAGGTTATAGGTTTTGCTTTGGTTTAGGTTATAGGTTATGGGATTTGAGAATGGTTCGGGTTTAGGGATTTGAGTTTAGGTTATAGGTTAAGGTTTTAGGGATTTGAGTTTAGGTTTATAGGTTTTGGTTTAGGTTATAGGTTTTGGTTAAGGTTTAGATTTTTGGATTTGAGAATGTGTTCGGGTAGAGGTTATAGGTTTTGTTTTAGTTTAGGTTTAGGTTATAGATTTTGATTTTTGGTTTGGGGTTATGTTTAGGTTTAGGAAATCGGGTTCAGGTTCAAGATTAGGTTTAAGTTTGGGTTTTCAAGTTAAGGTTTAGGCTTAGGTTATGGAGTTGAGATTAGGATTAGGTGTAGGTTAGCTTTAGGAATTGAGTTTAGGTTATAGGTTTAGGTTTTGGTTTAGGTTAGGGGTTTTGATTTAGGTTATAGGTTATAGGTTTTGGTTATAGGTTATAGGATTTGAGAATGGGTTCGGGTGTGGTCCCTGCAAATACAAATATAATACAAATATAAACACGGCCTGTCCGAATGGCCAGGCCCTTCCAATGCCGTCCATAGGAAATAGACAGCTTCATCATGGTCATAATAGCGGTTCCCACCTTCCAGGGACCCCCACTCTTCCGGATAGCTCCGACGCACATCCGGGTCTGCTCCATTAATCTCGAGCAAATACATAAACACGGCCTGTCCAAATGGCCAGGCCCCTCCAATATCGTCCATAGGAAATGGACAGCTTCATCACGGTCATAACAGCGGTTCCCACCTTCCAGGGACCCCCGCTCAACATCCGGATAGCTCCGACGCACATCCGGATCTGCTTCATCAATTTTGAGATAATATATAAACATGGGCCTGTCCAAATGGCCAGGCCACTTCATCAATGTATCATATAGTATGAAGGAAAGAAGACTCACTAATTTAGCTAGCAAGGAGATAAAGTGTGAGTGCTTGGAATGTCGCCCTTTCTTTGAATAATGGATGCATATTCCACAATGCAATCTGAGAATGAGTAAGGTTTTTAGTTTCTTCAAAAATGCATATGGGCACAGATTTACAAATAAAGATTTTAAAGATTGTAAAACAGAGTAAATGATTATATTAACTTCCAAGTATCGATTAAGAAGAAAAATATAAATGATGATGGGAAAGAAATCTCGATATATTAAATTATTGAAGGACAATAAGACATACCAAGACTAAGGGTGCCCAGAGCAAGATAACTGCACCAATGTTGTACCTAGCTGCATTAACAGAACAAAAAAATTATACGAATGAAATGACAAAAAGCTAGGATATCATGGACCAAGAGGAAGATGAGTACCCTCAAGAAAAAACTCATGCCAAGCATATTTAATGCGACGAACTTTCATTATGTCTTTGGTGGCTTCACCAAGGTTTTATCTGCACTAGCAAGACATATTCAAAGAAGGTACAGTACAGACGTGATCACGTGACTTCAAAGCTTTTGGGTTAGGTGTAGGTTTAGGTTATAAGTATAGGTTTTAGGATTTGAGAATAGGTTTAGGTTATAAGTATAGGTTAGGTTGGGTTATAGGTTTAGGTTAAGGGTGTGGTACCTGCAAATATAGACATAAACATGGCCTGTCCAAATGGTCAGGCCCCTCCAATGCTGTCCATAGGAAATAGACAGCTTCATCATGGTCATAACAATACTAACAATCAGTCTCACTCCAGTCTTATATATTGAATGCCTAATGTACAGTCTCTTGAATTGGTGCAAACCATACTTGAATTGAGTGTAATGAATCAAAGACCTTCAATACTTTTTAGGTAAGAGTGCTATCAATTTTGATCCTTTGAAAGAAGCTCATTGTTAGCTTAGTTGTAAAGTTTGGTTTATTGTGTAGCAAAACTAATTAATCCTTTGAAACAAGCTCATTGCTAGCTTAGTCTCTCTCTATTGAAGCAAAAAAGAAGGAAAAAAAAAAATCTCTTTTATGTTTTTTTCAATCCATCTTCCATTTTCTTCTTAACGAGAAAATCCATATTTACTAATATTCTAATTTTTCTATAATTGTGCAGATGGATGTGGGGCAATGATTGGTTTATTAGAGGATGTCGTTTCAGCTTGTTTACAGAGAGGGTATTAATGTGGTCTACAGATGCAGTTGAAGTGGGCCACGTTATGGAGAGCGACTTGTATGTGACCCCAGCACCACCGATGTGGTGAGACCCTAACCATAGGACCCACCTATATGTATAATTGTATATTTATGTCATTCATCTGTTTCTCTAGCTTATTTTAATGGCCATAATCACTGTTTCCTATGATGTGATCCACCTGAAATTTTATTTCTTCAGTTGTGGGACCATTGCCTAAAATAAGCTGGAAAACAGAATACGGGGACACCAGTACCCGGCCTGAACCTGACATGTTAAGAGCCTAGCTTGATGAAGTTTTTATTGCACAAAAGTGATGGCATTTGTCAACTGGTTTTTTCCATGTTATTTTGGTTATTGGTTATGTACGCTCCCTGTGTTCTCAGTTTCTGATTTGTAAATTAGAATATGGAGTTAACTCAGTAGAAATTACTATCATCATTATTGTTACTATTATTTGGTTGGTAAGTACGTTTGAACTTTGCCCCCACTTTATGTACTGGAGTGTTGAAAATGCATCAGTTCATAATGACCTTGAACTGATGGAGTCCCATGATTCTTATGTTTGTTTGGTATGGTTTCACTTACACTTAAGCTTGTCAAACTGCAGTTGCACTGCTCGGTGGAAAACAGGAAACAGATCACAAAAATTCTCATTTTGCTCTTTTTCCACAAGTAAGATTTTAGATTGATTCATTTTTTTTTTTTTTTTTATCATTGATAAGAATTCCTGTTTAGGACATAGTTGGAATTTTTGCTTTCGTTAATAGCGGCAGCAGGGGCTGTGGGCTCTTTAGCATGTTTCAATCTCTTTAATATATTAATATAAGTAAGTCAGTTGCTTTTAAGAAAAAATTCAGATGTCGTTTATGGGCTTTCATATTCCATTCCTTTTTTCCTTTTAACTCTTGACCATTTGCAAATAAATTGTTCCGTTAGTTAATTGGCACAACAACCAGCTACTATACAAGGAAAATGAACATCTGACTAAATTTATTCCTCGAATCACGAGCCAGATCAGCACCTGTTTCCAGCCTCAAACAAGAATGGATGAGTGGGCCACAGTTGCATGTTAAAGTCCATGGTGTGGCCCGCCTGATGAGTGAACGAAATTACTATTAGGTGCCAGAAGATCTTCATGGATGGGCCACCACTTGAATGGCTCAAATTTCCCATACATACGACATGACGGTGGGAAAGATGGCTGCATGCTAGGTTAGCATGTTGTTGGCTTTGAACACTTATGGATGTGCTTGAAAACCTAGGTAAGCTAGTAAGCTAAACTAACAAGCAAGTGGTACATACAGCCATAGAATAAAATGTATGAAGCTCTGAGAGAAAGGCTGCCCAATGTTTCATTTATTTGGACTTATAAATAAAAATGTATCACAAAATAATAGGAAAGGATCTGGTTTTAAACTATATCTAAGATAGTTACCAGCCCTCTATATTATACACCACACATACATGTATGAGATATAGAGTTCATCTGCTGGATCGTGTCATGGATGAGCCATAACCGGGAAAAACAATCAGGTGACCTTAGCCACAATTGAAGGATTTTTGAGATATACAAATAATTATTAGAGAAAATATCTTTCAAAAAAATTATTAGAGAAAATATCCAACCAAAGTTCCTCATACAACAGGAAGAAGTCCTCCGATTGACAGCTAGGATCATATAAGAGTAAAATCTATCATGCACACCTTAGCATGTGAACCATTTGTTTATTGCAAGCATGCGACATATAAAGATACAAAGTGATTATGGCTCAGATCTCATTTATGCATGCCATGTGTACAGAAATAGATTGCTAGAAAACTGCTTTAATTTTATGCCAATTAGCAGGGGCCACAAGTGTATATCACTAGCAAATCACCAGGTTAACTGTACATAAGCAACCAAGCCAGTTAGTGGTTCCCCTATGTTCATCAATTGGGTATGACAAAAGCTATACATAAGGTAATCCTCACATTTACAGCTACTCAACATCTTTGGCTCTGTATTTTGTGTTCATTGTCTAATATATATTGATATCCAATCTTTCATGCTTACTGAAGTATATATTTTGTGTTCATATTTACTCAGCATTTTATTTAGAACATGAACTCTGTATTTTGTGTTCATTGTTTAATGTGCATTCTTCATCACCAACGTTAGTGGTGAGCTCCTCACCACCCAATCCATGTCTTAGTTAAACTGGATCATTGTCACTTGTTTTCAAAGAGACACTTGTCTATGTTTGCTATGAGAAGTATCATTTACCTGTCTCTGTGTCTGTTTGAACAGATTGGCTAGCATCAGGTGAGATACATTGTTTAGATCTTCTGGATTAAATCAAGCAATCCTACACCTTAGGTTGGCCAAGACATATCAAAACAATGCTTCAAAGGCTTCCCTATACACAAAAGCAATCCTAGGTAAGAGGATTGAGACTTTCCAACCTTGCACCCAAAGATACTTGCAAGAGTATTCATCTCCTCCTCCAATCTGATTCCCAACATCTCGCTCTTAACAACATAAAGCCTTCAATCCCAAAACCCGCTTCGAAGCATGTAACTGCCATGAAAGTCTTTCTACCATTTCCTCATTCGCATTGCAAAAAATAATAGAATCATCCACAAACTGGAAATGAGAGATTGGAGGACCATTCTTATCAACCTTGAACCCCTTGAGAAGGTCCAATTGTTGCCCCTTAAACAACATTCTGCCCACACAATCTGCCACCACAAAAAAAAAAAAAAAAAAAAAAGAGCATCAACTGCGGTTTTCACCTCAACTACCGCCCTCTTAAATTTCTAAAATAAAGCCCAAAAGCCCCTTTTGATAACATCCCCAAACACCTAGAA
The DNA here is from genome assembly GCA_021015155.1 of Magnolia officinalis. Lineage (NCBI taxonomy): Eukaryota > Viridiplantae > Streptophyta > Magnoliopsida > Magnoliales > Magnoliaceae > Magnolia > Magnolia officinalis. The sequence continues at coordinate 26,785,502 of JAJHSJ010000009.1, forward strand.
GACATAATAGGAAAGCTACCCAGGCCTGGCACCTTGTCTCTATAAAGAGCATCAACTGCGGTTTTCACCTCCACTTCCAAAAACGGTCGTTCCAAAGACTCCGCCTGCTTACGATAGATCCTACTATAGTCAAGATATCGATCCTCGGCCTATTCCAACCTTCTGAAGAAAAATAAAAATTAACCACCGCCTCACAAAGATTTTCTTTCCCTTCTACCCACCTCCATCAACCACCAAGCTCAAGACTTTATTCATTTTGACCCTTGTGCAAGCCATGCTATGGAAGAACTTTGTGTTCTTGTCCCCTTCAACCAAACCACTCTAGACCGTTGGCGCCACTTAATCTCCTCCTCCTTTAAGCAGTTGTGGTAGTCATGTGAAAGCTTAGCACGCACCTATTTTTTCTTCTTCCAATAATTTCATGGACTCTTCCTTGATGTCAAGCTCCTGGATACTTGCAAGAATGCTTCCCATCACAGCCTCCTGAATCCCCAAAACCTCTTTTTTACATATATTAATTTTTACCTTTGAGCATGCGTAATTTTTTACATGGCTTGAACCCGGCATAGCCCTCCACTTCAAAAGAATCCCACACAACTTCCTAACTCCAAAAACCCTTCAACCTCCAACGATGCAGAAATTTAACAATCAGCATCTTAAAAAATATTGAAAGAAACCACACAAAAGAAATAGTTAGAAGCACGATTGTTGTCAAAGAACATACAATGTTTATATTCCAAAAGAAACCCCAAGTTCCAGTCATTGAGAGTAATGAACCGGCCATGGCAGATTAGCAGATATTTTGCCCAGCAGACATCAACCCTCCTCTTTTACCCAGACTTTAGAACCAGCCATGGCAGAGGCTCATATGCAAACACAATCCCATCTAGTAACAACTGCAGCCATGAAGCAAGCAAAGAGTGTCATGGAGGGTCAGTTGCCAAACGTATCACTAAGCACCAGGCAATACATACACACGGAGTTCAGCCATATCAGGTAATAAACACAGGTACCCAAGTTGGCAGAAAAGCACACATGTACTACAGCTAGACCCAAAGTGGGAAGGAGATTCTCAACTAGTTTGCTGCAAAGGATAAAAGTATAGTTGCATGATGGATGAACTGAAGTCACAAACAGATTCACATGCAAGAGCTGTGAAGCGTCTGGTTCGAAATGTTAGAAGTAGGAACAACTAGGATTAGGAGGCTGGAGTGCCAGCCCATATCATGATTTGAAGCAGGAACAGCAACTGGTAAGAAAGATTGTGCAAACATAGAAGTCACAAATAATCATGTCCAACTCCAATGTTTTCACCTCAGGCATGAATATCAAATAGGACATTTTTGCCATCTCTTTCTATAAAAATTAGTGATCAGAATTCTAGATCAACTAATCACCTTCACGGTAGTTTTACAAATATACTTTGAACAATGGAACGGAATTTAAACTTTAAAAAGAAATAAGTCCACTGGAGTAACACCCATGCTAACAAGGAAAACTCTTTCTTTTTTTTTAAGTAACGATGTGTTATTAAGAAAGTAAAGGGTGAAAATAAGAAATCAAAAGTAAAACAGAAATAGAATACCTAATATTAAAAGCTTCCTTGAGCTGTCCTTTGTTGTCAAAGGGTATAACCTGTTAAAACATGGTGCTAGCAGTCATTGTATGGCAAATAACAAGTAAAAGAATGCCAATTAAAAGGACCATGTGGGTCATTCTGGAAAACAAGAATAGGAAACTACTAAATAAATAAGCATTGAATGTCAAAATTCAAATTGATCAAACCAGGATCATACCTTGAATAAGCCATCATAAAGATGAAGACCAATTAATCTACAATCAGGATCAATTATGCCAATCTACAAAAGGAAATAAACTTTTTATTAAAAAAAGTTATATTTACAAGAACTTCTTGGCTCCAAACCATGTAAACATTGGAACCAACAACACCAACAACAAAACTTATTTCTTTTTTTAATGGGAAATGAAAAGCAAGGCAAGAAATCAATCTTGTTTGCCTTAATTATGTCATATGCTTTTTCTGTATTCTTTCTTTTTCTTTCTTTTTTTGCTTTTTCTTTATTCCTTAAAAACATGTTACCTAGAAATTTTTCATTTTGTTGGTTTTTCTATTTTACTGGACTTTATGAATTTTCTATCTATTTCTGTAAAAAATAAAAAGTTAAAGGGGCAAATCATCAACTCACAAATCCTCGCCAAAAACAGGCATGGTAGTGGGAATGGCTGTATACAATTTTCTGGTTGTCATCTTCTACACCTTCCTGGGACCCTTTCTCGGCAATAGAGTAGTCGAGAACACTGTACTCACAGTGTTTTCCTTTGCGGTATGATACGTGGCTAATCCAATGGCTCATGTTCTGTTTTCATGGCCCCGACTTGCTGATTAACTACATTTCTTATCTTTCAGGCGTTTTCAGTAATGGTTCTATATGTAAGGTGCACCGCCATTGATCCATCTGATAAAACTAGATCCAAGAAGAAAAGAGGATCGAAATCCAGTGGGTTCTCGAAGCTGAATTACAGGTTTATTTTGAGTCAGATCGTGGTGAGGTTCTTCAGGAAATGGGAGAGGAAGATCCTCAGGCATTGTATTCAGAGGAGGTATTTGGATACTTCGAAAGCCAATGTTCAAATGGAGCCGCTACTACCGTTTCCGCTTGTTGTGAAGGACGATGCAATTACACCCGATCTGAAAGATGATGACATCACATTTTGCTCGCTATGTGATTTCGAGGTGAGTCAAAATCTACCATTGCTGATTGTATTCTGAGTTTTGCTAGGCTGAGACATATCTGTCAGCACACTTGGACTCATTCCAGTCTGGTGGTGTCATGGACATCTAAGCATGGTCGGATTGGCCCCTTCATTCAGGTGAACTGGCATAAAAATCAGGCTGGTATAGTCATTTGGAATGTAAATAAATTGAGACAGAAACAATCCTGCTTTATATATATAATAACAGCCTTCTTTGCGATGCTTTTGCATTTATTTCTGTTGCAATCTTGATTGTTAACATGTTTGACTGCGAAAAGTTATTTACCATGATTTCAGCTAATGGAGATAACTTTGTTGTTATTAGTATCAAAAGATGCAAAGTGTAAAGGAGCAACTGTTATTTACTGCCAACAATATGGTAGAGTTATTTAGGAGAGAGAAAAACAAAAATGCAATGTCAAAACTAAGAAAAGGAAGAAACAAAATAGGTTGCCACCTTTTTCTAAATTGGCATTTTCCTTAACTGTTGAATCAGGTCAGACGTTAAGGCTTCTTTGCCTTGACTCTTCTGTGGTTTGATCATAATCCAACAAATGTTTGAGCTTAGTAATTTGATATATTATTGCTATTTCTGTAATTCTACAAGAATACAATCATTACCCAGGTAATCTGGATTATCAGTCAACAGTGATGTATTGAATATCAAAATCTCTTATACGTAATTTCAGTTAACTAAAATGAGATCAACTCATTTTTAGGTGTTACTGAAATAGCTTTGCATGCGAAGTAAGCCTTTCATGATGTTATTAGAATTGCAGGGCTAAGGATTATACCTGTGGAAGCATTCACGAGTATCCTTTTCTCATCTGGAACTACAGGTAACTTGAAACCTTTTAACTGAAACATCTCAAAGATCTTGATGCTTCATCTTGCATATTTCATGCAAATCACTGGTATTAAAGACCATTACATGATTTGTCAAAGGTGGTTTCTATGTATGGACGTCTTTTAGAAGAAGCCTCACATGCATGCTACATTTTATAAAAATTGAGTACAGCAGAGTTTTACACAAGTTTTTAAAACAATGTGTCCATGGATTAGTCTCAAAATTCATGTTAGTGAAGTGACGACACGTTCTTAGTACATGAATGTCTTGGGTGATATTCAAATCAAGTCAGTATGCAGAAATAAAATAGTGAAAAGTGAGAATAGTAGATAAATAGTAAACAGGCAATAAAATAAAATTAAAGAAAAATAAAATTCTTTTTATTATCGGAAAAAAAATGGCAAAACATTATGTGTTAGGATTTGAGATTAGGATTAGGTGTAGGTTTAGGTTTAGGGATTTGAGAATAGGTTAAGGTTTAGGTTTAGGAAATCGGGTTCGGGTTCGATCTTTTTTGCCCAAATCCATGTCAATGCATGAGAATCATGCATAAACATAGATTTTAAGCAAAATGCATGAGGGGAATTACAACATAGATATCATGCACACGATATCACATAATGTATTGTTTGATTAACTACACATGTGCAATATTCTTGACAAGAGACGTACCATATGCTTGAATCTGATGAAATATGCAGCTCCAATCCTCCCACATGCAACATCCACCTGAAAGAATGCGCATAACCGTCATGCTTGAGTAATCAATATAGGAATGTACAAGTAAAACCATAAAACAAGTGATACTCACTGCATTTTCAGGATCTCCTCCATAGTTGACGATCTCATTCTAAAGCCCTTCTCCCTCCTCCTTTATCCGGGCTTGGGACCGGCAATGCAAGGAGTTGCATTGGAAGAGTTAAAAAAGGGCTTAGGCTCCATTTGTTTTTTTTTTAAAAATGCTTTCATAAACACTAATGTGATGACCAAATGGAGCCTAAGACTATAAATACATTCAAATATAGAGTACAAAATTCATTCAATATTTCAAAAAAAAAAAAAAAAAAAACAAGTGCCAAGTTAGTTCTAAATTAGTTCAAAATGCACACTACATGTTCAAAATTAGTTCAAAATGCACACTACACATATTCAATTATAGAGTACCAAATTTGTTCAAATTATTGAATTCTCAAAGCCTCTTTCCCCCATTGCACAAATGATCCCAGACCGACCTCTCCAAGTGTAGATGCGAACCCATCTTCTTTCCACAAAGGAGCGTGAGGTTGTACAACCTCAGTCAAGATAACAACAAAAGCTCCATCCTCCAATGGTTCGCAATGGACAATTGCATTTGGATTAACTTCATGTACTTCACCACGAGCAACTACACTACGCTTTCCAAAACCAAGCAAGTCGCATCTCTTACCGATATATATAATATCCGGCTACATTTACACAAAATGGCATTGGTATTGTTAGTGCTTATAATATAATTGTAAGCTCAATACAGTAAAAAAAAATATTATACTTGCATACCGACGATGCCTGAGTAGATTTAACGACTGTTGGTGATGAGAGATTTTGAGAAGACTCTCTCCCTTTCTGCATATCCACCAATGTTTTCTTCATCTCAACTATATCTTGAGTCACATCATCTACTTTTTCTTCACCTGAGTTAACTCTTGAACTACGCCCTCTTTTTCTTTTGTCACATTCTCTACCTTTGAACGAGCAGGGGCTGACTTCTTCAGTCCTACCTTGCTTATTGAGCAACCTAGACCCCGCATTCCCCTCGCCATCTTTTGTCAGAACCAACCAACTGTAAAACATTGTAAATCAAGTTATTAAAATATTCATAATTACCATAAAACTTAAGTAATTTTTAAATTTTATTATTACCTCTCTGTAAGGGTATCATCCATGCCGGTCATCCTAGAAGCAGGATTGCTACTAGAGAGCTCCTCTAGTTTTTCCTTGTGAAAAAATACAAATGAATGCAATATAATTCAAAGTTATACATAGGCTTTTCATAAAGGTACTAGTTAGTGGTACGAGGGATGCACTTACAGCAAGGTCAGGATACTGGACAACTTTGTCCTTTCTTGTATGGGCTCTTAAGAAGACTTCACATCTACTTATCTCGGCATCAGACGTAAGATTCTTCTCCTTCGCCTTTAGGACATTACATATCTTTCTTTCAATACATATCATTAATAATTTAGATGAATGATAATTCAAATTTAAATTCAATTTTAAACTATAATATCTATTTTTAAATACACCATCTTATGGCGAGTAACAGCCATGCTGTGCCTCCCAAGACAACGCAAGTCCTTTTAGCTTGGGCCCGATTGATTTTATTCCGTACGCTTACCCTCTTGAATTCCTCGGTGGTGCGTTGATCCACGAAGACTCTCCAATCCTCCATAGGGATACCTGGGGGGGGGGCAGGACCATCTCTCACGCAATAGGATCCTTGTCTTTAATATATTTTGCAGTCGATCTTCTCTTGTAATTCCTCCACGCTTCATTGATGCGTTTTATAACGTACTCAAGACTTGCATCCCAACTTTGACCCTCAAACTCATAAAACTGTGACAGTCTTTCTGTGACTATAACTTTTGTTCATGAGGCACTCGGCGAAAGTCCTGGTATATGATTGGGATATGAGAACGGGTGAGGACACCGACATGCGATGCAAAGTCTTTATGATCGGAACAATCCTCATCATTCGGTTGCCCGAATTCATTTGTCTTTAGAACTTTTTTCCTATCAGGTTGCACAAGTAAAGAGACCCCCCTAGTAATGCCTCTCTTTCTAGATGAAGAAGGAGCTGACACAATTACATAAAAAGAATAATAGTTATATATACACATAATTGATTAACGCCAATATATAAGAAAAAGGAAATTTACAAATATAATTAAGGAGAAGTATCTTATTACATTTGGTGTTGCTTGAATTTGTACTCTCAGGCACCTGCGCACCCAATAGTTTTCTAGTTGTGAATCTATGTACCTATTTCCTTCGCTAATATGAAAAGAAAAGAAAAAAGCTAATGGTTAAGAAATAATTTAGATCACAGATAAAGTACAAAAATTCACATATATTATCCAAACCTTGATTAGATTTCCTCCAATAAATATCATTTTGTTACATGCTTAAAAAATACAAACAAATCAGTAAATTCTCTTTGATCGTTTTCTTTTTTTGTTTTCTCGACCAAAACACTGACGTCTTCAGATTCATCAAATATCAACTCATCAACCATTGCTAATGAGGTAAGATCAGGTCCTGCATCGGCATTGCTTACAGCCTCTAATCGTTCCGATAGAACGCATGTCTCTTCTTCGACAAAATTTTTTTGGGAACCTCCAAGACGACATGCCAGTCAGCATTTTTTGGATCTCTGGAGTAGAAAACTTGCGTGGCATGCTCTGCAAGAATAAGGGCTCGTCACCCCGACTTTGTCTGAACTGTAAAGACTAGACAAATTTACTAATCTCAAATTCGCTTTGACATCAAAAAAACACCATGATGTGTCACTTTCACCCAATCACACTTAAATAGGACGGGCTTGTACCCTATTCGGTATTCCAATTTGGATAATTCTACGAGGACTCCATAGTAAGGTTTATTTTCATCCACTGTATTGATATCCTTAGCACTTGATCGGAAGGTTGTCATACCCTCTGTCCTAACCCCACTGTTTTGGTTCGTTTTAATTCTCCTCATAGTCCTTAGTGACAAATAGGAAACCATTAATACAATACTTATTGTATACAATAGAAAAAGCTAGAGGTCCTCTCACTATATCTTTAAATTCATTATCGTCAAATTCAATGAACTCTGGTTCCCTCTTCAACCAAGATATGAATTCGTCCTCGCTAGGCACCCTGTTGGTCCTCTTATAGCATCGTTGCAAGAAATCTTTGTGCTTCCCTGCGCGATATTCAATAACATTGTTATATTGAAATCGCATAAATAAGGAAGATATATATTATATATATATATATATTATATATATTATATATATATATATAATATATATATATATATACACACACACACACATATATACATACACATACACGAGCTTATTGGACATACCCTTCCCACTTGTCGTAGCTGGGATGACTCTTCAGTACCCATGTACGAGCTTGTTCGTATTCAATACCTGCTAGGATAACACTTTGAGTCGAACCTACTGGACCAACGTCGTCATCGTTAGGGTCATCATCAACGATATCTTCCAAGTTTACGTAGTCCTAGAATGAATCCGTTAAACCGTTTTTTTCCAGTCCTTTCCAATAGGCATGTTTACTGTTTTCCTTTATATTGGTTGCAGAATATAACCGTCTCCTCTTGGATGTACTGCTCTGCAATACAACCCTCAGGTCGTGTCTTGTTACGGACATAGGCCTTGAATGTCTTCATGAACCTGACAAAGTTAATAAGACATTATATATACATGCAAATGTAGATGTTAAGCCGATTTATTCTTACTAAGCTCACAACGTACCTTTCGAATGTATACATCCATCGATAGTATACAGGACCACATATCGAGCCTCGTAAGCCAAATGGATCGACAAATGCAACATAATGACAAATATCGATGGCGGGCATATAGTTTCAAGCTGACATAGCGTCCTAGCCATGCCCCTCTCGAGAGTAAGGATGTTTGAAGGTCTACGGTTGTCGAGCACAAGGCATTAAAAAATGTGTAAAAGCTTGTAATCATAGGACGAATGACCTTCCTATCCCTGAATGCATGCTGGATAGAACTGGGAACAGATGTTGCATCAACACATGATACGAATGACTTCAATTCCCTTTAATCCAAGCAATCTTCCTTTACGATGGTCCTCCATTCGCACTAAAACCGATAGAACCGCAGCTCATGCAAGTCTGGATGAAAAGTTTTCTCTTCTTTTCTTAGACGAAGGACCTTGTTTCTGAATCACCTTACCATTGTTCTTTTTCAGCCATAGACGTGTTGAGGGTCAAATATTGCCTCAGACCCAGTTATTGCCGGGATTTACGAACAAGATGCGATTTAACAGCCCAGCCTGATTTACTGTATTTGTGTTGCAAGGTGACTTTGGAGGAGCGTTTGACTGAAAACTGATAGTAAAAACATGGAATTAACGCTCTGATGATGCCAAGGCATTGGACGGACTCCAGGGGACCAAGATCGACGGATTTACATGGTCAGAGATCCGAGAAAACTGAGAAACTGAAGTTCAAGTGGCCTGAAACACGTTCAAAATGCAAGATCACGTGGTTCCCACCATCCGTTCGGCTCGAAACTTCAAGCATGGCCTGAGGACCACAAGTTAACCGTACACGACAAATTTCACCTATTGGATCTCTCTGGAAATGGCCCAACGGACAGATCAGCCCACAAAATGATAAACTGGGGCCCACCAGATCTTTGGATATACTTCAGTGTTTGTCTCAACCCCTTAAATGAGGTTCTAAAACAGATGGACGGAGCGGATTTTCACACATACATCAAGGTGGGACCCACCTATGTGACTAGGAGTGCACAATGACCGTGCACTCGCAAAGTACCCAACCAACAAAAACGGTCAAACAAAGCTCTGACCGAGCTTTTCTTCTCTCGTCTGCGGAAGCTCGAACAGAGCTTGCGGTGGAATTCAAGTGGGCCACCACCTTCAATCAAACGATCAATCTGAACCGTCCATTCGATCCAGAGGTGGGGCGTCGCCCTCGCCTAGCTTTCATTTTTAACCCACGCACTCGAGCACGCGATTTTCACCGTCAAACGGACGACGGACGGTGAAACTAAAAATCAAGTGGGCCACACTGAAATCAAAAAGAATATCGTCCTTCCTGGACGGTTTTTTGTCCTGAAGATGTTGGACGGCTGGGATTTCTTCAATACAAGACAAAGTGGACCCCACCAGTTTCGTCAGAGCCTGCGGTTTTTCTCTGCTTCGCAGCGACCGCGAAAACCGGACGCTGGTCTTCCTAGTGGGCCCCACTCGTTGCCCGTTCCGATGATCCGAACCGTCCAATCATTCCGTAGGGTGGCCAAGACCCCCGCCAAGGTGGAATTTCGCCCCATGCAAACTATCGGAGAATCCTGGATGTTAAACGCAAGGCGGACGGTAGCTCAGGATATCTTGTGGACCACACCGAAACAAATTCAAAACCATCTCCTCCCAAACGGTTTTTCACGAGAATTCTGATGGACGGATTGGATTTGTGCGATTACAATGATCATGGCTCCAACAACCACGACGCAAGAAGCATTGCGTCGGCTCTGTTCGCAAACAGAACCTGCGCACGATGTTTGTGGGCCACCACCGTGTTTCAACAGACCGATCCGGACCGTCCATCGAATCCCCATGATGCTTCTTATCACTGCCTAGGTGGTAGAATTTCAGATTATAGCAGAGAATGGTTGTTCAACCGTTCAAAAACGGGTGAATGGCAAAGCGAAAAACATGTGGGCCACTCCGAATCTAACGCAAAACCAGTCGTTTCCAACTAATTTTTCGAGAAGAAGCTGGTGAACGGACTGATTTAACGTCTAAAATCAAGAATGGGCCCCCAGGAACATCAGCGTAAGAAAATTAGTCTCCTGCTGCAACAAGGAGTGCGTAAGAGCCTCTTACGCACTTCAGATACACCCCTCTGATGCTTATAAAGAGAGAGGGAGGGGGAGCTTAGGGGGATCTGGACGTGGGATTTGGAGCTGGAGGGCAACTTGGAGCAGGGAGAGATCCTTCGGTTAGAGTTTTTTTTTTCTAGTTCTTTTCTTTTCTTTTACTATTTTTTTCTATATATTCTATGGAGATTAGCCCATTCATGTCTGGCTAATCCCCTTAGCTAGGCTAAGGGGTGAAGCTTGTAGTGGGATGGGAGATTTAATTTTATGTTTCTAATTTGGTTTTAATTATGAATTGAAGTTTATATTTATTTTATTAAAGGAATATTTTTAGTCTTTAATGGTCTGTTGTGACTAAAATTACAATGGGTCTGCAATGGCTTTGAGTATTTCCTTTGCCTTTTAATGTTTATAACGTCAGGAAGCCCCGTTGTTTACCATCGTCTCCTGGGCATGGTTGGATGACGGTATCCTTTCCTAATCTTCATAAACATGTTGACTGGTTGGTAATTATTTTAATTCTGTGTTTGCTTTGTCTCCTGGGCATGGTTTGGTGATGGAATCCATTCTAATTCATATACCTCTCATCTCTTGAAAACTATATCAACATCAGTTCATTTAATTTCCATGATTTGTGATACATGCATAAGATCTCCCTGATCTCTACAAGTGGATCCTCTGAATCCCTAGTTTCCTTCCTTCCTCTAATTCTCTTAAGTTTTAGATTAATTATTCCACAATTATTTCTCAATTGTTCTTTGATTTAGAATTCATCTTAGTCTAGTTCTAGTTCTAGTTAGTTTCAGACTACGTACAGGTTTCAGTCCCTGTGGATTCGACCTCGGTCTTACCGAGATTATTACTACATCACAACCCTATACTTGGGGAGTGAACAAGTTTTTGCGCCGTTGCCGGGGACTGACGGCTACGTAATTTGAAATTAATTAGTCTTAGAATTAAGGGTAAGATTAGGATTCTTCTAACTTTCTATTTCCTTAGGTTTTGTTCTCTTTTTAGAAACTAACCTAAGTGTCTTGTTTTGTAGGTTTTCTAACTCAGTAAGCTCTTTCTACTTCTACTTTCTATCTCTTTCATTACTCACTTACTTTCTAGTTTTAGAATTTTTTTTAATTTGTTCAGAGGTTCATACTTTCCTTTTTAGGATTTTTTCTTTTCTAAATTTAGAACTTAGTAATTGCTATTCTTCTTCTTAGGAATTTTCTAGTTTTAGGCCTATTTTAAGAAACTAACTTATTTTGTTTTGTTTTGCAGGTCTTTAGCTTAGGGACTTCAATTTGGTAACTTCCTTCCAACCCTCTCTTCTTTCTAGTTTTTTCTTTCTTAGATTCGGTTTAGAAATTAATTGAGGGCTGTGAGTGTTTCATGCATGCCAAGTGGGCTCGTGACAATACTCGACGTCTCTTGACCGAAGGAGGATTAGTTGAGGGTTGACTATCCATCGCAGGACTAGACACCACTCGAATTCCCCTGAGTTAATTGAGGTTATGGCTGCAAATCAACCTCAAGCACTACCTCACCACAGGGATGAGGAAACACATGATGAGAATGAGGTGCATCAAGCACCCCCGCCTCGTACTTTACGAGATTATTTACAACCGGCGGGGTGAGTACGCCCTCATGTATGAATTTTTTCCTGAAAACACAGGACAG